>CM063526.1:23692160-24352160 GCA_032199755.1 Ambrosia artemisiifolia
CACTATACCCCCCAGTCTAGTAAAGCAAGAGTTAATCAGAAAACTCAACATTGGGCACTTGTTTAGTCATACAACACCCGAATAATCACTTAAACAAGCCTTTCAAGAGATTAATACACCCTAACACATGACAAGTGCATCTCTAACACACGTATGAGAAAACAAGAACTATCAAGGGATATGAATTACTAAACATACGATATCTAGTAAACAAAATACATGTTAACATCGTCATCCGACACCCAAGAGACATTCCTATGTCTTAACTTAACAAAACCAACAACAATCATAACCAAAGAGGTATGTATACACACATATATACACATACATGCACACGGCACCTCAATAGACCAAACAAACATAAGACAAGACACTCCTACGAACTTTGGCACCTTTTTCTTTTGTTTTTGATATACGTTAAAATATACATATTTAAATCCCCGATTAAACTCCCAAAAAACGCGTTTTCGACCCTAATTGCACGAAATTGGTACTTAACCGCTTCGTATATTTATTTCAGGTCTTAAACGGCGCCTCGAAGACAAAGTCGAAGAAACCGGGCTAAAAACGGACAAGACGGACAACTTCTACAAAATTGAACATGTCTGGAAGTTGTGCACGGGGGTGCCAAATCTGTGCACCCCCGTGCGGGTCACATCTGCTCGGGAACAAGGCTTGCACGCCCAGGTGCACAGGCAGTGCACACCCTGTTTACTCGGCAACACTTGGACCTGCACGGCCGTGCACACTGATGGCACCCCCGTGCCAAACCAAGATATTTTCAGGAACTCACCAGCCACTTGCCCACTAGCCCACTTGCACGTCAACTCAAGAAAGTAAAAGTGCACGGCCAGGAGCACGGTCGTGCACCTGACCGTGCACACCTTCGAAATCTGCATAAATACAGAACACAGCCCACTGTAACATTCATTGGATTTTGGAGACAGATTTTGGGCGATTTTCTGGACATTCCAAGCTGCTGGTGAGGCATTTGACAAGCTCGGGATCTCATCCTAATCATCTAACATCATCCAATCCTTCACATTCAAGATTTATGGTTTGATCTATAAACTTTAAGTTTGTTCAAATCTAAATATTTTGGCTTGTTTGTGTCGTTTATGTATTGTAATATAGTCTACGGATAATATCTAGTAATCGTTTGTAGTTAAAACAATCGTTTGTATGAAATCGCGTTTAGTATGAATTTGGCTATTCTCATGTCTGGATCTTGATGATCATAGTGCAACCTTGTTTCATTGTTGTTGGATTTGTGATTATGTTTTAGTGACTTTGATGATTGTCGAATGTGTTAGGCGGATTACTTGTTGAAGAAACTGTCCGTTTAATCGACCGGTAGTTAAACTAGTTAACTTGTTGATAAAGTTTATACCATGAAACTGTAACCGGGTATTGGTTTGGTTACAGTCGCTTGAATAACGATTATGAATGTTTACCGGCACGTAAAAGAGTTTTAAAAGCTTAATGGTGTTGTTACCAATCTTTGACACGGTTAAATATCTTTGTTAGTTATTTTGGTGAAAATGGCGATCTTAGTAGATTTGTTTTCAAAGTTGGTAAAATGGAATAGGTTGTGAAATGATCTACTTTATGCTAGTCTAGGTGGTCGTATTGTGTATTCGATATTGCTTTCCTGAACTAGTGCGGTTGAGGACTCCCGAAAGGTGATACTAACCTTTATTTAAAGATCCACATGAGATTATATCAGCTGCTCGCTAATGAACAACTTGAAGTGGTTAGCGTGTGTATTCGTGTTAGCTTTCTGTATAGTTGTCATGTTAGGATGCCTGAGAGGGACACTAACTATTGGAAAATGGGAATGTTGATCACACGCCTGTGTTTTATATGATTTGTAGATAACATGCTAGGGTTGTGTTTATAGTTATATTTTCTATTTGGAGTCTTATATGTGTTATTTACATGTTTTAGAATTAATTTAGTTTTAAACAAAACTCAAACTTATCTTTTACCTACTGGTGAATCGGGGATAGAGTTTTAGTACCATTGCTCCGCGCGCGTCCATGGATCGATACTTGGTTCTTATCTGTACTTACTACATATATGACAGGGTACACTTGCCCTAGAGTGTGTGTTTTAATATGAAGGTCGAAACCATTTTTATAAATATTAAAGCAAAAACGTGTGTTAAAATCCATTGTAAAATATGTATAGTTTCGCACACGTCAAGTTTTTGGCGCCGTTGCCGGGGACGCGACGAGCTTTAGGAACGAACCGAGTCAACTTTTTACCAGTGTACATACTTGTGAATACTTGTTTATACTTCTTTTATTTGTTATTTCGTTCATTTATTTGCACATATGATTTATTGAATGCTTATTTGATTTATTTGTCTGTTGATATTTTGGATTGATTCTAAGTTGGTTTATAGGTTAGTATATAGATTCGTTCATTTATCTGCTTATAGGATCGTTTGATTTGATTATTCGTTCATTAGGATGTTGATAGATTTAATTGATTGATTGTTGGATTGATTGGTTTGTCTATAAATTTAATTAGTTCATTATTTGATTGATTAGATTTATTTGTTCGTATTTGAACTGATTATTAATTTCATTCGTTGTATAGTTTTAGGCTTAGTCTGTTTATTTCTGTTCATTCTATTGATTCTATTTGTTTTTATTTTGATTTTCTCGAATTTATTGCTTTCTTTTGTTTTCGTATGTATTTATGGATTCTTTTTTTATTTTTCTGTCTTTTATCGCCTTTTGGGTTTGTCATATATATATTCGCCTGCTGCAACTGTATCATTCTTATTTGCAGGTTGATGTCCGCAAACCCCGGGCCTTCTGGTGATCTTTCAGACGAGGAGCGGAGGCGTGTCTTGAGGAGAAGCGAGCGGATTAGACTTCATAAATTACGTCTTGTTTCTGATATTCTTATTTCTGCCCCTAGAATCGAGGTCCCAGTTGAGGAGGCGAGGCACGATCTGGCCGACGACGGGTCGGACGCCGGAAGCGACATTATCATGGCGGATGACGACATTCCGCTAAATGATAGTGGTCGTCCAGGAGGAGATGGACTCGCGTCGAGTATTGTCCGTCCGGCTATTTTGGCGGACCATTTCGAGATCAAATCTAGTATCGTGAATATGATACAAAACTCGGTGCAATTCGGTGGACTGGAACACGAGGATCCAGGCCGACATATTGCTGCATTCTTGGAGGTTTTAGCCACCTTTAAGATGCAAGGCATCTCCGATGATGCTATACGTTTGAGAGTCTTCCCATTCTCATTGCGGGACAAAGCCCGGACTTGGCTTCTGTCACAACCCGCAGGGTCGATCACGACTTGGGCAGAGTTGTCACAACAGTTTATGCAGCAGGAAAATACACAAAAGCTGAGGAATCGCATCATGACTTTTCGTCAGGATGACGATGAATCATTGTACACAGCCTGGGAAAGGTTTAAAGACCTACTCTTGAGTTGCCCGCACCATGAGCTTTCGAAAAGGCATTTGGTGCAAACTTTTTATCAGGGGCTCGGGTATGCGTCTCAGGAACGCCTTGATGTATACGCTGGAGGAGACATCGGAACAAAGTCTCCTAGGGAAGCGTGGAGCATTATTGAGAAGGCGTCCCTAAAATCTAAATCCCAGCAGAGTAATAGATCTGGATCTTCATCTGCCAAGGCTGGTGTGCATGCCGTGGATAACTATACGGCGATTTCTGCACAAATAGCGGCTCTGGCTTCGAGGTTCGATAACTCTCAGCAACACGTAGCGCAGTCCGATTGTTTGTGTGAACAGTGCGGGGTATCTCACGAGCCTGGCTCGTGTGCTCAGGGGGTGATGTATACAGGCCACGAGGAAGTGGACTATATGGGCAATCAGACGAGACCTCAGAATAACCCCTACAGCAACACTTATAATCCGGGTTGGAGAAATCACCCGAACTTCGGGTGGAGATCTGGTTCCTCTAACCAGAACCCGCTCGGATATCAGCAGAGGGCCCCCGCACCACACCAGTCCAACCAACAGTCTTACCAGTCCAACCAACAGCCTACCAGTCTCGTGGTCAATCGTCCCAGCAGAGACCGAACCAATACCAGAGTCAGGGCGCCGGGAGCAGCTCCCAGCAGCACGCCCCTCATGGTATGTCTAAGCTAGAGGAGATGATGTCGCAGCTCCTTACCAACAC
Source organism: Ambrosia artemisiifolia (assembly GCA_032199755.1). Lineage (NCBI taxonomy): Eukaryota > Viridiplantae > Streptophyta > Magnoliopsida > Asterales > Asteraceae > Ambrosia > Ambrosia artemisiifolia. Next base: position 23,696,336 of record CM063526.1, read on the forward strand.
CTCTGAAACCTATCAGATCGCTGAGCAACGCTACAAGCAGCACGAGGAGCGCTTTACGAATTATGAGGGAGAGATGAGGGGCCAGAAGGCGTCGATGCAGGCCATAGAGAACCAGGTTGGCCAGATGGCAAAGATGATGTCTGAGAGACAGCAGGGTGGTCTTCCGGGCAACACTGAGCCGAATCCGAGGGGGCATGTGAATGCCATAATGACGAGGAGTGGTAAAACCACGGGACCTGACACATCGGACTCACCACCGATCACTGAGACGGTCCAGACTGAGTCTTCGGACGAGGTGCACGCTAGGCGAGTCCCAGCAAGTACAGCACAGTTACCGAAGCCAGTCATAGATTACACTCCTCCTGTCCCGTACCCCAGCAGACTTAGGAAACAGAAGGACGAGGCCCAATACGGGAAATTCCTTGAGCTGTTCAAACAGCTACACATAAACATCCCGTTTGTGGAACCCTTGGCCCAAATGCCTAAGTACGCGAAATTTCTGAAGGACATCCTCACAAACAAGCAAAAACTTGAGGACCTGTCCTGCGTTCTGTTCAACGAGAACTGCTCTGCAATTCTGCAGAATAGACTGGCCATGAAGATGGGAGATCCTGGTAGCTTTACCATCCCTTGTCTGATAGGTAACATGACTGTCAGTAATGCACTTGCAGACTTGGGGGCCAGCATAAACCTTATGCCTTATAAGGTTTTTGAGAAGTTGGATCTGGGTGAACCTTCACCCACCAGGATGAGTATTCGCCTCGCTGATCGTTCGATCAAGTATCCACGGGGATTTGTAGAAAATATGCTTGTCAAGATTGACAAATTTGTTTTCCCTGCGGACTTTGTTATCCTGGATATGGATGAGGACTCTAAAGTTCCTCTGATTCTCGGACGTCCTTTCCTTAACACGGCAAGGATGATTGTTGACGTGGCTGCGGGCCAAATCACACTCCGAGTGAATGATGAGCACGTGACTTTTGACATTCAGAGGTCGATGCGCCATCCTGAGAGCCAGGACGATACACTATACTATCTTGATATAGTAGACCAGTGTGTCAGCTCTCATGTTAGAGGTGCTTGGGAAAGAGATGTTTCGGACACACATCTGTTGTGTGGGAGCCTAGATGGCATTATGCAGGAGGGCCATAGAGATGAGCAGCCAGTCTATCAGATTGGTGATGATGGTTCCCAAAGTCCGGAGCGTTTTGTGAAGATTGAGCGAGAGGAAGAGGAGAAGGCGAAGCCGTCTGTTGAGGACCCACCGTCTCTAGAGCTGAAAGAGCTCCCACCGCATCTCGAGTATGCATTTCTGGATGAGGAGGGGCGTCTACCGGTGATCATATGATCTTCATTGTCTGTGGAAGAAAAGAGCGAGTTGTTGAAAGTTTTGAAACTTCATAAGCGGGGAATTGCCTGGAAGATCATGGACATCAAGGGGATTAATCCCTCGTTCTGTACTCATAAAATCTTGATGGAGGATGTCCACAAGCCTTGTGTGCAGCACCAAAGGCGTCTGAACCCGAACATGCAAGAGGTTGTTAAATCCGAGGTGATTAAATTGCTCGATGCTGGATTGATATATCCTATCTCGGATTCTGTTTGGGTTAGTCCTGTGCACGTCATGCCCAAGAAGGGTGGCATGACGGTGGTCACGAATGATAGGACTGAGTTGATTCCTACGAGGACCGTCACGGGGTGGAGAGTTTGCATTGACTATCGCAAGCTCAATGACGCCACCCGCAAGGATCACTTCCCGCTTCTATTCATCGATCAGATGTTGGAACGACTGTCGGGGAAGTTGTATTATTGTTTCCTTGATGGTTTCTCGGGGTATTTCCAGATCCCTATCGATCCTGTGGACCAGAATAAGACTACCTTCACATGCCCTTTTGGCACATTCGCCTACAGGCGTATGCCATTTGGGCTGTGCAATGCGCCGACGACCTTCCAGTGTTGCATGATTGCCATTTTTCACAACATGATCGAGGACTCCATGGAGGTGTTCATGGATGATTTTTCAGTCTTTGGGAGTTCTTTCGATCAGTGTCTAGGGAATCTGGAGCGGATGCTGCAGAGGTGTGAGGAGACCAGTCTTGTGCTGAATTGGGAGAAATGCCACTTCATGGTGAAGGAAGGAATAGTCCTCGGGCACAAGGTCTCTCAAAATGGGTTGGAGGTTGATCCTGCCAAAGTAGATATCATTTCTAGGCTCCCTCCGCCCTCCTCTGTCAGAGCTATCCGCAATTTTTTGGGTCATGCGGGTTTTTACAGGCGATTCATCAAAGACTTTTCAAAAATCGCCCGTCCGATGACCCGATTGTTGGAGAAGGATGCACCATTTGTGTTTGGTGCACAGTGTGTGAAGGCATTTGGCCTTCTGAAGCGTTTGCTTGTTGAGGCCCCTATATTGGTAGCACCCGACTGGGGACTGCCATTCGAGATCATGTGCAACGCGAGTGACTTCGCGATAGGGGCGGTATTGGGACAGCGGAAGGATAAGCACTTCCACCTGATCTACTACGCTAGTAAGACTCTTCATGATGCTCAGGAGCATTATACCATGACTGAGAATGAGCTTCTAGCTGTAGTGTTTGCATTCGACAAGTTTAGATCGTATTTAGTGCTGTCGAAGACCATTGTCTATACGGACCATGCATTGATCCGATACCTTTTTAGCAAACAGGACGCGAAACCGCGCCTGATTAGGTGGATCCTGTTGCTGCAAGAGTTCGATATAGAGATTCAGGACAAGAAGGGTGCCCTGAATGTTGCCGCTGATCATCTGTCCAGACTCGAGCATGATGATGCCGAGAACTGCGCGTGGGATACCGTTAATGACAATTTTCCCCACGAGTTCTTGATGAGCGTTGAGTCGGTGGAAGATGTATCGCCATGGTTCGCGGATTTTGCGAACTACCTCGCGTGCGGGATCCTCATCAAAGGATTGTCGCACCAGCAAAAGAGGAAGTTCTTTGCGGACCTCAAGCATTACTTCTGGGACGACCCATTTTTGTTCCGGGTCGGGGCGGATCAGCTGATTCGCCGTTGCGTGTTCGGGGTTGAGGCGGCGCAGATATTGCGTGATTGTCACAAGGGGCTACCGGAGGTCACCACGGAGCGAATTACACTGCCAAAAAAGTGTTAGACTCCGGGTTTTATTGGCCCACACTTTTCCGTGACGCTCAGATATTGGTCGGTGCATGTGATTCGTGCCAGAGGGCGACGAACATATCGGCACGCGACTAAATGCCGCAGAATCCCATCCAAGTCTGTGAGGTCTTTGACATTTGGGGCATAGACTTCATGGGACCATTCCCCTCCTCACGGGGTAATAAATACATACTCGTGGCGGTTGACTATGTGTCAAAGTGGGCTGAGGCACAAGCCTTACCCACAAATGATGCCCGAGTAGTCGTGAGGTTTGTTAGAGGCTTGTTCTCACGGTTTGGTGCCCCGAAGGCACTGATTAGTGACCGTTGCACGCATTTCTGCAATGCGCAGCTTGATCGCGCATTAGCACGATATGGTGTTCACCATAGGTTATCCACCCCGTATCATCCACAGACAAGTGGACAGGTGGAGGTCACAAACCGTGGATTGAAGCGAATCCTTGAGCGGTCGGGTTGGAGCATAGGGCATTATGGGCTCTTAAAACGGCGAATTTGGATCTTAAGACCGGCGGTGAGACCCGTTTCTTACAGATTCATGAGCTGGAGGAGCTTAGGCAGCAGGCCTATGAGAGCTCGATATTGTATAAAGAGCGCACAAAGAGACTGCATGACAGTCGCCTGAAAAGCCAGAAAGATTTTCAGGTAGGCGATTTAGTTTTGCTTTATAATTCTCGCCTGCGCCTCTTTCCTGGAAAGTTAAAATCCCGCTGGACAGGACCGTACACCGTTAAGGAAATATATCCGTACGGTACTGTCTCGATCGCAAATTCTGAGGGTTGACTTTCAAAGTCAACGGTCATCGCCTAAAAGTCTACATTGAGGGGCCGGTTGACCAAACCGTAGAGGAGATCGATCTCTACGCCCCACACGCCTCATGAAGTGTGGGGAAGTGTGTCTAGCTAGCGACTCGTTAATAAATATAGCACGGCGCGTATGGGCGCGCCACTTGGGGTAGTAGGTAATTAGTTAGTTAGTTTTTTTAACTTAGTTTAAATTTCTTAGATTTAATGTCGTTTCGAGTTTTGTGCAGGTTCATACAGGTTTGATCGGAGCCGGAAGGAGCAATGAAGCGCATACAGTCGCCAAACAGGTTAAACTTAGCTAAAATGATGTTTTCGGACGAATTAGAACAGCTGCGCGCGAAACTGCAGTTGCAGCCTCAAAACTGCAAATCTGCAGGTCTTGCACGGTCAAGCGCACGCCCGTGCAGCTGACCGTGCATGACCCAGTGCACTGGGGTGCAAGAGTAGGTGCAAAGAGGATGTGCACGGCCAGGTGCACGCCCGTGCACATGACCGTGCGAGCCCAAAAAGCTCAGCCCACTCACGTGGGTATAAATACATCCTTAACTTCATAAAACCTAATCTCCTTCCACCCCCAACCGCACCCATGTTCCCCACTAAGAAAACACCCGAAAATCATCACCTTTGTACTCGTTTCTTCACTCCTTTCCTCCTAACCAACTAAGGTATGAATCCCTTCATAATATTGCACTCATAATTTGTATTTGTAGCTTAGATCTGTTAGTATTTCATGTTCTAGGTCTTGATTTGGGGGTTTCCTTCATAAAGTTTAACAAACCCCCAAATTATTATGTAATCTTGTTTAATTTTAGTTTGTATTAGTTTAGTTTTTGTTTATTGTTAATAAAACCGTGCACTCACCACCCCAAATCATGTTTATATTGTTAATCTTTGAAGAAAAAGTTATGATTTGGGGGTTTTGGGAAAGAAAGTTGCAAAAATATAGAAAAATCTGCAACTGTGCAGTCGTGCACGGCCAAGCGCACGCCCGTGCAGCTGACCGTGCATGACCAATTGCACTGCAGTGCACTATGCAGTGCACCACTTACCTGATGCTTGAAAATCAAGGCTGCACGGCCAGGTGCACGGCCGTGCACATGACCGTGCACCCTTAACAGATTCAGGTCAGAACGTACAGAAGTCCATTTTGGACATCCGGGACGTCTATTTTTGGTATTCTAACAGCTGAATCGTCAATTTTTTGTGCAGATGGCATCTAAGTTCACCGATTTTGATAACCGAAAGGCCAGGGACGCCCAGTGCATCCCAGAATTCACTAAGTTATGGAACCGGAGACGGTCAATTGGGCATCCTCTTCGACTCAACCTAGGTTTGCTGGACACGCTTAACCAGCGTGCCAGGTTTGATGAGATGATTTCGCCCCAGATGTTTAACCTATTGACCATAAACCAACCGGTGTACCTTCAGCCTACACTCGAGTTTTTAGCTACCTACCAATATAAAAAACCGAAAGAGGGGGAGCAAAAGACATTCCATGAGAAAGACATCAAGTTTAGGTTGGGGGGAAAATGGCATAAAATATCGGTTGCTAGATTGGGAAGAATGCAGGGAATATACCATGAGCTAGAGACGGAGTCAGAGGATTTCCCGACGATGCATTCTTTTGCTGATAATGATGAGAGGGGCGCTTTTTGGTCGAGGATTGCCATTGGACCGCCATATAACCAACGAAAGTCCAAGGCAACCAAGATTAGGGACCCATTACTTCGTCTGCTTCACCACGTTTTTAGTCACACCATATGTGCTCCAAAGGACAGTTCGGGGAACTGTCCTACTCCCGATCTTTTATACTTCTACCATATAGTTGAGGGTGCCCCCTTGAACTTGGCCGCACGAATGGCCGAGTTCGTTCTCACTGCCGGGGGCACCAAAGACGGGAGTGAGATTCACGGGGGTGAATACATCACGATGATCGGTGAGGCCTTGGACGTCTTGACCGACCAGGTCAAAGCTGGACTAGAACTTGTCACAAACGGGTCCTTCATTGATCTGCGCTCGCTGGGGAAGCAGCATATAGTAGTGAGTACAGCAGATGGACCACGTCTCACATGACGTGATTTGGGACCCGTACCCTCCTTTGCCTCCCACACCCCCTGAGGATGAGCACATGGTAGATGTTGAGCAGCCGGGAGGAGGCCATGAGCACGAGGGAGGCGGATCGCCTCCCCTTCCGACGGGGACGCCACCTCAGACACCACCGCGTCCTGATCAGCAGCAATGGCCTCCTGGGATCCCCTCCTATCCAGAGTTCTATCAGCAATTCCAGACCATGGACCTGACAGTGCAGCAGATTAGTGCACAGCAGGGGACTTACCAGCAGGAGCAGCAGTACCTGCGCACCGGTTTGGAGCAGGTGCAGGACGATATCCGTGCTGGTTTTGACTATTTATTTTCAGGTTTGGAGAGAGCTCATCCAGGATACTTCAACAGTCCTCCCGGGTTCACTCAGAGAGGTGCCCCTGGCGACCAGCCAGGAAACTCCAGTCAGCACCAGAAGGGTTAGGGAAACCAGTAGCCACCAGATCTTCTTGGATTCAGTTGTTAGTGTTTATTTATTTATGCTTTTAGTACGTTCTTTTCGGGTCTGCGTACCCAAGACATTTTAGTATTTATGTTTGAACTATTTCTTTTCTTTAGTATTTCAGTATTTTAGTTTATTTTGTGGATGTGGATGAATGGGTTTGATGAGTTTGTTTGTGTCGAGAATGTTGATTGTGCAGGTACCTGGCGAGCACCGTTATCGGGGCTCATGCCGTCCGTTTACCCGGACGTTTCTTCGACACCAGGGGAGTATTATTCTCCTTTTTCCCACTATAGATAGCTAATTCATAAACGCTTCTATTGTCACATTGGGGACAATGTGAAGTTCAAGTGTGGGGAGGGATTATATCTTGATGTTTGTCCTCTTGTGTATATATATATATATATATATATAACTAAAAAAAACCTTTAAAAGTACATATATGTATATATTCTATTATAAACATCAAGCCTAACTAAATTTTGATAAAGATAACTCGAGGCGCGACAAACAGATGAGATACGAGCGTGTTAGATTCGTACACTTGCACCCATTTCCTTATGGTTACGTGAGCATTTGAGCCTTAAAGTATATTATTATTTCTTTGACATGCTTTCGAGTGAGCCGGATGTTTTGTGTAATTTAGAACTTGTCATTAGCATACTTGTTTAGATCAGAAACGTGTGAGACTGTACGAACATGATTGAGGCATTTTGGATAACCTTTTGATTTGAGCCTTTTCTTTTCGTTTTATCTGTTTCCCCGCACCCAAACATTATCCCCTAGTTAACCATGTTGAACCTAATCCCGTGTTTTTTCTTGTTTACCATACCATTTCGCCACTTACCCAAATTTAGCCTTTTTCTTTTAAACCTTTTGTGTTAAAGCTCGGTTTAGGTTAATGTTTGACTCGTTTTTGCGTTGTAAATAGTTCGGGTTCGGGTTTGTATATTTAGAGCCCGTTTGTTGTTTATATTCGTGTTTCTATATCAGTTATATCTTAGTTAATTATAAAAAAAAATGCAGAAAATTCCATAAAAAAAGAACACCCTAAAATAGGGTGAGTTAGCAGTGATCGAGCTGTTTTTAGAGCTTTAAAGTTAGAAATTGTGTGTTTAGCTCGATTTGAATAAAATGTGGTTATGTTCGCGTATGTACTGTATTGTAGTTTTTGCTTCAGTTTAGTTAGACTTACCCGCCGAGTTTTAGCCTTTTCGTCACTGTTTATATTTCCATTCCACACCCTTACCCCTGCCTGACATTACAACCCTCATAAGACCTCTTGATTTGTGCTTTTTCACACGTTAGTTGGTGAAGACTAGATCTTTTGACAAGCTTATGATATTACACGATTCATTGTCTTAGCGATGGAGCGATTTACACATACACATTACACGTATGTATCATAAATAAAACCGAGTGTATGTGAACATTGTGAGTCGTGTACGGGTTAGCATGCTTTGTGGATCGGAAGCGAGTCGTTGCTTTTGAGTATCTTGTCCCCTGTTTATATCTTATGTGGGCTTTGATTATTATCGTTTGTACAGGTTATATTTTGTCTTTGTTGCCTCTTGGCGTGTTTTTTCGTTTATTTATGTTTTGTTGTTTGCTTGAGAACAAGCAAAGTTCAAGTGTGGGGAGGTTTGATATACGTTAAAATATACATATTTAAATCCCCGATTAAACTCCCAAAAAACGCGTTTTCGACCCTAATTGCACGAAATTGGTACTTAACCGCTTCGTATATTTATTTCAGGTCTTAAACGGCGCCTCGAAGACAAAGTCGAAGAAACCGGGCTAAAAACGGACAAGACGGACAACTTCTACAAAATTGAACATGTCTGGAAGTTGTGCACGGGTGTGCCAAATCTGTGCACCCCCGTGCGGGTCACATCTGCTCGGGAACAAGGCTTGCACACCCAGGTGCACAGGCAGTGCACACCCTGTTTACTCGGCAACACTTGGACCTGCACGGCCGTGCACACTGATGGCACCCCCGTGCCAAACCAAGATATTTTCAGGAACTCACCAGCCACTTGCCCACTAGCCCACTTGCACGTCAACTCAAGAAAGTAAAAGTGCACGGCCAGGAGCACGGCCGTGCACCTGACCATGCACACCTTCAAAATCTGCATAAATACAGAACACAGCCCACTGTAACATTCATTGGGTTTTGGAGACAGATTTTGGGCGATTTTCTGGACATTCCAAGCTGCTGGTGAGGCGTTTGACAAGCTCGGGATCTCATCCTAATCATCTAACATCATCCAATCCTACACATTCAAGATTTATGGTTTGATCTATAAACTTTAAGTTTGTTCAAATCTGAATATTTTGGCTTGTTTGTGTCGTTTATGTATTGTAATATAGTCTACGGATAATATCTAGTAATCGTTTGTAGTTAAAACAATCGTTTGTATGAAATCGCGTTTTGTATGAATTTGGCGTTTTTCATGTCTGGATCTTGATGATCATAGTGCAACCTTGTTTCATTGTTGTTGGATTTGTGATTATGTTTTAGTGACTTTGATGATTGTCGAATGTGTTAGGCGGATTACTTGTTGAAGAAACCGTCCGTTTAATCGTCCGGTAGTAAACTAGTTAACTTGTTGATAAAGTTTACACCATTAAACTGTAACCGGGTATTGGTTTGGTTAAAGTCGCTTGAATAACGATTATGAATGTTTACCAGCACGTAAAAGAGTTTTAAAAGCTTAATGGTGTTGTTACCAATCTTTGACACGGTTAAATATCTTTGTTAGTTATTTTGGTGAAAATGGCGATCTTAGTAGATTTGTGTTCAAAGTTGGTAAAATGGAATAGGTTGTGAAATGATCTACTTTATGCTAGTCTAGGTGGTCGTATTGTGTATTCGATATTGCTATCCTGAACTAGTGCGGTTGAGGACTCCCGAAAGGTGATACTAACCTTTATTTAAAGATCCACATGAGATTATATCAGCTGCTTGCTAATGAACAACTTGAAGTGGTTAGCGTGTGTATTCGTGTTAGTTTTCTGTATAGTTGTCATGTTAGGATGCCTGAGAGGGACACTAACTGTTGGAAAATGGGAATGTTGATCACACGCCTGTGTTTTATATGATTTGTAGATAACATGCTAGGGTTGTGTTTATAGTTATATTTTCTATTTGGAGTCTTATATGTGTTATTTACATGTTTTAGAATTAATTTAGTTTTAAACAAAACTCAAACTTATCTTTTACCTACTGGTGAATCGGGGATAGAGTTTTAGTACCATTGCTCCGCGCGCGTCCATGGATCGATACTTGGTTCTTATCTGTACTTACTACATATATGACAGGGTACACTTGCCCTAGAGTGTGTGTTTTAATATGAAGGTCGAAACCATTTTTATAAATATTAAAGAAAAACGTGTGTTAAAATCCATTGTAAAATATGTATAGTTACGCACACGTCAGTTTTAACCTTGGCCGAAGGTTCACAAGCCAAACAATGGATTTAGGACTCACAACAAGACAATAACCTATCCTACACCTTACCATGAATAGGTATTAACTTGATCTAGACACTCACTTGGACACCCTAGCCGAATTCTACAACCATGATATATCTTTATCACCCTAAACCTTCCAAACATTTCACCTAGTTGGTAGGACACACATCTCACTTCAACTTCATAGGATAACTAACCAACCTTAATAGCAACCCTACAAGCCTACCATTCTAGTTAACATGACAACTAGGATTCTTGGAACTATCACATTCTAACATAAGACAATGGATGAAAGGTCACTATCCAAGAACACACCTCCATACATGGTGGCGGCCGAAAACCCATTCCCAAGGAGACATTGTGTAGATAGATCATTGGCTAACATCATATTCCTTGGAACTTGTAGAAAACAACCTAGGTATGATCCATCACTTTCAAAAACCAAGCTACCCTCCTACCTCTTTGTCCTAGATCGGCCAGAACTCCAAGGAGGCACATGCCTTGTGCTCAATTGTAAACTATCACCAAAGAAGGAAACAAGACAAACATATAGTCTTATACTCCTAGCTAACCAACTTCTACTTATATCTACACTAAAGAAATCGGCTCACATAGGAAGGAAACAAGAGTTGAGTTTAGTTGACTTATCACACACTTACACCAAAATAGGTACCTTCCAAAACTTAACATGCTTCTAATCAAGTCAACCCCTTCCCTCTTTGTTTTGTCTAAACCCATCGGCCTAGTCCCCTAGCTAATAAGAACATGTTTTTCACCAATTAAGGAATAAGACACTTGAACAATACACAAACCCATGCAAGAACAACACCCATTCTTGTGTTTATCCTCACCCAATCGGCTATAGACAAGAACACCTCATGCTTTACACCAAACTAGTAAGAAACTTTATACATGAACTTCAATCCATAGAGGATGGCTTGCCATTCAAACTAGTATATATAGGCCTCACCGTTCACCCTCATTCCTTGCACCAACACTCAACACAAACACTTACACACCCTAAGCAAACAATCAGCCAAGCCAAGGGGAACACCAAGCCGAAGATATCAAGGAACAAGGGAGCAAACACACGACTCTCTAAGTCTCCTAGGTAAGATACATTACACTATAAGCTTCTTTCATTCTATGTGTCCTCTTGCTAGACCCGATACTCGGCCATAGAACACCATGATTGGGCACACACCACTTTGCAAGAAAATAGATTACAAAGCAATGCTTTTAGATGTATAAATCTTAGGCACATTGTCTTAATACTAGCATTTGTTCACGAGATCTTGCTTTAACAACCATGTAATCGACTTTGATATAGTCAAGAGTAGTTGAATTATATTTTGGAACCATATACAACCTAGATCACTTTAGGTTTCATTAGTCTAAGCTTACTTGGCTTAAGTTTAAAGCTAAGGTTAGTAACATAATAATCGAAGCTTAAACTTGTTACAAGACTCACAATATGTCATGATATAACACTCCAAGACTCGAATAAGCTTAAAACAACCAAGTTGATTCACTAGATAATTGGCATTATCCTTTACACCATAAGAACACATCGGCTACCATGAGCTAATGTGTGTTAAGCTAGGCCAAAGTATGTGTAACCTCAAATGGTGTAGTATAGAGGTCTAAACATATGTTAAGATACTTATCTATCACAAATCAATCACACAATAACCGAAATCACAAGTGTTGGGGGAACAAATTGTATGATAAACAAGGCTAGACAACTTACCATGTCCATAATGATCATAGGGTATCATTTGTCAGGACGGTGATCATCTACAGTTTTTCCTAGACCACCTACACTGCTATCAGGTGAGTTTTCATGGCCCCATTTTACTACTTTTCATTTTGGGGGAAATACATGCATCAATACTTGTGTCATTTTCAAGTGTGTGTACATTCTATCATGACTTCCATGTGGAACATGAGCTCACTAGTCCTCGTACATCGTTTACTGTAACCATTAGCTAAACATCTAGCCATGGAACACTTTAAAAGATCTATTGGGTTGACACCCCCACTCTTGGTTAGTCGCTCTAACCGGTCACATACAAAAGAGTGTTAGTATTCTAAAATACATACATTGTATTTAGTATACAATGCGCGAGGCACAACAGTCAAGAGGTTTGGTTACAGGACTCATGGTTTGCACAATGATCATTTGCCTAGCTAGCATATGATTGGTCATTACATGAATTACACGTTGGTTTTGCTCATCACAAACAAAACCCATGAACTCACCCACATTATTGTTGACAAAACTCGTTATGCATGTGTTTCAGGTAACTAGATGGAGGGCCACAGGGATTTGAGGGAGAGGTTCGAGCAAGCACTGTGTGGTACCACTATGATGGTTTTGCCTTGTTGTCCTACTTTTATTTAGTCATAAGAGTAATAGACACGTATTCTCTTTTGTTAACGCCATGGTGAAGTTTTTAAATAATTAATGACGATGCACATATTACACGGTGGTACTATTTTGAATAAAATGTTGTGATTGCTTGAACCTTGTGCTTGAAAACATTTCGGTTGTTATATCCCGTGTTTCCGCCTTGGCGGGGTGTAACATCAGGCCAATAAGGATTACAAGTCATTGTAAGGAACATATCAGGCTTGTCGTCATCTTGAACTAAAGTCATCGCATCTAGAAACCGACGTCGCATGTCGCGAGGCCCTGATGTGCCAAGATATTGACATGTTTTCCACACATTTTCTCACCTATCTTATACTCAAAGTCATGCTTTTATCTCTGTTTTGCATTGATTTATCTCTCTTTGTTGATAATTGTAGGATCAAAGGTCAGGAGGTGAAAAGAAATGAAAAACAACATAAAACGGAATTAACTGATGAAGATTTGAAGACTTTGAAGCTCAGCCAGTTGCAGCATGACCTTGCATGGTCGTGCCACTGTACCGGGTCAACAAGTCAACATTTCCAAGTCAACGGAGACCAAATATCAGCCTTTGAAGATGTGCACGGGCGTGCTTAACTGAAATGTGTTCCCCAAGGCTTGAACCAACCAAGACTGACAAGACGGTTACACGTACTGAGGAGCACGGGTGTGCTCGACCTACGGACAGACAACTTCTACCAAAAGGACTCTGCAACAGCACCTGCTGTTGAGCATGGGGCGTGCCATAGGTGGAGCACGGGCGTGCCAGGTCTGGAATGCCTATAAATAGAGTCCTCCACCCCTCAATTTGAAGTATTCCTTCTCACTCGAAAACCAACACTTCTCCACGAACTTTCTGCCCTCTTTGAGGATTGTAGGTGTCCTTTGGTGCCTGAGATAACTCTATAAACACCACATTCAAGAGATAAACAACCCGAATTCAGCAAAACCCACTAGAAATCTTCATACAACCTTTCACCATGTCTTGTACATAAACCCAACTTTGTGAGCTTGTTGTATCAATCATGCTAGGCTAGATTTCTGTTGGTGTTGCTAGGGTGATGATGGAAAGTTGGTATGAATTAAATAGTTTATCTTTTCTTTAAAATGGTGTTTTTGTGTTCTTGATAATTCTTACTATTCTAAACTTTGTTTAATGAATTAATTAAATAATCATTGAGTCTTTAGTCTTGTGGGTGTCTTGATAGGAAGTGGGAGGACTCATGAGTGTACCCATGGTGTGTAACAACCCATGCACTTGTGAGCCAACATAATCCCGTGAGTAGTGATTGGCCCATTTGTGGGTAGACATACACACATTAGTGGCTTAATCCTCTACTATCAAGATCTCATTTACGGTCGGTACGGTCTTTATACTCGGTCTTAGTGATAAACAGACTTGATTATGCGACTTGGCTTCATTGTCTATGTGAAAGTCGTGGCGCAAGTTAAGGATTGGTGAACCTGTGTTGAAAGAAAACGGTCTTTATTTTCTTTCATTTCTGTATTGCCACACAATTAGTAATAGACCACTCACTTTTTGATAAATTAATTAAATCAAGTAAAGGATGTACATGTTCTAGTTAGTCACGACTCCTCTATGATATTAAGTGGTAACTTGTTTGGTCATGCTCCGGCCAGTGGCAAGTTATTCATAAAAGTTTAGAATAGTTAGATGTATATATTGCAACATTGGGGAGTCGGTAATTCGGGGTTGGGTCGACACAGTCTCGAGTCACTTTCTTTTCATTGTTGAGAGGTGAGCTACCCGGTTTGGGAGACCCTCATAAAAACCTTAAGAACACAAGTCGTTTATACAATTATGCGAAAACAGTCACCTATAGAGAACGTGTTAATACAACTCAAAGTTAAGCACAAGTGCGCAACTTAAACACACCACTTTAATAAATGTCTAATAGTAATTCAAACCTATTTCCATCTGACCCCGAAGCAACACCTTTGTTTTGTTATTGATTTCTCTTACAGTTTGCATCTCTCTTCTACTTTTCTTTTCTTGCAAACTTAAAACTTTCTTTTAAAAAGGTAATTTTTAGGAAACTGAGTAGTAAAATCCGTGTCCTTTGGGTTCGATACTCGGTACTTGCACATCGCTATACTACCCACGATAGGTACACTTGCCTGTTGAGTGGGGTCTAGAACTTTGAGCAAATACCGTTTTAAAATATAAATTTAAAACTTGACATCGTACCACCGTTTTCTGAACTTAATTCTCTTTTCATCAAAACTCTTGGCATCTCCTTCGGGATTTAGCCATTTTAAAAGAAAAGAAGTTTAAGTTTGCTAAAACCCCACGACATCGAGTTTTTGGCACTGTTGCCGGGGACACGACTGTTTTGTGAAAGGTTTTCTTAAAAATTTACTTACTTTTTATTTTTCTTAGTGTTTTCCTTAAAAACTTTTCTCAAAGGTTTTCGAGTCGTGTATAAACTGGCGTTCCTCACCCAATCTCATACCTCCTCTTGAAGAACCCGAAAGATATTTTAGAGCTAGAAGAAAAGAATAAAAATTAAAAAAGGCACAAGTTGATAGAACCATCTCTGATTTTGCTAGACCTTCCATCATTGCTTTGGGCCCTAGCATTGCTAGACCCGCCGTTGATGCCGACCTTTTCGAAATTATGTCCATGTCATCCACATGATACAACAAAACTGCACTTTTCATGGTCTATCTGATGAAGATCCCCATGCTCATGTCGCAAATTTCCTTGAAATTTGTGATACTTTTAATTTGCAAAACGTCACTCTTGATGATATCCGACTTCGCATGTTTCCTTTTTCACTAAAGGACCATGCCAAAGCATGGCTAAACTCACAACCCGTAGGCTCAATTACCACCTGGGCTGATCTTGCCCAAAAGTTTCTCTTAAAGTACTTTCCCCCAGCCAAAACCGCAAAACCTAGAAATGACATCACCACCTTTTGCCAAGAAGAGGGAGAGTCACTCTATGAAGCTTGGGAAGGATTCAAGGATATGCTGAGGAAATGCCCCCCCCCCCCATCATAGACTCGAAATTTGGTTACAAGTTTCATCCTTCTACAATGAGTTGACAAATCAAGCGAGACAGACACTTGACGCGACTGTAGGAGGAATTTTCAGCAACAAGAGACCGCGGGAAGCTTATGATCTCATCGAAAAAATTGCAGTCAACAAGTATTAGTGGTACAATCCCCGAAGCCACCACCAAAGTCCGGCCTCTATCAGCTCGATTCCACCACTACATTGCAAGATCAAATCGAGGCGTTATCAACTCGACTCAACCAACTGAGCAAAGCATAAGTCAATGCCATCACCGCAGCAGAGTTGCAGCTGCAAGACGAAAATCTTCCTCAGGCCACCGTGGAACAAGTTGACCTTATTGGTACAAACCGCCCGCCAAACAATCCTTACAGCAACACCGATAATCCTGGCTGGTGTGATCATCCAAACTTTGGGTGGAAAAACAACAACACCACCATGCAACCACCCGGATTCAGTCAATAAAACAACTAGCAGCGCTCTCAGAATAACAGTTACCCGTCCGTGGATGAAAGACTCGCAAAACTCGAAGCCCGATTAGCAGCATGAATGGACGAGAAGTTCAACACCACCAACAAGAGGCTTCAAGGACTCGAATCTACCATCCGGGACCTAGAAGTACAGCTGGGCATCATAGCCAAGTCTCTAGTAGAAAGACCCGTCGGAGGCCTTCCAAGCAACACTAAGACCAACCTAAAAGCTAATGTGAGTGCCATAACTCTTCGAAGCAGCCGTGTTTATCCTGAACCAGCGTTACCTGCCGATGGAGGAGTTGCACCACCCAACCCCCCCACAGTTGAACCCGCTCCAACCAAAACTGTTCCTAATATTGTCACACCAGAAAACTCAAACAACAATTCACCAATGCAGGTTAATGAAGGTCCCACAGCCGACCAGAATCCTCCAATTGTTCCACCACAAGAACCACCAGCAAAGACGGTACGGAGGGAATATCGGCCTCACATACCTTATTCCGGGTGATTGATGAAGCAAAAGACGGACGAGCAGTACCAGAAGTTCACTGAGCTCCTAAGTCAAATTCATGTCAACTTTCCTTTCATAGAAGTCATTCAGCAAATGCCGAAATATTCAAAATTCCTGAAAAACTTCTTGAGCAACAAAAGAAACCTCGAAGCAGCAATGAGGGGAAACGCAATGGAATGCGCAACACTGCTCCAACAAAGTCTCCCACCAAAGCTGAAGTCATTCAGCAAATGCCGAAATATTCAAAATTCCTGAAAAACTTCTTGAGCAACAAAAGAAACCTCGAAGCAGCAATGAGGGGAAACGCAATGGAATGCGCAACACTGCTCCAACAAAGTCTCCCACCAAAGCTGACTGACCTAGGGAAGTTTTCTCTACCTTGCTCTATAGGCAACATGCCTACGACTTATGCCTTATCTGACCTTGGTGCAAGTGTGAACATTATGCCCATTTATATCTACAAGCAACTCAACATGGGTGAGCCACGACCTTTGGTAGCCACAATCGAGTTGGCAGATGGCACCATAAAGAAACCTGAAGGAGTCAAAAACCTGCTTATCAAAGTAGGGAAATTCGTCTTCCCCTTTGACTTTTTCATCCTCAACATGGGCGAATATAATGTTCCTATTATCCTCGGCCGACCATTTTTAGCCACTGCTCGAGCTACTATAGATATGAGTGATGGGATTCTTACTCTTCGGGTTGGGAACCACAAACTGCACTACACAGTCGGTGGAAAAGAATTTGTGTCTGACGACCCATTCGATGTGGCCAACTTCATTGATAAACTGTTAGATTATCAACTGAAGAAAGCCAAAGGAGCAACAATAACACCACCAGAAGAATCCTTAGTGGGTCTTGACAATACCAATTGGATAGATGAGTACTGGGACAACCGTCAGAGGAATGGAGGCAAGAAAAGAAATGGGCGAAAGAAAAAACATCATCAATGTCCCTCAGGTAGGAAAGGAAGCAGTCTGAGCATCACGCGTTTTGTCCAGCCAAAGACGTGAAACGTGGAGCTACCATGGAGGCAGCCCATATCAAGTATCTTAGGATGAATAAGCTGAGAGGTTGGTGCATACGGTAGAAGAGTCGTTCAAGAACCATCAGGTATGGTCGTTTACTCTTGAGATTTTCTATCACCCAGGTATACCTTCTCGGCATTAGGACCAGTAGCTTGTCTGTTATTTTTATTTAGTTTTTATTTTAGTTACTAATAAATTGTTGAAGTTCATGCCAAGTGATTTCTCTCAAGGAAGCATTCGTGTAGAGACGCTGCGGGGATCAACCGCACGTAAAAAGGGGAGATTCTTGTTCCTTTTGAATTGCCCACTTATTCTCTTTGCACACACATATCTCAAATAATAATTTAAAAATTGTGTAAAAGAATTAAGGGTGAGGTATTTAAAAGTTTGGCAAGAATTTAAGACAACTCAGAGTAGTCGGTAAATCGTGACTAAAAAGGCAAAGTTTTTAAAAGCTTTTTTTGGAAACAAAAATATTTTCAAACCCTTTGAGTCCGCCCAACGATTTTGCAGGAGATTAGGGAGGTTGTGGTAGTCAAAAGAACCATCCAAGGTGTCCCCATTTCCTTAAATAACCCCTACCCTTGCGTGTGAGTACTTTGAGCCTTATCGAGCATATCATTATATACATGCTCATTCGTTTGTTTTGAGAAATATTCCCTTTTGGCATGACACGGTTAGAACTTGTGTGAATTAGGCGTTACCAGATCACATCAGAGGTGAGTGTGTGAAAATGATCTAGGCATTTAGGACTTACCCGTTCCGTTACCATTGGCCTTTCATATATTTTCCCCTCCCCTAACCACCCATCCTTGAGCCTTAGCCTTTTCGTTTCCTTCCATTAAGCCCCCGTTATGACAAAACCAGGGAAATGTTGAGGTGTTAAGGAAGTGGGAGGACTCATGAGTGTACCCATGGTGTGTAACAACCCATGCACTTGTGAGCCAACATAATCCCGTGAGTAGTGATTGGTCCATTTGTGGGTAGAAATACACACATTAGTGGCTTAATCCTCTACTATCAAGATCTCATTTACGGTCGGTACGGTCTTTATACTCGGTCTTAGTGATAAACAGACTTGATTATGCGACTTGGCTACATTGTCTATGTGAAAGTCGTGGCGCAAGTTAAGGATTGGTGAACCTGTGTTGAAAGAAAACGGTCTTTATTTTCTTTCATTTCTGTATTGCCACACAATTAGTAATAGACCACTCACTTTTTGATAAATTAATTAAATCAAGTAAAGGATGCACATGTTCTAGTTAGTCACGACTCCTCTATGATATTAAGTGGTAACTTGTTTGGTCATGCTCCGGCCAGTGGCAAGTTATTCATAAAAGTTTAGAATAGTTAGATGTATATATTGCAACATTGGGGAGTCGGTAATTCGGGGTTGGGTCGACACAGTCTCGAGTCACTTTCTTTTCATTGTTGAGAGGTGAGCTACCCGGTTTGGGAGACCCTCATAAAAACCTTAAGAACACAAGTCGTTTATACAATTATGCGAAAACAGTCACCTGTAGAGAATGTGTTAATACAACTCAAAGTTAAGCACAAGTGCGCAACTTAAACACACCACTTTAATAAAAGTCTAATAGTAATTCAAACCTGTTTCCATCTGACCCCGAAGCAACACCTTTGTTTTGTTATTGATTTCTCTTACAATTTGCATCTCTCTTCTACTTTTCTTTTCTTGCAAACTTAAAACTTTCTTTTAAAAGGGTAATTTTTAGGAAACTGAGTAGTAAAATCCGTGTCCTTTGGGTTCGATACTCGGTACTTGCACATCGCTATACTACCCACGATAGGTACACTTGCCTGTTGAGTGGGGTCTAGAACTTTGAGCAAATACCGTTTTAAATTATAAATTTAAAACTTGACATCGTACCACCGTTTTCTGAACTTAATTCTCTTTTCATCAAAACTCTTGGCATCTCCTTCGGGATTTAGCCATTTTAAAAGAAAAGAAGTTTAAGTTTGCTAAAACCCCACGACATCAAGTTTTTGGCACTGTTGCCGGGGACACGACTGTTTTGTGAAAGGTTTTCTTAAAAATTTACTTACTTTTTATTTTTCTTAGTGTTTTCCTTAAAAACTTTTCTCAAAGGTTTTCGAGTAGTGTATAAACTGGCGTTCCTCACCCAATCTCATACCTCCTCTTGAAGAACCCGAAAGATATTTTAGAGCTAGAAGAAAAGAATAAAAATTAAAAAAGGCACAAGTTGATAGAACCATCTCTGATTTTGCTAGACCTTCCATCATTGCTTTGGGCCCTAGCATTGCTAGACCCGCCGTTGATGCCGACCATTTCGAAATTAAGTCCCATGTCATCCACATGATACAACAAAACTGCACTTTTCATGGTCTATCTGATGAAGATCCCCATGCTCATGTCGCAAATTTCCTTGAAATTTGTGATACTTTTAATTTGCAAAACGTCACTCTTGATGATATCCGACTTCGCATGTTTCCCTTTTCACTAAAGGACCATGCCAAAGCATGGCTAAACTCACAACCCGTAGGCTCAATTACCACCTGGGCTGATCTTGCCCAAAAGTTTCTCTTAAAGTACTTTCCCCCAGCCAAAACCGCAAAACCTAGAAATGACATCACCACCTTTTGCCAAGAAGAGGGAGAGTCACTCTATGAAGCTTGGGAAGGATTCAAGGATATGCTGAGGAAATGCCCCCCCCATCATAGACTCGAAATTTGGTTACAAGTTTCATCCTTCTACAATGAGTTGACAAATCAAGCCAGACAGACACTTGACGCGACTGTAGGAGGAATTTTCAGCAACAAGAGACCGCGGGAAGCTTATGATCTCATCGAAAAAATTGCAGTCAACAGTTATTAGTGGTACAATCCCCGAAGCCACCACCAAAGTCCGGCCTCTATCAGCTCGATTCCACCACTACATTGCAAGATCAAATCGAGGCGTTATCAACTCGACTCAACCAGCTGAGCAAAGCACAAGTCAATGCCATCACCGCAGCAGAGTTGCAGCTGCAAGACGAAAATCTTCCTCAGGCCACCGTGGAACAAGTTGACCTTATTGGTACAAACCGCCCGCCAAACAATCCTTACAGCAACACCGATAATCCTGGCTGGCGTGATCATCCAAACTTTGGGTGGAAAAACAACAACACCACCATGCAACCACCCGGGTTCAGTCAATAAAACAACTAGCAGCGCTCTCAGAATAACAGTTACCCGTCAAACCATTTCATTAACTACTAAAACTTGAAACAATGAGATAATAAACTTATAAACTTAAAACCTTCAAACCATTTCATTAACTACTAAAACATCCAACTTAAACAATAAAACATCCAACTTAAAGTCTTAAACAACTAAAAACTTAAACAAATTAAAGTCTTAAACATAACTACTAAAAACTTAAACAACTTAAAGTCTTAAACATCCGCAAGCATCTCTTCAATACATCAAGCGTCTTTTGAATACATCAAACGTCTCTTGAAAAGCATCTTTAATCTTCGCCCGAACCCGAGTTGTTTCCAAGGTATTCATCAAGTTCGGCTTCTTCGTCGGTCATTGGTTCAATCAAGGCCATATTCACCTCGTCCTCGTACAATTCGGCTTCGTACTCCAATTCTCCCTCAAGTGAGCGCTTATCTTGTACTCTTTCCGCCGCATCCAAGTAATCCTTTAAGCAAATAGACATCTCAACCGCCTTAGGAGTTAGCCTCATTCTCCTTATCGATAAGACCCTGCCACTAGTAGAAAAAGCGGATTCCGAAGCTACCGTAGAAGCTTGGACACTTAGTACATCTCAGGCCAAACGGAAATTGTTCTTCCTTTTCTTTCCACCAAGCCAACAAATCAAAGTTTTTAAATTGTTCGGGAGTGTAGTGTTGTAAAAAGTTTGAACCACTATATCTCCCGAGTTCGCTACTTGGTGTGTTAGTAGCTTCATCATGTTCATTTAAATTCCATAAATGACTATAAAAAGCAAACTCGGAATCGTTTGAATTCTCGTCCAAAGTGTTTCTCAATGAATCATGAATTTGTGAGCTTGAACCATATTTTGATTGATAAAAAGCATACATGGAATTAAGATGATTGCTAAATTTATTTTTCAAACCTTGGCTAAAACATGGGTCTTCGGCACAATTTAAACCCAACTCGTCCGCAATTTTATCAATCATAGAATTAACGCCCCTTATGTTATAGCAAGGGTTTAAGGCGGCGGCACAAGAAAAAACCGATGGTATCTCTTTAAAATATTTTTTAATTTTTTCTTTCATTTGTGTTACCATATCCGAATACGGATGCCCATACACACTTATCTTGCTTAGTTTAGATGTCATTAAATATATTTTGTGAATTGCTAAAGGACTTGTGGGATAATAAACACCGGATAAAGCGGTTGTCGACGTTTTAAAAACTTGTAGCATATCGGCTATACGCTCAATAGTTTCCCAACCCCTTGCATGGTAAGGGTTAACCTTACCACGACTCGACAAGATTTCATGAAAAGCCATTAAAGTTTCTTTTTGTAAAATCGCCTTTTCAAACATGATACATGTAGAACTCCATCTTGTTGGGCAATCCCAATTCGGACCCAAACACGGTTTTTTCGCATCCGCACAAAACTTTATATATTTAGTATGTCTTTGTACGTTGCTAAAAATATCACGCAACATTCTTCTAAAACCCTCCTTTTGTGACTCAACAATTTTTAAACCGTCTTGAACCGCCAAATTTATGATGTTTGCAACACATCGACTATGAAAAAATGCACCTTCACAAATGGATTTATATTTTAATTTTAATTGTGTTATTGCAACGGTATTGTTGGAGGCGTTATCAAAAGATATAGAAAATGTTTTTTCCTCTAATTTATAAGTTTTAATAACGTTGTCAATAACCTTAAAAATATTTTGACCCGTGTGTGGATAATCGAAAAGTTGAAACGCAATCGTACGTTTCATCATTTGCTATGAATTGGGTTGAACCCAATGTGCGGTGACACAAATGTAAGAGTCGGGTACACCATGAGGTGTCGACCACACATCACTAGTAAGGTTTACACTGGTTTGTAAATTTTCAAAAAAAGAAATTGTTTCATTTTTAGCTTTTTTCCACATTTTTAAACAATCCCTTCTAAGAGTTGCATGACTTACATGAGTGTGTCGTGGTTGGAGAGTTCTTTGAACAAGGCGAGTATACCTTTGGTTGTCGAAGTGGTTGAAAGGAAGGCTTTCTTGAATGACAAAACATGCCATTTCCTCACGAACCGCATCAAGGGAGTAAGCGAAGATCTCTCCTTCACTTGTCATTGCCGGTTGATCATTCGAAGCTTGTGATTTCAAAACCTTGCAAAATGGCTTTGTGATGTGCTTTTGCAAAGAGGAGTTTGCTTCCGGTTTGTAGAAACCTTTACAATATTTGCAACGAGCCTTTTTTTCACCCGAAGCCATTTCACACATATCGTAGTGTTGCCAAACTTCTTGATTTCGCTTGGTAGGAACAACCCGAACCACCACATCGCTAGAGGAAGCACCAATGTGAGTCGAATCTTGTTGGCTAGCTAGAGGACGCCATTTGATAGTTTTTTTTTGCTAATACTAAATGGTTTTTTATGATTTCGGAGAGTATTGAGAGTGTATTAGAGTTGTGTAATCAACCCAAAACATCATGGGGTATTTATAGGAGTCAAGAATGAAAGATTGGGGCCAAAAACACCAAAAAAAAAACGGTCAAAAATGACCCAAACGGTCATAATACCGTTACTGAGCTGCTGTCCTTCTTTTCCAACGGTCAAAACCGGTTAAACCGGTTTTTTTATACTACACAACAACCGGTTTTTTGGATAAACCTGTTTTAAAACCGGTTTTGTGTCATAATCGGTTTCTTAACCGGTTTTTAATAAAACCGGTTTTTATAAAAACCATTTTCTCTATAACTAGAACCGGTCTATAACAGTGGAATTGGTTCGGGCTTAAAACCGGTTTTTATAAAAACCGGTTTCAGTTATTAATTTCGGTAAAAAAAAACCGGTTTTTTTGTACACCTCTACCGAGTATCCCTTGTTGTGATGGTGGTGGTCGAGATTGTGGAATGTTGGGATAACGGCATGGTGGAGCCGTCCAAAAATAACCCGTGGGTGGCGACCAAGTTGGAGGACGGGTTTGGTTTGTGGTCGGCTGAGAGAACCAAGGGTAATGAGTCCATTGTGGTGAAGGTTGGTGTCTGCCATGACCTCGGCCACGTCCGCGGCCTCGGCCTCTAGCATTTCGGGTGTAGGAGGGAGTGGTGGTGGTTTGAGGATTGGGTGTGTCAGGTTGAGGAGGGTTGTTAGTGACTGAGGTGTGTAGGGCCGTTTCAGTGGCGACTCGGTTCGCTTTTGTGGTTTCTTCAAGAATAAGTTGGGACCGAGCCTCATAGAAGGATGGGAATGGTTTGGTATTTTGAATGATTGCACCGATAGTCCCATAGG
The DNA here is from genome assembly GCA_032199755.1 of Ambrosia artemisiifolia. NCBI lineage: Eukaryota > Viridiplantae > Streptophyta > Magnoliopsida > Asterales > Asteraceae > Ambrosia > Ambrosia artemisiifolia. The sequence goes on from CM063526.1 coordinate 23,720,249, forward strand.
CTTCGGATAGTCCAGTGATGAGTTGAATGACTAAGTCACGTTCGGATACGGGAGACCCGACATTCGCCAATTGGTCTGAGAGTACTTTTACCTCTTGGCAATATGCGGACATATTTGGAAAAGAAGCAAGTTTAAGCATGGCGAATTTATGTTTTAGGAGGATGGAACGAGTAGCTTAGTTGTCATGGAATATACCTTGCAGAGCAACCCACGCATAGCAAGCGGTGGAGTCGGGTCGTATGATGGTGCTTAGTAAATCGTTAGATATGGTGCCATAGATCCATTGAAGGACTATGGCATCAAGCCGATCCCAAACATCATCAGCGGTGGTGTTGGAAGCGGTGGCTTCAGTTGCGGCTGCAGCGGTAGGGGTAATGATGCGAGGGGAGAGGTGGTCAAGATCTGAAAACGCGCGGCAATGGATTTTGAAGAGTTCAGCCCAAGAGGAGTATTGGCTAGTGTCCATTTCAAGGGTGATAGGGATGAATGTTTTGATATTGGATACGGTAATGGCAGGGTGTGTCTTTGGGTCCATGGTTTGGTTTAATAAAGAAAGGAAAAGGATGAGATGGTGGCCGGCGATTTCAGAAGGAGAAAGAACAGGATCGAAGAGAAAGTGTTTAGAGGTTTGATACCATGTTAGACTTTGTAATTTCTTGTGTGATTCATTACATTATTTACAATCAATATATAATCATTACAAGTCAATGGTCATCCTAGGAATCCTCCTCTATTCAAAAGTCTTCCTAGGAATCCTCCTATAATCATGCTCTAATAATGATTTACAATAATGTGATACCAATCAATGCTATGATTGAGCTATTATTCTAATACAGACCTTTTGCAATTGTTAAATTGGTAGGAGATGTATGCTATATTGATGCATATTTGCAAATTAAGTGAATAAATTTGACCCTTACTCCCAAATAAGAAAGATTGAAAACCAAAATAGTTGTGAAAAGCTGTAAAAACTCAAAGCTCAAAGATATAAAAATTTAATGATGTTTTTACGGTATATATGAACTCAAAATTTGGGGGAAAAATTAAGGAGAAGATGAATTAGGGAAACATAACAAATCATTATCATCAGTGGCAAATTAGCATGTGTATTCTGGTCCTTTCCAAACTTCGTGATTGTGTATGGACTCACCTCAAGTCTTTTACCCTATTAGACAACATAAACCTTCCAATCTATCTATATAATAATTGAGGTTAACTCGGGTCGAATGGAGCCTTTAGAGAGGGTCCTTATGGATCCAATCGCTAAATGGAGCTCCGAATTGAAGTATATATAAACCGTTTTCAGAATTTTTTTTCATTCTCCACAACATCATTCTCCATTTCTCTCTAACAAACCTTTCTATCCTCCTTCTTCATCTTTCATACTTTCTTGATTCTCCACAACCGATTCAAGGTAATTATCGATCCCTATTCTTCTAACATTGCTTAATATTATTGTTTTTTACTTATTTTTGTTAAAAAAGTCGATGGTTTACCAAGAAGTATAAAAACAGAAAAAAATACTTATTTAATTAGAAACCCATAATGATTACCATTTCAAATGATTACAGTACTTGGGGTATTTCAAGCCTCAAAACAGTACTTGCATTCTTTTAAAAAAGGGAGTAAGTCATCAATTGATTTAGTCATCATACGAAGCCAATCAAACTGGCTATCTATAACAAGGTAATCTTTTGAGTGCCTTTAAAATTTGTGATAAGATGTTCTCAGTGCATTTTGATGATAAATCATGTTACATCCTTCACCCTAGTTTTGAAATACCAAAAGAATGGATTATGTTGAAGGCTCCGAGAGTGAACAATTTGTACATTCTCAACAAGAGCAAACAAGTGACGTGTTTTCTATCGAAGGCTACCGAAAAAGAATCTATTATATGGCTTAGAAGAATGGGGCATATTCATTTGAGAAAGATGAATAATTTGGTAAAGAATAGGCTAGTCGAAGGAGTTAACATGAAAAACTTTCACTTGAATGATAAATGTGTTTCATGCAAGAAAGGAAAACAACACAAACATTCCCATCGACCCAAGAAAGTTAACTCTGTTAGTATTCCGCTTGAACGTCTACATATGGACCTTTTTAGACCAGTGAAGCGCAAAAGCATCGATGGAGATATATACTATCTTGTGGTGACCGATGACTATTCTAGATTTTCGTGGGTGATGTGCATGCAACACAAGAGTGAAACGTTTAACAATTTGAAGATTCTGGTTACCCGTTTGGAGAACATTTATGGATTGAATGTCAAAAGAATATGAAGTGACAATGGGATGAAGTTTAAGACTTCAATGATGGATGCATTGTATGAAGAAAAAGGAATTCATCATGAATACAGTGCACCATATACTCCACAACAGAACGGTGTTGCAGAAAAGAAAAACAAGAGTCTAATTGAAACGACTAGAATAATGCTTGCAGATTCCAATCTTCCGGTTATTTTCTGGAATGAAGCTTTTCATGCAGCTTGTTATACACTGAATCATGTGTGAAGAAGTTTGCAAAGACTTTTTATGAGCTACTCCATAGACGAAAGCCGAATTTGGAGTTTCTAGAACCATTCGGGGCGTCGTGTACGATGCTTAATCCGACAGAGAAATTTGGAACGAAAGCTAAAGAAGGTTATTTTGTTGGTTACGCGAAACCAAATAAACGCCTTTTCAACAAAAGAACTAAGTGTGTTGAAGAGTGGGCAAACGTGGATGTTCAGCGTTAGACAAACTGCTCCTAGCGTTGGACGTGATTGGATGTTTGACTACAAAGAACTCTTTGAGTTATTTAATCAAGAAATTTTGGTTGAAGAAGCTATTTTACGACTTTATTACGAGTGTGAGAACGCAGTTACTTCACCGTTACTGCGTCCGATCACCGTAACTCTTCATGCAGCGGTTTCTAATGATACCAATGCTTCTGTGACGAATTCAACTAAAGAAGAAGTTTTTCAAGATGTTTCTGATACGTTTGATTCTTCTGAGTCGGACAACGATGATGAAGTAACCAGTGAAGCAGTCTTGAATGAGCCTACAGTATCACCTCCAGTGAACCCTAATTCATTTGTATCAACAGATACTCCTTCTACATCAAATGTGGGTAATGATCTGGATACACCAGAGAATTTGAATGTTCAAACGGTGATTCCGATTCCAGCACATCCGGAATCTCGGATTCACAAGGTTCATATTGATGATCCTGGTAGCAGTGTGTCGACACGTGGACAGTTGAGACTTGCATAATCAAATGAGAACATTGGAGCCCTTGCCCTACATTCTACAATTCAAAAGTCAGGTGAACAAAATGATTGGTCGTTTGCTTGTTATGTTTTTGGCAGGTTGAGCCTAGGACTTACAAGGAAGCATTGAACGACGAATCATTGGTGGATGCGATGCAATAAAAACTTCAACAGTTTGAAAAGCTTAGAGTGTGGACTTTGACTACATTGGTACATAGTGGGTTTTCAAATGTAAGAAAGATGACAGAGGAGTGATCGTAAGGAACAAAGCTCGATTGGTCGTACAAGGTTTTTGTCAAACTTAATGAATCGACTACAACGAAGTCTATGCACCAGTCGCACATATAGAAGCAATTCGAATATTTCTTGCGTACGCATCTTATATGAAGTTCAAGGTGTATTAGATGGACGTTAAAAGTGCTTTTGTTTACGGTGTGATCAAGGAAGAGGTATATGTTGGGCAACCACCGGGTTTTGAGGATCCTATCTGTAAAGGATCGTTTTCAACAAAAACAGTTATGTGATCATACAAGTCTAACAAACCAGGTGCGGAAACCCTAGTTTGAGTACAAAATGATAGAAATCGAATCAAACACAGTAATTCACCTTTTCAATCTCCATTTCATTCATAAACAATGTAATAAAGCTTTACAATTTAGGTTTAAGATGAAATAAACAACTTTCAGACTCTTCTAGAACTCAGAGAGAAAACCTACTCGACACACAAACACAAATGACAAAAGTTAATTACAAAACAAAATTTTCACCTTATATAGACCTACACATTCGACCCCTTGACATGGTCAAATGTGCACGTTCGACCACATATAAAACTCGAACCAACACATATGACTTCAGACTCTTCCTTCGACCAAGCTTTTCTTCATTCGACCATTATAAAACTACCTTCGACCCCACGTTTTTAACAAAACATTTGATTATGTACAATCCAAAAGCATTAGTCGCAAAACGTGCATCTACACTATCCACCAGGATAAGGTCTACAAACTGAACAAAGCGTTGTACAGTTTGCACCAAGCCCCTCGTCAGTGGTACGAAGAGCTCAACACATACTTGCTTTCCAGATGTTTTAAACTCTGTTCACGAAAAGAACAGAGGGTGATTTGCTTCTGGTACAAATATATGTTGATGATATTATATTTGGTTCAACTAACGAAAGTTTGTGCAGGGAATTCAAAAAGGTCATGCAGGAAAAGTTCGAGATGAGCTCAATGGGAGAAATGCAGTTCTTTTTGGGATTGGAAGTGGATCAATCACCGTCGGGAATCTTTATTCACCAGATGAAGTATGTTTCCAAAGTCTTGAGCCGATTCCAGATGGAGGATTCTACACTGATGGCCAGTCCCGTACAACCTAATCACGGGAGTGGAGTTGATGCTAAGGGGGAGCTCGCTGACCCATACATCTATAGAGCCATCGTCGGATCTTTGTGCGAGATACCAATCAAAGCCGAAACAATCTCACCTTGCTACAGTTAAATGTATCCTACGTTATTTGAAGGGATGTCCACTCGGGTTATGGTACCCTAGTGATGATAACTTTGACCTCACTGCTTTTAGTGATGCAGATTTCGGAGGCTGTGATATTGACGCTAAATCCACAATGGTTGGATGTCAATTTCTTGGGAGCAGGTTAGTAACCTGGCAATGGAAGAAGAAGACGTCAGTTGCATTATCCACATATGAAGCTGAATATGTGTCGGCCTCGGGTTGCTGTTCACAAGTGCTTTGGATATAACAACAGTTGCGCGACTACGATTTCCAATTTCTTAAAACCCCCATTCATTATGATAATGAAGCAGCTATTGCACTCACTAAAGATACCATTCATCATTCTAAGGCTAAGCATATCCGAATACGGTATAACTTTATTCGTGATTGCTATGGTAAAGGTTTGATTGATATGGTAAAAATCCACACTGACTATCAACGTGCTGATCTTTCACTAAAGCTTTTGATAAATCATGATTTGATTTTCTATTAAGAGCTAATGGTATAAAAGAAAAGCAAGATCGAAATCCTCATCAGTTTATCAATTTTTCTTTCGTTTTTCTATTTCCAAAAAATTAAAAATCCAAAAATATGTTTTTAATTTTAGGGGGAGCTTTTATTTCAGAAAAACCATAAACATTGAAAAATTTGAAAAACCATAAAAATCAGAAAATCTCAAAATGATTTTTCCTGGAGCAAAAGAGAAAATGATAGTACATCAGTGAGGATCTTTCACATGCTAAAGAATTAAAAAATCTAAATTTGATATGTGATGAGTTTGTGTGATGTGTTGGTAGGCTTTGTAGACCTATTAATGCGTGCCTTAGTGATACAAACATACGAACTACTTGCTAGTGGCTGAACACCTCATGGGCATATGGTCTTAGTACCGTAATTTCGTTTGATAGGGTTACCAAAATCAGAGGTTTCTGGTCGTTATGTTCTTAGTTATCCAGGGTAACCTGACTGAGCTTTTGTCGTATTGATTTACGGACCTAGATTCAGTCAGGATATCTGCAAAAGAGCACATATGTCAAATCCTAAGTTACCGAATGAGGAACTTAAATGTATGACAATGATCAAAGATCATTTAATGCATCGTATCATATCTATGATAAATCATGATTGATATAAGCCTCAACCTGTTAAGAGTGCACATGTTACTTTGTAGCATTCATTTGCTGACCTGTACACCTCTGTGCCTCATACCTTGTAAATTGCGGATAACAATGGCATAATCACGCATTACGAAAGCTTTGTGCAAATTCCTTGATACGGGAGTATGCCGTGTGTGTGGGAACCATAAGCTTGTTAGTTTTAATACATTTAACGCGTATCATTTTCAAGCATTGCATAACGGTTTGCATGTGAGCTAATGTGGACAACAATATCAGCAATTGCCGAGTCTCACATTGTCTTTAATGTTAAATTGTGATTAAACTGATATGATCCTCTTATCGGAAAATCACAAAAAGATTGTCTATTTACTGCTTTATGTTTGATTTTCTTCATATGTGTAAAACTCAATAAGATTGTTGGTGTGTTTGATGTACCAATCTGAGTTTTGTATCTTTAAAATCAAATTTTTGAAAGTTTGAAAGATTAAAGGTTTGAAATTGCCAAAACGTGGATCAAATTGGACATTTTGGTGAAAATCAGTTTTACAAAATTTCCATTCGCCCTTTCGTTAGGTCAAATGGAAAGTTTGAAGTTGATTCGTGGCTATTGGTCGGTCGAATGAATATTGGTTTTTATTAACAATTTCACTCGAACCATGAAATATTGATTCGTGCTTTTGTTAGCCCGAACCAATATTTTCAGGTTCATTCGACCTTTCAAAAGGTCGAACCAATTTGCCTATATATATCCTCAAATTCCATTCGATCCCATACCATTTCATTCATTTGTATAGTTCCAACAATGAATTCTCTCTAAGGCCGAGTTTTTCCTCTTGATTGTTAGAATTGTAATCTTGTTCTTGATAGTATACGGTACTTATATCTTGAATATTGTAGGTTTTCATCCATTAATAAGCTCAGAAATTGGGTTTTTGTATTCGAAACCCTAACTACTGAATTGGACAAATTGGACTTGTTTGAACAGGAATTTTTTATTCCATACCACTAATCGAATGTTTTAGGGGGAGAATTGATCAAAAACTAGGATTAATCATAAATAGATTGATAGTTCAATTTCTGAAACCCTAGTTTTAATTAGAAAACAATCGATTAGATTACTTAAACGACAATTGAATGATAATTAGGCTTAATCGTATCAATTAGATGCTATACAAATCAAAATGATGGATTAAAATGAACCAAAAAGGAAATTGGATTTTTGAAATTGAATCAGTTTCATTCGAACCCAATGTTGGGTCTAATGAACTATTTTTTGTTTCATTCGAACCTAATGAAACTGGTTCGAACCTTCGATAGGTCGAACCAACTGGTTAAAATGACAAATTTTTTATTTTTGTCATTTTTGAATCCGAACTTATGTGTTTTTGTGTATTTTTGTTTTTGAACAAATAAATGGCTGAACAAAAAGCACTGAGATTTGAAAAGAAGCATAATTACTGTGCTTACATAGGTGATGTGGGAGAAAAATATGAAAAATTCCGGGGAATCGTTGACTACTTGGGAAGATCTAGAATTGTTTATACGATTGCTCAGCCCCACACTATCTACAAAGATCACCAAGAAGACTTTTGGAGGAATGCAGCTCTTGATTTCTTTGATGGGAAAACAGTGATACATAGCTCAGTTCAAGAGAAGGAAATTATCATTGGAGAAGAAGACTTTCACAGGGTATTGAGGTTTACAAATAAGGAGAAGGACCCGATAAAGTTACCAAGCTCGGTGTAGAGGGGGTGTTGTCTTAGAATTAAATATTTTCGAAAGATTACTGAATGTCAACTTAACAAGGTGAATGTTTCTCCGCAGTTCAAGCATTTGCTGCACGTTCTGATCCATGTGTTTGCTCCTATCAGAGGAGGAGGATTTGATGTTTTGAGGGATAAAATAAGTTCATTAGCTGTTTCCCTAATACTGAACAAAGACTATAACACTTCAGGATGTTATTCCATCATATGAAGGAGGTATTCGATGGAACAAACACTGATAAGTTATTAATGTATCCGAGGTTTCTACAAATGATATTTGATGAGAAATATCCTGATTTGGTGAAAGATCTGATGAAGATTCTTAATCAGGAACATATGGATGAAATGACCCTGAATAGGATGAGAACATACAAGGGTTAAACAGAAAAGACACAAACTAGAAGACTATTTGGACACTTGATTACACCGGGGTACACTGCTCCGAACAAGGATCAAGTAAGGCATGATAACGGTGATTCAGACTCAGATTCGCCACTTGTACTAGTTATGAAAGGAGAAAAGGTCAAGTGGCAAGTTGTTAACAGAGGGGCAAAATCTCAGAAAGGGAAGAAAAAGGTTGACGAATCATCTAAAGCAAAGAATAAGGGAAAGGCAAAGACTTTGTTAATAGATGAAGATATAGAAACAGATGAGGACTAGGATTCTGAAGCTGAAACTGTTAAGGAGTCTGATCCCAAGGCCACTGGTGATTTAGCAACTCCGGATCCTATGGATGAAAGGGTTGTACAACAACTGAGCAGAGGTTATGTAGAGGATAATGAGGACTTGATTCTTGATTAAGATATTGATCATGCTGGATCAACTGTTGCTCCTAAATCTACTAAAAGAGGAAGGATTAAGACGATGTCTAAGAAAGAGACGAAAAGGTCCCAAAGACAGAAAGAAATGAACTTTTTGTTTAAGGGAAAGAAAGTTCCAGAAGCTTCACAAGAACCAATCCAGCTACTAAGCAAAGAAACACCATCCAAGAAAAGAAAGACAACTGAAGATGTCATAACTCAACAGAACCCAGATTCAGTGTCAAAGTCACTAAAAAGTATATTATCCAGTTTGAATACACCCAAACCATCTTCTAAACCTCAAACAGAATCTAGTTCACAACCTACTGTGACAGTATCAGACGATGTGATGAATCTGGTAAATAAGCATATGACCAAGATGATGAAATTCTTCACTAATCATGAGAATGAGATAAAGTAGATGAAAGAGAATGAGAAAGACATGCTTGCTGTTGTGATAAAGTCAAAAAGGAGAGACAAGATAAGCTTGAAGAAGAGGTTACAAGCTTACAGATAGAAAATTTCGAGCTAAAACTCTCAAGTAAAAAGAGTGAAAAGAGAATAATGGCTGTTGAGAAAGCGAATAAGAAGCTTAGAAAGATTATTGATGACCTGTACTCGAAAGCACCTCAGTTGAAAAGTGTTGATGATGAGGAGGATGAAGAAGATGAAGAGGATGATGAAGAGAAGCTAGATTATAGTGGAACGGATAAGGATGACGATTCTGATGATGATAATAATGATGATATTGGTGGTGGTGATGGCGCTAACAAGGAGAAATCTACTAGCTCTGAAGAATCAGATGATGATGCTAATCAATATTCTTATGAAGCTAGAGATACAGCAAAGAAAGGAAAATCAGCAGGTTCGAGTTCAGGTGGTGATATTATTGGTGAAGTATCGGAAGCTGATAAGCAGAGATTGCTGAGAATGTTGAAGAAAGGTTATATCTCTACTAAGTTCACTTCCAGATTCAAAGACATATTTGTTAATGATAATATGAGATATTGTCTTGAGTATCCTGAACCGGAATTGGAAGATGGAGAAGTCAGCATTGAGATTTCATGAGAAATTCTAGAAGGATGGCACAACAATCTGGTATATCTTATGAGGAATTAGTTTATAGGAAAAGATTCCAGAATTACCGGTTGTTGAACCAGGATAGTACGCAGATGATGCAAATGTGGATTTCAATGAGATAGACATCAAGGATATTACTCATGAAGAATATCCAGAATACTATAATGTGAAAGACAACACGTCTATTCCAATTTGTTGATGAGTCTGTTTTGAAAGATGCTGAGAAATTGCTGATGATCAAGGCAAGAACTTCCAGAATACTATAATGTGAAAGACAACACGTCTATCACAATTACCCGCATGGTGAAAACCACACTGGTTGCACTTCGGATTCTTCCTAACATACCCACCATGTTTTTACCAGACGACGATCCTGATGCTTTGAACTTCCTTGGTTGCTGTTGTGGTTGAATAGGAGCCGAATTCTTGCTAACATTTTCCCACTTTCTCTTGCTGCCGTCAGGGGCTTTCTGTAACACCCCAAAATCTCTAAACCGTATTTTATGATAATCTAAGCACATGTGGCTTTTAAACTGAACCGCACTAAACACGACTTATGCGAATTTCCTAGTCTGAGGGAATTAACTCCGTCAACCTTGTTAACTAAACAAGGCTTAAACAATTATACGAGACTAACTCGATTAGTGTCTTGAACTAGTACATACTTAACGAAATATGGGAGGGGTTAAAAGTGCCAAATAACCAAATTGAGTTTGGTTGAATACTTAAAAAAAAGAAGAAAGAAAACACACACACACAAACTTCTGGAAATCGATCCATACACCTCCCAAAACACACACTTAAGCTCAAACTCAAGAACAAGTTCAATCAATGATGAAATCAAGGGGCTTTTGTGTGCATTAGCCCTAAAACGAATCTCCCAAGCCTAATACACATCAAGGTAACATTTTATTTGACTAAATTTAATGGTATGTTTATGCTTGGGTGTGATGAAAATCATGGATTGTTATAAAAACGTGAATTAAGGGCGAGTAATGGTTACTCTAGTATGAGGAAACCATAATACGTGTTAATTTGTGTGTGTTAAGCAAAATCTTTGTGTGAAGATTATATCTTTGTAATTCATGTTATAAAGTTAAATGGGTTTCTTGGTGGATTGGTATGAACCACCTTTAAACCATGAAATACTAGCTTTAGTAAATGACAAGCTATGATTAAGATGTTTATAGGAATGCTAGACATGTTAATCTTGGTTAAGGATGGATCCATGAGGTCCCCAAGTCTTAAAATTAAAGCTAGGGAAATCACGCCTACCAAGTGTTTGATAAAATGCCTCAATGAAACTCGATTTCACTTGGGCATAGATAATTTGTGAAAACTTGTATATTGGTGAAACCCGACCAAAAATGCGTGTAGACAAGTAAAGATTAGGTTCTAACAACCTAAGTAATCATTCGCCTCATAGGTGCGGATACAAGAGACTTTGGTTAGCCAAGGAGTCTCGGATTGAGGTAAAGAGGAAGCACGCATAAGGTAAGTCACTCAATGGCTTAAATCTCAATATAATCCTAGTATGTTTATATGCTTAGTTATACTTTTGTATGTATATTTGAAACTAGTCATTGGAATGTCACAAAAGAAGCTTAAACGAGATTCATAATTCATAGAAAACGGCCTTAGAGGAAGGTTGTCAATATCCCAATTAGGCTAACAGGTCAATTGGGTGAAACACTAGTAGAGAAGGACCTAAACCGAGGGTCAACATTATGCCGATATCGATTGTTGTTAATTGCTTGAGTATATTCGTAGACTTTATGTTAGTAATCTGTTATACCAATGGGCAATGTAAACCGGGTGCTTGAAATTACGCATAAATGGCCCACGGGGCCATAGACGCTAAGGTAGCGCCACAACGGCGTATTGACCAAGGGAAATCTTGAAAACTACCTCTAGTGATGAGGGATTAATAAAAATCAGGCCGTGAATCGATTGGGGAGAGAGTTAGGAAGAATGGAGATACTTAAAGGTAACAAGGACAAGCCCCCGATAAAACCCATGTGCCCAAGCTTAGTCCAAACCCGCCATTGGTAAGTGTTGGGTAAGCTAGAACCGGATAGTTAGCTAATCTCCCAGGTGTGAACCTTGACTATGTCTTTAGATGAGCATATGTCCAGCTTTGGTCTTGGTTTTATGCGAATACTACTAAACGGGTCGATTTGGATAAAAACAACATATGCATGTAATAACGGAAAAGGGAACTTGATCAATGACATCTTATAAGCATGATATAATGGTGTTAACTAAGTCCCCAAGTGTCTCTAGGAAGGGCCTTGAACATGGGTTTAAAAGCATCCAAATCCCCTTTAAAAACTAGTCAAGATGTTAGTTTCACAATTTTTTTGTGCAGCAGCATGCACCTAGGACGCCCAGACATGCGCCTAGGACGCCCAACTGATAGACTTCGGACGCCCAAGACCTTCTGGAGACGCCCATCAGGACGTTGGGCAACGTCCAGGATGCCCAGAAGTGCGTCTAGGACGCTCAGCCTATTTTTGTTTGATTTTCGTTGTTTTGGGGCCGTAAGCTACGGCCGGTCTTTTTCCTTCGCCTTATGTTGGCTGTTTTATTCAATTACATGACTAAACTAACACACATTCATGGGTTTCTTTTTCATATTCAACCCTAGGTATATAACTCGGAGTATGGATGATGATCAAGCTCATTTTGTGAAGAACCGAACGTTGCATCGTGTTAGCTTCCGCATAGACTCTTGATTTTGGGTGTAAAACTTAAGTCTTTTTAGGTTGAAATCATTGTGAATAACCTAGTACTTATGTCAAGTGTTTCAAAGTCGTGTTTTGTACATATTTGTTAACGTCTTAACATGGTTTTTGGTAATAGTATCACATGTTCAACCCTTATTTTATTCGTTAAACACATGAGAATGGGTTAGGGTCTTACAAGTGGTATTCAGAGCCCAAGGTTAAACGAGTTAAGCGTTCGGTTCAAGCTTGATCATCAATCCGGTAAGGAATTCATTTCAAAACTGTAATAATCAAGTCGAAAATGATCTACATCATGATTGAACACGAGTCAATTAGGAATGAACTAGGGGAATAGTGTATTAAACACTAACGCCCAGGAAACACACCAATTACACGGTCATGGTGAGCTATGACTCAGCCGAACCGAAAATTGGCGAAATCTAGTTGTATCACTTAGATGTTGCGATGGACTGAGTGCAAGAAGCATTTAGAAATTCGAAAACATGAAATTTCAACTACACGGTCAGGGCGAACCAGAAATTACGGAATAGATGCATAGTGGGCTAAGGCCAATCACACGGCCATAGTGGGCTAAGGCTCAGCCGAACCGAGAATTGGAAGGCATGATCGCATCAACAAGACTGCCCGATCAGATAAAACACAAATAGCTTAATAACGCGGGTATACAAAAATACATTAGACAAATAGACAAGAATGTTTCTATTAAACAAGATGCATGACCAGAGATTGCCCACTTGGAGAGTACCGTGGTGATCGCGAGAAGATCACCGTGTCATGTGTGGATTTCTTACCCTGGTCAGGTAAGTGTTAAACACATGGTGCGGTGGGCTTCTCATGATCTACACTTCTACCCTTCACGTGACAAGGACTGGGTCAGGGGAGAAAGGCATGTTAACTTCTCTAAAAATATAACTCGTGAGGTCATATAACAAGGAAGTATTGCCAAACAACTTAAGAGGCCGGGTAGACCTGGTAAGTAAAACCAAAGCATAAATGACCCACGAGGTCATAGAACCAAGGGTATTACCACAACGGTTACACGGACCAAGGTAAGGCTTGAACCTTAATCAAAGGTTAAGTCATAACTAAACTCGAACCTTTATAGAAGGTTGAATTCGTAAATAGACTTGAACCTTAATCAAAGGTTAAGTCATAAGTAAACTCGAACCTTTATAGAAGGTTGAATTCGTAAATAGACTTGAACCTAAATGAAAGGTTAAGTCATAACTAAACTCGAACCTTTATAGAAGGTTGAATTCGTAAATAGACTTGTACCTTAATCAAAGGTTAAGTCATAACTAAACTCGAACCTTTATAGAAGGTTGAATTCGTAAATAGACTTGAACCTTAATCAAAGGTTAAGCCACAGTTAAACTCGAACCTTTAAAGAAGGTTAAATTCGTAAATGAAATTGAACCTTAATCAAAGGTTAAGTCATAATTAAGCTCGAACCTTTATAGAAGGTCAAATTCGTAAATGAAGGTGAACCTTAATCAAAAGGTTAAGTCGTGAATAAACTCGAGCCCTAATCGAACATTAATACGTAAGCAGACTTGAACCATAATCAAATGTTAAGTCATAAACATAAACGAGTCTTGACTATAGGATGAATCGCAAGTAAATCAATCGAACCTTAACTGAAGGTCAAACCATAACAAATCTGAGTCTTAACCGAAGGTTAAACTGTAAACCAAACTAGACCCTAGTCGAGGGTTAGTTAAACAGTAAAGGTTAAACCTTCATGAAAAAAAAATCACAGATGAATCTGAACCATATCTAAGGGTAAACACTAAATAAATCTGAACCATACTTGAGCGGTTAACTCCTATTCCAACATGAACCCCATACTGAGGTAAAACAAAGGCCAAGATTCGGGCTAAGCTCAAGGTTAAGTTATACTTAAACTTGACTCATAATAAATTCGTGAAAGCCTACGGGAAAATGTGAACTATGCGTCACACAATTCATATTAAATTCATAAAAGCCTACGGGCAAATGTGAACAATGCGTCACACTAATAATAATGAATTCGTGAAAACCTACGGGCAATTGTGAACTAAGTATCACCCTAAATCATAATGATCTGTGAAAGTTCACGGGCAACCAAGAACTACGCGTCTCGCTAAATCAGAATGCAAACGAGAATAAACCACACGGGGTAAGCGTGAACTATGATTCACCCGAAACCAAACTAAAAACATGGTTCTAGAATGTGAAACCACGTTAAATAAAAGAAGAAATTAAGCGCTAAACCAAAAAGGGAGCTCGTAGGAGACCCTGGAATACCGGAGGTGCATCCGCACCAGAGGAACAATCCTAGCCTCGAGCAAGGATCGTGTCAGAGTAAACAATGATTGATGTGGCCTAATGAAGGCATGTCAAAAACAAACAAAGCAAGATAAACCTCATGGGCCTTAGCACATGATGGATGAATGGACAATCGAAAGTCTAAAATATATAGATGGCTGTGAATCGCAGAAATAAAAGCAATGCCTTCATAATAAGCAAAATACGATCCACTGGACCACTATGCATACGAATTCTAAAGAAAGAAAACATAAGTAAATAGACTTTTGTGAATAAACATGGTAATGTGACACCATGACACACAGACAAGCAAGGACTCTTGTGAGAACCGATGAATTGATATAGGGTCCATAGCTCCTGAGGGACAAAAATAAACAGAAACGGATCATAGTTCAGGAACAGACCTTGTAAGGGTGAACCAGTAAAGGAATTGCCTTGGAACCAAAGCGTTCTGAGGAGTTAAATACAAACATAATCCGGAAGGGGATTTGAAGACGAGGTGTTATATATGCAATAATACCTAGATAAATAAAAGAGTCGGAAGACTCATGTTAAATCTCAAATAAGATGCTTGCGAGAGCTAGAAATGTAAATTCGAAAGGCTAGATAAGAAAGGGTCACGAACCCTATGCTAATTCTATCGATAGGATAAAAATCCTAAAAGCCCGGGGAAAGTAGATAATAGGTGAGCAATCGCCTGGAATTAGTTTCGACTGAGAATTGAAACTCACATACCAAAATTCGGGTAAAGTGATGCCAATTCGCGTTAAAGTACACAGAAATAGGTAAATTGCTATCTAAAGTATTATATGGAGGATTCCATGGGTTATTCAAACTTGAATGAGTATACAAAATACTACCCAGGTGCGGGCCTCTAAACTAGAATAAATATACATGTTAAATGGATGTGTGACTTGTACAAAGTCCAACAATTTAACTCAAAATTTTGTCGGCGGTGTGTAAAAACACATCAGAAGTCGTAGTCATTGGATTAAATGACTGACTAAAACATGCGACTTATGAAACTTAAGTCTACTATAACCGAAAACCCTGATGAATTAACTATTCCCAGAATTAGCAATCGGGTAGTAAGAAAACGAACGATAAACCGTTAATATCCTAGTGATAGCTATGCAATCACTAGAAAGATCAAACGGGTCAAGTGAATTCGTCACCACTTGGACCCAGAGGAATGCATCAATATACCTAAGCGTAGTGACAGGTGAAAACACCATTAAAAAGGACACGCGTTGTCTTAACAAGGAAGACGTGAGGTGCGGAAAGGACTCGATACTTTCCGGTAAAACCATGACATTATAAGAGGCCTTGGAGCCAAAATCAAACGGGAATTAAAACCACGTTGAGTGTGGTTAAAGGTCTTTGGGAAGCCGTATGATAACCAAATCCAATATGTGCCTCAGTGCATGGAAATGATTCTAAGTAGAGTAAATAATTAAATGTACACCCTAAGCCTTCGGGGACTTAAGGGTTCTAAACACGCAAAAGAGTTAAATCGATGGCTCTTGGACAAACCAGGACACCTGCGGGTGCCTAAACTAGAATAATCTCCCGTAAAGGTAAACGAATATGCATACATAAACTTAGAGGCGTAATCAAATTCCATTAAAATAACCCTCATCGAGGAGGAATAAAACTCAAGGTCAACCATGAGGCGCGACCCATGGGAATATATATATATATATATCCGGTTTCGACGACGAAACCCTCATTAAGGGGGGTGGAGTTGTAACACCCCAAAATCTCTAAACCTTATTTTATGATAATCTAAGCACATGTGGCTTTTAAACTGAACCGCACGAAACACGGCTTATGCGAATTTCCTAGTCTGAGAGAATTAACTCCGTCAACCTTGTTAACTAAACAAGGCTTAAACAATTATACGAGACTAACTCGATTAGTGTCTTGAACTAGTACTTACTTAACGAAATATGGGAGGGGTTAAAAGTGCCAAATAACCAAATTGAATTTGGTTGAATACTTAAAAAAAAAGAAGAAAGAAAACACACACACACACAAACTTCTGGAAATCGATCCATACACCTCCCAAAACACACACTTAAGCTCAAACTCAAGAACAAGTTCAATCAATGATGAAATCAAGGGGCTTTTGTGTGCATTAGCCCTAAAACGAATCTCCCAAGCCTAATACACACCAAGGTAACATTTTATTTGACTAAATTTAATGGTATGTTTATGCGTGGGTGTGATGAAAGTCATGGATTGTTATAAAAACGTGAATTAAGGGCTTGTAATGGTTACTCTAGTATGAGGAAACCATAATACGTGTTAATTTGTGTGTGTTAAGCAAAATCTTTGTGTGAAGATTATATCTTTGTAATTCATGTTATAAAGTTAAATGGGTTTCTTGGTGGATTGGTATGAACCACCTTTAAACCATGAAATACTAGCTTTAGTAAATGACAAGCTATGATTAAGATGTTTATAGGAATGCTAGACATGTTAATCTTGGTTAAGGATGGATCCATGAGGTCCCCAAGTCTTAAAATTAAAGCTAGGGAAATCACGCCTACCAAGTGTTTGATAAAATGCCTCAATGAAACTCGATTTCACTTGGGCATAGATAATTTGTGAAACCTTGTATATTGGTGAAACCCGACCAAAAATGCGTGTAGACAAGTAAAGATTAGGTTCTAACAACCTAAGTAATCATTCGCCTCATAGGTGCGGATACAAGAGACTTTGGATAGCCAAGGAGTCTCGGATTGAGGTAAAGAGGAAGCACGCATAAGGTAAGTCACTCGATGGCTTAAATCTCAATATAATCCTAGTATGTTTATATGCTTAGTTATACTTTTGTATGTATATTTGAAACTAGTCAATGGAATGTCACAAAAGAAGCTTAAACGAGATTCATAATTCATAGAAAACGGCCTTAGAGGAAGGTTGTCAATATCCCAATTAGGCTAACGGGTGAATTGGGTGAAACACTAGTAGAGAAGGACCTAAACCGAGGGTCAACATTATGCCGATATCGATTGTTGTTAATTGCTTGAGTATATTCGTAGACTTTATGTTAGTAATCTCAAGCTAGTCTAGAAGCAAAAAGGGGCGCGAGCTAAGGTAAGTCCTTCTAGGAATCAAATCTTGTACTCATACCATTGCGATATTGACTTGCTAGGCAACCACTCCCCAAGTGATAAGTGACCGGTAATCCGTTATACCAATTGGCAATGTAGACCGGGTGCTTGAAATTGCGCATAAATGGCCCACGGGGCCAGAGACGCTAAGGTAGCTCCACAACAGCGTATTGCCCAAGGGAAATCTTGAAAACTACCTCTAGTGATGAGGGATTAATAAAAATCAGGCCGTGAATCGATTGGGGAGAGAGTTAGGAAGAATGGAGATACTTAAAGGTAACGAGGACAAGCCCCCGATAAAACCCATGTGCCCAAGCTTAGTCCAAACCCGCCATTGGTAAGTGTTGGGTAAGCTAGAACCGGATAGTTAGCTAATCTCCCAGGTGTGAACCTTGACTATGTCTTTAGATGAGCATATGTCCAGCTTTGGTCTTGGTTTTAGGCGAATACTACTAAACGGGTCGATTTGGATAAAAACAACATATGCATGTAATAACGGAAAAGGGAACTTGATCAATGACATCTTATAATCATGATATAATGGTGTTAACTAAGTCCCCAAGTGTCCCTAGGAAGGGCCTTGAACATGGGTTTAAAAGCATCCAAATCCCCTTTAAAAACTAGTCAAGATGTTAGTTTCACAATTTTTTTGTGCAGCAGCATGCGCCTAGGACGCCCAACTGATAGACTTCGGACGCCCAAGACCTTCTGGAGACGCCCATCAGGACGCTGGGCAACGTCCAGGACGCCTAGAAGTGCGTCTAGGATGCTCAGCCTATTTTTGTTTGATTTTCGTTGTTTTGGGGCCGTAAGCTACGGCCGGTCTTTTTCCTTCGCCTTATGCTGGCTGTTTTATTCAATTACATGAATAAACTAACACACATTCATGGGTTTGTTTTTCATATTCAACCCTAGGTATATAACTCGGAGTATGGATGATGATCAAGCTCATTTTATGTAGAACCGAACGTTGCATCGTGTTAGCTTCCGCATAGACTCTTGATTTTGGGTGTAAAACTTAAGTCTTTTTGGGTTGAAATCATTGTGAATAACCTAGTACTTATGTCAAGTGTTTCAAAGTCGTGTTTTGTACATATTTGTTAACGTCTTAACATGGTTTTTGGTAATAGTATCACATGTTCAACCCTTATTTTATTCGTTAAACACATGAGAATGGGTTAGGGTCTTACACTTTCAGAGCTACATCCCTTGGGGGTAAAACACTCCCTGCATGTTCTGATTGGTTAGCTTATGCGCCAACCTGATAGTTCCCTGTAGAGTAGTGGAGTTTGAAGCACTACCCAAACCCCGAAGTTCCAGCACCAATCCCGTAATGTAGTGCTCAATCCTTCTTAACATAGAAGTAACCAGACCAGGACACATGACTGCCAACTCGTGATGCTTAGTAGTGTACTCCTTGATCTCCGAACCCACCATCTTGAGATTCCACAGCTGATGCTCAAACTTCTGCACCTCATCCCTAGGGAAATACTCATTCCTCAACTGATGAACAAACTCATCCCACGGCATAGCATTGGCTTCACCCAAGCCAAGAGTTTGAGTAGTAGAATTCACTATGTCAGAGCTGGACCTTCAAGAGTACCAGAAGCATACTTCACCTGATTCTCCACCAGGCAATTGCACATAGCAAACTCAGGTTCAATCTTCTCTACCCACCTAAGCAATCCCACTGCACCTTTTGGCCCACTAAAAGTATGAGGCTTACAGTCCATGGAAACCTTAAAAGTACACACAGGTGGTGTAGGTGGTTGCTATTTGCCAGCATTCCCTGGGCAAACAAGCAACACCGGTTAACCAAAATGAATAGAATATCGAGAGAATAGGTAAAAGTAGTAGAAATCAAATTACCACTGACGCCTTGCTGAGCAGCCTAGTAAGTAGCAAGAGCAATGGTCACTTGCTCTTGGATCAGATTGTTCACCTCCTCCTGGGTCATGTTGATGTTACCACGACCCCCACCACGACCACCGCCACCGCCGCGTCCACTGTTATGTCCACCACATCGACCACCGTGAGCTCTAGACATGCTTATGCCATTCACAATGAATGAGGTATTTAGAATCATCACTAGTATGAAAGTACCAGTAGTCACGATAAAGTATCATCCTGATCGGACTAATCTGTATCAACTATAGATCATCCAATCAAGATACCTAAACTTACGAGGTAGGTAAGCACTACAACTCATCTACCCTAGAACGCGGTATAGAATAAGAATCTCTTAGTGAACAATCACTTAGAGGTGTATTACAACAAGTAGAAGTGCAAGATAGTGCGTGTGTAGGCAAGTGCGTCCATTGGAGCATAGAAGGGAGATTTTCGAATCCTGAACAGATCTCTACAATGAGCCGAAAGCCACTCCAATGTACACCACTGCCATGCTAAGCCAACAAGTAGGCTTCTTCGTCTTCAATATCCCGAAGAGGAAGAATAGAGAGAAGTAGAAACAAAAATAGATAATAGAGGGAATGGATGATGCAACATGTAAATGATGATGATAATACCGACACCCCTGCAATATTAGTTAATTTCCTAATTACCACGACTCATAAGTGTGTGACCGTCTAGTGTGTGAGACTCGGCTATAGACCAGACTCTATATGCAGTCCTGATTTGCTATAACCATTGGCTCTGATACCAATCTTTCACACCCTCAAAGTCCACTTGCGGGGTTTTACCGCGAGGTGTGTGACACACCAGGAACCAAGTCTACGGTCACAACAAATGACAACTATATGTAAAAGATACGTAACAAACCATGCAGTTTAAAAGTGATAACCAAATAAAGCGGAAGCATAATAAGTTTACAATCCCTAAAATATTAGAAGTTAACAGTTGTAAGATGTTTAAATGTCATGCACATGTTCCGTGAGACTTCCTGTGCCTAGCCCATACCTGCTACCTTAGAGACTTGAGAAAACATGCTAAAAGTGTCAACATAATATGCTGGTGAGTTCACAGATTTTTATAAAACATTTCCATAAGTATGAAAGTTCACATCCGTTATTAGTATGTTATATGAACGTTAGCTAATCATTACGTATGTTACTACTGTGGTTGAAACCATTGCTGACTGTGTTGTTCCATAATGTGTACCCTTGGACTACCGTCATCCTCGGTAGGCCTCGTGTGTTTGAGACAATATGCACCCGTCCGACCTCCAGTCGACCCGGGTGGGGTTTATCAAGCCCAATAGATCTACCCACATTTCCCCGCTACATACCCTATTAGTGGTTTCCTTGTGATTTAGATGAGACGCATAGTAAACAAATGATACCAATAGTAAAACATGACTTTTAAGTAACCAAAATGTATAGCATGTTTCTCTCCCATGAGAAAATATGTATAAGTGGGGCTGTGAAAACTCACATTAGGTTGCGTTTCTCCAAAAATAGGTTAATCACGTGTGATGATAGTCCCTAATACCGACGACCTATCATAAAATGTTTATAAGTGTCTTAACTAATAACCCGTAGGTTAACTAGTCCCCAATTCTCCCAACCATGACCATGTATCTTCGAAAACGTGTTTGAATGCTTGACACGACCACACAAGACTTGACATTCCGTTGTTGACCCGTTATCTCAATTCAGCAAGTACATACAATTTACATACAAGTAAGGCACATAAAACACTTAGTTTATATAAAAGAGTCATAATTTTCTACATTGGTAAGAATGAGACTATTCCGGTCTCATTTACATCTTTAGGCCATGTGAATGAGTTTTACAATTTGTCATTCTCATCATCAGAATGAGTTTTTGATAAGAATGAGTTGATATGATGAGAATGGGTTTTAGGTTCTCCCATTCGTACACTTAAACCATGCGAATGGGTTTTAAGATTAGCCATTCTCATCATCAGAATGGACTTTTGATAAGAATAAGTTGATAGGATGAGAATAGGTTTTAGTTTCTCCCATTGACACACTTAAACTATGCAAATGAGAAAATTTTCCTCCCATTCGTACCTGCACAAATTTTAAGCTATTTAGACGAACATAAAGCCTTCAAACCCAATCGAAAACTTCACGAAATGCAAACAATCACTGCAGTCAACCTTATCTACCCTAATAACATATTACTACACCTATTTCAGTCATAAATCCGTCCGTTTTGCATACCAAATCACAACTTTACCAAAAATGGCAAATTATGGAGATGCCACATCAATTGAATAAGAAATTTACCCAAAAAAGGAAAGTATTGAAATAACATCATTTCTTGATCATCAAACATAGATTAACTCACCCTAATGAATCCCTAATCATATTATTACTATCATGTTCATGTTACAAACCCTATGTTTCTAACATAAACCCCAAATGGGTAAAAGTCCACAAAACTCCAATTAATCACTCATATATCATTTAATCATGTTCCAAATCCGTCCTAAATCATCTAAACATCATTTCATCAATGCAAAACACATAAGATAGTCACCAACATCACTTACACTTAGGTTTTTGTTAGAAAACTCATTATTTAGGTCTAGTTCTATTTTAGAAAGATGTTAGAAAGGTTTTTATTAAAAAAAACTCTTTATAATAAGATGTAGACACTTAGGGTTTATCAAAAATGTATAAAAATGTATTGAAAAGGGCTTAGATGATTAACACACCTTGAATGTTCACTTGATATTTATATAAAACTTTTTTTTAGCTTTAGGATCCAAGAAATAAGGGCAAAAACACATTTCTATAAGTTTGGGTTTGAAAGAAAGCACTTGGGGCAAGTTATGGTCGTGAAATGATGAAAATGAGGTAAAGAGATGTATTTATAGCCTGCTCTCAATCCCACACTAAACCGTGCGAATGAGTCGTTTTCCATGCGAATGGGATTCTAAATTCTCCATTCGCGTCTACTGACATGCGAATAAAAAGTTTTATCTTCTAATTCATACCCACGACCCCAAGTAGCCATTTTAACACATGTTGTCACATCAAATCACCTAATCATGCATTCACAAGTTGTTAATTGATCCTGGAACATATAATACTCAGTAAGTTATCTTAATTATGTAATTTCACCAACAACGGGACTCAGGACTCTTGTGTACGTGTGTGTGTTTTCCCAATGATTCCCCGAACCATCAAACCGACTCAACTGACCCGTTTAAGTATGTTATGTAAAATGTTTTGCTACGGTAGACTTATATGTCACAATTTTAGGGTTGTTAATGAAAATAAAGTTCTTAATTTTTAGGTATTTTAAAATTCTCTTTGCCTCATGCATTATATTATAATATTGTATATATTATATACTTAATATTTAAATAAATTAATACTTAACATAGTGAATTAAATAATTCCACGTGCATTAAATTTATTTTGAACATCGACTTTTTTACAAAATTCGGTTTTAACGAGGCTCGAATTCTTAACTTTAAAGGAAGCAACACGTTAAAAATGAATTGATGATCTTGATGTAGCAACTTAGTTGAAGTTATTGTCATGTTCTTTATCTAAATTTTTGGAAGAGTAGCCATCTCAAAAAGCTTCTATCACTACCACAGTCGATTATGAAGATTAAAGGAACTTGATGCAAAGAAGTCGATCTCGTGGAGATTCAATATCACTAGTTGGCTAGAAAAATATAGCATAAAATTTTACAATCACATATAAAAAACCATTTTACCTACACCCGCTTTAAACTCTTTCCATAACCATCCACACTTTATCATCTATGGACTCAATTTCATATGTTTCATGCAAAAGTTGCATGTCTGAATCCAGATGTCCACCACCGTGAATAGTGGTGACAAATTAAGAAGAGAAACAAAATTCTACAGAAATTAATGATGAAATAAGATTTGGATTAGAATTTATTGATTCTCATAAATGTCATTTGATATTCATCATTTTTTTATTTTCATTTTGTACATGTAGAGCAATCTTAAATAGCACTACCAAGTGTAAATTCCAAACATTGCCTCTTTAACATTTGAAAAAAGCAAAACAGGACTCACAAAGAAATGGACACCAACACGAAAAACACCATCACCACCACCACCACTAACCGCCGCCGGTTGGTGTTATTACCATCACCATTCCAAGGCCACCTGAGCCCAATGCTTCAACTCGCAAACATACTTCACTCTAAAGGCTTTCCCATCACCATCCTCCATACTCGTTTCAATTCCCCTAATCCTACCAACTACCCTCACTTCATTTTCATACCAATTTCGGACACTAAGGAAGAAATGCACTCGCTCTCCGACATGGGAAATGTTGTACGTTTCATACACTACATCAACATTAATCTCTTAGGTCCAATTCGGGAATGTTTGGAGCGGTTGATGTCGAAGGATGATGGAGTTGCATGTTTAATAACAGATGCTCATTGGTTCAGCACACAGAGCGTAGCTGACTGCCTGAAACTTCCATGAATTGTCCACCGGACTAGTAGCATCTCCTCTTTTCGCGCCTTTGCTTTCCCTCAGCTCCTACGTGATATGGGTTGTTTCCGGCGTTCCACCGATTATGAAGGTTTCCTCTATTCACTTTCTCTAATTCTATATATTTGCTTTAAATTATTTAAACAAGTTATTAACCTAGTAAGTTTATGTTTTATATGAAATACTTGTTTAGCACTATGATGTTTGTCTAATACAAGTGATATCTGTTCAAACTAATATTACAAGTATGTTATGTTATATTGAGAAAGAAAAAAAAGATATCTTATTATCGTCTCTACTAAAAATCAAATATCAAAGTTGGTTGTGATTGCATCCCCCGGATTTGATCCTTCAGTTTTTGGGTTTGGGCCTTTGGTGATTTTGGTATTTTTTTGTTTTGCCAATAAACTTGTGGTGTATTGGCAACTCGATAACCTTGGTTATCAGTTGGACTCTCTCCCGGAACAAAAATTTTCTAGGTTGAGCTAGAGGTTTACCACAGTGAGCTTTTGGACGGTGGGTTTCCTCTGAAATTGTGCATGGATCGGGTCACCAGCGTCCTCTACGTAAGTGTGTGGATAGCTTTTTGCCATTGGGTTTACTCGAGTGATTGGGCTTTCGTTAACCGTTAAAAGAAGAATTCCAAACATACTTGACTTTATAATTTAAATTCAAACAACTAACTATGCTAACAGTTTAGTTAGGTGAAATAGTAGTATAATAAAGGCATAAAGAATACAAACTTCCGAATTGTAGAATAATCTTATAGTTTCTATAAAATTGTAATTTTTTATGCCAACCTCGAGTAAACATATATAATAACTTATTTATTTTTAGATTTTTATAAGTTACAACTTTTTATTTTAACTCAAGTTACCTTTAATACAATATTTTAATTAATGCCATTAATATCTCATGGGATATTATGACCTTTACTTGATAAACCGTCATAAAATTCATTTTTTTTATGTGCCATTTATACAAGTTTATCAAACTTAATATCTAAGCGTCTTTGAAAGTATGTATTATTTTATTTGCAGAAATGGAGTCGGAAGCATTGGTCCCGGGCCTTGAATCATTTAAAGTTAAGGACTTGCCAAAAATCCAAAGCAGTGATCCAGAAAGTGCATTCAATCTGTTAGAACTCATGGTCCAAGGAACTAAGAGAGCACAAGCGCTGATATGGAATACATGCAAATATCTAGAAGAATATGACCTTAAAGCTATTGGCCAAGATTTTCCAAACCCACATTTTCTAATAGGACCATTTCACAAGTACTTCCCAGCATCATCAAGTAGCCTTCTACCCCAAGACCAAACATCACTTTCATGGTTAGACAAATACAAACCAAAGTCTGTGTTATATGTTAGTTTTGGTAGTCTGGTTAGGATTGAGGAATCCCAGTTATTGGAGATCGCATGGGGTTTGGCTAACAGCAAGCAACCTTTTTTGTGGGTAGTTAGACCAGGGTCTATAAAAGGGTCAACATGGCTTGAATTGTTGCCAGATGGATTCTTGGATGGAATTGCAAAAGGGTTAGGGCATATTGTGAAGTGGGCGCCACAACAAGACGTGCTAGCTCATCCTGCAATTGGTGGTTTTTGGACTCATAATGGTTGGAATTCGACACTCGAGAGTATTTGTGAAGGAGTTCCTATGATATGTTCACCATTTTTTGGTGATCAACACCCAATTGCAAGATATGTAAGTGATGTGTGGAAGATTGGGGTGATGTTGGAACATGGGGTTGAAAGGGGCAAAATTGAAAGTGCAATAAGAAGGCTTATGGTAGACAAAGAAGGGTTAGAATTTAGGAATAGAATCACTAACATCACCGAGAAAGTAAGCCTTTGCCTAAAGAAAGGTGGTTCATCGTATTCATCACTTGAGGATTTAGTCAATTACTTTTTGTCATTCCCATGAACAAAAGTTCCAAATCCTTATCACGGTGTGGAAATTTTGTTACCAATAACATCTTGAATAATCGGAAAATAAATACATCCATAAACTCATTTGTGTCTCTTAATGTGGTTATTTATAGAATACATATCAATGGTATTCAATTTTCTTGAACACAATCTTATGGAATGCACTAGTTGAATCAAGTCCAGTTTGCAAGCCATCACGTATGACACATGATGAAATTCGAAGATGCTAAATACAATCTAGTTTACTTAAATAAAAAAATTAATTGAGGGTCAATTACATGTTCATAATGATCAATTGTATTGTAAGTTAGATTACTAGTGTTGATAATTTCTACTACTTACATGTTCATATTGATGTTCATAATTAATGATGGAATGATACTAGCATCATACATTCTATACAATATCGCTTAATAATGTCATAAAAACAAAATATTTCTTAGGAAAAAGATAGATACTGCCACGAATTTCAGCAATTGTCATTGGTCACGGTCATCATTGCAAACCTTAGCCTGATGCTTCAAATTGTGAACATACCTATATCCAGGACAAAAGAAATTGGGGAAAATCTTGATTGACGAATTCAGAGTGTTCAACTAATGATTTTGGGTTTGCCAACTAGGTCAAATCACCTTTGGCTAAACAATTCAAAGGTTAAGGAATTACTAGTCCTAGCAAAAGTCGTCATTTAGCACCTTACTCTACAAGCAATGGGTGAAGTCTTATCCCTTATGCTATGTTCCCGACTTCACTTAAGGAGGAAAAGGAAAGTAAAGGGAGAGATTTCCTTCCATTTCTCTTCCTTTATTTTCTCTCTTTTCTCTCTCTCCCTCTCTCTCTCTCTCTCTCTGTCTCTCTCTCTTTTTACCTTCCATTTCTTTCCAATTAGGATGGATGAAATTTGGCCACATTTTCCCTTCTTTTCTTTCCCTTTCCTGCAAAGAAAAAAAATCTCTGAAAAACACATTTATTTATTTCCTTACATTTCATTCTTTTAAAAAAAACTCTGGAATATTTCCGTTCCTTTCTCTCGTTAAGTGAAGTCGGGAACACAATGTTAATCCATGGTCTTTGCTTCTTGATAACTGATAATGTATTTTATGTGTGGCCGTTGCTGTCGAATAGACTAGGGTTGAGTCGTAGTTGAACATTGCGTGTATGTGTTGTATGACATGAGATTGTGGTGATCCATAAGGGTATTTATCGATCTGATGTAATTGTTATTATGGACCAGGCGAATGGGCAAATGATTATACGAATGAACATTCATGATTGCTCATTTGCACCATGTTTCATAAAATGAACTCATTCGCCCTTACGATGGTGAGAATGAGAATTCAATAGCAGGGTCTATATATAGCAATCTCATGTTAGAATCCCAAAAAGATTTTGGAGTCTATACTTTGATAGTTTAAGGGAGATCATGCCCAATCTCCCCTGGCCCGAGATAGATGTTTAGCCTACTAATGATAGTGTCTGTAAAATAGTTCCATATTCAATATGATTATGTGATGACAAGCTTTTCATATATTTTTGTTTCTTCTCCAATCTCCGTCTAAATCCGAGCTATAAACATGTTAAATGATCATGTGCACGGTTTTCCAAACCTGAAACCGTTTTTACAACTGGTATCAGAGCTATGGTACCTATTCGAATGATCTAACAATCATTTGGATGTATCACAATCAATTTTGAGTGTTTTTAGATGTTAAAATGCCTGAAAGTGGTTGAAATCCCAAATTTTCAAATCGAACTCAAATTCATATGATTTTTCCGAGTTTATGATAAAGTGAGGGTTACGTTTTCATATTCACAACTTTGTGTATAAAATTCATCATCTAATTCGATGTATAGGATGTATTTGGACTGATTAGTAGAAATTTGATTGGGATGACCATGTTTATGAGTCCAGAGGCGAATGAGAAAATGTGTTGGGGCGAATAAAGTTGAAATTAATACGAATGAATACTACTTAGACTCATTCGTGTATAAATTTGGGCTAATGAATATTACAAAGACTCGTTCGTACTAACTGGGGCTCATTCGTGTTAATAATTGGGACGAATGAGATGAATAAAATACTCATTCGTATAAACAGTCAAATGTGATGTTCCTTCGTACAATCGATCCAAATTTAGCCTAGAATTTGAAATTTTAGGGTTTAAAGGCTAATCTTGGAGATTTTTGATGACATGTTGATTGAGAAGATTCATATGATTGAATGAAATGGAGTTACAGGAAGCTTTTGATTCAAATTCCAGACTTATGAATGAGTGAATGCTTTGAATTCAAACTGAACCGATATTGAATTGTCTCTGTTACTAATCAGTTTGTTATGAGATTGATTTATGTTAAAAATGTTAGGTAGCCATGAGAATCAAGAGTACTAAGGTACAATGACTTGATCAGGTGACTATTACGGGCAAAAAAAGAGAAATTTTATTTCGCAAGAGTTTGTTTATGCAATCAAAGTTAGTACAGATGGATATTTTCAATAGAAGTACAAGGGTCCGAGTGGATTGTTTTGCACATAATTACATTTGAGAACTATAATTGTGTGGAGACAATTAGAGTTTCTCCAGTCGGTACGAATGGTTTAGCATGGATAAGTTCAGGTAGGAGATTTAATTGAGTGGTGGTACCAACGTGTTATGTTGAATACCGGGTCTGTCTTTATGGAATCCACTTAGAAGTTGTCTTATTGGATTGCGCGTGATGTACTTGGTCAAGATGACTCCTTGAGTACCGATGTTACAAGGCTTCATTGCATTACATTGTCGACTTCACATTGGCGTAAATAATTGACCTGGTTGTAACTCTTTTGAGTGTGGCAGTTGAGTTCGCAAATGATATACTTGGTCTAGCTGACTTTCCTTAGTATTGATGCTAAGGGTCCTAGTGCATTACTTGGTCGCTCCACAAAGGATGTTGTACAAATACTCAATGCAGTTTTGTTTGTATTAAGTGGAGATCTGGGATATTGACTAAGATGTGCAAGATGTATTCAGCATTATCCAGCAACATCCAAGGGGGAGATTGGTGTTGCATTTTATGTGTAGCTGCCGCTGTCAAATAGACTAGGGTTTAGTCGTAGTTGAATATTGTGTGTATGTGTTATAAAACATGAGATTGTGGTGATCTATAAGGGCTTTTATGTATCTGATTTAATTGTTATTATGGAGTAGGCGAATGAGCAAACGATTATACAAATTAATATTCATGATTGCTCATTCGCACCATGTTTCATACGAATGAACTCATTCGCCCTTACGATGGTGCGAATGAGAAATCAATAGCACGGTATGATCTATATATAGCAATCTCATGTTAGAATTCCAAAAGATTTTAGGAGTCTATGCTTTGATAGTTATTTAGGGGAGATCATGCCTCTGGGCCCGAGATAGATATTTAGCCTACTGATGACAGTGTCTATAACCATTCCAGATTCTATATGATTATATGCTGACATGCTTTTCATCTATTTCTATTTCCTCTCCAATCTCCGTCTAAAACTGAACTATAAATATACTAAACAATCATGTGCACGGTTTTACAAACCTAAAACCATTTTCACAATCATAACAATTGTGTGGTAGATTTTCATGAGTCTCGACCATCGTTTTCTTTGCCACTTCGCTCGTTTTCTCAATCCCTCAACCATTTCTCTACTTTACGATGCTATTACTTTATTCCCACGACACCATTAAATGCATAAAAAACTGACAAACTATCTTCATGAGTGATGCAAATATCGCATCCAAATAAATGGGGAAAATCTCTCTCATTATATGCAATCATATATGTATATGATCCATGTACTCGTAATCCGAGACTTAGGTTCCAAATAAAATCATATTGCATTGTCGCAACCTAGAAACAAAGTTGGGGAAAGTCAGACATAAGCTATCTAGGCTATTATTACTAACAAACGTTCGTGCGGCATACCCGTAACCAACATTGCGCTACACTTGCGAATAGCCAGATGGATCCCCTTCGATTTTCCTACAGCATCAAACCCCACGTGTGAACCTCAATAGCGGCGACATGTCACCACTAAAAGTCCAGTGAAATAGAACTGAACCGAGAAGCAATGGCGACGAACTAATAGCAGCACGAGAAATAGCAGCGACCGGCGCCAATAATTGCAGCGACTTCTGGTCGCCGCCATTGCTCCAAATTTTTTTAGTGACATGTCACACCCTCAAATTCCACTTGTGGGGTTTTACCGCGAGGCCCATAACACATCAGGATCCAAGTCAATGGTCAAAATGAACGATAATATGAGTCAAAATAACATTTGAAAACAACCAGACCACTCAAAAGTTGAACCAAATACAACGGAAGCAGTTTTAAAAGTTACAAACCCAAAAGCCAACACAAGTTAATGTTTGAAAAGTAGTTTCAGGCAATGTTTTAAACAGTGGAAATGAAAATAAACGATGCAGTGTGGCTCTGTGCGTCCTATTCCATATCTTAGGGACCGAGAAAACATGCTAAGTTTCTTAACATACAATGATGGTGAGTTCACAGGTTTTATGTTTGCAGTAAAAGTATCTGTTTGAAAACCAGAAACAAATAATAATCTACATCTGTATCTGATGCTAGCTTGTCATACCTCGCCTAGGTAGAAACATGGGATGTAACCTCGAAAGGTTTTCAAGCACAAGAGTCAAGCAAGAATCAAATTTCAGAAATTTTGATATATTAAAAGATGACAATGTTTGACATTTCAAAAGTAAATATCGTCTTAAAAACCAAAACTTTAAGTAATATTGTGCTAAAAATTATTCAAACAACACATCAGTTCAGATATCCCATGATGCAGTGCACAACTCTCCAAGTCCCATGATCCATGTTTAATTGCCTGAAAAACATGTAAATGAAATATGTCAACAATAAAGTTGGTGAGATCACGGGTTTTGTTGTATATGTAAACCATGGTAGACTGAACCATTGCCTATCTAAGATAGTGATCGTTATGTGACTGACATGAGCCTGTAATCAATCCTTGACGTGTTGTGCCTCACCCATTGTATACTAAAGACAATGAATACATGTGAAATACAAGCACTCTTTTGATAACTGCAACTCGGTTAGACCGACTAATCAACGGTGAGAGTGTCAACCCAATAGATCTATTCTGGTGTTCCATGGCTAAGTCCATAGCTAATGGTTACAATATGAAATATGACACGAGGGCTTTATGAGTACTCTGAACCTAACTCATGTTCACATAAGAGTCAAATTGTAACTGAACTTGTACGCATGTTTCCCCCCCTAAAAGAATGAAAACAGTAAAATGGGGCCGTGAGAACTCACCTGAAGTTTAGGTATGTCGTCTAGTGAAGCAGAAAAACCGATGTAACTACTGTCCCGCCATTAAGTGCCCTATGATATCAAGGACATAGTAAGTTATACGTTCTTGTTGTTTACCATACAAGTTGTTCACTTGAATTGTGGAACCTTGTACCTAGTATGTGTGGGGCCATTGTTTGTGCACGTGATAATTACTACGTATCTTGTAAGTACTTTTGTAAAGTGTACAGTTTCGTGAATTCTGGGAGTTTTGTTGTAAAAACACATTTATTGTTAAGAAAATGGACCCCACATGTCATCATGGGTTATAGAATATTTCCCAATCTAACATGTGTGGTGGATTCATGGTAATACAAATGTTTTAACATGTGTTATAATATTGTTTACTCAAGGCTGTGATTAACACATTTTATAATCATTTTAACATATGATAAATGATGGTTTCGAGTGTAGAAGTGTGTACATTAGATGTGATCGTGCATGTTTATGTATAAAAAGAAATTTATCTCCATGTATGTATAAACATTATGTTTTGGGTTCAAAAGTCGGATTTCATTGATAAAACACAAGATCCACACACATACATGGCTCGGCCTTGTGTGTAAAAACATTTATGTTGGTCGATAGTTACATATTTGTGCCATGTATATGTTACGTGCGAGTGTGTATATATATGTTTGAAACAAAAAGTAACACATTGCAAGATTGTTACTTCACAGTACTATGCTTTAATCTTTGGTCTAGGCTGATTACACAAGAACAAGAGTCGAGGGTCGGGTGTTTGATATGGGCCGATATAATGAGAGGTTTAAGAAGAGTTTACTACATAACAAAGAATTGAAATTGTGGTAAGTGATCTTGATGATCTATATCCTTCCTCGAGTGGTGACTCACCAATGTCGGCCGAAGGTTCAAAGACAGAAGAGAGGTTTAAGAGGTTTGTGTGTGAATTTGTAACTGTCGGTGCAAGAACCAAATGGAAATTTGGCGACCTTATATTGGCCGATGGATAGGGATGGTGATGGATTGTTATGACAAGTAAAGATGCATGGGAAGTGATAAGTGAAGGTGGCTTTCCTAATTCATACAATAAGTTGACTTATGATGATAGCATGCATTCCATGCTTAGCCGATTACTAAGGGAGGTTAGGATAGAGATTTTTGGCAAGTCAATTGTCATGGAAAGGAGGTGGAATGATGTAGGTTCCAAATTAGTGAAAGTCTTAGGGTTTTTGGTGGTTAGTGAGTGAATGTGACCCACCATAAGACAAAGATTGTCACATTCCATTTTATAACATCGTGTGTGTGTCATCATATGGCCGATTGTGATTAGAGGTTTAGGAGGGTATGTTGTCATGCATTGGAAAGTGCACTTGTGTTTGATAAAGTCCCCATTTTGGTATAACAATTTGATAAAGATAAGGGATGCTGGTGCGTGATGAGTCGGCTGAAACCAAGAGACAAAGGGAGGATCAATATTATGGGATTTAATAGGAAGGTGGTTTGTCATCAAAAAGACCCATTTTCTATAAGGGTGATGTGTTTCACCCAATTGAAAGGCAAAAGGAAGGAAAGGATAGTTGTCTTGGGTAATAGCATGATTAATGTTCTTTCCATCTTTGTGTAACATGGTGAAAGGGATAAGTGAGTTTAAAGCTTCTTTTGTTGTGTTCTAAGTGTGTAATCGTGTGCATGTGTGTGAGTTTTGTTTTGTTATCACATATACATATGGATATATATATCAAGTGTGTTTATAGTCATATGTTTAGATGGGTACGTATGGATGTGTGTATACATAGGTTTCATGATATAGTTTTGTGTTGATAGAATGTATACATGTAGGCATTCATATATATGTATACATATAGCTGATTATTCACACATATATGTATGAACATGATGTGTTTTAGATAACCATTTGGTACTCATGGTACAGGAATAGATTTTTTTAGATGTTAACATATATTGTGGTGATACTAATATAAACCATGTTATCAATACATATGTTAATAGTTGAATAAACATGTGTTGGATAATATTTTCTCATGTCTATATGTGTTTGTATCTTGATAATGTTTTATGATTTTGTGTGTGTTAATTTGATAAAACATATTGTGAATTGTTCGGATTTGAGTATAATTGAGTAATTTCCCACTATGGTATTGACACGTTTATTGTCATTTATCCGTACGTAGTAATAGGATACCCGGTTACTCTCTACTGAGCGTGTAATTGGCTTGATTGTTCAATGTCAATTAACTCAGCTAATTCGGGTGTTGTATGTGTAAATGGATAATCTATTGAATTTCTGCAATAGTTTGGACTTTGCTAGACTCGGGATGGTGTAATAAGTGCTAAAAATGTCTAATATGCACATGAAATAACATAATCAAATAAGATGTGTACAGATCTTGACCTGGTTTGTTGACGGGTGTCATATAGCTAGACATCGTTACAACTTACTTAAGCATTATGAACCATTGCTGAACATTTGTAATAAGCTTACCTTGTTTCCCCGCCACCGGTCGTCACTCGGTTCTATAAGTTAGATAGGACAAATATGCACCAGCTCGACCTACAGTCGATACAAGTGAGGCATGCCAGACCCAATAGATCTATCTACACTTTCCCCACTATGTATCCACATATTCATGGTTCAAAAATTAGAAAGGACTTTAGATGAAGCCGCCAAGTACACATGCGATATAATGTAATATGTGTGATCTAAAACGTTAGTGTTTGTACAACATGTTTCTCCCCAAAAAAGATAACAGAAAAAGGGGTCATGAAACTCACCTTAGGTTGCTTTGTTTGTGAAATTGTACTAGGCATGTTATGATAGGGTCCCGACTATTGGAAACCTATCATCAATAGCCTATAAGTTGTTTGCCCGAAGATACAGTTGTTTGATACCTCATTGTTGTCCAATCAACAGCTTAGTGTCTTTTCGTAAAACTTTTGACTATGTTTGACCATGCTAGACTTGATATCCCGTTGGTGATCTGTTATACCTGTTTATCAGTTACGTATAAGTTTTCAAGTAATAACATGTTATTACATATCACACATAATGAACGTATCACAAAAACTAACATATGGATCATGTAACAAACGTATGAGTCACAAAACACGTTACTGAGATTCAAACATGCTACTGGTTTCAAAACATGCTACTGGGTTTCAAACACCCTACTAGGTTTCAAAACGCGCTATTGGGTTTCAAAACACGCTATTGGGTTTCAAAACACACGACTAGCTTTCAAACACATTCAAAACACACGTCTGGCTTTCAAAACACATGAGTGGCTTCAAAACACACGATTGACTTTCAAAACATATTACTGCATGCACTACAGATGTTTATCATTTTGACGCACGAAAACCCTCCGGATCAAGTCAGAAACTTATTAGAACACTACTAATCAATACACAATCGATATCTAGTCTAACCATATCATTATGCCCCAATTAATACCTCGTTTTACGCACAAATTGCAAGCGTTTCCCAAAATAGCTAATATTATGAACAAGTAATATCAATGCATGAAAAAGAATTTTCCATAAATGGAAAATAACCTGATTTAGTCACATAATCATGTTCACAACATCATCGTACTTTAAGATAGTCGTTCTAGCATGAATCCTAACATATTGCAAGCAACATAACATCATATCAAGCCCTAGATCATACTAAAATCCTCAAACAGGTCAAAACTCATAAAACCACATAAACAACCAAAAAATCATTCAATCATGATCCTAACACCTGTATAATCATCATAACAACAACCTAGTGTAATTTTAACAACAAACACATAAGAAACCCCATTTATTGCATCACCAACATCGTTCAAAGTTGGTATTTTGTTGAAAAAACACTATGTTCTGATCTGGACCTTTATGGTTCAAAATAAAGACACAAAAATGATTGAAAAAGGATTTAGATGAACCACACACCTTAGATCATCACTTGCTTATGGTTTTAAAGGATGTTTTTGTAAATTCAATTTCATATATGTTTCTATATCTTTCGGATCGTGAAAGTCGTCATAGTCGAAATGTAAAGTTTAAGTTTTTTTGTATGTTTGGTTCGGGATAAGACGAGGTCGAACCAACTAGTTCGCACCATCGATAGGTCGATCGAAAAAGTCTATATATAGGTGTAACTTGGTGACGGTTATTCAGTTATGTTATTTAGAGTGTGTGTGCGCGTTATAGAGTGTTGAAACCATGTCCAGTTACACCTAGTTGTGTGTGTTTTCATATAATCTAGTCTGTAATCGTTATTATCAACTTAATGATTACTGAAAAATTTGAAAATGAAATCTTGCGTGTTTTGAATTCATATTTTTATCATTTTGCATGAGCGTTTGGGTTTCTGCACCTAGTGTTTCAATATTCGTGTTGATTACGTATTGATTGTGTGAAAACCGATCCAACAAGTGGTTTCAGAGCTTGTGCTCAATCATACGATTAAAATTGATAAAATTCATTCAGATTTCATATCAAAATCTTCAAAATTCCATCTTTTTTCATAAAACTTTGATACAACATGGTTTTTGAATGATTTGATTGTAATTTTGAGGTCAAATTCTAAAATTCTTTCACAATTGTTGTTCAGAATACAATCCATATTACAACCTACACAATTTCAATCCAAATTGATAAAATTTTCATAAATCAGATCAAATTGTGTGTTTTTGCAGAAAATATGATCATGAAATCTAGACAGGTTGAATAGGTTTCTGATTTAGGTCGAATGAGATTTTTCACCTTCCATTCATGCTAGATTTAGGGTCGAACCAATTTTAGAGATTTTCATTCGGACCTTTTCATTAACATTCATGTTATCAAAATTCCATTCATGCTTTCATTTCTTATTCGTGCTTTCAGGTAGGTCGAATCAAAATCAACATTTTCCGTTCATGCTGATTTTGAGGTCGAACCAATCTTCCAAAATTTGATTCGTGCCTTCGACATCCAGAACAGAAGATTTGATAAAATTTTCTAAATGTTAGAACTTTTATATCATGGACAACGTTTGGGGATTTCCGATGAACCAGTCGAACACGACACAACAATAACAACTACCAATGAATCCCTGGCAAGTAGCAGCAGAAAAAGGAAAGCAGGTTTCACAATAACCGCAACAACCTATGGTCAATTATTGGGCAGTTTCTTAAGCGACTCAACCCGTTGTGCGACCTCCTACTCAACCAATGCCGGATTGTTGGGGTGATGCAGCAGCCGCAGTTGTTCAGAATCAAACAACCACTGCTATTTCAACATTGATGAATGACTTATCCGCCGGGAATGGAAATAGACCCCCAAAGTTGATGTATTTGTTTGAATATCCATCATAGCACAAAAGGTTTAAGATTCACTTGGAAGGGTTAGATGGTAGAGAAGCGTGGCAGGTGTTACAACGTGGGCATGTGCAACCTATGGTGGAGAATTCTAACACCCTAGTTGCATTGGATGATATGTCTGAAGATCAGAAGAAGAAGCATGCAGCTGAGAATAAGGCATACTCGCAATTATCTCAAGCTTTGACTACTGACTTGTTGAATCAATTTGGACCATGTGCAACATCAAAGCAGCTGTGGGAAGCGCTTAAAAACAGGAATGATGGAAATGAAAAGACTAGGAAGCTCAGAAAAGATGAATTGAATAAAGAATTTGAAAATTTTAGCTTTGTCGGGAATGAAATTCTTAAGGAGTTAACTACTCGTTTTTATCATTTGTTATCTGCATTTTCTAACTATGAAATTTCTTATTCTATGTCAGACTGTGTCGAGAAGTTTGCAGAAGCTTTGCTGGTGTATTGGAGCCATCACATTGAAGTCTTAAAGGAGAAAGATTCATTTCCTTTTTGGACTTCGACCGAGTTTATTCAGAGATTGGAGAACAAGGAAATAGAAGAAAAGAGAAAGGCGAAGCGTGCTCAAATTCCACAGAATCCGCGGTTGTATTATGCTAGTTCTTCCTCTTCTGACATTCCAAATGTTGGTGTGAGTTCAGCACCACAAACTGCATTTGTATCAAGTGTTAAACCAACCAATCCTGCTAGCTATTATGGTGTTTCCTCATCTTATTCATATACACCATCTCAAGATCCAATGCAGTCTGCACCATGGATAGCTGCTCCAACGCTGAACATGCCTCAACAATCTTCATCAAACGTTGGACAAGCACCATCAAGTCCAAGTTCCGTTGTGTTATAAACTTCTAACTTGGACAATATGACTATTGAAGTAGCTCAAAAGCATGTTGCTTTGTGTCAGCTCTAATTGCATCATACAATGGACTTGTGGCTGGTCAAATTGGCAACAAAACTTGGGGACCAGGTTGCTGCCATAGTTGCTGTCGTGGACGGATTGAAGAGGCGGAGCACTATGGCAAGCCCCTGAAAGATGAGTATGAAAAGGAACTGACCAAATTTGAGAAGGCCGAGTTCCCCATCCTTCAAGTGGTGGCGGACTGCAACCACCATGTTGACCTCGCCGCCTCGCTCAGGTACTTCATTGAAGAATCAAATGAACTGGGCGAGGAAGCTTGAAAGCGGGCAGAGGAAGAGGAGGCGGCACGTTTAGAAAGGGAACGCTAGATACCCACCGGGGAGGGGTTTTCTGGGAGTCAACCTGATCCGTACGTGGAACCAGATGACTTTAGCAGCTCCGAATAGCGTTACTTTGTAATTATTGTAGATTTTTGTACTTGTAAATATATTGGGTTTTTAATTCCCAAGTATTAATGAAATATGTTTGTTATATTCGTGTGTTCTTGCGCTGGTTTCTGTTTTAATTATTTAACCAAGTCGTCACCCGGTGTGTAAGTAGAAACCACCGCCAGTGTAACTTCACACTCTGGCGTTAAAGTGACGTACTTTTCC
This sequence comes from Ambrosia artemisiifolia, assembly GCA_032199755.1. Lineage (NCBI taxonomy): Eukaryota > Viridiplantae > Streptophyta > Magnoliopsida > Asterales > Asteraceae > Ambrosia > Ambrosia artemisiifolia. The sequence continues at coordinate 23,758,495 of CM063526.1, forward strand.
CATGAAGACTGTAGTATAACACAGCTTGTACCATTAGTCCGACTTAAGCGTTAAAAACATGTCATGAAGACTGTTGCGTGGCGCATGTCTCCATGCGCGGCTTCTCAGTCCGACAGGCAAACCATGTCTTGAAGACTGTAGCGCGTCGTATTCGGAAGCGCATGAGTTACCAGTCCGACATGTATTAGACATGTCTTGAAGACTGATACGCGGCATCTGCCTAAATAAGCTGCTTTTTAGTCCAGCGTAGGTGTTAGCTTAGCCTTGAAGACTGTGGCGTGGAAAAACAAGTAGAATAACAGATGTAGGAAACAAACTTCATTGATTTAATAAGTACAATGGCGTAGTTAGCCGAAATTACAAATAAATTACAAGTAACATGCGCGTAATTGCGCTGCGTTCCAAGATCGTCGGATAAGAGTCCTATCCAGTCTTTCTAGAGAGTATGCACCTTTTCCCAAGTCTTCTTGGATTTTTATATGGGCCCTCCCAGGTTGGAGAGAGTTTTCTTGGCTTTTCCGCGTTGGAAACTTCGTTGCTGCGAAAAACGTAATATCCAATCTTGAATTTGCAATGTTTTACGAGCTGATTGTAGTAGCGCTCCAGTCGTGTCTTGTAGTTGGCTTCTTTGATTGCCGCGTGATCGGGCTGCTCTTCAAGTAAGTCAAGATTTAACCAGACCTCTTCATCATTGTTCTGTTTGTCCGCCATGAGAACTCTTGCGGAAAGGCAGCCAATTTCCGCGGGTATTGCTGCTTCGGAACCGTACGTTAAGCTGAATGGAGTTTCATCATTGCTTGTTTTGGTTAGGGTGCGGTAGGCCCATAGTACATGCGGGAGTTCGTCTACCCACCCTATGCGTCGTGTTTCGAGTCGTGTCTTTATGCTCTCCACAATACTTCTGTTTTCTCTTTCGACTTGACCATTGCCTTGTGGGTGCGCGACTGATGTGACGATTTGTTGGATGCCAACCTGCGCCAACCATTCTTATAGTGCTTGGTTTGCAAATTGCGTACAATTGTCGCTCACAAGTTGCAATGGGAGTCCGAATCTGCAAATGATGAATTCCCAAATGAAGTTCTTAACGTGCGCCCCGTCGATTTTGGCGAGGGGTTTTGCCTCAACCCATTTGGTGAAGTAATCAATGGTGACTATATGGAACTTGACGTTCCGGGAGCCATCGGGAATGGGCCAACCAGGTCGATTGCCCATTTTTGAAAAGGCCAGGCGGCCGTGACGGGCACCAGGTCATTTTTTGGGCGCAAGTTGTTTGGCGCATGGCGCTGGCAACTGTCGCATTTGCGGAGTTCCTTTACCTCGTCCAGGTACGTGCCGGGCCAATAATACCCTGCGTTCATCTGCTTCGCGACTACCGTTATTGGCCCCGCATGCAAATCGCAAATTCCTTCATGTATATCCCTGATGAGGAAAGAAGCATCTGCGCAGTCAACGTAGCGGAGAAGCAACCCTAGGTAAGATCGACGATAGAGTATTCCGTCATTTAGCTGATAGTGGAGAGCCTTGTACTGAATCTTCCGGGCCTCTGATTTGTTATTAGGCAGGGTACCAGAGCATAGGTAGGCTTTAATTGGTGTTTACTTCCCGGAACGGGACTGATGGTTGGTTGAGCACCTCGATGCAGACTTCTTTTGCCATGTGTTCGAAAACTGTTGAAGCCATTTTACTCAGCATGTCAGCGGGTTTATTTTCGTTGCGCCTGATGTGTTCAATGGTATAGGAGTCAAACCTGCGCATGAGTTGATTGGCTTGTTCCATGTAAAGGGCCAAGGTTTCATCTCACGCGTCATAGGTTCCGTTTATCTGTCTTGCGACCAGTAAGAAGTCCACATGTGCTTCCACGTGCCTGGCCCCCATTTTTTCGCGATTCGAAGACCTGCCAGCAACGCTTCGTATTCCGCCTCATTTTCGGTACGTTTGAAGTCCAAGCGGATAGCGTATGTGAACTCGTGATTATCTGGGCTGATAAGGAAAAGCCCCGCGCCAGATCTGTCATCAGTTGAGGCCCCGTCTGTGTAGAGGGACCATTTTTCTCGATGCGAAGACCTGCCTGCAACGCTTCGTATTCTGCCTCATTGTCGGTACGTTTGAAGTCCAGGCGGATAGCGTATGTGAACTCGTGATTATCTGGGCTGATAAGGCAAAGCCCCGCGCCAGATCTGTCATCGTTTGAGGCCCCGTCTGTGAAGAGAGACCATTTTTGAGAATGATCTTGAGATGGCGCGGGTGACTGTTCTGCTAAGCGTTCTTGAACTTTGTTAGCAGGTATTTCCTAAGTGATGTCAACGAGCACTTGTCCTTTGATTGCAGGTCGGGGCTTGTAATAGATGGTGTGTTCTCCTAGCTCAATAGCCCATTTAGCGAGGCGACCCGACAACTCTGGTTTACAAAGGACATCGCTGATCAGATAGTCCGCAAGAACGTTGATAAGATGACCCTAAAAATACCGGTGCAATCTTCGAGATGCATGGACCAGCGCGAGGACCAGCTTTTCCATAATTTTGTATCTTGTTTCAGCGTCTGAAAGGGTGCGGGTGATGTAATAGATTTGTGTCTGCACCCCTTTGCGCTCCACCAGGAGAACCACGCCTACAGTCCGCTCCGTTACGGACACGTATAGCGTAAGCGGTTCTTTTGGCAAGGGCACTGTCAGAGTAGGAAGATTCATTAGGCACTCCTTCATTTCTTGGAAGGCGGCTTCCACTTCAGGCGTCCAGTGGAAATTGCTCTTTTTGAAGCAATTCTTCAAAGTATCCACGAATGGAAAGGACTTTGAAGCTTAGTTTGAGAGGAAGCGATTAAGTTGACTGATGCGGGGGAGGGCATCTGCTCGATTGCTTGGACGTTCTTGGGGTTTGCGCAGAAACCATCCTGCGTGACAATCACTCCGAGAAATTTGCCCTCCTCTATGTTGAAGGAACAGTTGCTAGGATTAAGCTTCATGCGCACCTTGTGCAGCTGATCGAAAGTTTTTTGAATATCCCGCAGCACGTCTCCCTCTTCTTTTCTTTTGATTACAAGATCATCAACGTATACTTCCAACTGTACGTCGATTACTTTAACAAAGTCGGTGTCCATGATGCGCTGGTAAGTGGCGCCCCCGTTCTTCAGGCCAAAGGGCATATTGGTGTACCAGAAAGTGCCCATGTCTGTGCGGAACGCCTTCTTGTCCTCGTCTTCTTTTTCCATCTATATCTGGTGGTAGCCCTTATACGTGTCTAGGAAGCATTTGAAGCGATAAGGGGCTAAGGAATCCACCTTCAAGTTGATTTCTGGTAGCGGATAACAATCTTTAGGACATGCCTTGTTCAAGTCCTTGTAATCCACACACATGCGCCAGCCCCTATTGTCTTTTGCAACCATGACGGAGTTGGCGACCCAGGTTTGGTACGGATGGGGCGCAGGATGCCCGCATTGAGCAGCTCTGTGACATACTCATTCTTGACCTTTGTTTTCTCCGGACCCATGCTCCGTTTTTTCTGAACAATTGGCTCTACCGATCGGTAGACATTGAGCCTGTGTTCCGCTATGTCACGTGGGAGACCAACCATGTCTGCCAGTTTCCACGCAAAAACGTCCATGTTCTTGATTAGCAGTTGTTTGAGGTGGTTGCAGATGGTGTCGGAGATTTCATGGCCAATAACCACCGTTTGCTCTGGAAAGTTAGGGTTGAGAACCCATTTTCCAGCTCTATACAGGCATCAAATTTGACCATCTTGGGGGGTTTGGCGCTTTCCGCCGTATGGCAATCTTTGTTTCCCCAAATAAATGTGACGCCTGTCTTGGTTGGGAAACCAACCATTCCATGCGTTGTAGAGGCGTTCGCATTAAAGCGCGCAATGCCCTCGCGGCCAAATAAGATATCATGATGGGAGGTGGTTGGAAAGACCATGAATTCACAAATTTCAGTGTGCACATGGTTGTCGTCTACCATCGTGACGGGCATGGAGATCATGCCACGAGGCTTGATGGTTTCATGGATGAAGCCAGAGATTGGCTCGTTGACTGGTACGAGCTTTGCCTTGTCTTCTTCATCTAGCCGTTGAAAACACTGATCATACATGATGTCAGTGCTGCTTCTTCCGTCTAAGAACATGTACCGCGTTCGGTAGTGTCCAAAGACGGCTGTAATTACTAGTAGGGCAGTGGAGGATACGCCGCCATAGACTTTTGGAAGAAGTACGTCTTCTTCCTTCCAGGAGTCATCACTTTGCTGCACTCGGGATCGTTTCCCGTGGTGAACTTTCTTCCCATGCCTCGCCGTGTTTCCTTGGTGGCGCGGGACGAATGTAACCGTATGGGTATTGAGGTCGCGGACTTCTTGCGTGACCCCTCAGCCTGGTTATCATCACCACTTCGTCGCTGCACTGCACGGTGTACGTTCTTGACTAGGTTTCCGAGCTGACCAGACTTTAGCGCGGACTTGATTTCCATCTTCAGACTATAGCAATTGTCTGTGAGATGGCCGAAATCATTGTGGTATTCGCATAACTTGCTCATATCCACATTTTTTCTTTTCACAAGGGGCTTGGGCTCCTTGAGCGTGACTTGCTCCGTCTTGAGGACCTGAGACGAAGTTTTTATAAGAAAGGTCCAGTCGTGGTTCTTTTTGGAGTGGCCACGCTGGTCCCGCGTTTGTTTATTATTAATGACTTGGCGGGCGTCATTGGAGGAGGAATACTTCCCCTCCTCTGTGGAGCCCGTGTCCTGGCGGACTTGGCTTTATTATTATTATTATTGTTATTGTTATTGTTATTGTTATTGTTATTGTTATTGTTATTGTTATTGTTATTGTTATTGTTATTGTTATTGTTATTGTTATTGTTATTGTTATTGTTATTGTTATTGTTATTGTTATTGTTATTGTTATTGTTATTGTTATTGTTATTGTTATTGTTATTGTTATTGTTATTGTTATTGTTATTGTTATTGTTATTGTTATTGTTATTGTTATTGTTATTGTTATTGTTATTGTTATTATGGTGCTGGGTGTGGCGCTTCTAGCAGAAGGATTTCTCTGAGGAGGCATAGATATTAACCGAACGGATTAGCTCATCCCAAGATTCTGGGATCCCGTCCTATCCCGTGAGGCATTTCATCAAATCGTCACTGCGCATGTTCTGAATGAAAGCGGCGCGAGTGAGCTCTTCTCCGCACCCTATTTGGAGGGCTTCTCTGTTGAAACGGACAATGAAGTCCTCAATGGACTCATTGTCATGGCGCTGGCACAAGAGTATGTGTGTCTTATCTTTCTTATGTTTCCGCATATGAGAAAAGTGATTATCAAACTTGTTGGTAAGGTCGTCAAAGTCTGTAATGATCCACGTGGGGAGATTATCAAACCAGACTCTAGCGACGCAAGTCAACGTTTGGGCGAACACATGGCACCAAACCTAAACTGGCCAAAGCACGTAACCCCGCGCATTCAAATTCATGAATGTAATCGTCAGGATCTCGTAGGCCATCGTACTTGCCGATGCTACTAGAGAGTTTTGCTTTTTTTTGGAATTTTTGCCAGCGCTATGCGCGGCACAAACTTAGACTTTTCTGCGAACGACTTTGGTCTGTATGGTTGGACCAAGTCGTCGTTCGCGTTTTTGTTACTTGTAGGATGTGAACAACGAGTGCGGCTCCGTTCACTATCGTCTTCACTGCTAGACGATTCGTAGCTATCTGATTCGTCGCGTGATTTCGCGTAGCCCTGAGCCCCGACGTTTCCGCTGGGCTCCCCGCTACGACCATCACGTCGGCCTTCAGTTTCTTTTCCTTTGTGACTCTTTTTAGGCGGAGAGTCATAAGTTAGGGTTTTACCCTTCTTTTTCGCTAATTTCATCAGCATCCCCTGGTACTTAGCAGTGCTTTTAACGTTTTGGCGAAGGAGCCACTCGTTGGGATCCTCGTCAGAGTTGTTGCCACTATCCTCCTCGATGTCCACTTTGCGTACTACAAAAGCTGGTTTCTTGGTACGTGAGGTGGTTTTTTTGGTGATAGTGGCTGGTGTGCCACAGTTCCCACCGAGTTGGACATCGACGTCCTTGGCTGGGTTGGTAGCAGAAGTGTTTGGGTTGGTTTCAGCCATGGGTGGGGTAAAAGATGAAAAAGAAGTTTGTTCTAACCAGTACGGATGGCCCCAATGAAGAAACAACAAGTATCATGGTGATTAAAGATAATCATCGTGGGGTTAATACGCATGTTTGCTCAGGTACAATCATTTGCTCACACCAGTGGACTAACCAAGACCCAAGACAACGATGAGACTAGTATGTGTGTGGTGAAAGTGAGAACACAAAAATATAAGGAAACATGAATACCCCCCGAAGCTATTCTTGTCGTCAATGACCTACGTCCACTGTAAAGAGCCGAATGTTATTGCTTTGGAGATTATAAAGATTTTTTTTATTCTAGCTCTTGCATACCAATGGTGATTTTTTGGATCCTTTCCAAAGGAGATGTAGTCTTCTATTTATAGGAGTAAATATGGGCCAGCTGAGATGGCCCACAAAGTCTTGTAACTGACCTGGCCCTTGACCTGGCCCAGATGCCTTCGGCCCAGCGAAATGGCAGAAGATCAGGTGACAATTAATTATGATGTGAGAGAAAGTTGGAGCTGGTCTGCTGACGGTACACGTGGCACCTCTTGATTGGGCACAGTCGGCACTTCATTCTGACACAACATGGTTGACTTACCTGCTGGCTTCTAACGTGACGTCTGGCAGCAAGTGAGTATGTCTGCACAGTACTCTGACCAGTACAATAGACGACAGCATGGTAGAAGCATGGAAGCAGTCACATCACTGTTCCCATCAGTGGTTGTTGGATCATTCATGACACGTGTCGCCCTGTGATTGGCGCAGAGCCTGCCTAGATCTAAGCAAATCTTCTTCATTCCTGATCGTCCGTGCCTCGTACCAAATGATAATGTTAGACGAATATTCCGTGCGTGCGAGTACGCTCGGAGATTCCTCTCAAGTGACATTTTCCGGATGTATAGCTAGACCTGTCTTGTGGCACGGAGCTTTGCCCAAGCTTCTGAAGTTGCTTGTCTCCCCGGTTATAGTCTCTGCGCCTGCATGATAACCTTGTCCGCGCTATCATGTTAGCGCCTGGGTTATTGACAGTTGGATACGGAGGGCATCCGCGCGAGGATAGACTCCCTATCCCTTCAATAATTAAGTAGTAGAAAAATGGGAGAAAACCCAATAAATAAATAAATAGATGACTCCAATCAATGACATGCATCCAAACTTGTATTGGCTTGTTATAGATAATAGATATACCCATGGTAGAAGATGAAATGAACATAATTTGGGTAAAAGATTGACCGACAAGAAATAATATATTTATTTTTGGTAAAATAATTACATGGGGTATTGAGTCGAGTCGAAGGATAATATGTTGAAAAGATAAATTCAAGTAAATAAACATATAATTAAAGTGGGTATGGATATTATGGAAACTCTATCTTTTGTAAAAACCCTGCAAACTCTATTATGACCCTTGATCATGTTTGATCAATGGTTCACAATTAATTTGTATATAATATTCAAAAGCAAGTGGGCCACTATAATAAAAAATAGGAATAAGGGCATTAAGGTAATCTTAAATAAGCAAGTGGACAACTTTTTCCTAGGTTTAAAAAGGTTGATTTGGCACTTGTCAAGTCACCTCTCTCCTACATTATGACACCTTTTCCAGCACAAAAAATTAACGTACGTTAGTATTGTGATACAAAATTCTGACCTCGTGTTGGACATCGCTAACATGTGTTAAGGGGCATATACTAAAAGAACATAATAAAAGAACACATAAAATGTGTATTTATTTAAGAATTGATAAAAATGATCATTACAATCAACACTAAAAAGATATCAAAAAACGGTTCATACAAACATAATTACTTGTGAATTTAAAAAAAAACAATCATAACAACATAAAAAAGATCTAGTTATGCTTCGTTCTTGATACCCATCTTCATCTTTAACACAAAAACATCTCTTCACCTACAAAAAAGATAACACGTGTTAGTTGGCCTCTCCAAAACACATAATGAGACATCACTGACACGTGTAGTGTATTCTAAAACATATGTTTTACTGAAATAACGTATGTCATATGAACGCTAACACATGTTAGTTGGGCACATACTAACGTATGTCATATGAACCCTAACACCTGTTAGTTAGGCATATACTAGCATGTGTTAGCATCACTAACATGTGTATAAAAAACACCAAAAATCTGCAGTGCCAAGTGTATCATACTCAATTTTACAACTATGTTAATACAACTACTCAAATACGATTAATAGGGTTTGAAATCCAACAATAATAAATTTCAATAATCAAATCATAACCAATCCAAATCCATATACCAAAAAATTATCCTCATATTCATGAAATATAAAATATAATAAAAGAAATCAGTAGCATGTGTTAGCATATTCTAAAACATATGTTTTACTAAAAATAGTGTATGTTAAATGGACCCTAACAACTGTTAGTTAGGCATATCCTAGCATGTGTTAGCATCACTAACGTGTGTGAGCATACAACTCGGACCGCAAAAATAGACATGTAGCCTATACGAGTTCATAACAATTTCACTTGCAAAAAATTTATTAAATAGAATACAAAAATTATTTAAACACCCTATTCACCAAAAGATTAAAAAAATTTATAATCTTTATAGAAAAACATCACTTAACACTAGAACAGATACACATGTTACTTGGGATCCTCAATAGACATTATGAGGCATCACTAACATGTGTTAGCATATACTAACATAAAAAGACTACAAATTTATTCATCAATCACATGTGATCTATCAACATAAAAAAAACATCACTTACCACAGTCACATCACCAACGCCGCCTTCTTCCTATAGCCTACTCGTGAAAACCAACATTGGAAACAGATATGCATGTTAGTTGGGATCCTCAAACACATAATGGGACATCACTAACATGTGTTTTACTGCAAAAACGTATGTCATATGAATCCTAACACATGTTAGTTGGTCTCTTTCAAACAATTAACTCAAAACTATCACTTACTACAGCCACATCATCAACGCCGTCTTCTTCCTATAGCCTACTCGTGAAAACCAACACTAGAGGATAATTCATAAAAAAAAACAAAAAGGCTAACATAAGTTTTTTTTTCTCATTCAAGCATTTGATCAAACACTTGGTATGCAAAAAAAAAAAACTATCTCCAAAACTGTTATTATTATTATTCTAACGAAACTCAAAACCTAACAAAATCAAAACGTAACACAAAACGCACAAATCATATCAGCTTAAAAAACATTACGAGATCTACGAAAAGAAAAATAAAAAACAAGATCTTCAAACATGTTTATACACAAAATAAAACAAAATTAAAAGGAACATCGATGGGTCATGGTTCCATTTAAAAAATAAAATATAATTTAATAACAAAACAAAATAAACCACCGTTATTATATAAAAGTTGTAAGCATATTACAACTCACGTCAAAATAGTCAACAGATTTAAAAGATGTTGAAATTTCAAGAGAAACTTGTACCAAAATTAGGATACTTTATACTAAAGGTAGCACAAGAGTAATGACTTTTTAGAGAGAACTACACGAATAGTCCCTATGGTTTATAGAAAGTAACATCTTAAGGTACTAACTTTATTTTTTAACATGTTAAGGGTTTAGGGTTTCAGTTTTGTAACATGTTAGGGTACTAAGGCTAACTCCGTTAGTTTTTCTAGTTAACTTTTGATAAAATGACTAAAATGTCCAAGAATAACTAGATGGGTCATTCTTGTAATTAACTCCATTTGATTTATAAGGATACCTTTTGCAATTTATTGAAACTGGAATTATCTATTAATATTATTAAATTTAAAATTTTAAAATTGTAATAATATACTAAATTAAATAATTATACTCTACACATTTTAATATATTTTTTATAAAACAATACTTTTATCTATATAAACCACCGCCGATAAGCCTAGTTTGTATCTACTATCAAGCACCACATTAACTTTCATCTCCACCGCCATTGCCCCATGCGTTATCTATATTTGACAAGGTCATCTATATTTTTTAATATATAAATTGATCTATTAATATTATTAAAACTTAGAAATTTTAAATATACAAAATTAAATAATTATAATATATACGTTTTAGTATATATTTTTTATAAAACAATACTTCTATCCATGTAAACTATCGCCAATAAGCCTAATTTGTATTTGCCATTAAGTACCATGTATACTCTCATCTTCAATATCATTGATGTCTACGTTATCTATATTTGACAATGTCGTCTATATTTTTAATACACAGAATTATCGATTAATATTTAAAAACTTTAAATTATATAAATATATTAAATTAAATAATTATACGTACTCTATGCGCTTTAATAATATTAATAGGTAATTCTACATCAAGCAACACATCAACTCTATGCGTTTTAAATAGAGATAACACATGACATCAATGGAGGTGGAGATGAAAGGTGACGCGGTGCTTGATGACAGATACGAGTTACACTCATACACGATGGTTTATATGGATAAAATTATTGTTTGATAAAAAGATACATACTAAAACGCAAAAAGTGTAATTATTTAATTTAATATATTTTTATAACTTCAGATTTTTATGTTTTAATAATATTAATAGATAAATTCTAATTTCAATAAACTGCAAAAATTATCTTTGTAATCAAATAGAGTTAATTACAAGAATATGTGGTTATAATAAGGCATTTTAGTCATTTTACCAAAACTTAACTAGAAAAAATAACGGAGTTGGCCTTAGTACCCCAACATGTTACAAAACTGAAATCATAAACCCTTAACATGTTAAAAAATAAAGTTAGTACCCTAAGATGTTACTTTCTATAAACCATAGGGACTATCCGTGTAGTTATCTCGATTTTTTATTTCAACTTTCTAATAAATTAGAAGTAGTAAACATGAAGCAATAAAATTATGACAACAGAGCAACAACAATTAAACATCAAAAAGTTAAAGTTATAGATGACGATGACAAAAGGGTACCCGAACAGAGGACATCAATTTTAATTTCTCCCCATTCTTTTCGATCCACACACCCACACCTCTCTCTAGGCGGCTATTGTTTTCCAGCAAGATAAGGCTCCGATCCGGCATGTCTTCGATGTTCTTTTGTGGAGAAGAAGTTGTATGACGGTAGTGGTGGTGGTTCTAGAGAGAGACAAAGAAAGGGGAGGGTAGAGAGAGGGCAGGAAAATAGTATATATAGGGAGACAGAAGGGGGATGATGAAAATGTCCAAGTTACCCTTGCTAATATGATATTATTAAATCTTGGCTTAGTTGATGTGGGTGAATATGGTCCACTCAATGGGTTTCTTGGGGTTTCTTCATTCAGGGATAATCCTTCACTAATAAGCCAATGGACTAGGGTTTGATAAAAGAGAAAATACATAGTGGTGTTGGGAGTTGAGTGTACAACATGCACTATGGTCCTTGTCCTTTGATGGTAGGACACGTGTATATGGACTATATATGTGGCTTTGGGATTTCCTAGCCTGTTATTTGTTGCAAACACTCAGGTGAGTTCATGACTATACTTTTTACTGCTTTAAAAAATGTTTTGTGGAGAAGAAATGCTTGTTTTATAAAAACATATGATTATTGTAAAGCGTAACAAGGTTTATTAAAACGTTTAAAGTTACAAATGTGTTAATAAAGTCGTACGCGGATAAAAGGAAATAAAAAGAGGTGTATAAATGAGTTCATGGGTAATGAAAAATAGAGGCGCTTGGGACTAACAAAGTCCTCGTTATTTACTGTAATCTTCAGTTATCTGAAGAACCAAATAAATATATGAATAGTATTATTGGGCCCTGAGTAGACCCATCATTGGTTGATAGCTTCAACCCAGTATCATGTTTGCTATCTCATACTGTACGTGGAAGCACTAAAAGCCATCACAAATATAGTCTCCCATCAAAAAGCTCTAAAACGGTAATTAGTTTCTACACGGGGGCAAAATTCTAGTGATATGTTATTTTCGAAAGAGGGAAGAGATATTGTATAAAGCCCCTTAAAATAAGAAGCGTAAGAAGCAATCTGGACCATTAGATCAAACCCAAATCAGATCCTCTAACCCGCCTTCTAACCCTAGCGTTTAAATGAAACCAGGGGTAGATTAGTCAAAAACTACTTTAAACAATCATAATTTGAACCGCCAAAATGTCGACGGTTACTAAATTTGAGAAACAAATCATTACGTCTCATTTAATTAGGGTTTTTCAAAATCAAACACACACACAGACGATTGAAATCAACAAAAACAAAAACAAAGAGACGATCAGGAACACAAAAATACAGACGATCAACATGTCTTCCAAAAGAAATGAAGGTGCGTTTCTTATATTTATACTTTGAAAATTAACATCGACTTACAATTTATAACTTCTAAAACCAGAAAAAACTTCAAAATCATTATTACAGGTAAAACAGGGAGAAAGGGAAGCAAAATCATACATGACACATCTTCAGGTACGAACAAAATCATTATTCTATTTGTATCAGATCTGTTTACTATAACTAGGGTTTTATGCTTAGTATGTATGAGAAAGTATAACTAGTGGAGTGTACTCATTTTGAACCTGAAAAAACATTAATGCGTCTGAAGTATTTCATAAATGCGTCTGATTACTGATGTTTAAATTAAGTTGAATGAATGCGTCTGTTTGAGGTTAATGAATGCGTCTGATTGTTTCCACTTTGCATTTTAGAGAGTGCGTCTATTTGACATAATGAGTGCATCTGTTTCTTTCCACTTTTTAGTTACTGAATGCGTCTGTATATATGTCTTAATGCGTCTGTTCATGTACAGACTCAACATGGAATGCTTCTGATTTTGAAGATGGACCAATAAAAAACCTAATTAATATTAAAAAAAGGGTTGAAAAGGTCAACCCTGAAGCTGCAAAGAAGTTGGGAGAAGATGTTAAAAAAATGACACAAAAGTTACAGCAAAAAAAACAACAAGCTGTACAAGAACATTCGGAATCATCAGACGAAGATTTCCAAAGGCCTGTTAAGAAGCAAAAAGTGGATAAAGCTAAGAAGGAGAAGAAGAAAATAAAGGATCGAGAGTTTGTTGAATACAGGGATATTAAGTTAAAAATCAGATGCTCTCCTGTTGAATTTGTTGATAGCATGAAAGAGTACACTGATGAACAGAAAGCTGAGGTAAGGAAGATGGGTTTTGGGTCGGTGTTGGACATTAAGATTGATCAAATCTCAACATCATTGGGTTACTGGCTGCTAGTAAACTATGATGAGGATAAAAATGAACTGAATGCTGGAAATTGGAAAATCAACATCACACCTGCATTGGTGAATGAAGCTTTTGGGATACCAATGGGAAAGAAGCCGGTGCTAGAATACACAAGGGCAAGAAAAGGTGTTGACTCTACGATTGATGAGTTCAAGGATCAATTCGATAGTAGAAAAGTGACTGTTAGGATGGTAACAAACGTTGTTAAGGTACAACCAAAAGGTGGAAGGTTGTTTAGGTTGAATTTTCTTGTGTTATGGAACACGGTTTTCGATGAGATCAAAAAATCAACCACAATCAATCAAAGATTTTTGCATGGTGTGGATAATGAGGATGAGATTCCAGATATCGATTGGTGCTCGTACCTGAACGAATGTCTGAAGAGGGCAAAAGCAGGATGGAAAGAAGACCAGTATAATGGTCCAATTATAATGCTGAGTGTAAGCATTCAAACACCTTTTTTTATTATTAAACGCATTAATGATAGTTTAAACGCATTTGTAATTTTAACAAAAAAAAAATATGATATGTTGAACACATGCAGGTTATCTACACACACATGAATACAACAAGAGGCATCCATCTGAAGTAAGAATTAGCATACCAGCAATTTCTTACATTACAAGTAGTTCACTTGCGGCAATGGAAGAACATCTTTATAACAAGCAAGAATTAGCATACGAGCAATTTTTTACATTGACCGACGTTGAAGAAGATGATGCAGATGATGAAGCTGATAAGAATGATGAGGTCGATGCAAGTGTAAGAGATGAGGAGGTCGATGTTGTGAACAGTCCGGTAACAATGCAAGAGAAACCGATTGGGATGATTACACTATGCCATTGGGGAGAACTCCACAAAAAAAGGATCACCATTGAAGAAGAAGATGTTGATGAAGAAGGAGATTGGAGACAGTATGGAATGAGTACCCAAACACAACAAATGTTTGAGTATTCAGAAACTCAACCACAATTAAGTTTGGTTGAGAAAGGAAAAGAAGCAGAATATGAAGCTTCAATGAAGGCAAAAAAGGTACACAAACGCATTCACATACATAACAAACGCATTCATTGAAAAAAGCCTTTTTATAAACAGATGCAGCCACTGCACAAACAGACGCATTAACTGAAAAATCCAAAAAAATGATCTTTGTAAACTCTAGTGGTTTAAAACAAACGCACTCATATAAAAACAGACGCATTAAAAAAAACTACTGGATCTTTGTAAAATCTACTGTTATAAAACAGACGCACTCATATATAAACAGACGCATTTACAGAAAAACTACTGATCTTTGTAAGATCTACTGGTTTAAAAACAGACACATCCATAGATTGAACAGACACACTAATTAAATATATATACATTGATCTTTGTAAAAAACACAGGTTTAGATCAAAACAATGGAAAGAAACATAAAGAAATACGATAAAATACAGAAAGAGATGGGGGAAATGGTTAAGGAGGCACGAACCAGATATTTGTGGATTCCAGAGTTGATGAAATTGTGCGACAAGTGGGACGCCTTGAACACTTCAGTTATGGGAGCTGAAAAACAAAATTTTGAAATGCCTGGAGCTTCAAACCTGAATGAGGAGGGGGATAGGGTGGAAAATGTTGAAGCTGCTAAAGGGAAGGAAGCTGAAGTTTTCAAAGAACACATTGAAGCTGAAAATCAAAATTTTAAAGTGCCTGTAGCTTCAAATGTGAATGAGGGGGGGGGGGGGGAATGAGGTTGAAATGGATGCTCGGGCTGTCGAGGAAGGGTTGGGAACTACAAATGAGGAGTTTGATATAAGTGATACAGCACTAAACATGCTGCAAACTGTCGAACCAGGTGTTTATAGGGTTATAGATGTGAATGAGACAACAAAAGATCAACCTGTGGAAGGAGTGGAGAATGAAAGAACAGAAATATTGGACAATGCTACCATGTCATTAGAAACACAAGAAATAATTGAGGCAGCAATTAGTGAGCTACAAAACAAGCAACACCAAAAAGAGAAGAATCCTCAGGAAGACGAAACACCAGTAAAGGAAGCAGTGCAGGAAGAAGGGAAAGAAAAAGGGAAGGCCTTTGCTGGTTATGATAAACCAGCTAGGGACAGAAACCCTTCTTATGCATTAAGATCACCATACGCCGGGAGGCAAGTCTGTCCAATCGAAAAACTAACTGCGGATGAAACAAAGATTACACAATATATGTTTGCCCCAATTAGAGATTTAAATGTAAGTGTTTTCTTTATATTTTGTTTCTAATAAAAACATATACTATTTACTAATTTGTTTACATATGGAATGTTTCAGAAAATAGTTTACTGGGATGAAGGTGGGATTGAGGTGATGAAGGTGACTTTTGAAAGTTTATTTCCGGAGATATGGATTTGTTCGAATGTCATTGATGTATGGGCAGACATTCTGAACTATGAGGAGGCTGAGAGAAGGAAGGAGAAGAAGGATGGGCCTATAAAGAGACTGTTTCTGAGTAGCTGCATGCTAGTAAGTTACAAAACACAAAACAGACGCACTTATACATACAAAACAGACGTACTCTATTACTGAAAAAAAAATAATAGAACCAAAACAGACGCACTTGTACATACAAACAGACGCACTCTATTACTTTAAAAAAATAAAAAACCAAAACAGACGCACCCATAACCAAAAACAAACGCACTCATCTTCTCTAACTGTCTGTATATTTTTTTTTTATTTTCAGCCTCCAAGCTTCTATGAGGTAGGTGTTCCTTGGGAAAAAATTGAAAAGGTCTACATGAGCAACCTTGAAGATATCTTCAGAAAAATAAATGTAAAATCAACAACTGTAAACTCTTTATACGACTTCGACCTGATTCTTCAACCGGTGTGGATGGACAAGCATTTCTATGCATTGGCTTTTGATGTGAAGAATGGGACAACAGACTTGCTTGACAACTCTAAAGCGGGAGAGATCCCATCAGAACGATATAAAGGCGTGCCAGAAATATTGGTATGTAATTATAACTTATACCTGCACACTAATATACTAAAAATAAACTAATGGTTTTTGTCTAAAAATATTCACAGAGAGGCACTTTGTACCGGGTGTGGCAAAAGACATGTCCGAAAACACCGGAAATTGAAGGACTTAAAACAAGTCCTATAACAAGAAGAGAGATGACATGGAGGACTGCAAAGAACCATGTAGACTGTGGTGTCTTCACCATGAGAACCCTCGAAACCTTTAAAGGTTATCAGTCATGGAACCTGGGGTTTTCAGCCGAATCAGAGTATCAAAACAAGCAGTTGATTGCATTACGAATCAAGTACGTGGCAAAGATAATACTCTCCCCATTCAACCTACTCAGGGGAGAAATAAGTCAAGAAGCTGAGAAGTTTGCAAAAAGGCCAGCAAAACAAAGAAGGAAAATGCTAGAGAATGCACTTTCAAAATAAGAGAAGAGGGTGGCTGCTTTATAAACAATTTGAATGGTTTTCTTATGTCATTTTATTTTGAAGTTTTTAAATGCTAACTTTCTGATCTATTTTCTAGCTTACTAGTTTAGACGCACTCATCAGAAAATGAGTATTTATTTGGACGCACTTATGCTTTATTCTATATAACTATCAGTAAATGTTTAGACGCACTCATGTTTTTGGTCTGTTTACTTTGGACGCACTAAATGATTTTGAATTATAACAAATGTAACTTCAAAACACACTTTTACTAGAAAAAAACAGCAACTACAACACAAGTAGTAACAAGACAAACAAATACATAGTGGTGTTTACATAGACTTTAAAAATTGAATCTTAAATTCAATAGAACACCTCAAAAGAGCCATGCATTTTGTAAGTTGTTCGAAAATATTAGCATCGCCATCGTTTGCATCAATCATGAACATAACCGCCAGTTCACGAAGACTTGAGTCAGGCATACGCAAAAGAAGCTTGGAAATTTCATCTCTCTTACTCATGCCATCATTTATCCTGTTTAAATTATCAGCCAACCGACCCTGAAGAGCATAATCTTTTGCAATTTGATCTTCCATCCTTTTGATCATTTCAGATCTTGCAGATGAAGATGATGAAGCCATTAGTGAAAAAAAACAAAATATAGTCTGTATATGAATTTGAATGTTCAAATCAATTATCAATGAAAAGCCATATATAAAAAGAAACATACAATAACAAAGTGACAAGATAAAAAATCACGAAAATTACTGTTCTTATCTTATTCCAATAATTTATCTGTAAAAAATCACATGTAAACAGTAATTAAACACAGATACAAAACAGACGCATTCATGATTTACAAACAGACGCATTAGTAAATAAATAGACACAACTAAAGAGTTAAACAGACGCACTCATTCGAAAAATCAGACGCATTCATTGATCCAGTCTTCTGCTCATCTTCAAAACAGACGCACTCAGTTCTTATTCAGACGCATTCATGCTACCATCTTTCAAACTCTGTTCATCTTCAACCTCTGAAAACCCATCGAAACTTGAATTTTTTTTATCAAACCTGAAAATCTTATCTAAAACGTTAAAAAACATTAAAAAATAATAAATCAAAACATATACTTACAATTTAAAAAACAAAATCAATTTTAAATTTAATCGTCGATAAACAGAGTACTAAAAAACGAAAATTAAGATTTGGTTTGATGAATAACAGATAGATTAGATGTTGACGATCATGATTTGAAACGAATATGATTTGAATCTCATTAATTTTTGAGAATCAACAGGTTAATTAAAACGTGATTGAAAAAATTGAATGATCGTGTATATAGACGACTTTACCCCTGGGATAAACCAGATTTAGGTTAATTAAACCTAACCAGAGTGGACAGGTGGCAAAATTTGGTGGCTTCTTACGCTTCTTACGTTAAGCAACTTTATACCGTATACTTTCTCTTCGAAAGATGCCATCAATCTTTACCAAGACAAAATGTAACCTGTTTTCTCATTAGAGCAAGTTATTATAAATAGAATTAAAATACAACTTTCGTTGTGAGGGGCGATCACTGTTTCGCTCAATACAAGTCGATACAGCCACGTACAAGTCCTTAAAGCAGCAGTTCTCCATATATATCTCCTTCCTCTTTATCTATGCTATCTTCTATGTCTCTGTGTTCCTGCGTCTCTGTCTCGGTTCTACTCGGCAGCCACTTCTTCCGTCGCCTGTTGCCAGGCGGTTACGGCGGCTTCCGGTTTATGTGGTTCGTCATTTATAACCGATTGTGGTAGATCGGTTCAGTCGGTGTCTTTTTCCCTTTAAAATCGAGGAAAAAGGGAACTAGATGGAAGTTATGGTCTGCCGATGTCGTGTTGTTCCCGATGCTCGGTGGCCGCCATATAAACGTTTACCCCCTGTTATTGAAGCCGTCGGTGGCCGACGTTTATGCGTATACTTGTTGTTATTGCCACCGGGTTTTATTCTCGAATCCTAGGCGGCAGAGAACGTTACCCAATGATGTTCTGTTGCCTCGGTACGTACGCACATGAAGGGCCTATCTTCTCATCAGATTCAGGCAACCACGATAAGGTACTTCCCTTTGTAGGTGAGATTGTAGTTGGGGATGGGATTTTGTTGTCATGTGAAATAGGATATGCATTTAGCAGTTAGGTTTGTATCTTTTGTAAATAGGTTGTTTTTGGCCTGTGGTAGAACTACTGATCTTGCAATAACTTAGCTAATTGTTTCACGAACCTGTAACGATCTATATGCGTAGTACAATGCTTCTTAATTGCGAGGTTTGAAACAAATTTTTCTTATCGTTTACTGCTACGCTACAGGTTGGCATCAGTTACACCTTCGGCTATGATGACATACGCTTTCCGAAACATGTTATGCTCTCTAACTGTGATGGCAACATAGGGTTGCAACCTGTTAGTTAGCGACATCCGTTGCTTCGGCTGAGCCTTCTATTTGCTGCTTTTTACAATTCGCTGCTTTCCTGATATGCAAATGACTTACCTAATTTAGGGCAATGATGACAACGTATGTGTAAATTACCATGTGTACATCGTTGTGATGTCGATTTACCGGTCGCAACCGACGGGTGTGATAAATGATCTCCCACATGTTGACTGAGCCCGTTATTTCTCTACACGGCGTCTACCAACCATGTCTATGATGTTCACCTACGCCTGCCGTGACGTTTTGTTAGATGTGTCTTCGGCCTTTTTACGCTTTAGTTCGTTATTCTTTTACCTGTATATTAACATACATTAGTGCAGGCAATATATAGCGGCCCTATAATTACGCGCCGATAACGCGGCCGAGGAATTGTATTGTGCTTTTGCGCAGGTGCTCGATTAGTGATGATGGCATGCTTAGGCCGGTTCGCTAGATCTGCTGCCTCATGCGCCTGCACCTCATCTTTAGGCGTGTACCTTTCAATTTAGTGTGTACTGCTACTAGAAACCAACGATGCTTTTTAAAGTGTTTTTGTTTGACCCATTTCATCATGTACAAGGTAAACCTAAAGCTGTTGTTTTCTTTGATTCACTTGCTTTGCTGCAGAATCTTTCGGATGACTTAGGGATTTACTTTCCTTTCTAATTTTTTTAGTACTCCATCTGTTTGTTGTTTATGACATTTAGAGTGGTAAATGATAAGGCAAAGCAAAGAGAAGGTAGAAGAATTCTTTGATTGTGAAGATCACTGCTTCGGTCAGGTTTGTTTGCTAACTGTTGTTTGCTATTTTATTAGTATTGCGATACAATATTTTGGCTGACAAAATTGATTTTACAACATATGTGATACTAACATTACACGAGCTAGGTATCCGCCGCAACTCACGACGCGGTTCTGTAGCTTTGTTTCCATCGGGTCAAATACGATTATCCGTTCGCCCACGCATAAAACTAGTTTTTTTTACAAACTAAAATCATTTACAACTTCCACTCGACTTATACGGTTTGCCAAAAGCTAAGGATTTATATTATAAGCTATTATAGTATTGTGTTCTTTTGGATAACCATTGACCTTTGAGAAATAAAATACAACTTCCAATTTCCAAACATTGCCGCCATCAATTATTAAAATATTATCATGTTAACTATTAAACTAATTACTAGTATTTTTCCCGCCGCGCGTTGCAGCGGCACGCTGCGAGTCAAGTCGTGCAGTAACACAGAGAGCGTAAAACATAATGTGCTACTGTTCCGATTGTTTAGCAGCGAAGCGATGATGGTGCCCCGGTTCTGTTCCGATTAAGCAGCGAAGGAAAAGGGCATAGTCACCGACATTGTGTTTAGCAACGATGATGATGTTGCGGTACTGTTCCGATTGTTAGGTGATTCCGGGAAGGATTCTGACCAAGATCCAACAACACGTAGTACGAAATTATCAAAAGAAACCACCTCCGTTCGTGAAGAACTATTGGTGGCCAAAGGAAGTAAACTTTTGTTAGTGAGTTTAGAGAGAGAGAGAGAAAAGAACATAGTTACCAAATTAGTAGGCTATTATTGTAATTTGTAGTATAAACAAAGGGTAGGTTGGTAATTTACATGGTGAGCTAGTAGTATAAACAAATGCTTTAGTATAGGATTTTGTTGGCTAGTATAAACAATGGTTTAGTATAGGATTTTGTGAGAGGTTGAAAGAGATTATAGAAGTAATTGAGGGTTCAAGCCAGCACCTTACAAATGCTGATGTCATAGCAAACGTATGCTATTTTGGACAAGCCGACATTGTACTTTAAGATAATAAGATAATATATTGACCTTTTATAACAACGTCCTCCGTTCAAAAAGGTACAACAAAATAAGAACAAACTGTAACCGATCCAATCTAGTCCTAAACATCAAACTCATCCTCAAAATCTAATGGACACTATCACCAGAAAAGCTAGCAAAGGCCACCGGTTAGTGTTGTTACCATTACCCTACCAAGGCCACATAAGCCCTATGCTTCAACTAGCAAACATACTTCATTCAAAAGGCTTCTCAATAACCATCCTCCATACATCTTTCAACTCCCCTAATCCAAACAACTACCCTCACTTCATGTTTCTACCTATTCCCGACACTGGCAACGAGATGCACTCTCTCTCTGACCTTAAAAACATCTTACAGTTATTAAACTACATAAACACAGAACTCGTGGACCCGATTCGAGCATGTTTGGAGCGGTTGATGAAGGAGGATGAAGGAGTTGCGTGCTTGATTACTGATGTCCACTGGTTCGGGACACAGAGCGTAGCTGACGGGCTGAAACTTCCGAGGATTGTTCATCGGACAAGTAATATCTCGTCTTTTCGATCTTTTGTTGCTCCTGTGCTCTTACGTGACAAAGGTTCCTCTCTTTACTTCTTATTTATTTTGGATACTTTTAGTTTGTTATTATAACACGTTATCTAATAATTGATAATTGTCATCAGTAAAACCGAATTTAGTGTTCTAACTAGTGAACACGTTTAGCTATACATGTCTTCTTCATTGGACCTGACCGGTAAAAAATAAAATTATTGAATGATATCTTAAATTGCCAGAAAAAGTTAAAGTATGTGTTAATTATTGATTTGTATATGTGTATTTGCAAAATATTTTTTATTGGAAGTTCATAATGTTTTAAGTATTAATATGAGAAAAGATTATCGGAGGCAATTTTCGGCGCAATTTTTTAATTCATGCAAAATTTTTAGTTTATGTCTAGTTGTGAACACAACCCATTTTACGTTGTTGTTTAGGGGTATGGAAATTTCAACATGACACATATCTAAGACAAAACATGTGAACACGCTTGAGTTTAGTCTTAAGGTATGGGTTAGTTTTATTAGTACCTGAAAAGACTTTTAGCTAAATGGGTTGTAATCGGTTTATTATATGGGAGCCGTATGAAAAGGTTATGGTCGTTTTAAAAATGAGGGTGAAAGTGTGATGATTTTTTTATTATATTTTAAACATGTGTCACTTCCTTATTGGTTTTTACAGGAAACCTCTTGGAGAGATGGGAGGTGGCTATTTTGGTAAAAACCATTTGGTCAATGGCTATTTTCGTGATTTTCCCTTATAATAAAGTATTAGTGAGTTGGTCAAAAGTCATTTTATTCACATAGGATGGACCGAAATATATACAGTGATTGGGAGCTACAATCAATGAGTACAGTAAGCTGTACAATTACACCTACCTTGACTAGATAATAAAAGAGGATACCAATAAACAAATGTAACTTAAATACAATAAATACAATGGCATAATTTATGTAATTCTAATACGTCCCCGCAAGATGGAAGATCCGTTGGAGACTTTAATCTTTGATCAAAAGGATTGGAATGGCGTCCGTGATAGAGGTTTAGTGAGGACGTCCGCGAGTTGATCTTTGGTGCTGATGTGTAAGACTTGAAGTTTGCCCGTATTGACTTGTTCCCTCACAACATCTAAAGCTACATGCTTCATCCTAGAATGATATACTGGACTCGCGCACAGGTAAGTGGCCTCGGTATTATCGCAAAACAGTTGAGGTGTACATGTGGAATGGATGCCATGTTCACTTAGAAGATTTTGTACCGATGCGATTTCGGCAGCTGCATTTGCCGCGACTTTGTATTATGCCTCAGTAGAGGAACGGGAGACTGTCTTTTGTTGTGCGGAGCGCCAAGATATGATGTTTGAGCTTAGGTATAGTATGTAGGCCGTAGTTGACCGTCCGCCATCATGGAGCAAGTGATGTACCGTTCCCTTCAAGTATTGTAGGACCCATTTGAGGGTTTGCCAATGAGATTGTCTAGGTGTGTGCCTGAATCGGGATAGTTTTTGGACAACAAATGAGATGTCGGGTCGGGTGAAAGCTAGGTATTGTAATGAGCCAACGAGTTTTCCATAAGGAGTAAGGTCAACGGTAGGATTAGAGTCAACCGGTGAGAGTGGTTCGGATGTACTCATGGGTGTTTGAACATCCTTGGTGTCATCCATTTTGAAGGTGGTGAGGATGTCATGAGTATGGCGATGTTGAGACATGAAGAGACCTGTAGGTGTAGGGATGACTTCGATGCCTAGGAAATTGTGAAATGGGCCGAGATCCTTGATTGAGACTTTGTGACTAAGGGATATCAACAACAAAGACAAGTAGTTAGCACGTGACTCGTTGTTGGTAGGTGAAAAGAGATGGGTCACAAAACGATTTTTTGAAACGGAAATGAAGAAGGAAGGATGTGAGTTCATTGTACCAAGCTCACGGTGCTTGTTTTAGACCATATAAGGATTTCCGAAGTTTGCAAACATGGTTTGGAAACTCCGAATGGGTAAATCCCGGTGGTTGAGTTATGAATACATCCTCTTGAAGAATGCATTATTTACATCAAGTTAACGTAAGGGCCAATTTTCAAATAGAGCAATGCGTATGACGGTGCGAATGGTAACGGATTTGATTACCGGACTAAAGGTGTCAAAATAGTCCTTGCCAAATTGTTGGTGGAAACTTTTTGCAACAAGGTGTGCTTTGTATTTTTCCACGGTGCCATCGGTTTTAGGCTTGATTCGGAAGATCCATTTACAACCGATGATATTTTGGTTTGACCGAGGAACGAGTTCCCAAGTTTGGTTATGAATGAGAGCATTGAATTCAAGGTCCATAGCATGACGCCATTGAGAGTCTTTCATGGCATGAGTGTGAGTGGTTGGTTGTATTGTCTAAGGTAGATGGTGTACAGAGGTGGCGTTAATGAAGTTGGAATTGTAGTACTTGCGATTGGGTTTAGGTAGACGATTGGTATGGTTTGGTGATAGGGCGGATGATGGATGGGATTCGGTGGATGTGTTGGATGTATGTTAGGTAGAAGGAGATTGTGTTGAGGGGTTATAGGGTCGGTAGGGGTAGTGTTGCTGAGGTGTTGCATAGGTGATGAGTTCGGATGGGTGGATGATTGAGGAGCGGGAGGTGTTGTATCCGAGTTTTCGGTGTGGTAGGAAGGCTTGGCGGTAGTAGGTGAATGGGGATTGGGGTTAGATTGGTTAGAGGGTGTAAAATCATTGTTGGATGATTGAGTTTAAGAGTTGGGTGGAGTGAGAATAGTGGTAGGCGTGAGAGAAGGTGATAGGAAGGAGGAATTGTTGTGAGGTGTGGGGTCAGAGAGTGCAGGAGGACTTTGGTTACTGTGACGGATAGGAAAAGAGTAGTTTTCTTGAGTGTTGGGTGTGGAAATAGGATTGGGATGGGCAGGGAAGTTATTTGAAATAAATTCAACATGTCTTGAGTGGTAGAGCTTAGAGGTGGTGGGATCAAGGCATTTAAAAGCCGATTTTGATGTTGAGTATCCAAAGAAGATACAAGCACGAGAGCGTTGTTGTTGTTTGGAAGTGGAGTATGGGCGTAGCCATGGAAAGCAAAGGTAGTCGAATGGTTTTAGCTTTGTGTAATCAGGTGGTTTGTCAAATAGCATGTCATGTGGTGTTTTGTTGTTGATGATAGGAGTAGGAAGGTGATTGATGAGATAGATGGTTGTTTGGGAAGCATGGGACCAATAATTTTGAGGTAGGTTGCGATAGTGAAGAAAGGCAAGGCCGGTTTCAACCACATGACGATGACGCCGTTCGGCGACTCCATTTATGGTTAGATAATTTTTGAGGAAAATGTATTCACCTCCATTGTCGTTGAATAGAGACATAAGAGGTGTCTTGAGGAAGTGTTCAACAAGAGATTTGAACTCCAGGAAGAGTGTGGAGACATCGGATTTTCATTTCATGGGGTATAACCATATATATTTGGAGAAAAAAATCAACAAATATAGCATAGTAATCGAGCCCGTAAATAGAGGATTGAACGGTCCCAAAACGTTCGAATAAATGAGTTCAAGAGGTTTGTTGATAGCAAAGGAATTTTTACCAAACGGTAGTTTATGACTTTTATTTAAAGAGCAAGACGTACAATGAAATAACTCATGTGAAATTTTATTACATTTTATTCCTAATTAAGATATTAAACACTTAAGCACTTGATATGACGAGTGCCCGAAAGTGTGATGCCGCTTGAGTAAAGATCTTGTTCTTGTTGCATTAACTTGTGGAAATGAAGGAAATGGTCCGTAGTAAACATCATTGACATTCACCCCCGCATGAGATGCGCCCCCGTGCGTAGGTCCTTTACCATGAAATAAGAAGGAAAAAATTCAACAAACACATGGTTAGTACAACAAACTTTGGCAACAGAAAGTACATAATTATGTAAATGGGGAACAACAAGAACATTTTCGAATAGGAGAGGTTGAGAGTTGGTATGAATTTGAGTATTGCCAATGTGTGTAATAGGAAAGGTTTTACCATCACTTAAGACAATTTAATCCGGACCTCCGTATTCTGAAAGAACGGATACTGGGTTCTGATTTGGAGTGGTGTGAGTATTTGTTGGGGTGTCCCACATCCACGATGGTTGTGAACTCATAGGAGCTTGGACCGGGTAGTTGTAGTCACGAAGAAAACGTTCCAGTTTGCAACAATCCTTGGTTTTGTGTCCCGAAATGTTGATGAAGTGACAGAAGGAGTTGCAGCAAGTTGGTCGACTTTGAAATGGTCCAGCAGATTTGTCGCGGGTGTTCTAGTTTGAGTGGGTAAACGAAGCTTGGTTAGGTTTTTAAAAACGGAAGTCGACTGGTTGTTTGGAGTAGGATCGAGTGCGGTGCGTTTGATTCACAGTAGTAATGGTTGAGTTTGGTTGTGAGGCAAGTAGGGTGCGTTCATGATCTACATATTTGTCGTATAGATCTGAAAAGGTCATAGGAGTGTTGTGCATCTTGACCGCAGAAGTGATGCTTTGGTAGTCTTCGCCTAGTTGTGCATTGATAAGTATAATGAGATCTTCATCTTTGACCGGATTTTGGGCAAACGCAAGCTCATCGGCAATGGCTTTCATCTCATTGAGAAACTGAGCCACCAGTTTGTTGCTTTTGGAGTGGGGTGCAATATTAGTTTTGAGAGATATGACACGTGACCTTGAGGCGCTTGCATAGGTGTCAATAGGTCATGGGATGTGGCAGCCGATGAGACAAGTGGCTAAACATCATCAGAGCAACTCCCAAGGAGCGCTCCGAGAAGAATTTGGTCTTGGCGATGCCAACTCCCAAGGAGAGCTCCTAGAAGAATTTACTTTATTTATTAGTTAAAAGACACAACTACCAACGAATTATATTCAGGTTAGCATACATTATATATTTAAAATATATTGGGTCAAGCCAGCCAACTCGATTTTTAATCATGTCGAATTTGAGTTTAAGATTTCATGTTGATTTTAGTTTCGAGTCGAGCCAGATGGGTTTGAAGTTCAAGTCAAGCTCGAGCTAGTCTTGGTTTGTTAACAACCTTGAAGTGAGATGTTCAGTTTGCCCGGACTTAATCGTTATGGTTACAATCAAAACAAAGTATAATCATCAAAATAGATACATAACGTACTTAATACAAAAATTAACAACATTTCAATCTTAATACAACTGTGTATAATCCAACACTTTAATTTTAATACCAGTAGTCATAATCCAGTAATTTAATACATACCCTTAGTATCACATTTATGACATTTACCAGATAAAACTCATTTTGGTTTTTACCAATTTACATTTTTTTAATTGAGAAATAAGCTCAGCTAGGTAACTTTGTTTTTATGTATTCCTTTAGAAAAGAGGTGTGAATCTCCTAAACAAGCTCAACAAGATTACATGGCTAAAATCTAAGGGCAAGAAGGTTGTACCAATTACACTCAAAACCATGGACAAAGTAATAATCACAATTATATGACAAATAAATGTATTTATGATACTAATTCAATTAAACAATATTAGAAATTTTTTATAACATTTTAAATATTGTATCCTATATGTAGAAATAAAGTCAGAAGCATCAGCATCAGTTTCAAGGCTTGAAACATTTGAAGTTAAAGACTTGCCAAAGTTCCTTCCTAGTGATCCAGAAGGTAAGTACAAGATACTAGAAGTCATGGTCAAAGGAACCCAGGAAGCACGAGCTATAATATGGAACACATTCAAAGAGCTAGAAGAACATGAACTTGAAGCTCTTAGAGAAGATTTCCCAAACCCACATTTCCTAATAGGACCATTTCACAAGTTCTTTCCAGCATTATCAAGTAGCCTCCGAACACAAGACCAAACATCTCTTTCGTGGTTAGACAAACACCCACCCAAGTCAGTGTTATATGTTAGTTTTGGTAGTCTTGTAAGGTTTGAGGAATCCCAGTTTTTAGAGATTGCATGGGGTTTGGCTAATAGCAAGCAGTCATTTTTATGGGTAGTCAGACCAGGGTCTGTGGAAGGGTCAGAGTGGCTGGAACCTTTACCAGACGGGTTTTTGGAGAGAATCGTAGAAGGAAGAGGATATATTGTTAAATGGGCTCCACAACAAGATGTGTTAGCTCATCCAGCAACAGGTGCTTTTTGGACCCATAGCGGATGGAATTCGACACTTGAAAGTATTTGTGAAGGGGTTCCAATGATTTGTTCATCGTCTTTTGGTGATCAACTTCTGAATGCAAGATATGTGAGTGACGTATGGAGGATTGGTGTTAAGTTGGAAAATGGGTTTGAAAGGGGAGAGATTGAAAATGTAATAAAGAAAGTTATGGCAGATGAGAAAGGGTTAGAATTTAAGAACAACATCATAAATATAAAACGAAAAGTAAACCTTTGTGTAAAGAAAGGTGGTTCATCATATTCATCACTTGAGGATTTGGTTAATTACATTTTGTCATTTTAGCCAATGTAAAGTTTCAATTCCATAAGAGTTTTAAAGTTACCATGGGTTTGAATATATCTATCTATACTTTCATAATAGAAGAGTCCCAATTGACGTAAGAAAGATGAGGTGTCAACCATAGAGATCTTAAAAAGCTGAGGTCTCAATCATAGAGATACTTGTGTGATGCAAATGATGATGTCATAAATTAATTAAATATTATGTGGGCCACTCATTAAAGATTCTTTCTAACACCTATTGAAGGGTTTAAGGAGCACCAACATTTGCATTCAATATCTACATTCATATAATCCGAATTAAAATAATAATAATAATCATTGTACAGTAGTATGTTGGAGTGTTGGGTCTGCTGACCTGGAAAAGAACAGATGATTGACAGCCAAAATAATCTATCTGCTGATTATTAATAAAACAGTGCTTTATACAAGGATCCTCCCAAACGACTGAAGACTAACTGCTGACAACTAAAGTGCTGCTGATCCAAAGTGCTGATGATTGAAGAAAACAACTGATGACTAAAGTGCTGACAAGGAACAAGACAAAGTGCTGACAAAGACTAAAGGTCTGTTGGAGCCAACAACACTTAGGCTCCAACAGATGTTGAAGACTATCAGAGTTTACCTATCAGCTGTTTGTTTATCAGTGGTTTAATCAATGTAACAGTAGTTTAGCCTAGCAGATGTTTTATGTTGTTAAGGTAGTTAGCTGTCACTGTCTAGGTGACGTCAGTCTTTGGTCATCAGTGCTTTGGTCTTTCTATAAATAGAACAGTGCCTGTACTGTTCTATTTATCACTTCACACATTCTCTGCACAGACAAAGTATTGAGTGATCATGCTGAGGGGGAGAATTGTAATAACCTGTACCATTAACTCACAATCAGTGATGACTAATGAAAGTACCTGTTTGAAAGCAATTGTTCCATTTGTTAAGATTATATAGTTTATATTTCCGCTGCAGTTTCCATCTTTAGTATTCATTCATCTATTTCATACTTAAATTTTCTTATCAAATCAAACTCACATCCTAACAATTGGTATCAGAGCTTGGTCAATTAAATTCGATCTTATCAATCAATTTAATATAAATAGATCAGCTCAATATTATTGATACCACTTTGTTTGTTGATTGAAAACAGAGTTAAAGTTTATTTTACATTCAAAGTTTTTTGAACACACTTTGTTTTATAAACAATCAGAGAATGGCTTCTATGAATCAAGATCCACATAACACTAGCATGAGCAACAAGCCACCGATGCTTGTCAGATCTGAATACAATATCTGGCAACGTTGGATGAGCCATGTTCTAGCTCCACAAAACCCTGGGTGTTGGAAGTCGGTTGTTTTCGGACCACATGTTCCGATTTTGCCGAGTACCGAAGATCCCAAGGTCCAAGTACCTAAAAGTGTTGAAAACTACTCCGAGCAGGATTTTCAGAAAATTGAGTTAGATGCTAAGGCTTTCAGTATTATAGCCATCGCTCTACCAAATGATATCTATGCTGGGCTGTTACACTGAAACAGTGCAAAGGAGTTGTGGGATGCTTTGAAAGAACAATTTGGTGGGACTAAGGAGGTTATTGAAAACAACCGAGAAATTCTGAATCAACAATATGAAACATTCAGTCATGTGAAGGGAGAGTCACTAACACAGCAATTTGAGAGGTTTAATTGCTTAATAAGTGAACTAAAACTGGTGGGTCTAACTTACCCAAACTCAACTTTGAACCATAGGTTTCTTAGATCACTACTAGATAAATGGGACACTATTGCAATTGTTATGAGAAACTTAATTGGTTTTAAGGACTTATCTCTGGCCCAGCTTCATGGTAAGCTCTTGACCTATGAGAGAGAGCTTAACCAGAAAAAGAAGCTTCAGGATTCTGGAAAACTGTCTGATGATTATGTGTTTGGTAATACAGCACTTTTGGGTCAAGATGAGGTGTCTGGTAGTAGTAAGGATCAGGGTTATGATCATTACATTGATATAACCACTGGTTTTAACACTGATTCTTACTCATCAACCAACTATGCTTTTGCAGCAAGTGGTGATCTCCAGGCATCTGACAACACATCCTTTGTGCATAATGACCTTCAATACATTGACCCTGTGGACTTAGAGGAAATGGACATTTTGCATCAATTGGCTCTGCTCAGTATTAGAACTAATAACTTCTATAAGAAAACTGGCAGAAGGTATCCAGATCCAGGTTTACATGGTGGGTCAAGAGTGGGGTTGGATAAATCTAAGATCAAGTGTTACAAATGTCATAGAATGGGTCACTTTGCTAGGGAATGTAGGAGTCAAAATGGTACACCTATGATTACCTATCCAAACCAAAGGCCTCAGACCAACACTTACCAATTTTCCCAAAATACTCCTGGACAAAATATGCAAAACACTGCTCACTTTGCACAGTCCTCATCCACTGTTCCTGTGCACTATGTCCAAACCACTGTTCCCCAGATTCATTATGTTCAAACCCTTGTTGCTCAGGCACAAATGCCAATAGCTGCTACTTCATCCTATGCTCCTGCAGAGACCAGTCAACAAAGCCAACAGAGCTTTTTCACACAAGGTTTTGTTGATTGGAGCAGTTTACCCGATGAGCTAACAGATGAAAACATTGCTCTAGTTGCCAAATCTGAAAATGAACCAGGAAATTTCTGCTTCATGGCACTAGAAACATTTGTTGAGGAGGTTGAATATGAGGAAGTGGCGTCTAAGTCTGAAAATGTGACTAATGATGTTGTTGATGCAGCTGTTTCAGTTGAAGAATCAGAAGTTGAGGTTGTGAATCTCTCAGACCCATGGGGTACTGATGACTGTGAGTGCAAGTGTAATTGTGCCTTGATGGCTGCTGCTAAGGGAGCTTCTGCTTGCTTAGATAGTTTATGGTATGTAGATAGTGGAGGCTCTAGGCAAATGACTGGATGTAGAGCCCTTCTTCTGGACTTTCTTGCTCATGGAGGGGGTGATATATCCTTTGGTAATGATACAAAAGGTAAAGTGTTGGGTTCAGGGACTGTTCAGGCTAGGAGACTCAAGTTTGAAAATGTTAATCTGATTGATAATCTTAAGTTTAATCTTCTTAGTGTTTCACAAATGAGTGACAAAGGTTATGGGTCATTCTTCACTAAGAAGACATGGAAGATTGTTGGACCAGAAGTGGTTGAAAAGATTAACAACATCATTGCTGAGAGCAAAGCACAACTTGTTGCTCACAGGAGTGGCAATGTGTATGTAATTGATATGTTGAAGGATAACCCTATGGCAAATGTGTGTCTGTTCTCTGCTGCCTTAACCAAAGAGACAGAATTGTGGCATAGGAGATTGGGTCATACTAACCTTCAAACTATCAACACACTCTCCAAACAAAACCTTTTAAGAGGTCTACCACCAAAAGAATTTAAGTGTGATGAACATTGTGTTTCCTGTTTAAAAGGCAAACAACATAAATGCTCTTACAAATCCATTGATGAGTCCAAAACAAGTCAATGTCTTCAATTGTTGCATATGGACTTGTTTGGCCTTATAAAAATCATGAGCCTTAGGAAAAAGAGATTTTGTCTTGTTATTGTTGATGATTTTTTTAGGTTTACATGGACTTTCTTTTTACACTTTAAGGATGAGACTGCAGGTATTTTGAAGGACTTTGTCACCAAAGTTGAGAAACAATATGACTTGCCAGTAAAAGTCTTTAGAAGTTACAATGGAACAGAGTTCAAGAATAAGGAGTTGGATGATTTCTGGGTGTCAAAAGGGATTGTAAGGCAGTACAGCATTCCAAGAATACCTGAACAAAATGGGATGGTTGAAAGGAAAAATAGAACACTTATTGACGCTGCAAGAACAATGCTGGCAGATTCTGGTTTACCCTTGTCCTTTTGGGCAGAAGCTGTAAACACTTCTAGCTATGTTCAAAACAGATCAACCCTAGACATCAAAAGACTACTTATGAAATTTTGTACAAAATCAAACCACTGCTATCATTTTTCAAAATCTTTGGCTGCCCATGTTTCATTTTAAATCTAAAAGATTCCATTTCAAAATTTGCAGCCAAAGTAGACTGTGGATATTTTCTGGGACATTCTTCTACTGCCAAGGCCTATAAAGTGTTTAACACAAGGACTAGGACAATAGAGGAAACTCTGAATGTGAAGTTCAATGAACTTTCATCTTTAACAATCCCAGCAAATCCTGTTGAACTGTTTGATTTAGATAAATTCAAATTTGATGATATCACTGTGAAAACTGACAATGCAGGTACACCACAGTCTCCACAACAGGATTACAGATATGACATTGTGATGCCATAGTCTTTCTGCAAAATCTATCCTGATTCAGGGCAAGCAGATGTTCAAAACTCTGTGACAGCTGAGTCAACCACTGTTGGCCAGTCTTTCCCTCAAACCACTGCCTCATCAAGCTCAACCACTGATCCATCATCTGCTGACAAAAGTCCACTCTCAGTTGACAAAAGTCTATCCAATTTTACACCACTTGGGCCTATTCCCCCACTTCCATTTCAAACCTTTGTTGGCACTAGATAAGTGCAAACAGATGTTACAACAGTAGATGCCTCAAACTTCTGTCCTTCACCTCAAAATGCCATAGTTCCATACAAAGAAGATCTAATCTTCCTAAGAGCCTATCCACCAGACCAAATCATTGGCAACATCAGTGAAGCGGTGCTCACAAGATGTCAATCCCCAAACATTTGTCTTTGTGCAGGCTTTCTATCTCTCACACAACCTGTCTAGTACCAGGAGGCACTGAAAAACAATAGTTGGGTAGAAGCCATGCAAGAAGAGCTCATTCAGTTCAAAAGACAACAAGTATGGGAACTTGTAACATTGCCAAAGGATGTATGTCCAATTGGCACAAAATGGGTCTTCAAGAACAAAACAGATGAAAAGGGTATTGTTGTCAAGAATAAAACCAGGCTTGTGGTTCAAGTCTTCAGACAAGAAGAAGGAATAGATTATGATGAAACCTTTGCTCCTGTATCTAGGTTGGAAGCCATCAGACTTTTCCTAGCCTTTGCTGTCAACCACAACATCAAGGTGTATCAGATGGACATCAAATGTGCTTTCCTTTATGGCAAAATTCAGGAGGAAGTCTATGTATGTCAACCACCTAGTTTTGAAGACACATTCCATCCTAATCATGTCTACAAGCTTAACAAAGCTTTGTATGGCTTGAAACAAGCACCAAGATCCTGGTACGAAACTCTTTCCATTTTTCTCTTATCCATTGGCTTCACTAGAGGTAAAATTGATAAAACTTTATTTCTGAAATGGAAAGGAAAAGGTTTAATGATTGTTCAAATTTATGTGGATGACATCATTTTTGGGTCCACATGTAACAAAATGTGTGAAGAGTTTAGGGAACTCATGACAGCAGAGTTTGAGATGAGTGCCATGGGTGAACTACAGTGCTTCCTTGGTCTCCAAGTGAAGCAACTGCAAAATGGAACTTTTATTCACCAAAATAAGTATGTTAAAAATTTACTTACAAAATTTGACATGAATGATTGTAAACCATGTAGTACACCCATGAGTACCACTAAGTTAGTCACTGTTGATGACAAAGATGAACTGGTTGACCAAACACATTATAGATGCATGATTGGGTCTTTATTGTACTTAACTGCATCTAGGCCAGACATTATGTTTGCCACTTGTGTTTGTGCAAGATACCAGGCATCACCTAGAAAGTCAAATCTTATTGCCGTGAAAAGGATATTCAGATACCTAAAAGGTGCTCCCACACTTGGTATCTGGTATCCTGCTAATAGGAACATTGAGCTTTCAGGTTATTCAGATAGTGATTTTGCTGGTTGTCAAACCACAAGGAAGTCAACATCAGGAGGGTGCCAATTCCTAGGCAATGCCTTGGTCTCTTGGCAAAGCAAAAAGCAAGCAGCTGTTTCAACATCTACTGTAGAGGCTGAATGCATTGTTGCTGCAAGCTATACAACCCAACTTATCTGGCTTCAAATCCAGCTACTGGATTTTGGTATAACGGCTCTGAGGACTCCACTCATGCTGGATAGTCAAGCAGCTGAAAATATCATCAAAAATCCAGTCTCCCACTCCACAACAAAGCATATTGACATCAGACATCATTTTGTTAGAGACAGCTATGAAAAAGGTTTGATTTCTCTGCACCATGTTCCAACAGAGGATCAGTTGGCAGATGTGTTGACAAAAGCTTTAGACACATCTACCTTTGCAGATCTGATTTCTCGGATTGGCATGCTAAACATGGAATAAAATAAAAATGTTTTCATGAATAAAAGAATTAAAATGTTGTTAGAAAATAAAAAATTCACCCTTAAAAATAGTTTTGGTTGAAAAGTCTGTTCAAACATCTGTTTGTTGAAAAATCTGTTTCAAACATCTGATCAGATAAAACAACTGTTTTCACAAACATCTGTTGACTAAAGTCAAACAGATGTTATAAACAACTGTCATCCATTATATCAGTCCTTCCATCAGATGTTTGCCACGTATGCTCTCAAAAGCAGCGTTTTTGCCACATCAGCGGTTTTCCACCTGAGACTATAAAAACCCTGTTTATCCACAACAGTTGTTCCACTGTCTCCTCGAATTCAAAATTCCAAAACCTCCTTCTTCATCCTAAAACCTCCACTACAAAGACATCAACTTTCTCTGTGTAATCCACAAAATGGATCTCCAACTGAAAGCTCCCCACAATTATCTTTCCTATCTGGCTAAAATAGATGATAATCGTCATTTCCATCCAATCATCGATACTTTGAATGCTTCAAAATACAAAATTGCCCCGACTTCCAGTTCACTCATTTATGAGGATACACTCCAAGCCTTTTGGCTAAAAGCTGAAGTTCTGTTTACAGACAAAAATCCAACTTCCATTGTTTCACAAATTGGAGACACTAAAGTTGCCATTACCCCACAAACCATATCCAGTACCTTCTCACTGGCTGATCAGGCAGGTAATGAAAATTTTGACAAAGCTGAACTCCACACAGAGTTCATTGAGAGAGGCTATGAGGGACAATTGACTGGGGCTACAATTTACAAAAAGTTTTTTCCCCAGACATGAAATATTTCTTTCACACGTTACTTGTATGCCTCTCTCCCAAAACTACTTCTTTTAATGAAATCCCTTTAAAAGTCCAGTAATTGGGATATGCTATTTTGACAAACACTGATTACAATCTATGCCAAGCACAGTTTTTAAATTTGGTGAGTAATGTGAAGGGGGTTCAGGCTGGGTCAAATAATGCATTCTTGATGTATCCAAGAATTCTAAGTTTTATCCTACAAAAGGTTCTACCTGAGAAGGATTATAAACAAGGACAAGGCCTTCAAATGAACAATCTGTCCCAAGAAACTTTTACAAGGATGTTAGGTCCTAATCAAGAAAAACTTGTAAAAACAAAAGTTTAAAAAACACAAGCAAAGAGAGTTAAGACAACAACTGTTGTGCAAACCTCTATTGCTGAGCCCACTACTCCTAGTGATCATGGCACTACATCCAGTGTTGTGAAACCCAAACCAGCCACTACCAAAAAGAACACTCCATCCACAAAACCCCCCAGAAACAACCCAAAAAGGTGACTCTAGCAGATAAGATTCCAGAGAAAAATCCTGTTGCAACACAAAAGCAAGAAACAACCACTGTTGATACTTCCTCTCAACAGGTGGTAACATCTCAACCCAGCCAAACTCCTCATGAATCCTCTCAAATGGATCATGTTGTAAGCCAAGGGGAAACACATCATGGAATAGATGATTCACTTGAACGTCTGTTTACAAGTCCTTCTCCCAGTGCTAATATTCTTATCACTCCACAACCTTCACCATCAATTCCTCCAACTATGCAACCATGGACACAACCAGTTCCTCTCAACCACCTATCACTGAGAGTATGCCTCAACAAGTTACAGGTTTAGAGAAAAGTCAATTAGCTAACCCATAAACAAAGGAGGCTACACCCTTTGAGTTACATGTAACTCAAAGTGGTAGTTCAAGTGAAGCAGACACTACTGATGTAGAGACCATTGTCCCACTTCAGGATAGTGGTTACATCAATCAGACTTCCTTGAAGGCAACAACTGCTGAGGCAAAAATATTGACCTCAATCCCAGTTGGAAGTCCCTAGAACCAAGAACAAGGGGCATCTGCTTTCTTTCCAATGGATACTCCTCCTAGGACTGAACCAGTTACAACTACCACCTCTGCTAGGAATTCAGATGGTCCCATTAAGTTGGGTGATGGGTTAAAATACCAAGAATTGACGGAAAGTGTGGATGCTATTGAATCATTAGTATCTGAGATCAAAGGTGATATCAAGACCATCATGCAAACCTTGGAGAATCTCACTCAAAGTCAACCATCCAAAGAAGACATTGCTAGAGAGCTATGGAAATCAGTCAGCCCCATCATCATAGCTCATCGAAAACTAGTTGATCAAACACAAACCTACATGACAATGATCAGGAACATGGTGGATGCA
This sequence comes from Ambrosia artemisiifolia, assembly GCA_032199755.1. NCBI lineage: Eukaryota > Viridiplantae > Streptophyta > Magnoliopsida > Asterales > Asteraceae > Ambrosia > Ambrosia artemisiifolia. Next base: position 23,795,041 of record CM063526.1, read on the forward strand.
AGGTTCAATGACCCAAAAGCAAACATCAAAGCCATTAAAGATCATTTGTTGAAGACTTCTGGCTCTGCCCCCACAACTATGTTAAGAGATGAAAATGATCATGAATTTACAGCAGCTGATGCCAAAAGGGGGACAGAGGCAGAGATAGAGTGAAGAAGCTGAAACCTTTTGGGGCTCCACCTTCACAACAAGAAAAGTCTGCTCAAGAGCCTGTTCCAGAGTTTGTTGACCAAACCACTGCTGAAGCAGCCAAGACCAAAGAAGTTGATGAATATGCTAATGAAAGGGCTGAACAAGTTGCTGAGGCTAAAAAGATCAGGGCTGAAACTCTGAAAACCAAGCCAGAGAATCTTTCTAAAAAGAAAGAAGAACAACATCAGGAAAATGAAAATGTGGGAACTTCCAAAAGGATGAAGAGGCCTGCTTCTCATGTCACGCAACCTCATTCAAAAACAAAAACCTCTGTTGCTGCCTCCACCAAAACAACAGCCAAACCATCTACCACAACATCCACTACAACCACCACAGCTTTAGCCTTGACCTTACCACCCATACCATCACCACCTCAAACATCTGTTGGTACTACACAAGTGCCAACAGATGTTAACACCCCACAATCACCACCATCTCCCACCATCTTGTACAAAAGAAAGAGGAAATCCAATTTTGTTGTGCAAGATGAGAACATAGCCACCACACTACCACCAACTCAACCCATTCCTGCCATTCCACTCCAATCCTTCTCTCCACACACTTCAAAATTCACCACCACTAAATCACCAACATCTGTTATCCCACTAGTAGCTCAGTATTGAGAATCCGGTTAGAAACCGAATTCATGGATCGGATACGCGAAACAACTCGGTTTCAGACGGGAGATTTGAGACGAGACAGAAACATACGAAAACAACGTCATCACAGATTCATATTACTACAGAAACGGTTACAGACACTGTCATCAGTAGGATAAACATGTATCTCGGGGCCGGGGGAGGTCGGGCATGACCTCCCCTTTGAGAGCATTCTAAGCACAAACTCAAATCATCAAATGAAAACCAACACATGAGATTGCTATTTATAGTCCATCATATAAGTCCACGTTCGCCCCTATGAGGAGGTCGAACCTGCAGCATCTGCAGGTTTGCCCCTTGTAAAAAGGTCGAACCAAACATTATGTATTGGTCTATATTTACAAATGCATTAGATCCATAAAATGCCCTTATGGATCACCACAATCTCATGTAATTCAATACAAGACTCAACCCTAGTCTATTCGACAGTGACGTCCACATAATAGTGCATCAACAAGAGGTATAAACCCGAACCCAAGCCAGATGAGTTTATATTTAAAAGTATGTTTCAAATTCTTATTTTTAGTGTTTTGGGTTCTAAACTATTTTGTAATCATATGTATATAATAGTTTCCTTGGGTTACACTGATGTAATTAGAAGTTAATTGTTCAAACTTATTTTTTATACTAATGTAATTAGAGGTTTATTGTTCAAACTTATATTTTTATACTAATGTAATTAAAGGTTCTAAACTATTTGTAATCATATGTATATAATAGTTTCTGTTGTCTCATATCTGTTGAAGCTGATGACAGTGGACAAGAATTGAAGAGCTAGTTAGATGTAGTTTTCGCATATTTTACATTAGTGTAAACGTAGTTTCTGTATGTTATACATTATGATGGTATACCTGTAATTTTTAGTGGATTAGTAAATTGGTGTAAGAGTATATTACACGTATTACATTGATGTAAGTTAAACAGTTTATACATGTTGGTGGGTTTTTTCCTTTGTTTTTTAATATTAATGTCAAATTTATAAATATCTTTTTGGGTTTTTACACTGGTATAAATAAATTTCAATAGATGGTTTTTCTAAACAGTGGGTGCACAGATGATTTTTGAACAATGTATTATCTTTTTTGGTTAAAAAAGTAAATGAATTAAAAAATAATATAAAGGGTATGTTTGGCAAGGAGTTTTTTTTTTATTTTAGGAGCTTCAAGCTTTTAAGAAAAAACTCTTACTTAATAAAAAGCCTTGTTTGGTTGAAGGATTTGGAAGCTTTTAGGTTGGAGAAAAAGCTCTATAGTGAAAAGCTACTAGTACTAGCTTTTAAGAAAAAGCTCTACTAGCTACAACCTTTTAATTAGTAAATGACATAAATACCTATTCTATTTTAAAAATAAAAGAAAAAACCTTCTTTACAAACTTTTAATTATGCCCATTTTGGTCATTTTATACATTTTATTAAAAGTTCCGGCAACTCTGCCAAACACCAAAATATATTTAAAAAGCGTCCAGCTACCAGCTACAGCCACTATCTAGTTTTGCCAAACATACCCAAAGTAAAAAAAAACATGATACTTTAATAATTGAATAAACAATTAATATTATATTATATTACTTTGTTCTCTCCCATGGTTTTTTATCTAAATACCCCCTATGTATAAAAAATACTAATAAAAAATTAATTAAAATATCAAGACAAAAAATAAGTCACATCATCTAATCTCAACCATTGGATCATAAAGATCAATGACTCAAAAGAGTTCCTATGGTTCTCACAACTCAATAGAGTTCTAAAAATAACCCATCATATATATATATATATATATATATATATATATATATATATATATAGGGTGTGGATAATGTGAAAACCTATTATTAGATGGTAAGCTTTAGAAACCCTATCCTAGCCATCCATTGGATTTGATCAAGGGCCATGATTAAATGTGGAGACTTTTTGTTTAAGAAAATATTATCATAACGGGGCAAGTACAAATAAGGGTAGTTTGGTAAAGTTGCTTTAGGGTCATGTCACACCCTTTCTCCTACTTTTTAAAAGTCAACATCACCATCTCTCTCATCTCTCCTAGTTTTTGTTTAACAAAATATTATTATAATGGGTCATGTCATACTATCGCTCTCCTGTCTCCTATTTTTTGTCTAAGAAAATATTATTATAATGGGTCGTGTCATGTTGGATCAGTGGCTGTTTATATGAACACTTATGTGTTTATCAGATTTATATATGAGTTATTAAGCAGCGGAAATACAAGTGTTCAAAGGTCTAAAAGATCACTTTGATGAGGAGTTATTACTCCCCCTTGACTGAACAATAAATGAGAACCAATAAATATTCTAAGTATAAAACAGTAATAGCAGTTTATGTTTCTCAGATGTGAAGTGGAAATTATAAGTTTAAAGCCCGAAGGATTTCAATATAATTTCAAAGATATTACACAAAATCACATATGAAAATAGATGAACAAACTCATCTATTTATAGACTAACGTACTAAACTGTAGTCTGAAGTAATCTAAGATATTTAACAAAGATATTATGCTAAGATAAGGTTACTACAGTCTGTACATTGAAACTTGAAATCAAGACTTTAACAAAACTATATAATAATCAAACTGCTGATCTAAGTCGGTTAGAAGCTTCTGAGTGAAAGTGCTGATGAGTGACAAACTGCTGATGAGCAGTTTGTCTTCAGCAGTTCTTCAGTGAAATGTCTGGTTAGACTTCAGAACTTCTGATGAGTTTACTCTTCAGTACTTTGTGTTTGTTCATCAGTACTTCTTCTCTTTGTTCTTCAGCAGTTCTATACTTAGGCAGATATGGAATAGACTAAGGTTATCAAAAGGTGGTTTCGTCAATCCTCTTCGTCCCAACAATCTCCCCTTGGATTGATGAAGCCAAAACCATATCTATCCTTTATTGTTGTCCTTTTCTCTCTTCTAGCATCCTCCAGATCTCTGCTGTCATCCGGGTGGTAAGAGTACATCTTTGTTGCTCAGTGAGAGGACCAAGTTCAGGTGTCAAATGTTGTATGGTGAGAAGGTCTTTGGACGATAAAACACTCAACTCCTTTGAGTTTCTATAGACCTTACTTGAACGGTCTCTCCTGGTCACAAGTACTGAGTTGGATTCAGTAAATGACCATTTTACAATATTTACCTTTGACCTGTCAAAGTCAGAGGCATAGGAAACCAAGCCTGTTTCCTTAGGTTGACCTGATTGAGGAATGTCTTCTATTTCAGTGACTCTCAGGTGAGACTCTTGACTTCCTTGTAATTCAGCAGCACCTTGGATTGGTATGTTGGGCAGGTGATGCTCTGTAACAACCCTTGTGTGTGTTTCTTCTTGGATGGATTGTTGTAACTGATAAGCATAGGTAGCCTTGTCTCTGAATTGGGTCAAGATGGGTTTCTCTTCAACATCAAAATCACCATGTACAAGCTGATCTCCTTCTAGCAAAATCATTTTGAAGTCAGTCTTGACAATGGGATCTCCATCTGCTTTTCTTTTGGTGGCTGGCCTTCTTAATGTACCAGATGGTCTTTTGACAATAGAAGTTGTTTGGACTTCTTGGCTTTCAAATCTTTCTGGTTCAGCAACTTTCTTTGCTTTGAATTTCTTGTAAGCCTCATACAAAGTTTGTTCTTTCCATTTGCTGATTGAGGCTTTTGAACCATAGCCATTTGCCACTAATTCTTCAATCACTTCAGCTCTTTTGGCTTTCCTCTCATTTTCAGTTGCTATTCTATCAGATAGCATCTGTGCTCTTCTGGTCAGCTCTTGTGTTGAGAGTCTTTTGAGGGCCACTTGCTTTGATTTGGAGTTCTTTGTAATGAATGCTATAAGCTGTGCTCTTTTGTCTTCTTCAGCAGCAGCTTCAAGTGCTCTCTCTTCAGCCTCAAGCTCATCAAGTTTCTCTTGGTACTTGATCAGTTTTTCTTCAAAGCTCAAGTCTTCTCTAGTTTCTAGGCTGTTCCATACTCTATCTTCTTTTGCCTTCTTAGCAGCTTCTTTTAAACTCTTCTCCAATAAATCTTTTGACATGCTGATGGGAGTAGGGTTTAAGACAGCTGTGGAAGTTGTTGTAGGCAAAGGAGTGGGAGCAGGTTCTTTTTCAGTTGCCTTAGGAACTTCTGATGATGGTTTAGGAGGTAGAACTGCTGATGTGGTAATTGGAGTCACAACTGCTGAAGGATTGTCTTCAGTAGTTTGAGAAATGTAATCAGCAGTTCCCTCTGATGCCTTAGATAACTTGAACTCTGGTGCTACTTCTTTTCCTGGTCTTTGTGTTGGTCTATCAGCTTCTTGATCAGGAGTTTGTCTTTGTGTAGCATCTGTTGGTTCCTTAATCATCTCCCCCTTTTTGGCTTCATCCACTTCTGGAAGCCTAATAGAATGAGATGTTGCAGCAGACAACCTTGCCAGTTGATCTTGTGTTTCATCCATCTTCTTGTTCAACTCAGCAAGTCTTGAGTTGATCAACCCAAACTGATTGTTAGCTTTTAACTCCCAAGCAGTTGTGAAGGGTTTGAGTTGATCAGTTATGATTTGTTTGAGTGCCTGATACAGGGGACCATCTGGGCTGCATAGTTGGTTCAGATCTATGCTTGTGAGCCCAGTGAATTGGGTAGGTTGTTTTGGTGAAGGGGTGCTTTTTGGGTGATCTTCAGATTGCTCTGAAGATGCCAGTTTTGGGGATTTTTGGGCTAACTGGTCTTTAACCTGATCTTTGGTGACCAGCTTCTTGAGCTTGGAGACCTTAGATTCAGGACCTTCAATGTCAACCGTCAATTCAGTTTGTGGAAGTTTTGATTCATCAACCAACTTAATGGAATCATCTGAATCCCTGATAGTGTCCTCAGAGAGGGCAGGATCAGTTATATCATGAGCTGGACCCAAACCAGTAGTCTCATGAACCTCTTTGTCTTGGTTCTGAGGTTTTCCTACTTCTGGCCTTAGGCCTTCATCAGTAGTTGCCAAGTTTGAGGTCTTAGCTATGTTACTACTGTCCTCAGGTTCACCACTGGGTGATAAGTGAGTAGTAGCAGCCTCAAAAGTATCAAAAGTTTGCAAGTTTGGGCTTACAAACTCTTGTTCATCCTCATCTCTCTGTGTTGGGCTAAAGGGATCCACATTCATGTCAACTTCTGAAGGTATCTCCCCAATTTGATGTGTTGTAAGGGGAGTGACATGTGGTGAATGGGTTCCTTTAAGTCCTGAGAGAAGTTGGGCAATTTCTATGGTTGTATGTGAGGGTTCAGGTTCAGTAGTTGTTATGGGTTGGTGTTCAGGAGTTTGGGTGGGTTCAGGAATGGTTTCAGCAGTTTCAAAAGCAGGGTCAACAGTTATTTGTTTCTTAAATCTTTTTCTTTTAAATATAACTGTGACAGGTTTTCTTTTGGGTGGTGGAGAAGGAGTGTGCTGAGAGGATGTTTCAGCCACTTCCTTTTCAAGTGCAGATTGCACATCAGTAGTTTCAGGTTTCTCCACTTCCTGAACTTTCTTTTTCAGTGACTTGGTTGTTTTTGGTTTTTGTTGTTTAGGCTTTTTAGTTTTCTTTTTAGGTTTGGAAGATGTGGGTTCCTTGGGGATGGGTTGTTCTTCCCCTTGGTCATCTTCTAGCAAAAGTGCTGGTTTGTTGTGCCTAGAGAATACTTGAGCAGTTAAAGGATTTAAAGTTGTTGTTTCTCCCTCAAGTACTCCCTCTCCAAGTTCTTTTATTATGCACTGCATAACAAACCTTGGATACAACAAAAATTTCTTTTTATCATTTTCATGATGTAAAACCAGTTCATTGAAAAACAGTTTTGATGCCTTGAAAGAAGTTTCATTTATGATGGAATGAAAAATAGGTTGAAAGGTTGAAGGCATCTGATCTATTGACCCAGTTTTTGGACTAAGACACATAATAATATAATGAAATAACAGTTTATATTGTGGGTCAAAATATTTTTTGTAAACTGTTGCTTGTGCCAAAGTACCTTGGTAGCCACACTCTGTCATGGTCAGATGAATATCTGAGGTTGGAATATGCTCAGGTGCCTCAGAATCCCTCAAACCAAGGCTGATGCTTAGTGTTTCTGGTGAGATGGCCATCAGTTTTCCTTTTATGGAAGATTTGAGGGAAATCACTTCATTGTTCACTTTCACTGTCTCTGAATTTGCCCAGAACTCATTAAGAGTTTCTTCATGAATGGGTGGATCAATGGTGAAAGCATCATAATATTGGGATTTCATGATGAGATCAAGTATCTCATCATACTGGGACCAGGCTTTATCTTTAACAAAGTAGCCTCTTTGGTTGTGTCCCTGTTTTAACACGAGAGCCATGGATGTTTTTGATCGAACAGTGATTTTTAGGTTAGAGAAGGGGTTTTGCTTTGAATTTGAGAGAGAAAGAGGGAATTTTGCTTTTTGAATGGATAAGTGTTGGAACAGGGTATTTATCAGAAGTTTTTAACCGACTAGGTCTAACTTCTGACGAGTGAAAAGTCTGTTTTACCCTTTTAGTCAAACTGCTGAAGAAGAAAGGTTTCTTCATCAGTGATTTTAGTTATCTCATCAGCAGTTTCAACTGCTGATGCAAATGACTTTTAAAACACTTTTCTAACTTCTGATTTTCATCAGTAGTTACATCCATTTTGAAAATATCCCATTTTGATGTTTATCAGTAGTTTTCAAAATTTGTTCATCAGAACTTTCTCTTTTCTCAAATTTTTGGTCTTCAGAGGTTTGTGACAGATAAGTATGTAAGTGAAAAATAAAATATGTGCAGAATTAAAAAGTGAAACACTTACAGACTTTCTTCTAAATTTAACATCCCAAGCATGGATACTAACCTCTGAAAAGTTGTTGAATCAAGGGGTTTGGTGAAAATGTCAGCTATTTGATTAGCTGTTGTGACATGCTTCACCTCAATCTTGCCTTTTTCATAGCAATCTCTTATGAAATGATACCTGATTTCAATGTGTTTAGTTTTTGAAAACTGAACAGGATTTTGAATGATGCTAATGGCAGATTTGCTGTCTACTAAAAGTGGGGTCTTGGTCTCTTTGATTCCATAATCAAGCAGTTGATATTGGAGCCATTGTATCTGTGAAGTACAGCTTGCAGCAGCAATGTATTCAGCTTCAGCTGTTGAAGTTGCCACAGATGTTTGTTTCTTTGATTGCCAGGACACCAGACAGTTTCCTAAGAATTGACAACCACCAGATGTTGATTTTCTTGACATTTTGCAGCCTGCATAGTCACTATCTGAAAAAGCAGTTAACTTGGTATTGCTTGAAGCAGGATACCAAATCCCTAAAGTAGGAGTTCCTTTCAGATATCTGAAGATTCTTTTGACTGCAATTAGATGAGATTCTCTTGGTGCAGATTGGTATCTAGCACAGACACAAGTTGAAAACATGATATCTGGTCTAGAAGCCGTTAGATATAAAAGAGAACCTATCATACATCTATACATGGTTTGATCAATGTGTTTCCCTTGATCATCTGGTTCAACTTGTGTGATTGGTGTCATGGGAGTGGAACATGTTTTACAGTCTTGTAAAGAAAATTTGTTCAATAATTCTTTAACATATTTTGATTGATGTATAAATGTTCCATTTGACTGTTGTTTGATTTGCAGTCCCAAAAAGTACTGCAATTCTCCCATTGTACTCATTTCAAATTTTGATTGCATGAGTTTCTTAAATTCTTCACATAGTTTTGAGTTTGTTGAACCAAAAATGATATCATCAACATATATTTGAACAAGTAAGACATGATTTCCAACATGTTTTATAAAAAGAGTTTTATCAATGGATCCCCTTGAGAAGTGATTCTTAAGCAAAAAGTTTGAAAGTGTTTCATACCAGGCTCTTGGAGCCTGTTTTAGCCCATAAAGAGCTTTGTCAAGTCTGTAAACCCAATCAGGATGAGAAGGATCCTCAAACCCTGGAGGTTGACAGACATACACTTCCTCTTTTATTTTTCCATACAAAAATGCACTTTTGACATCCATTTGATAGACTTTAATGTTGTTGGAAATTGCAAAAGCTAAAAATAACCTGATAGCTTCAAGTCTTGCAACTGGTGCAAAGGTTTCATCATAATCAATTCCTTCCTCTTGGGAATAACCTTGTACCACTAGTCTTGCTTTGTTCTTGATGATCATACCAGCCTCATCTGATTTGTTTCTGAAGACCCATCTTGTTCCAATTGGTTGCTTGTTTTCAGGTAAGGGACAGATTTCCCAAACCTGTTGTTTCTTGAATTGAAGCAACTCTTCTTGCATTGCTTGCACCCAATTGTTGTCTTTGAGGGCTTCTTGATACTTCTTTGGTTCCAACTGAGAGATGAATGCTGAGAATAAGCAAAAGTTGGAAAGCTGGTTTCTTGTAAGTACCCCTGATGCAATATCACCCATGATTTGATCCAATGGATGATCCTTATGTTCAATCAGTTGTTGTAAACCTGTACTGGATGATGGCTCTACAGGTTCTTCAAATAAACCACTGAGATTGATAATATCTGGTTCAGCTGTTATTTGAACTTCAGGAGTTTTAGGTTCAGCTGAATCAGTAGTTTCAAAATGTTCATCAGTAGTTCCTGAAGTTGAAGCTATTGAAACTTCTGAAGGTTTGATAGTTGATCTTCTGACTGTGTTTGGAGTCCATGGTGCAGGACTATCATCTTCAAATCCTTGAAAACCATTTTGAGGAGGTTTGGATGATTCAACAGTCTTTTCAGGTCCGAAATGAAAACTGTCAAGATCAAATAATTCAGCAGGATTTGCTGGAATAAGAGTGTGTTTTGATTCATTGAACTTGACATTCAGTGTTTCTTCTACTATCTTGGTTCTTGAATTGAAAACTTTGTAAGCTTTTCTCAAAGGAGAATAACCAAGAAAATAACCTGTGTCAACTTTTGCAGCAAACTTAGAAATAGAGTCTTTGATGTTGAGGATAAAACATTGACATCCAAAAGCCCTGAAGAAGGAGATAAGGGGCTTAATGCCATGAAGAATTTCATATGCAGTCTTGGTATGTCTCTTGTTGATAAGGACTCTATTCTGAACATAACATGCAGTGTTGACTACTTCAGCCCAAAAATACAAAGGTAGGCCTGAATCAGCTAACATTGTTCTGGCTGCTTCAATTAATGTTCTGTTCTTTCTTTCTACCACACCATTTTGTTCAGGAGTTCTGGGAATTCTGAACTGTCTAACAATCCCTTTAGACAGACAGAATTCATCCAGAGTTTTGTTCCTGAACTCTGTCCCATTGTCACTCCTGATGACTTTGACAGATAGAGATTATTGCTTCTCTACTTGTAGAATAAAGAACTTGATGATCTCAGCTGCCTCATCCTTGGAATATAAGAAGAAGACCCATGTGAATCTTGAGTAGTCATCAATGATGACCAAGCAGTACTTCTTCTTACCAAGGCTCATAATCTTGACTGGTCCAAATAAGTCCATATGGAGTAGTTGAAGACATGCAGTTGTTTTTGATTCTTCAATAGACTTATAAGAGGACTTATGCTGTTTACCTTTAAGACAGGAAACACAGTGTTCTTTGCACTGATATTCCTTCAAAGGTAGACCTCTGACCAAGCCCATTTTTGTGACTTTATTGATGGTTTTAAAGTTCACATGGCCAAGTCTCCTATGCCAGAGATCATTTTCTGAAGTTGATGCCTTTGAGAAGAAACAGACAGTCTTGTTCAATACTTTGTCTTTTTCAATGTCCACTGCATAGACATTGCCACATCTTTTGGCAATCAGCAAAGTATGATCTTCAATGATCTTCTCTATCAACTTCTGGCCTTCTGGTGATATGATCTTGCATGCTGTCTTTGTGAAAAAGGAAGAATATCCTTTGTCACACATTTGAGAGACACTCAGCAAGTTGTACTCAAGGTTTTCAACCAGATTGACCTTGTCAAACTGCATTTTGCCTGAGGATACATTGCCATATCCTAGCACATATCCCTTGGCATTGTTCCCAAAGGACACAGATCATTCTCTTTGACTGATAAAATTGTTTATCAGGTATCTGCATCCAGTCATGTGCATTGAGCCTCCACTATCCACATACCATATGCTGTTCAAACCTCTGGAGACTCTCTGCACAAGATAGCAAATTAGTTAGTTTTGGCAACCCAAGCCAGTTTGGCTTTGGGTTTGCTCTTGAGAACAGGTGCAGCTTGTTGTGGACCAATTTTAGTAATCCATGTCTTTTTGGCAATGGATTTGTCATTAAGAACAATGGTGGGTTCTTTTTGGTTTCCACCATCAACTTTGGTCATCAGAAGTTTAACCAGGTTTATCAAATCTTTAACTTCAGCAGTTTGTGAAACTGCTGATGAGTTAGGTGAAACTTCTGAAATTGAACTTTGAGAAGATGACCTTTGTTGAGATAAAGGCTTCTTCTTAGAAAGGGTTTTGTTTGATTGTTGTTTGTTGGGAAAAAAGGTATTTTGATAATCTTGTTTTATCTGTTTTCCCACAATCAGTTGTTGTCTTTGTTTATTTAACTGATTTACCTTTCTAAATTTGCAAAGTTCAGTTATGTGGTTAAACAGACCACATATTTCACATGCTTTTGCCTTCTCTTTCCTTTTAGATAGATCAAGAGAGCTGGAAGGCAATTTACTGACAAAATCTGATTTTTGAAATAGGTCATCAGCAGTTTTCAGGGTCTCAACTCCTGATGTAGTTGAAACTGCTGATGGCTTATTGTCAGTAGTTTTAACTTCTGCAGGACTTCCCTTTTTGAGGAAGTTCTGATGGTTGGATATGCATTCCTCCATATCAGAAGTTTGAATCAATTTCTTCCCATCATTATCAGTTTTGTGGGTGAAATCTGTTGGTGATTCAGTGTGGGTATATCCAATGCCAAACTTAACATTGGCTGCAGTTTGTTTGTTAAGTAACATTTGATACCCTTTACAAGACTCAACCCATTTTTCACAATCAACCTTGGTGTCAGCAAGCTCTTGTCTGACTTTTCCTAGGCTGTCTATCATGGTTTTAATTTGTGCTTCTGTTTCAATGGATTTATCATTCAGTTTGGAAATTTCTTTATTTTTCAACATAATTTTTCTTTCCAAATCACACTTCATTTGTGTGTATTTTCTTTCCATGTCATTGGATTTGCCTTGTAAATGCACATTGGTTTCTCTAATTAAAGCAAATGATTCTTTGCAAGATTTAGTGCAAAGCTTTAACAGAGATTGTTGTGATACCTGTGTGAGAGCAGAATTTGAAGAGTATCCTTCAAAAGCCATTAAGGCAAAGTTCTTTCTGCCATTATCAGGTTCTCCCCAGTTGACATCATAGACCTTATTGTCTGCATCCTGACTGCATTCTGATGTGTCATAAGGAAGACTGCTCCAGTCAACATACCCTGAGGTGAATAAGCTTTGTTGCTGAGGGGGTTGTTGAGTTTGTGCAGGAAGTTGAGCAGTTGGAAATGGAGGCATGAGCTGCTGTTGTTGTTGAGCAGGCATCTGTACATATTGTACTTGTGGCACATATTGGACATTTGGAGCTTGTGCCTGTACAAAATGAGCACTCCCATTAGTTCCATTATTCCTATTATATGAGGGGTTATATTGATTTCCAGAGGACATTGGTTGGTTATAGCTAGAGCTTCTACACTCTCTAGCAAAGTGTCCCAACTTCTGACACTTATGACATCTCAGTTTAGATTTGTCAAAACCAACTTTTGTTGAATTGTTTAGTCCTGGAAATTTCCTTCCTGACCTTTTATAAAATTTGTTAGTTTTTAAGCTTAACAAGGCCAGTTGGTGCAATATTTCCATTTCTTCTAAGTCATCACTGCTAAAGTATTTTAAATCATCCATGATGAAACACATGTTGTCAGCAGTTTGACTTAGTTCCTCATTGTCATAAGCTGGGAAAGATCCATCTGATGAGATCCCAGCTGTTATGTCAATGTGGTCAAAAGAACCAAAATTATTAGAACAGGATGGTGAGTCATGTCCTAATAAGGCTGTGCTACCCGGAGTATAGTCATCAGCAGTTTTACCAGATTCTTGCAACTTTTTCTTTTGATTGATTTCTCTTTCAAAAGTTAATAATTTACCATGTAACCTAGTTAGGTTCAAGGTATTAAAATCTGAACTGGTTCTGAGGACTATTGAATAAGTTTCCCATTTTGAAGGTAAAGACCTTAAAAATCTATGCAACATAGACTCAGTTGTATAGGTCTGATTGTTTATTTTTAACTCAGAGATGAGTGAAGAAAATCTTTCAAACTGTTGAGTTAAAGTTTCACCCTCTATGTGAGTAAAAGTTTCATATTGTTGAGCCAATATTTCTCTGATGTTGGCTATCACCTCAGCAGTTCCTGCAAACTGCTCTTTTAGGCAGTCCCACAGCTCTTTGGCACTTTCACAGTGTAAAAGGCCAGCATAAATTTCGTTTGGGAGAGCCATAGCCAACATGGAGAAAGCTTTTGCATCAAGCTCAAACTTTTGGAAATCTTCCTCCGTGTATTCTTTTGGATCCTTTGGTCTTTCAGTCTTACCCTCTGGATCAGTAACAACTGGTTTGTGAGGTCCAAAAACTACAGACCTCCAACATCCAGTGTTTGTTTGTGAAATAGTGTGTGCCAACCTTTTTGACCATATGTTATATTCATTTCTGACTAACATGGCAGGTTTGTTGGCAGATCCAGTATTGTAGGGATCCATTTTTAAGAAGTTTGGATTTGTCAATACTTTCTTAAAGTGATGGATTTTAAAAAAAGTGAGCCTTTTATCCTTTTTATTGAATATCAATATTGAGCCTGTGTCTGAATCTCAATTTGTTAGATTGATTTTGATCAGATTAACCAGAAGCTCTGATACCAATTATTGGATCAGTGGCTGTTTATATGAACACTTATGTGTTTATCAGATTTATATATGAGTTATTAAGCAGCGGAAATACAAGTGTTCAAAGGTCTAAAAGATCACTTTGATGAGGAGTTATTACTCCCCCTTGACTGAACAATAAATGAGAAACAATAAATATTCTAAGTATAAAACAGTATTAGCAGTTTATGTTTCTCAGATGTGAAGTGGAAATTATAAGTTTAAAGCCCGAAGGATTTCAATATAATTTCAAAGATATTACACAAAATCACATATGAAAATAGATGAACAAACTCATCTATTTATAGACTAATGTACTAAACTGTAGTCTGAAGTAATCTAAGATATTTAACAAAGATATTATGCTAAGATAAGGTTACTACAGTCTGTACATTGAAACTTGAAATCAAGACTTTAACAAAACTATATAATAATCAAACTGCTGATCTAAGTCGGTTAGAAGCTTCTGAGTGAAAGTGCTGATGAGTGACAAACTGCTGATGAGCAGTTTGTCTTCAGCAGTTCTTCAGTGAAATGTCTGGTTAGACTTCAGAACTTCTGATGAGTTTACTCTTCAGTACTTTGTGTTTGTTCTTCAGTACTTCTTCTCTTTGTTCTTCAGCAGTTCTATACTTAGGCAGATATGGAATAGACTAAGGTTATCAAAAGGTGGTTTCGTCAATCCTCTTCGTCCCAACATGTCACACCCTCTCTCTCCTACTTTTTGTTTAAGAAAATATTATTATAATGGGGCAAGTACAAATAATGTGTTAATGTTGCATACGAGGGTAACATGTGTTAGTTGGTCATAAAGGGCTAACATGTGTTATCTAATCTGATAAAGTTAAACATGTTGCCCCCATATACCCATGAGAAGATCTAACATTTGTTAGTATGAGTGGTGGGGTAAAATATGTTAAACCTGTATCATTTGTCAACCTTTTTGTCTTTCTTACCACTCCTGTTTTCACTTCATAAGTTTACAAAAGAAATAAGTAAACATAGCATACAAACTATTAACACACATTATTAAGACGTGTCATAAGAGGTTAACACATGTTATTTGATAACACATGTTATTACAAAGTATCATTACAAACTATTGAACAAAGAGATAAACCTACCCAAGACATTCATATGAATTGCATGTAAGAGGTAACATGTTTTAGTGTTGCATGAAAGGTTAATGTCAGCCCCCTTTTTTTGTCTGGCTTACCACTATAGTTTTTACTTCAAAAGATTACTGAGAAAAAAATTATACAAACTATTAACACACGTTGTTACAAAGTATCATTACAAACTATTGAACCACACAAAAACCTACCCATGACATTCAGATGAACTGCATAGAAGGTTAACATGTGTTAATGTTGCATAAGAGGTTAACATGTGTTGTTTGGTAACATATGTTAAACTTTTGTTTATTTTGTCAGCTTTTTTTTGTCTTGCTTACCCCTATAGTTTTCGCTTCATAAGTTTACTGCGAAATAAAGCACACAAACTATTAACACACGTTATTAGAAAGAATTATTACAAACTATTGACCACTTTAACAAAATAAATCTACTAACTCTATACATTGAGTACAAAAAAGAAAACGTTATTAAAAAGTTTTTCTACATATTTTTCTCGGCTTCCTTCGACTTCGTATGTTAACATATGTTAACCAGTGGAGGGTCTTCATTATCAACTTCAAAACAATAGATGAGATATTAACCGGTGTGACCAACTCATCATCTAACATACTAAACAGGAGTAACACATGTTAGTCGGGGCCCAAATGTGAACATGTGTTAACTGGGGATAAATGTGTAACACTTTTTACCCTTTGCATAAGAGGGTAACATGTGTTGTCTGCCTAAGTCAACATGCCTAGAAGCAGTCAAGATGAAAAAGGGATAAAACTTTACAAAGTTTACATCAACAAAAAGATCACCACAAATAATGATTAATTTATTATACAACTATTTAGTGCTTAAATCTACAAATTTCAAGGCTATATACTAGCTAGATCTCACTTTAAATCTAAAAAACTCCGTTAAAAAAATCTAAAAAACTAAATAAACAAATTAAATTTTTGGAGTCATAAACAAACAATCGAATAATAGAAGAATCAAGTGTAAGATTTTTTTTTTTGAATCATGGATCAACTTTCAATATTCATAAATCAAAACTTATATGGTAGAACATTCTATATTATTTCTATATCTAAAAACACAGAAACAAATAAAATTAAAAGGGGAAAAAGTAAACAAGAAGAATAGATATAAAACTCATGGAAATTAAGAACTCACTAGCTCGGTTTCAAGAAGTCGTAGCAACGGGATGCTCCGGTCATCTTCTCCGACAAGTTCCGGCACCGACGACCATTAACACCTACAACCCTTTCTCTTACAACACTCTGGTAGCAACGGGATGCTTCGTCAAGAAGATGTTCGAAAAAAACAACGTTCGGAGTTGCAGCGGAGAAAAAGATTTGTTAAAATCCATGGAATGAACCTTCAAAACAAACCTAACTTTTTTAATGGAGGAAAGCTTAAATGAAGAAGATGATGTTGAGTGTGATTGTGGGTTTATTTGATATGATGATGTGGGTAAAGTAAAAACAAAAGGTGACAGAATATCTACATCAAAATTCTTCTATTTTGAATTAACAATGGTTTTTGATGAAAATTGAATGATTTGGATTAGATTTCATGGATAAAATCAAGTTTTCCATTCATTAAAGTTGTTCCAAATCAATTCCGAATCAAAACCTGATAAACATCATCAAAATTCATCAACTTTTGGAAAATTGGGATCAAAATAACTGATTTTCAAAGAATAACCGTTTTTCAAATGGGTCAGGTCGAATCTAGAGAGAAGGGTCGAACGTGTGATTTGTTAGGTCGAACCTAGGATTTATGTGTGTTATGTTTTCACATTCGATTTGGTGTGGTACATTCGACCTTATGGGAGGTCGAACGTGGGTCTTGGACGGTCGAAAGTGGGTCAGGGTTTCACATTTTCTACATTCGAGTCAGATTTTTGGGGCGAACCTGGAGTAATTCCACATTCGTACCCCCGATATCAGTTTAAGGGACGAAAGTAGAAACTGTGTGGAATTTTTCTAAGTATTTCTTATTTCCAACTTCAAAGACGATATGTGGGGATTTCCGACATCACCTAGGCCTGGTACAACACAACAACAGCACGTTACCATGGACCCTTGGACTGTAGCTGCTCAAAAGACGAACTCTCAACCATCACAGCCAATCAATTATCTCGCGATGAGTAGTTCGGTCCCACAGAATGTTGCTCAACCTCAACAACAACCAACGATAGATTACTGGGGCGTCGCAGCAGCAGCGGTACACTCTCAAACTACAAATGCTATATCTACTCTAATAAATGATTTGTCCTCAGGTAGTGGGAACAGACCACCGAAGTTGATGGAGATGCAAGAGTATAATCAATGGCAGAAAAAGTTCAAGATTCATTTGGAAGGGATGGGACTAGAAGGTACAGAGGCGTGGCAGATGATTTTCTAAGGGATATGTTGCACCAGTGTTGGAGAATACAGGTGAACCGATTCCACTCGAAAGTTTAGCTGAGGATGAAAAGAAGAAGTTTGCAGTGGAGAAAAAGGCGTATTCTCAACTAACTCAAGCTATCACTAATGATCTTATACACCAGTTTGGATCCTGTACTACTTCCAAACAACTGTGGGATATGTTGAAGAATTGTCATGATGGGAATGAGAAAACTAGAAGGTTGAGGATAGAAGAATTAAAGAAGGAATTTGAGAACTTCGGTTACGTTGGAAATGAGACTCTGAAGGAGCTGACTCCGAGATATTGTCATTTGCTAACTAAATTGTCCAACTATGAGATTCAGATTCCGATGTCCGACTTGGTAGATAAATTTGCTGATTCTCTACCACTGTATTGGGATCAACATATTGGGGTTTTAAAGGAGAAAGATGCTTATATATACTGGACCATCAATGAGTTGATTCAGAATTTAGAGAACAAAGAGCTAGAAGAGAAGAGGAAAGCAAAGAGATCACAATTTCCTCAAAACCCAGAGTTGTATCATGCCGGCACATCTTCTACTGTGGCTAGCTCAAGTGTTGGTAGTACAGTTGCACCACATATTGCTTGTGTTTCAAGTGTGATGGAACCACCTAAAAACCCAATCAACTACCTTGCTCAAACTTCATCCTACACACCACCGTCATACACACCACCACAATCATACACTAATTCTTTCATTCCACCTTTTTCACCAATGCAACAAGCAGCATGTTACACATCTAGAATGAATCAATCACAACAACAATCTTATATTCCTCAGATGAATCAAAACCATTCAGGTTAAATAATCCAATAGTGTTGGAGACATCCAACATGAACAATGTCACAGTTGAGGTTGCTCAGCAGCACGTTGCTTTGGTTTCAGCAATGGTTGCTTCTTATAACGGATTGTTGGCTAGTCAGATTGGGAAGAACAATCCAACCCTGGAAGACTATGCTCAGATTGATAAAGAAGAGATGGAGCTCAATTATATCCAGTGGGCTTTTGCAAATGTTATGAGACGAGCAACCGAGTTCGTTGAGAAAACGGGAAGAACTGATCTGACCACATCACCAAACACCACATATGGCTTCAACAAAGCTAAAGTCACTTGTTTCAATTGTGGTGGTAAAGGTCATTTCAAGAGGGAATGCACACAGCCAGCTCAACAAGGTAACCGAAATCCATTTAACTCAAATTACCAAAACCGTCAATCTCAGAACCAGGTAACCTATCAAAGCCAAAACAACAACAACTATCAAAATCAAAACAATTACCAAATCCGACAAAACACCTCGCAGAACAATTCTGCTAGACAAACAACTACACCTAACCAGACTCAAACTCAAACACCACATAACCCAACCAGAACCATCATTCCTATCTCAACACCAAATAGCCAACAACAGACAGAAACTCAAAATCAGGCATTTGTGATTCAAAAAGATGAAGGATATGACTGGACGGGGATGCAATTGGGTGTTGAAGAGGTCACAACTGGAAATGTAGCTTGTGTTGCTCAGAAGATTGAATTAGAGGAGTCGGAGATAGTTGGAGAGGTTTTGGAGACTGAGAGTGCTTCTGAAGTAGAGATTGAGGAATTAGTTGAAGAAGTGAATGTTTCTGTTGCTGATCCAATTGAAGAAACACATGATGAGAAGACTTCGGGAATTGTTATTGATTCAGTTACTGATATACCCGAAGAGCATGATTCGGTGTATCCAGACTCGGAAAGTGAAACATATTTGGAAGCAAGTATTAATTCATTAGACGATGAGATCGATAAACTCTTGGCCGAAGTTGATTTTCTTATGACTCGGAAGTCATGTATTGTTGATGATGCCTTCACCAGAATTGACTACTCAAAGTTCTTTGCTGGAAAGGAAGCACATTTCGCACTCATGGCTATGACTGATCCTTTGAAATAGGTAAGTTCTGAATCCACTACTGATATGAAAAGTGACAAGTATTGTGGTACTTGTGATAGGTTGACAGAGGAAAACAAGCAACTTAAGGTTCAACTTGAGAATGCGATAATCAACTGTCAATTGTATCGCAAGGAAGCCAAAGAGTTTAACAAAGTACTTGACGGTTATAAAAAGGAAATTTCTGATTTAAAGAAAACTCTTTCTTTAAAACAACTTGCAATCAACAGTTATATAAATTAACTTGAAGAGACAATGTTAGAAATGGCCACCATCAAATGCTTTGCAGAAAAGGTCAATAAAAAGCTTGAAAGTTATAAACACATTGCATATGTGGTTGACCATATCATTGAAGAGCCATCACAACCCAGTCGTGCAAACCACAAGGCTGTTCCATCACCAGTGTTATTTGAGAATCACAATTGTTACTCAGTAACACCGGAGAGTTCAGTCAAATCAGACTCTGCATCGGACAATGAATCTAACACTTCTAGTGTTGGAGATCCAAACTCCGATGTGAGACCGATTTTGGGGTTGAATGATGAGGGAGTGACAGCTGTGATTGATGATTCTGACACAGAAAATGAGGAATCTGAGAAAGTGAGTGATATTCCTAAGGAAAATCACATTATCACCAATGAACCAGTATCACATTCTCAGATTTCACATCCGATAGCTAATGCGCATCGTGTGAATCAGTGAGTAAAGTAAGAGATTAAACATGAATCAGTTGACAAACCCGTCAAAGTATTTTATTGGATGGAAGGATCTGATAAAATTATCTCTGACGAGGAGTATCCGATAAAATTTGCAAATTATTCTAAAATTGAGAAAATCTGGCAAGAAAGTACGATTTGGTTTCCTAAACACGAGAGGACCAATGATGTACCACCAGAAATTTTAAAGAAAATCTATCTGGATACTCCAAAAGAACCTAAGGTTCACGTCACTGAGTTCATTAAGCCTAAAGAGAAGGCAAACGGTTTCCTTGAGCCGGCCTACTCAAAGGACCCAGCTCCTGAGAGTTTAAGACACAGATGTGTGGATGATCAATATCCGATCAAATCATTTGCAAAGCCAAATGCTCAGAATGTTTTTGAGCAATACCGTGCGTGTTTCAAGTGCGGGGAGAGAGGGCATTTACTTGACCACTGCCCGTACGTGAGGCACAAGAGGCACGAAGTGGAGATGAGGCAAAACTATAGATATCCGGTCGACAATCATAGTTATCTTCAAAGACGATTTGTCCCTCAACCAGCATCATTTTACAATCAAGGTCGATATTTTCAAAGAAGGGATAATCGTCAAATTACCTATGATCGTCGAAATAGGATTGCTATGGAAAAACCATTGAAGAAACCAATGGTGAACACAACGGTTGATAAACAAAAGGTTCCACCAAAACCTGCTGCTAAGTCTACTGTTGGACCTGTCTCTGTTAAGTCAGAGACGGTAGCTAAGAAGGTTTCATTTAAGAACGACACTAAGAAACCGACTGAGATTCCAAAATCACAGATCAGGATTCTAAAGCGTTCGGAACAATCTTGGACACCATTGGGTTCTCCTGGTGCTTCACCTTCAAAGACAAATGAGAAACTTCAAAATGAGAATGGTTTGAACGATCAGAAAAAGGTCGATTCAAAACCTAATGTTTGTGTTAATGAATCTTTGAAATCTGATGTTCAAAGACCCAAGACCAAGCAGGCTTGGGTCCCCCGAAACTAATGTTTTCCTTGAAATGTGCAGGGAGCTCCAGCTGGCCCTGTTAGCAGTCTCTGGATTGTTGACAGTGGAGCTTCTGGTTACATGACTGGTGATTTGACTCTGCTATTCGATATCAAGAACATCAATGGGGGATATGTAGCGTTTGCTAGAAATAAAGGAGGTTACATCACTATGGAGGGAAGTGTTAGTAACGGAGTTGTGAGTTTTGAGGGGATTTCCTATGTGAAGAAAATTGATTACAATCTGTTAAGTGTGAGCCAAATCTGCGACAAACAGTTTTCTGTGCACTTCGACTACAAATCTTGCTATATCCTCAAACCAGGCTTTGTTATTCCAAAGGAGTGGATCATGTTAAAGGCATCGAGAGTGAATAATCTTTACATTCTTGATATGTCTAAAGCATTGACAACTCAGGGCCAAGTCACGTGTTTCCTATCAAAGGCTACAAAGAAAGAATCTATTATGTGGCATAGGAGTATGGTACACATTCAACTCAGAAAAATGAATCATTTGGTGAAGAATGGGCTTGTCGAAAGTGTTAATGTCAAACATTTTCATCTCAATGACAAGTGTGTGAGTTGCAAGAAGGGTAAACAGCACAAACAGTCCCACAAACCAAAGAATGTAAACTCTGTTGAAATGCCACTTGAGCGTTTGCATATGGACCTATTCGGACCTGTCAAGCGTAAGAGTCATGTCGGAGAGCTTTACTGTCTTGTGGTTATGACGGGTGGTTCAAGGAACACCCTTCTAGATGGTTAAAACGCTTATTTTTCCCACATTTTATCATGTTAGTGGTTGGAATTGGATAACTACGGTTGCTTTGGTTGTAGGTACTTAAAGGAGCTTAAAAAGAAGAAATACGAGCTATGGAACGGGTTGGAACGGATCGAGTCGAGGTGGAAAGAAAGAAGAAAAAGTTCAAGATTTTCACCAGGTTCACAGTACCCCTACGCCCTGGCCGTTCCCCTACGGTGGCCCAGGGACACAAATCCAAGCCGTAGGCCAGGCCCAAACGGCCGTATGGTTTTTAGTCCAGACCGTACCCCTACGGCCATACAGTAGGGGTACGGTGGTCGCTGCAATGTTTGTAACTCCCTCATTTAAAGACCACTTGATGGTGCCTTTTGAGGATCCTTTCCATTCTAAACGTTTCTCATCACTCTTGGGCGAATTTTTGGCTGCAACTAATCATTGGAAACATTATCTAATCATTGTTTTGATGTTTGTAATCCTTATGAACAATTGCTTGAAGATGATAATGATCCACCAAGCTATGTTAGGCTAAACAATTGGTGATCATTCATGGTGAAGGTTTTTCTAAAACTCTTGTGTGTGTTTTTCTTACATTTCTAGAATAATAATTTGGTACTTTGCTTGATTATTATGGTGTATGAACAATTGCTTGTAGTGTGTTGATTAATTTACTAATTCTTAGCCTTTATCGTACGTTCTTGGTGTTGTTAACAATCGAGATATCACGGGAAGGATTGGGGTTGGTTATTGATTAATTGGTCATCGGGAAACAACCTCGCGTTAATATAATCCGAGTACTTTGTTCCCTTTTATCACAACAATTGGTTATACATGAGTTATGTCTATGTAACTCTTTCTAGTCGAATTTCACACACGTGTTTAGAGAAACCGGATCCTTGAATGATCATTGTTTCATAATCTTGAGAACAAACCCATTTTAATTCAGTAATTTAGTTTATTTTTACTAAGTCTAAATCCAAAACAATCAACAATCTTTGATCTTTAATTTTGTCACTAGTTAAATATTAGTTAATTTACAAAGTTATTAGTCTACACACAATCCACAAACTCCCTGTGTTCGATACCTTCTTGCCACTATCTTTAGTTGTAATTGGGAAATTTTACGTGTACCACGACAAGCACGTCAAATTTTGGCGCCGTTGCCGGGGAGTAGTGCGCAACGTGTGTTAGTTAATAGTTTTGTTTGTTATTTTCGGGTTTACACTGGGTGTGTTTAGTGTGCAGGTACTTCAAGTGTATGCATACTAGAAGCTCTCACGAGTCATCACCGCTATTGTTTGATCCGGAAATTGAAAGAACTTTGAGGCGAAACCGAGTACTAGTCCGTGAAAACCGAGTTCTTGGTTCACCCACCTCACCTATCATACCAAGAAACATCATGCAAGAAGGCCAAATACCACCCACAACGGGTCAACCAATCACCTCAGTCATGCCAACTTCTACACAACAACCACCAAATGCAACTTTACCTCATGAAATCCCACCAACTCATACCACCCAACCAAACACTACCCAAGTTCAATCAACCTTCACCCTTAGCCCATCCGCTACAATTCCACCATTCACTCATTTCTTCCCAACAACGGGTCAATCATCTTCAACTCATCAAATTCCACATGGGTCAACCGTTGTTCATACCTCTACTTACCAACCACCAAACCACTCGGGTTTTCAATACTCGGGAGTTCAAGGAGGTAGATATGATGAAGTATACGAAGAAGAGTATAGTGGATACAATGACGAGGGTTATTATTATGGGGATGATGGAGGGTATGTTGGAAGTCAAGGAGGAGTGGGTCAACAAAGTCAACCCATTCAACAATTTCAATTGCAAAATTCGGGCAATTTACCGGTTGGTGTGCAACATGTGAGACCACCGGGACCGCGATTTCCGCGTCCTCCGCCATTGCAACAAGTGCCTCCATATGGGCAAAATCAATTTCAAAGGCCAATGCAACAACAACCGCCCATGCATCAATATCAACATCCTCAACAATATGCACCTCAAGGGCCTATGCAAGGGCAAATGGGTCAACCAAGAGCACCATTGGGTGCCCCTCGAAGAATTCACCGGGAAGCCGTTAGAGGAATTGAAGCCCATTTTAAACCCATTATCACTAACAATCCTTCACCAATAGTGATTCCTCATCATACGGATGGGAGAACTTTTGAAGTTCGAACAACCGCATTGCAAAGTCTTCCAAAATTCAAAGGTCTAGCAACGGAAGAACCTTATTTTCATTTGGAGACTTATGATTCTATTTGCAACACTATTGGGGGTCAAGGATTTACTCCGGATGATGTCAAGTTGGTTCTCTTCCAATTCTCCTTAGAAGACAAAGCAAAAAGATGGTTTCACACCTTACCATCCGCATCGATTTTCACATGGGCCGATATGCAACAAATCTTTTTGGATGAGTTCTACACATCTCAAAAGACTAATGATGCAAGACGAAGTTTGAGGAGTTTTCAACAACAAGCGGGAGAGATGTTTCATGAGGCATTTGAAAGGTTTAACATGATGTTACGAAATTGCCCTCACCATGGTATCCAACTATGGGAATTGTTAAATGCCTTTCATGAAGGTTTGATACCGGAGGATGCACGAGATCTTATGTCCATCACAAATGGTACTTTTGGTACAAATTTTGAACAAGATGATTGGGCATATTTAGAGCAAATGGCGGTGACTTCAAAAAGAAAGGCTCAATCTTCAAGAAGGGCGAGACATGTGCTTCAAAGACCACAAGTGCATGCGGTAGAAGGTGGTAATGCGCAAACTACCAATCAATTGTATAATGTTTGTAACACTTGTCAAGAAATAGGCCACACGGCGGAGGTTTGTGGAGTGGGTGTTCAAGAAGCACCAAGTGAAGAAGTGAATGCTATTCAAGGGGGTGGGAGAAATTATGATATGAACTCCAACACTTACCACCCCGGGTTACGAAATCATCCCAATTTTCGATATGGGAATGCTTCCAATCAATTGAACCCGAACTTTCAAGAGTCTCATGGTAACTTTGCACCTCGTCAACAATACAATCAAGGCAATTATAGAGGTGGAGGTAACCAAGGGTATCTTGGGAAGTTTCAACCAACGGGTCAAGGTAATTCGGGTCAAGGTTCATCAAGTGGGAATGAAGTTATGGAGATGCTTAGAGCTATGCAACAAGATATGCAAAAGAGGAACCAACTTGATGAAGCTCGAATTCAAAAGGATGAAGTTCGTGACAAGAGCATTCAAGCATTGACAACCCAAATGGGCCAACTAGCAACCGATGTGGCGGAATTGAAGAAAAGCAAAGGTCAACTTCCTAGTGACACAAAGGTAAATCCGTCCCATGGCTTATCAAGAGGTAATAATGTTAATGTTAATCAAGTGAGTGTGTTGAGAAGTGGTAAGGAATTTAAAGTCAATATGTCTTCGGATGTTGTTGAGGGGGTGGTTGAAGACATAACGGGTAATGAGAGTGATGAGGAAGAAACTTCACCGGTTTTAAAAAATGAGTCAAATGTGAAAAAACCGGAAGTGGGTGAGAATAAAAATGTGTTAAATAAAAATGAAAAAAATGAAAATGAGCCGAATCAAGTTCCATTTCCTTCGGCTCTACTTGACCCGGGTAAGAAAAATTTTATTGCATCAAGAGGTCCCCAAAAAGAAGAAATGTGGGACATGTTTAAACAGGTAAAAATAAATCTTCCTTTACTTGATGCAATAAAACAAGTACCCGCATATGCTAAGTTTTTGAAAGAATTATGTACACAAAAGAGGCAACAAAAGAAAAAAATGCCTAAGCGGGTAAATGTTACGGGTCAAGTGAGTGCAGTTTTGAATGGGGAGCTTCCTCCTAAGCTCCAAGATCCGGGCACGCCATTAATAAATATTCAAGTTGGTAATTTTCAAATGGCAAGGGCGTTGCTAGATCTTGGAGCCGGGGTGAGTATTTTACCGGGTGGGTTATATGATCAATATGACTTTGGTCCATTAGCGAGGGTGGAGACAACGGTTGTTTTAGCCGATTTGTCTCATAAGTTACCTCGGGGGATGGTTCAAAATGTCATTGTTAAAATTGATGAATTTTATTACCCGGTTGACTTTTTGGTATTGGATTATTCATCCACCGAGTCCAAACAACAGCAAAATGTCATATTGGGTCGACCATTTTTGAACACTGCACATGCGGTAATTGATTGTAGATTTGGTACGGTCGACATGACATTTGGAAACCGGAAAATGCGTTTAAATGTTTTCACTAACAATACTAATGATTCCGGTGTTGAAGAATGTTTTATGGCAGATGTTATCGAGGGATGCAATCCATGTGAGTATGAGAAAGATGGAATGGAACTTTGTGCTTGTAATTTTTCTGAACAGGTACATGTGGTTGATTTGGAGAATGAAGAAGAAAAGCAAGATGTTCTAGCTTTGAAGGAGGGCCGACCACCATGGTCCCACCAGTTTGATAGTTTGCCAGTGGAGATTGATTCGGGCACCAAACCATCATTGGAGGTGCCACCAAAGTTGGAACTCAAAGACTTGCCAAGCCATTTGAAGTATGCTTTTCTAGGGGATGATGACACTTTACCGGTCATTATTGCCTCTAATTTGGAGGTGGCTCAAGAGCAAGCATTGTTGAAAGTGTTGAAAGAGAACAAGGGGGCTATTGGGTGGACGATTGCCGATCTCAAAGGAATTAGTCCATCCATTGTGATGCACAAAATTATTACCAATGAAGATGCAAAGCCCACAAGAGAAGCACAAAGGAGGTTAAATCCTAATCTAAGGGAGGTAGTGAAAAAGGAGGTAATTAAATGGTTAGATGCGGGAATTA
The DNA here is from genome assembly GCA_032199755.1 of Ambrosia artemisiifolia. Taxonomy (NCBI): domain Eukaryota; kingdom Viridiplantae; phylum Streptophyta; class Magnoliopsida; order Asterales; family Asteraceae; genus Ambrosia; species Ambrosia artemisiifolia. The sequence goes on from CM063526.1 coordinate 23,821,543, forward strand.
TTTATCCGATTTCGGATAGCTCTTGGGTAAGTCCTACTCAAGTGGTACCTAAGAAGTCCGGCATTCAAGTAGTCAAAGATGAAAGTGGTGAACAAATAGCAACTCGACCCGTTACCGGGTGGCGAGTGTGCATTGACTACCGAAAATTGAATGCCGCCACTTCTAAGGATCATTTCCCACTTCCTTTTATTGACCAAATTATTGAAAAACTTTCGGGTCAAAAATACTATTGTTTCTTAGATGGGTATTCGGGTTATAATCAAATTGCAATCCACCCGGATGACCAACACAAGACCACCTTCACTTGTCCATATGGTACTTTTGCCTTTAGGCGGATGCCATTTGGCTTGTGCAATGCACCGGCTACTTTCCAACGATGTATGATGAGTATTTTCTCGGACATGGTTGGAGAGTCGCTAGAAGTGTTTATGGATGATTTCTCAATATTTGGCACTAGTTTTGATTCTTGTCTCAATGAATTACAAAAAGTTTTAAAAAGATGTGTTGAGAAAAATTTGGTGCTAAGTTGGGAGAAAAGCCATTTCATGGTGCAAGAGGGTATTGTGTTGGGGCATGTGATTTCGGAAAGAGGGATGGAGGTGGACAAGGCAAAAATTCGTGTTATTTCATCATTGCCACCACCGAAAAATGTCAAGGGGGTAAGATCATTTTTGGGGCATGCCGGGTTTTATAGACGGTTTATTAAAGGTTTTAGTGTCATTACAAAGCCTTTATGTAATTTATTATTGAAGGATGTTCCATTTGATTTTACTAATGAATGTTTGCAAGCTTTTAATGTTTTGAAGGAACATTTGGTGAAGGCTCCTATTTTGCAACCACCGGATTGGTCGAAGCCATTCGAAATAATGTGTGATGCAAGCGATACAACAATTGGAGCGGTATTGGGTCAAAGAGTTGACAAGAAGCCGGTGGCAATTTACTATGCGAGCAAAACTTTGTCCGAAGCGCAACTGAATTACACCACAACCGAAAAAGAATTATTAGCGGTGGTGTATGCTTTGGACAAGTTTCGTTCGTATATTTGGGGGAGCAAGGTGGTGGTATATTCGGACCATAGTGCGGTTCGATATTTGATGGAGAAGAAAGACGCCAAACCAAGATTGATTAGATGGGTTTTGTTGCTCCAAGAGTTTGATTTGGAGATTCGGGATAAAAAAGGAAGCGAGAATGTTGTAGCGGATCACTTGTCCCGAATTCCGATGGAAGGAAGTGATGATATGACTGAAATAAATGAAAGATTTCCGGATGAGCAACTTTTAGCAATATCAACCCAAGCCGCACCGTGGTATGCTCATTATGTTAATTATTTGGCCACAGGTGTTATTCCGGATCATTGGACCAAGAAACGACGACAACAATTCATGGTCCAAGTGAAACAATATATTTGGGATGAACCGGATCTTTTCAAGATTGGACCCGACCAAGTGATTCGAAGATGTGTCCCCGAGGTGGAAGTTAAAGAAATTTTGACACATGCTCATTCTTCCGCTTGTGGTGGGCATGTTAGTGGGCATAAAACTGGTTACCGGGTGCTTTCATGTGGGTTTTATTGGCCTACAATTTTTAAGGATGCTTGCCAGTTCGCTCGGAATTGCTTAAATTGTCAAAGGTTGGGGAGTATATCAAAAAGGGATGAGATGCCGATGCAACCAATCTTGGTTGTGGAAATATTTGATGTTTGGGGCATCGACTTTATGGGGCCGTTTCCTAATTCAAACGGGTTTTTGTATATTTTAGTAGCGGTGGATTATGTCTCCAAGTGGATTGAAGCAATTGCCACAAGAACAAATGACCATTCGGTTGTTTGTAAATTTGTTCAATCCAATATTTTTGCCCGGTTTGGTGTGCCTAGAGTGATTATAAGCGATGGTGGTTCACATTTCAAGAATTTTAATTTTGGGAAGCTATTGAAGAGATATGGTGTGAACCACCGGATTGCTACACCGTACCATCCACAAACAAGTGGACAAGTCGAAGTGTCCAACCGTCAAATAAAGGAGATTCTAATGAAGACGGTAAGAGTTGATAGGAAGGATTGGTCGGGGAAATTGGATGATGCTTTGTGGGCGTACCGAACGGCCTACAAAACTCCCATTGGTACAACGCCTTATCGGATGGTATATGGAAAAGGTTGTCATTTACCAATGGAGTTAACGCATCGAGCACATTGGGCAGTGACAACGGTGAACGCGGATTATGATGAAGCGGGCAAAACGAGGAAGTTACAACTGAGTGAGATTGAAGAAATTAGAGATGCGGCATATGAATGTGCGTCGGCTTATAAAGACAAACTTAAGAGAGTTCATGATGCCAAGTTGAGAAAGAAAACCTTTGAAGTGGGTCAAAAGGTTTGGTTGTACAACTCAAGACTCAAGATGTTCGCGGGGAAGTTGAAAAGCAAATGGATGGGTCCTTACATAGTTTGCCGGGTTGGTGAGTATGGTGATGTTGAAATTTTGGATGAGATTACTGGTAAGCAACAAACGGTAAACGGACACCGTTTGAAACCGTATTTGGAGGGCAATGATATCAACTACTTGGAGATGGATAAATCGGGCTACATTCTAAGCCCGGTTGAGGAGACGTGATCAAGAGGCCCAGGTTTGGTAGTGTAAATAGTAGATTTTTACTTTATTTTATTTTATTGCATACTTTTGTTTTGATCGAAGCCCGTGTTCGAAACAAGTGTGAGGACGTTTCGGTCGCGACACGGTTCTAGCACTATGTTGAGGACAACATAGGTTTTTCGAGGGGGTAGGGTAATTTTCTGTGTTTAAAATTACTAGTCTAAAAAAAAAAAAAAAAAAAAAAAAAAAAAAAAAAAAAAAAATGTGTCAGGTTGGACCGTAAGGGGACGGTTGGACCGTACCCCTACGGTGAATCTGAGTAATTTGTAAACCCATACGGTAGTTTGCCCCTGCTTTACGGTGATTAAGTTTTCACTCTGTCCACCGTACCCCTACGGCCTGGGAGTACCCTTACGGTGGACCTGGGAGCTCCGTTACGTATCATATAAAAAAAAAAAAAAAAAAATTAATTATTCTCTCTCTCTTACGGTTTATTATACACACACATATCACCTAACACATTTCTTCTTCTTCTCTCTAAACTTTCAAAGAACCCATATCTTTTCATCTTCAATCCTTCCATAAATCATTCAATTCTTCACCAATCTTAGTGATTTTTGGGTCCATCTTGATTAGATTTTCATCTAGTTTTTGATTTTGGGGAGTAAAGTAGAAGAAAAACACTTTTAGTGGGCCGAATCAAAAACCCTAAAAATCGGATTTTTGGGGCTTTTTCTTGTTTTCTTATTTTCTTGTGTTCTTGCATCCTCTAATCTAAGGTATGTTTCTTATTTGCTTAGTTTTTATGCTACATTGTTTTTTTTTCTTTTTATTTTTTAGGGTTTGGTTTTTATTTAGATTATACCCACTTGCTTGTTAATAATGTAGTATGTAAATAGTTGTTTGGTGATAATATGATAGTAGAATTGTTGTTGAGATGAAAATTATGAGCTTTTGGTAACGTTGTGATTATGGAGGGGTCATGCCCAATTTTTGTCAAACCAATAATAATGTTCATGCTTAATAACATCTACTACAATAGTAACAAGCAAGTGTGGGGATGTTTTTGGTTATGTTTACTGATTTGTTTTGTTTGTTTGGTATGTTTTGTTTTTTTTTGTGTTTGCTTGTTTGTACAGTGTTTGGGAAATGGCACGCACGGGAGAAGCCGCGGGGTCAAGCTCGTCTGCTGCTAAAGCTAAGGGAAAGCAACCTGCCCAACAACCGGCTCAGCAGTACAAAAGAAGAAAATATGTTCCTCAAAACAATGAATCCGATACGGAGATGGAACAAGCACCGCAAGCATCTCAAGCACCGGAGGTTCCAAGGCTAAACCCGGCTGATAAGCCGGAATGGAAGTCGGGACCGTTGAGTGATAAACCAAGGATGTGGCAACCCACTCTATTCCATGATCAAATAAAGAAGTTGACAGACCGGGGTGGTGCCTTTATCTATGAAAGGGAGGTGAGCCGAAAAGATTTTGAGGGATTTGGTGTGTTTGACAGGTTTAAAGCATTAGGATGGGAAGCTGCGCTTCACTGCTATGATGGAGAAGAAAAGAGGGTATTTCTGGATGAGATAGAAGATTGGATGGCTACTTTAAGATGTCCGCGATACGATTCAGCATCCAAAATGAAGCTAATTGGTGAAGTCAATGGAGTAGAAGTGGAGATGTCTTACGAGACATTGCGTAGGCTTGCGAAGTTCGACAGTTTACCGGCGAAAGAGTATAAGAACCCGCATATCAATGACTTGCTGATCACTCCAGAAAAGCATCCAAGTTGGATGGCTATGTTGGACGACTTGTTCCTGCCGGGTACTTATTCTAGCACATTATATCGACGAAATTTGAAGATAGAGCCTAAACTGTTGATGAACATTCTCATCTTGAATGTGCTACCGAGACGTGCTGACAAGGAGCAAGTTCGTTATTCTGAAGTCCCCATTTTATATGCTTTGACACATGGTGGCCCGAAATTCTCTTTTCGGTATTTGGTTTTGAATCATGTGTGGATGTGTAGGAACTTGAAGGAAAGGTCAATTATTCCATACTGTCGAATAATCACTGGGCTATTGAAACAGCAAGGTGCAATCACTGAAGAAGATCAAGGAAGGAAAAGGAAGAAATTTAACCAGATTGATCTTGCTACAATGGGGCCTGGTTGGGTGTATTCTGAATCTGGAAGGTATCACAAATTAAAGAGTGGTGGTCAAAAGTGGAGGATGTTAAAGAAGGATGCGCGGGCACTTCTGCCCGGCGAGGAGGATGAACCTGAGAGTGCGGATGAAAGATTACCAAGTGATGATGAGGATGATGAAGACAACCCGCTTGAAGGACAGTTTAACATTGGTCAAGGTAGTTCAAGTGGTATGCATGGTGGTGGTGGAAGTTTTTATGATTTTACTGAGAGATCGTATGAGGAGAATTGGGCTTTTGGGGGATCAATGCAACAAGTGATTGAAAACCAACGTCCCCCAGCTTCGATATTTGATACTTGGTCGGGATCGGAGCGCACTTTATTCGATCATCAAACTATGATGAGCGCGAGCATGGAGAGAACTATGAAGGCGGGGTTTGATAGGCAAGAAATGTGGAACCGGGCACACGCCTATTCCCATGAGGTGGAGATCAACAATCGTTTCATAGATGACCAAAATAGAAGGATGAATGATGACTGGCACGCGGGAAGGCCGGTGGTAGCAAATCCACAACCGGTGGATTATAGCTCTTTACCACCTTATGATGGAAGCATGTCTTATCCCACTCCGCCACTTCATCATTCGCAATGGGTGGACCCGATGCAGCAACAACAACAAGCTCCGAATCAAGGTGGAAGTGGTAGTGGCGCATTTGGATTTGGAGAGTGGAACGACTTGCTGACCTCTGTGTTCGGGCCACCTCAACCCCGCTACTATTGACCAGGTCGTGCTTTTTCCTTTGTAAATAGTGTATATTTTGCTTTGTTTGATTTCTTTATGTTTCGGGATTGGGTGGTAGGTTGGTTGATGAATTGATGATTATGGGCTTGGGTTGTGATAGAAGGTGGTGCATCATTTTGTTTCTTTCTTAGTTTTTTAAAAAAAAAAAAAATGAAAAATGAAAAAATACCAAAAAGAAGTTTGTGGTTGAGTCGTGAAGCTTTGGTATCATGTTGACAAAGTGTAAGCGAGCGTTTTTTTCTCCTAAAACCGTACATTGGGGACAATGTATCCCAAGTGTGGGGATGGGGGAAAATTTTTTACATTTTTTAGTCAAGCGTAAATGTTTTGGAAATTGGAACACCTTGAATCCACCTCAATAGACACACCGGCAACCCTTAACACCCCTTTTATTCTTGGTGAGAGTTTAAGCCACACTTGTAGATAAATAATACCTTTCTTTCTTTGAGAGAGTGGCAAATGGTGGGGGTGCACTAGAACTTGTGCTTGAATGCGACTTGAATTTTTGAGTGAACATAAGTGTAGAGATGATAAGGGCACTAGGAAGCTAGGTAGCCTTGTTAGTTTGAGTGAGAGTGTGGGAATTGGGGGGTTGGACCTCATGCATTATATATATGAGCTTGGTAGCGAGAAGGGCGGGGGTTTGGACATGTAGATGCCTATCTTTGAGCCTAAAAGCCTATCGATTGTTAACCCTTGAGCTAGTTCCCTAAATAAATACCCAACTTGACCCGGTCTTGTGTGTTTAAATAGAGTGTTAGTGTGTTATTGTAGTATTACAAGTTGAAGTTTTAGTTGAGTGTGTTCGTATGTGTATGTATTAGTATTGCTTGATGTTTAAAAAAAAAAAGAAAAAAATTGAAAAAAAAAAAGATGATAAAAAAAAAAGAAATGAAAAAAGAAAAAAAAGTGATATCTATTATAAGTTTGTTCGTACTTGTGCTTGCGTGTGTTAGTTATGTGTGTGTCATTGTGGAATAAAAGACCGGGTTAAGTTGTGCGCTACTAAAAATATACCCCATTCCCTACCTCTACACTTAGCCACATTACAACCCGACAAGCCCCTTTGATTTGCACTTATGTTTAGCATGTAAGAGGAGGGTTGATTCAAGTACAAGCTTATGGTTGCGCACTCATTCCTTTGCCTTTTTGTGTGTCTAGCTCATTTATGCTAGAGCTTACTTGTAGCCGAGAGGAGAGATATTGTGAGGGGTGTGTCGATTTGGGTGTTGAGGATGGGTTAATACAAGGACTACATGTTGATGCTTGACTTTAAAATGATCGTTTGTGTGAGAAATAGAGTTTAGATGGATTGCTTGGGACAAGCAATGGGTAAGTGTGGGGATGTGACGGGTGGTTCAAGGAACACCCTTCTAGATGGTTAAAACGCTTATTTTTCCCACATTTTATCATGTTAGTGGTTGGAATTGGATAACTACGGTTGCTTTGGTTGTAGGTACTTAAAGGAGCTTAAAAAGAAGAAATACGAGCTATGGAACGGGTTGGAACGGATCGAGTCGAGGTGGAAAGAAAGAAGAAAAAGTTCAAGATTTTCACCAGGTTCACAGTACCCCTACGCCCTGGCCGTTCCCCTACGGTGGCCCAGGGACACAAATCCAAGCCGTAGGCCAGGCCCAAACGGCCGTATGGTTTTTAGTCCAGACCGTACCCCTACGGCCATACAGTAGGGGTACGGTGGTCGCTGCAATGTTTGTAACTCCCTCATTTAAAGACCACTTGATGGTGCCTTTTGAGGATCCTTTCCATTCTAAACGTTTCTCATCACTCTTGGGCGAATTTTTGGCTGCAACTAATCATTGGAAACATTATCTAATCATTGTTTTGATGTTTGTAATCCTTATGAACAATTGCTTGAAGATGATAATGATCCACCAAGCTATGTTAGGCTAAACAATTGGTGATCATTCATGGTGAAGGTTTTTCTAAAACTCTTGTGTGTGTTTTTCTTACATTTCTAGAATAATAATTTGGTACTTTGCTTGATTATTATGGTGTATGAACAATTGCTTGTAGTGTGTTGATTAATTTACTAATTCTTAGCCTTTATCGTACGTTCTTGGTGTTGTTAACAATCGAGATATCACGGGAAGGATTGGGGTTGGTTATTGATTAATTGGTCATCGGGAAACAACCTCGCGTTAATATAATCCGAGTACTTTGTTCCCTTTTATCACAACAATTGGTTATACATGAGTTATGTCTATGTAACTCTTTCTAGTCGAATTTCACACACGTGTTTAGAGAAACCGGATCCTTGAATGATCATTGTTTCATAATCTTGAGAACAAACCCATTTTAATTCAGTAATTTAGTTTATTTTTACTAAGTCTAAATCCAAAACAATCAACAATCTTTGATCTTTAATTTTGTCACTAGTTAAATATTAGTTAATTTACAAAGTTATTAGTCTACACACAATCCACAAACTCCCTGTGTTCGATACCTTCTTGCCACTATCTTTAGTTGTAATTGGGAAATTTTACGTGTACCACGACAAGCACGTCAGGTTACCAATGATTTTTCAAGATTCTCGTCGGTTATGTGCATACAACATAAAAGTGACACGTTTACCAATTTGAAAGTTCTGTTCACTTGACTGGAAAATATCTACGGTTTAAAGATTAAAAGAATCTGGAGTGATAATGGGACAGAGTTTAAAAATGCACAGATGGATGCTCTTTGTGAAGATAAAGGAATTCATCATGAATATTATGCTCCGTATACCCCTCAACAGAACGGTGTCGCTGAAAGGAAAAACAGGACTCTAATTGAAACTGTAACACCCCAAAATTTCTAAACCGTATATTATGATAACCTAAGCACACGTGGCTTTTAACAAGAAAATACTTTACAAAAGTGGAGGGTCTAAACTTGTCAAAACCTTAAAGTGGCTTTATGAAGTAGAATAAAATGCAAGGGATAGTTTTCCCTGCTCATAAAACTCACGATCCCAACACCCTCTTGCAAACCAAACCCTAAGTGCTCAAGAACAAGCCTGACTCAAGGTGGAATCAAAGGGCTTTTCAATGCATTAGCCCTAAAATGAATCATCCAAGCATAATACACATCAAGGTAACCTTTTATTTGACTAAATTTGAGGGTATGTTCATGCTTGGGTATGATGAAAATCATGGGTGGTTATAAAAACGTGAATTAAGGACTTGTAATAGTTAATCTTGTATAAGAGAATCATAATACATGTTAATTTGTGCTTGTTAAACAAAATCCTTGTGAGAAGGTTATAACCTTGTAGTTCATGTTATGTAAAAAATTGGGTTTTTGGTGGATTGGTAGGAACCACCATTAAACCAAGAAATACTAGTTATAAACTATGATTAAAATATTTATAGGAATGCTAGTATTGATAATCTTGGTTAAGGATGGATCCATGAGGTCCCCAAGTCTTAAAATTAAAGCTAGGAAAATCACGCCTACCAAGTTTTTGATAAAATGCCTCAATGAAACTCGATTTCATTTGAGCATAGATAATTTGTGAAAACTTGTATATTGGTGAAACACGACCAAAAATGCGTGTAGACAAGTAAAGATTAGGTTCTAACAACCTAAGTGATCATTCACCTCATAGGTGCGGATACAAGAGGCTTTAGATAGCCAAGGAGTCTCGGGTTGAGGTAAAGAGGAAGCACGCATAAGGTAAGTCACTAGATGACTTAAATCTCAATTATATTCGTAGTATGTTTATATGCTTAGTTAACGTTGAATTAGACATTTGAAGTGTCACAAAAGAATCTTCTTAAGGAATTCATAAGTTCATAGAAAACGACCTTAGATGAAGGTTGTCAAGATCCCAAATTAGACTAATGGGTCAGTTGGGTAAAACGCTAGTTAGACAAGAATTCATTCCAAAGGTCGATATTACGCCAATATCGATTGTGTTAATGGCTTGAGCATATTTGTAGACTTTATGATAGTAATATCAAGCTAGTCTAGAAGCAAAGAGGCGAGAGCTAAGGTAAGTCATATCTATGACTTGTTACAAATAAATACATGTATGCTTAATCACGGATGATAACTTTAGTCGTATCAATAGTTAAAGATGTCTTTGGTGGTTTCCAAGGGCTAGAAAAGATTGAATGAAAAACCCGTGACGCAAGTTATAGAGGCCGAGCGAACGAGACCAAGAGAAATGGCACATGTGGCCATGGACACGACGCATCGCAAAACACGGCATAAATGACTTGGGCATGAAGTTCTCTAGTCAAGTTAGGACTTGACAAGTGGTAAAAACCATAACTAGAACTTGGAAACTATAATTTCCTTATGATTTAGATGTGTGCAAAAACTACTCGGGGTAGCCTAAAGGTGAGTAGATAAATGGTGGTATACAAGCTAGAAATCGAAGAAGGAATGTAAAACTACCTATAACCATGTTAGTTGTTCGCATAGGAACCATTAAACGCCTTCCGGGAAGCCCCGGGAGTAGTTTTTGAATGACTCAAAAAGGGCAGCCTGGTGCTGAACCATTTTATGCTTTGTCAGGATTTGGTGTAGGATACGCCAAAACTGGCGTATCCTACGCCAACGTCAGAGTGCCTACGCCAATTTCTGCTGTCCTACGCCACCAGATGCCCAAAGCCTACGCCAATAGCGTAGGATACGCCAAAAATGGCGTAGGATACGCCAAATCACCCAAAATTCATCTTTTTCATATTTTGCACTCGAATTCGATTATTCTAACATATTTATGGGTTGTCTAACTGTGATAAACCCTTAGGTACTCAGCTACATGAACCGGATGATGATCAAGGCTTATTTGAAGAACCGAACATGCTTAACTTATCCGCTTCCGCAATGTTGCTAATAACTTTTAATACTTGGTTATTCTGGAAGAAGTTTACGTTCTAATTTTTATTCAACTTATGTTTTGTACTTGACAAGTGTAGTAACTAGATGTCGATGCATTATGTAAATTATGAAATGTTTTAATCTTTAAATTCCAAACCAAGTATATTTTCGTTTAACTACCCAGATTACAGGTAGGGTCTTACAGAAACGGCACATACAATGCTCGCAGATTCCAACCTTCCAGTAATGTTCTGGAATGAAGTTATCTATGCAGCTTGTTATACACTGAATCGTGTGTTAACCGTGAAGAAGTTTGGCAAAACTTCTTATGAGCTGTTGAACAGACGAAAGCCGAACTTGGAGTATCTTGAACCATTTGGGGCTCCGTGTACGATGTTGAATCCGACTGAAAAGTTTAGTCCGAAAGCTGAAAAGGGATATTTTGTTGGATATGCAACCCCGCTCAAACAGGTATTCAACAAAAGAACTCGACAGGTGGAGGAGTGGGCAAATGTTGAGGTTCAACGGTATACTCAGAACGCACAGGGGAACGGTCCTGGCTGGATGTTTGATTACAAAGACTTCCTTCAATCATTCAATCTAGATAACTTGGTTGAAGAGGCTGTTTTAAGACTATTTTACGAGTGTGAAAACGCGGCGACTTCACCGTTGGTGCGTCCGATCACCGTAACTCCTCCAACAGCTTCTGATGATGCCAATGTTCCTGCAGCAGAAGAAGAAGTTTTCCAAGAAGCTTCAACTGCACTCGATACTTCAGAATCAGAAGATGATGAAGAAATCTTTAGTGAAGCTATTCTAGATCATGCAACAGAGGCACCACCAGTGAACCCAAATCCAGATGTTGCTTCATCGTCTAACACGGGTAATGATCTAGATTCAGTGGAAAATTTGACTACTCAGACGGGAGTTACAGTACCTGATCATCCGGATTCTCATATTCATCGTATTCACCCGCTCGAGCAAGTTTTGGTGACCCTGGAAGCAATGTCATGACTAGGGGACAACTTCGTAGTGCAAACTCACCTGAAAATCTTGGCGCTTTATCTTTATATGCAAAAATTCAAAAATCTGGTTGTCAGAATGACTGATCCTTTGCTTGTTATGTTTCGCAGGTTGAGCCGCGGATGTTCAAGGAAGCTCTTTTGGACGATGCTTGGGTAGAGGCGATGTAAGAAGAGTTGTTGCAGTTCCAGTAACTGGGCGTCTGGACACTTAAAGAAATACCTCCGGGAAGAAAGAAGATAGGAACCAAATGGGTTTTCAAATGTAAGAAAGATGATAGAGGCGTTATAGTGAGAAACAAAGCTCAGTTGGTAGTTCAAGGTTTTCATCAAGTTGAAGGAATTGACTATAATGAGATCTATGCACCTGTGGCACGTATAGAAGCTATCCGTATGTTTCTAGCGTTTGCCTCGTACAAGAAATTCAAGGTGTACCAAATGGATGTCAAAAGCGCGTTTCTCTACGGTGTGGTCATGGAAGAGGTCTACGTCGGTCCACCTCCAGGCTTTGAAGATCCTATCCACCGGGATAAGGTTTATGTTCTCAACAAAGCACTGTATGGGTTGCACCAGGCTCCACGCCAATGGTATGAGGAGCTAAGCACGTACCTGCTATCCAAAGGATTCAAACACGACTTAGTTGATTGTACACTGTTCACCAAAAGAACAGGAGATGACTTGCTTCTCGTCAAGATTTATGTAGACGATATTATTTTTGGTTCTACTAACGAACTTTTATGCATAGATTTTGAAAAAGTGATGCAGGAAAAGTTCGAGATGAGTGCAATGGGAGAGATGCAGTTTTTCCTTGGCATGCAGGTGGATAAAAGACCAACGGGGATCTTTATTCATCAAACCAAATACGTATCTGAAGTCTTGAGCCGGTTCCAGATGGAAGATTTGAAGCCGATGGATACCCCGATTTAACCTAATCACGGGATTGGCGTTGACGCTAAGGGGGAGCTGACAGACCCATTTAAATACAGAGCAATCGTCGAATCTCTGATATATCTCACTACATCAAGACCAGATATAATGTTCGCTACATGTCTCTGCGCACGTTTCCAATCAAAGCCGAAACAAACTCATTTAACAGCAGTCAAACGAATCCTTAGATATCCGAAGGGTTGTCCGTCGAGAGGACTTTGGTACCCTAATGATGATAATTTTGACTTCATTGCATTTAGTGATGCAGATTGGGGCGGTTGTGACAAAGACAGCAAATCCACAATGGCTGGATGTCAATTCTTAGGGAGCAGGCTCGTGACCTGGCAGTGTAAGAAACAGACTTCAGTGGCACTATCTACCTTCAAAGCAGAATATGTAGCAGCATCAAGTTGTTGCTCACAGGTTCTGTGGATTCAGCAGCATATGGTTGATTACGGTTTGCAATTTCTTAAAACCCCTATTCACTGTGACAACGAAGCCGCAATTGCATTAACTAAAGACACGGTCAATCACTCAAAAGCTAAGCACATCCGGATTAAGTATCACTTTATCCGTGATTGCTATGCAAAAGCGTTGATTGATATGGTCAAAATCCACACTGATCATCAGAGGGCCGATCTTTTTACCAAAGCTTTTGATAAATTTCGATTTGATTATCTTTTAAAAGCTAACGGTATAAAAGAGAAACAAGACTGATCATCAGCTCGGTTTATCACTTTTTGTTTTTCAAATTTTTAAGTTTTTACTGTTTTTCAGAAAATTTCAAAAACCCAAAAATATGTTTTACATTTTAGGGGAAGTCTTTATTCAGAAAAACCAAAAACATTGAAAAATTCAAAAATACATAAAAATAGAAAACCCAAAATGATTTCCAAGAGTAAAAGAGGAAATGATAGTACATCAGTGGGGATCTGACACATGCTAAAGAAATGTCATGCAATATGAGGCGTGTGTTGATTTTGTGTGATGTGCTGATAGGCTTCGTAGACCTATTACTGCGTGCCGTAGTGATACAAACATAACGAACTACGCATTAGTGGCTGAACACCTCATGGGCATATGGTCATAGTACCGTAATTTCGTTTGATAGGGTTGCCAAAATCTTAGGTTTCGGGTCGTTATGTTAATTGTTATCCGGGGTATCCTGATTGATCTTTTGTCGTATTGATTTATGGACCTAGAATCAATCAGGATATTTGCTAAAAAGAGCTTATTTGCCAAAACCTATAAGTTACCGAATTGAGGAACTTCATGTCTATTATTGATCAAAGATCATTAATTGCATCGTATGAATTCACTGATGAAAATCTGTGATTGATATCCGCCTCAACCTGGTATATATGCACATGTTACTTTGTTGCATTAATTTGCTGACCTGTACACCTCTGTGCTATATATCTTGTAACAAAACGGATAAACATTTGGCATAATCACGCGTTACGACGAAGCTTTGTGCAAATTCCTTGATACGGCAGTATGTCGTGTGCGTGGGAACCATAAACCTGTTAGTATAATACACCTAATAGCGTATCATTTTAAAGCACTGCATAACGGTCTGCATGTGAGTTTATGTGGACAACAATATCAGCAGTTGCCGGATCACACATTGTCTCTAATGATAGTATACTAAAAGATCAACGGTGTGATCAGATTTCTCAAATAACTGATATGATCCTCTTACCGGAAATCACAAAACATTTGATGCTTTATGTTTACATTTCTGCATTTTACATTTGTTTTTACAAAATATACAAAAACTCAAAAAGATTTTAGGTGTGTTTTAACACAAATTTCAGAAAAACCAAAAATTTTTACATTTCTGAGTTATTTTTAATAATCGATGGTGTTTGATGGTCGTTTTCTAAAACTTGATGAACCAGTCTGAGTTTTGTATCATTTAAATGTGAAATGATGAATGTTTGAAGCTTAAAATGTTTGAAAATGATTAAACGGGATTCGATTTTGAGGTTTGGTAAATTTTTAAAAATTCCAATTCTCATTCGCCCCTTCGATGGGTCGAATGTGGAATTTTGGTACGTTCGAACCTTAATTTTAGACGAATGTGAGAGTTCAAGTGATTGTTTGTCCATTTGAACCCTAGGTCTACATTCGAGCCTTTAAATAGGGTCGAATGTAGAACTAGATTCACATTCGCCCATTGACTACGGTCGAAGGTGGCCATCTATAAAACCCATTTCTCTCTTTCGAACCATCATTCTAAACTTTTTCAAATTTTTTCAACTTAACCAGACTTGTTGCCCTTGTTTTTCTGATTCCTGATTCTTGTTCCTTAGTTCATTCTCATCATTTTTATATAACATTTGCAGGTAATGGACTGTTAACCAAGTCAGAATTAGGGTTTTTATGTTCGAAACCCTCTATATGATTGATGGACAAGTGTTAATCATTTTTAATCAAAATTGTTTGTTAGGATTTAGTTTAAGATAGTTTTAGGGGGAGAATGTTGCATAATCTAGGTTAATTACAGTGTTTTTGGTCGATTTTGATCATTTAAAAACTGTTAGACCTAGATTATTCATAAAAACTATCTAAAACTAAGCAATTGTGACAATTGATTGTGTAGAAGGTTTAGTCGGTCATATTAGTGGGTCAATGAATGAAAATTAGATGTTAAAACAAGCTGGATTGCATTTTTGATGTTTGGAATTAAGAACAGGTTCATTCGATCATAAAGGAAGGGTCGAATGTGGCATTTCTGGTCGAATGTAACATGTTCATAGGGTCGAATGTGATCAAACGGGCGAATATGGAACTTTGTCTATGAATTTTCACATTCGAACTATTTTTCTACATTCGAACTTCAAAATTCCTTCATTCGTACCCCCGTAGGGTCGAATGTGGAAGTTTGAAAACCAAATTTCAAAAGTTGTCGATTTTGTCCGTTTTTAACATATTTTCAATGTGTTGTTTTTGCAGATTTACAAATGGCAGAACCACAAGTAGAACAATAGAATGTTGAAGTACAAGGACAAGAAGAGTTGCCATTCGAAAGCGCCCATAATTGTTGTGCATATATAAGGGAAGTAACAAAACACCAAGAGTTCCATGGAATTATTGATTTTCTGAGAAGAAGCAGGGCCATTGATGCGTTAGCAACACCTGCTATCATTTACAAAGACCATCAAGAGGACTTCTGGAGAAATGCACGTTATGATTTCTAGGAAAATAAAACTGCAATAGTTAGTAACATTTAGGGGGAGCTTGCGATTGTTACAGAGAGTGATATTAGGGATGCACTAAAGCTAAGAGATGAACTGACTGATCCTAGAAGCTTGTCTTCGATAGAGAAGAGATTGTGTTTTCTACGGATGAAGTACAACGGACCAATAACAGACGGAGCTTTGAATAAAGGGAAGTTATGTCCGCAGTTCAAGTATTTAGCTCATGTGATTATACATGTGTTTGGTTCAGTGAGTGGTGGATATGACGTGATGAGGAAGAGCTCGAGTTCTTTAATGGTTGCTTTAGTGTTGAACAAACCATTTAATGTTTCGGGGATGATTCTAGATCACATGTTTGAACCTCTGAAGTGATTGAAGACGAAGAAATTCTTGATGTATCCCAGGTTTCTACAGATGATCTTTGATCACAAGTATCCGACATTGAAGAAAGATCCCACAAAGATTCTAGTTCAGGATCATATGAACTTGAAAACTTTGATAATGAGAAACCACCTCACAAGAATTTATTTGGTCACTTGATTAATCCAGGATACAAGGATCCGGGTGAGAAAAAGGCGAGGAATGATAACAGTGAGTCTGATACTGATGATCCATTATTCCATGTTAATCCAACAATGAAGAGAAAAAGACAAGTTGTGAATGCTGGAGCCAAAGGGAAGAGCAAAGCAAATATTAATGAAAAAGAACAGACCAAGAAGCAAACAAAGAGAAAGAAGAGTGTTGCGAGGAAAGGTACAATGCTTGTCGATGAAGAATCTATTGATTCTGAAGTGACTGAAGAGGATGAGAGATAGGATTCGGGAGATGAAACTGTGAAGACCTCTAAGCCCAAGGCCATTATGGCTGGAGAGTCTGAAAGCTTAAACAAATCAGTTGAAGAACAACTACAGAAAGATCCTATTGACTTAGAAGAAGGAGAAGGAGATCTTGGTTTAGGTGTTGAAGATTTTAGTGGTTCTCCTGTTGTTGCAGAAAAACAGAAGAAACCAAAATACAAGACGATGTCTAAGAGGGTTGAGAAAGAAAATCCTAAGAAAAGACGAGAGAAAGAAGTTGAGATGTTACTGAAAGGAAAGAAAGTTCCTGATATTGGCACTTCATCACGAGTTACTTCTCCGGTATCTAAGAAGCAGAAGAAATCTGATAAAGCTACAACTGAAACCATTCCTGATTTGGATACTACTTTACAGAATGTTATGAATATGTTTCAGAAGAAGCAGAAAACTCCTGAAGCTAAATCTTCCATTCCTAAAGTTTCTGTTTCAGATGATGTGTTGGAGATTGTGAACAAGAGAATGGAAGAAATGATGAAGATTATCAATGCACAACAAGCTGAGATTGAAAGGTTTAAGAAAAATGAAGAAATCATGTTGCAGATTGTTGTGGCAGCTAAAGAGAACCAGGATGAATTAGAGAAGAAGCTGAAAGTGCTTGAAGAGGAAAAAGAGGTAATAGAAGCACGCGGCAAAAGAAACACTAGAAGGATTGTGACTATCAGAAATGCAAACAAAAAGATGCGTGAAGAGAATCAGAAAATGAGTAAGTTGTTAGAGAAACTGTATAATGAAGCTCCTCAACTCAAAGAAGGAGAAGAGGAAGATGAGGAAGAAGAAGAGAAGTTAGATTATGAGGAATCACCGGATGAGGGAGATGATGATGAATCAGACGATGGTTCTTATGATGATGATGCAGACGGTAAATCTGGTAAGAAGAAGGATGATGATGAGGAGAGTAGTAGTGATGACGATGATGATGATGATAGTAAATTCAGTTTTGAAGAGAGAGAGAATAAGAAAGGAGATAAAGGTCAATCCAGTTCTAAGAAAAAGTCTGGTGGAAATATAGATGATGATGATGATGATATCTTTTGGACCGAAAAGATCAAATCTCTATTTGATGATGACAAGAACTTGTATAGAGAAATGCTGAACAAGAAAGTCTGGACAATTGAGCTTACAGGAAAGTTTCCAGAAATATTCAAAGCTGATGATATGAGATACGAGTTAGAATACAATGATCCAGATCTTGAGGAAGGAGAAGTGTCAGCTGCTGTGTCGAAAGAGATTCTTGAAGGTATTGCACAACAAGTTGGTAAGACACTTGAAGAGATTATGAAGAAACAGGTGATTCCTAACATAGCTGAAAAGGATGTAAGAAGTCATTCTGATGAACAGTCATTTGAGAAGGAAGAGATTGAGATAGAGGATATCACACACGAAGAATATCCTGGGTATTTTAGAGATAAGAGTGATGAGGTTTTCTTAGACTTAACAGAAGTGAACTTGAAAGAAGCTGAGTACAAAGCAAAGAAGAAAACTGATACCTTTATGAAGAATGCGTTTGCAGAAGGTAATCAGAAACCAACTACTGAGCAGAATGATAGCCTGAAGAATTTTACTGAAGAATCTGAAGGAAATGGATGATAATAGGCCAAAGCCTGAAGCACAAGGTGGTTTCTACAAATACCACAATCAGTTGTTCAAAGGCAGAGCCTTAGGTTGGAAGTACTTACGACAACTGAAGTGCATAGCGGTGAAATGGGAGAAAAGAATACTATACTTCTACAGATTCCATGACATTCAGACTTTACCGTACTGGGCAGTGAGAGACATATGCAGATTCACAATGACAGGTGCTTCAGCGAATTGTGATGCAGTTGGTTGGTTTGCTGATAAGCTAACTTGGGAGAGCAGAACTAGGTAGAACATGTTTAAACCACAGTATCCCAAGAGGAAAGTTCATAAAGAGATAGATCCAAAGACGGGTTTGAAGAAAGTGACTTTGAAGTACAAATCTCCGATTGTAATGAAGAAGATTCTGTTAATGTCAATTCAGCAGCATTTCAACTCTGAATTCGTTATGTGGTACTATGATTGGAGAACGGCAGAAGCGGTGATTGTGTTAAAGGATGGAAAGGATGCGTATAAGAAGATTCACGTTTTTTATCTGATGTGGATCATTAACTGTGCATTTGAAGACAGCATCATGCTCTACTACAATCCAATCTATTGTGAACCGAAGGATGCAGATCAAGCAAGAAAGTATCAACAGGTTGTGGGAGTTTGTTTTGCTTATGACATCAATTCGGGAAGTAATATGGAGAAGAAACTTGGTGAGAAAGTAAAAATGAACGAAGTGTCGAAACATTCGACAAAGCGAAAGCTTGAGCCCGAGATGAGGAAAGATCAGAAGAAACAACTTAGATTGAAGCTGATGAACAAAGTAATGGACGAAGCACGAAGTCAATCCAAGCAATAGTCGAAGGGGAGTTTGTTAGTGCATAATGTGCGACTAATGCTTTGGATTGCGAATTGAAAGTTGCTTTGATTATTACGAGAGGGCGAATGCAGAATTTTGTAGGGACGAATGTACAAGTTTTGGGACGAACGTGGACTAGAGTGGACGAATGAAGAATGACTGAAGACATGTGTTGATTCGAACTGTTTAAGAGGTCGAACCTGGAAGAACATGCACATTCGACCTAGCGATAGGGGCAAATGTGCAACACTATATAAGCTTGATTTTTATTTTGCTTTGTAACTTTTGCCATTTGAGTCATTGTATTCGGTCTAGGTTTTCTTTCTAGGTTGTGATCAGAGTCTAAGAGGTTTATTAACTTGTAACTTGAATTGTAAAGATCAAAAACAAGTTTAAATGAGAATGGATATTGAAAAGGTGAATTTGATTGTTTGATTCGATTGCTATCATTTTGTAACTGATCTAGGGTTTCCGCACCTAGATTGGTAGACTTGTATGATCATCTAAACTATTTTTTGTTAAAACGATCCTCTACATTAAGAATTTATTTGTATGCATCATTTTTCGTACTTATTCATGATGTTTTGGATTGTTTAGGCTAAAATAACACCAAACATAACAATTAAAAACGCAAAACAATTTATTTTAGACTTAAAAACTAAAAAACACCATACCAAGAATATGTGCTCGAAATCGTTATGTTTTACCTCTGTGTTTTACCTTTGTTTTAAATTTCATGGCTATAGTACATTGCATTGTGTTCTAGATTGTTGGGTTTGATGTTTTTCTAACAAAAACAACTCAAACATCAAACCTAAATCCAAAACATAATGCCTACATATAAATTCTTGATATAGTTCAATAGAAAACTCATTTTATTGAGAGAACGAGAGAAATCCTAATTAAATGCAAAAAAAAAAAACATAACTCAAAAATTAAGTAAAAATATCGAAAATTAGTTCAGAGCTTCTCTTTCCCACATCATCCCCATTTAGAAAAAAATAAAAAAAAACCTAAAAAAACATTACTGCATATGTGTAGTATAACTTAAAAACCTAAACCCCTCACCACTAACTTACCCCCACCTAAAAAACATCATTTTTTTATTTTTTTTCTGAACAGGGATGGCGTGGGAAATAGAAGCTCCGTACTAGTTTTTTAGTTTTTGACTTAAATTTTGAGTTATGTTTTTTTTTAATTTAAGTAGTAGTTCTCGAGTTCACTCCTTAAATATGAGTTTTTTATTGAACCTTCCCCTATATATATATATATATATATATATATATATATATATATATATTTGATAAACCCAAAAATTTGAAGAAACTCTTGGAAACCTCATCCTAGCCATTAATCTCTAAGATCAATGGCTCTTGTTTATTCAAGATTCTTATAATGGGGGATTGTGTGCTATAGGACAAAAGAAGGGTATATTAGACAATTGGAAGGTGCATTGGGTTTCTATCTTTGTGCATAGCAGAGTTTCCTCATCACCATCATCCTACCTACATATAAAAGCATGAGCCTCTCTCTTCCTATTCTCTCAACAATCAAGGAATTCAAATTACAAGAAGCTCTCAAGCTTCAAAAGCTAATAACCTTCATCCTGATTATACAGAAGAAGCTCGTTCATCAACAAACTGTTCATCCATCCACGGTACGTCGATCAAACCCCAAATAATCTAATAAAATCAGTCATCAACCCCTGTACGTCGATCAAAATCAGAATGCAATCCCTTTTCTAGTCAATGTCTTCGAAGAGACGACACTGGAAGCACAAGAAATCTGATAGGAGGTATTATTTTTATTTTTTGTAATTTTATGATCTTTTGGGTTGTTGTAGATAGTGTTAGGGTGTTATAACAGGTGTTTTGTATGTATTTATGTATAATGATCCATTGTTGATAACATGGGTTTAATGTTAGTGTGATATAACAGCGGTTTGGGGTGTATTAGCATGTTTATAATAGGGGGTTAATGTTATAACAGGGTGTTATAACAGGTTGTTATAGAATTGTTTATATACTGTGCTTGTGTGGGTAATGGTTTATTATCATGTTAATAAAGGGTTTTGTATGTGTTTGTGTATGATGATCCATTGTTTATAACGGGGTTTAATGTTAGTGAGTTATAATAAGGGTTTGGTGTGTATGATGATAAACCGAAAACACATTGGAGGCTGTTGCTAATAAAACGCCTTCCGTATTTGAGCCAACACTACTACCAGTGTACAGAAGACGTAGGAGTCATGCTGTACTTCAGGCGTTGCAGATGAAGATACGTATGCAACATGATGGCATGTGTGCGTCGGGACAGGATATAATTAGTGATAAGGACGTTAATGACCATAAAGGTTGCAACCTGAAATGAATTGAACAATAAATTAGTTTTTTGAGGTGTGTTATAAATGTGTTGTTTGCATGTCATAGAAACAGGTGAAGCTGAAGGGAGCGGGGAGGCTGGAATGACGCTGGCAGATGTGGAAAGTCTGGACAGAGAGTAGTGGACATAAAGAGTAGTGCGATTGGAAAAACAACGTCAAATGAGGGGTACGATGGGGCCAGCTTCAGTGTCGGCTTAACACAGTTGGACATGGATGTTATGGATCAACTAATAGGTATGTGTTGATTATGAAATCAAAACTTTTCATATGTTAAGATATTAATGTGATTTGCAAACTTGAAGTGGGCGCTAAAGGCGAGCTACAAAATGAAGAATGAGCGGGGAGACTGCAACAGCTGACATGGTCAGTGAGATTCCCCGAACTGATATGCTTTTATTTATTGCCCTTGTGTTGACAGTTTGCATATGTAACACTCATAGATTCACTTAAAAGTTTAGTATGACAAACTTTTATATGATTGCCCTTCCGGCTTGTGCATATCCATTGTTCGTCCCTGGTGCTGTTGGACAAAAAGAACAACTTAAATTGCAGCACCACTAAAATGTTGCATTAGACCTTGAAAAAGTTACAATATGTCTAATGTAACCTTTTATTGGGGGCTGCATTAGAAGCAGTTACCTTAGACCTAATGCAACCCTTTATAGGCTTAATGCAACTATTTTTATAGTGTTACATTTGCTACTATAATGCAACTTTTTAATATGCAACTTTTTTACATTCTAATGCAACTTTTATAATACTCAAATGTAACTTTTATAATACTCAAATGCAACTTTGGTTACAAAATTGTAACCTTTTCTACACTTAAATGCAACCTTTATTATACTCAAATGCATCCTTTTTTATATTTTAATTACAAATATGCAACATTTTTCTAGTCTTATTGCAACCTTTACTATTTTTATTATAGAAATAGTGCAACCCTTTTTTTAATAGATGCAACTTTTTTTATGAATTTTAATTACAACAAATGCAACACTTTTACACCAAAATGCAACTTTGTAACATAAATCCAATTACAAATAATTAAATTATGCATTAAATCACGATTATGCAAAAACAATAATAACACAAATATCATCATAATCAAATGATTTACTTAAAATTACTTGTCCAAACTTAAATAACAATAAAGTGTCAATTACAATACTCAGGAGAAATATAAACCTTCTAGTCATCTTGATCTTCAACTTGTAGTTGTTTCATAACCTCCTGCATCATAGCTTCAAAGTTTTTTCGTTGGTTGTCAACAATATCTTTTCGAATAACTTCAAGTTCGGCTTTTTTTCTTTCATGGTCCACTTCAAGCTCGGCTTTTTTCCTTTGATGATCCTCTTCGATCTCTTTACGCAATTCTATCAACTGGTTTTTCTCAACTTCAACGTTTGCTTTAAAAGATTCTATCATCCCCTCTGGAACCATGTATGACCTGCAAACACCATCCACTTTTTTTATCAATGTATTTGTAACACCTTTACCATAAATTCGACGATACCCATAGTTTTCTTTGCTGATAACAACTAAATATGGATCAACTGTAACGTTATCATCCTCCTTTGGCTTGTAGTTCTTCATTTGTTCCTTATATATTGTCAAAAAAAAATTAAAAAAAATACTTTAGAAACAATTTTATAATTAAAATCATGCTATGGATAAATATTAAAAAATGGATGTCTATTTTCATGTGTCATTGGAGCTTTCATCAAAATTAAATTAATCCTATATGTAAATAGCAAATACTATTAATGCAGAAATTGTTGAAGAAAATACCGCCACATCTTTATTACTCCATAAACGCAACAATTTTGCGAAATCATCTTCTGGAATGCTGTCAGGTCGGTTCTTCCACCTTGTGTTTTATTGTCCTTAAATTGATAGAAGTGTTTTCGCTTAAACCGACATTTGTGAACCTTATACAATTCTCCAATAGTGGTTAAAACCCCTTTCTTTGCAGCATTTGGCACATCATATTTTTCCTTTAAAAAAGTAAGCATTTAGTTAACAATGAAAATCTAACAAATAAATGAAACAAAACTACCAAAAACCTTACCAAGACATATTCCCATATCTTTTCTTTATGTGGCACCTTCTGCCACGAACTATAAATCAAAGGTGCATAACTATGATTACGAGCCAATGTGCCCAAAAATCGAGAGAATTGTCCAGGTATATCTTTCCCCTCTATTTCGGGTCCAATGGGTTGTCCAAATTTATTACATATAATGACTTCCCGCTCTTTGACTGTTCGTGTGTGCACAACATGCAACATTGTTGGTCCTCTTTTTTTGGATTTGGGAATTTCTGTACTCACGTATAGTTTATAAGTAAAAATATGTATATATAGTAAATCTGTAACATCCCAAAAACATGGTATAATTAATCAAATTGTACCTATTGCCTTTCCTAATTCAGGGCATTGTATTTGTTCAATTTCAAGGCGATGTACATCGTCCTCATTTTCCGAATCCTTGCTGCTATCATCCATATTCATATTGTTATTTGCAGCTATTATTTCTTCAATGTCTTCATCCTCTTCATCTTGATCAGCTTCAACTTGTCATTAGAAATAAAATACGATCAATAAACAACAATTACGAAAATGCTAAAACAATAACCAAGGAAATACTTAAATCACTTAATATGCGTACCTTGAGATCTCATAACATCTCCTTCATTCTCATCATTTTCCAAACCATCTAGTTTCGTAGAATTCATTAACATCTAAAAGTATAAATGAGTAAATTAATATAAAACATAGTTTTAATTAAAATAAATACGTACCTTGAGATCTCATAAACTATCCTACATTCTCATCATTTTCCAAACCATCTAGTTTCATATAATTCATTAACATGTAAAAGAATAAATGAGTAAATTAATATAAAACATAGTTTTAATTAAAATAAATTGTACAAACATAATAATACCTTGAAATATCCAATCATCATCATCATCAACAAGATTCAATTGTTCCTTTGATCTATCTTTAATACTATTAGGCCTTCCCGCTTTTTTACTCAATACGCCCCTTTGTGTTTTTGATAGTAGTTCACCCATCGTAACTGTTGATCTACTTTGATTCTCTTTCAACGCCTTTGAATTCAACGGAAACTTTTCAGTGGCCTTTGGAGCGATCATTCAATTCTTCTTCTCTAAATTAGCAATCCTATTCATTGATAGTGGTGCAATATATTGTGGCCGATGTTGCTATAACAAATATCATGTTCATTAGAAAATACGTGTTTACAAAATAAAATAAAACTAGTATTTGTACCCGCACTGCTTGGCAGGGAAGGGTGACATATCATTTATTAACAAAATTTAAATAAAACATAGATAGACCCCAAAAGTTTTATAAACAAACCGCAAAGCTAGAAACTAAAATTACAAACAGCTACTACCAAAACACCACTATAACCATTCTAAAAAACCCAACTTAGCTCTATGTTACAGACAACTTTAGCTCTAAGGTTATTCATTAAATATAGAGTAGCCTAGGACCATTTTTTTTTTTTTGAAAAACTGAAACAGCATAACATACAACATTATTAGAAGCAACGTGGCAGACTATTGTGATTATACTATTGTGCAACAGTGGAATCTGTGATAGGCAACAAAGTTGCTACATATAAAGTAGATAATAAAATAAATTCATAATCTATTACCTTTTTGGATACTTCGACACTTATATTCACTTCTTGATCTTCCTCACTATTATCATCATTATCATTATCAGGTATATAGGCTACGTCTTTCGCATTATTGTAAGTAGGTTTCACTTTCTTTTTCTTCATGTTTTGACTATTTACCAAACTTGTAAATGAATTTGCAATCCTTTTCAATCCCAACTCTTCTAATTTCTTATTATTTTCTTTAACCCTCAATAGCTTCCTCATCTTATAATCATTGACTTTCCCTTGATCAATTTGAATTTGGTTGCTTTTCTTTGCCACTAGACCTGCTCAAAGTCAAAAATGCAAAAATAAAACAACAATAGAGTACATTAAACATTCATCATTTATTATAATCACTACAAAAGGTAATAATTTGAGGTACCAAGAAGATCAACCTGGGAAATAAGGACCCTACAATCCCATAAAAAACATGGACCATGGTTCATAAAAAAACAACCATAAAGTGTTGTTAAGTGGCACAAGAAAAACAAATATGTTGCCACTTACCAGAACCCAAAAACTAGGTGCACCCTCCATCACCCTCAAACTGTTGCACAACGTAACCAGACCAAATACAACTGACCCGAACGATAAGATCCCACCCCCACCCGTGGTTTGAACCACTAACAAAAGTAGACTCGGAACAAAAAGACCCAACACTTGGACAGGGTGTGACGCACCATGGCCTTAGTCAAAACAGTCTAGTTCATGACATAAAAGGACACAAAATAGATGCATAATATGGCTTTCAATTTTCCATTTGTTTCTTTACCCTACTTGGTCTTTGTAGCTGGATATATTGTTTATTAAAATGAATTTATCATTTGGGATTTTATGAGTGGATCACCCAACAATCATATTCATCATCCACCACACATGTACCTGTAGTCTCATGCTTTGATAATATTATTTATATTTGATGATTTTCAAACAAAACCCTAAGAAACCCTTTTGGTTTTCAAACAAAAAACCTACGGTCAGCTTCAACCAACCATTTAGTTAATAATAATAATCATTTAAATCTGATGGTTTTCAAACAAAAACCTAAAAAAACCCGATGAAAAGTACTGACAGAATATGCGCAAACTAACATGTAGGTCGAACATAACAGAACATACAGTACGATTTCTTATGATAAAACCTTAAGTTGAAGATTTGAAGGTGGGTTGAAGCTGACCAAGGATTGAAGATTTAAAGATTTGAACATACAGTACGATTTCTAGGTTGAACATAACAGAACATAAAGAACATACAATACGATTTCTTATGAACATACAGTGCGATACTGACCCAGGATTGAAGATTTGAAGGTGGGTTGAAGCTGCGATGTAACCCTTCTGCTTGTTCTCTTCAATTGGGAGATTGAAGCCTTCTAGTTTCCTTGGGCATGTTTTATTTAGGAATGATTAAAGGGGGAAACTTAAAATTTTTCAGCCAAAAATGCCGGCTATTCATTTTAATCAGTGTACCGCCTTTTTTTTGTGTAAATGAGATGTTAAACTCATTGAGATAAAGATATATTTATTTAAAACTAAAAGGTTGTTATTTAAAATAATAATTTCTTTCATGTTATAATATCAAATAATTATAAAATTAATTGATGAAAAGATCAAATAGTCATAAAATAGAATAACTACTCCCTCCGTCCCACTTTAAATGTCCCACTTCCAAAAACACACATTTTAAGAAATTTTTTGTTTGTATGTGGTAAAATGACAATAATGTCCTCAAAAGTGATGATTGTATTTTGTCTTTTATGGGCAAAACTGGAAATTACATTTCCATTTTTGGAAAGGGACATTTAATTTGGGACAAACAAAAAAGGAAATGAGGACATTTAAAGTGGGACGGAGGGAGTAATATTTTTGATCTATAAATGTAAATTTTTTTTAAAATATATATATATATATATATGTGTGTGTGTGTGTGTGTTTTAATGGATATTTAGGCATGTAAATGAGTCGAGTCAAACTTGACTAGTGCACTTTATCATGGATACTCACCTATCAGCGGATTAACCCATTGCCTTAAACATAACAAGTTTAATACATGTTAATTCGACAGTTGGTAAATAACAAAATGAAGGGGCATCTGTTACTACTCACATCAATAAATTTTAATTCAATCATTTTATCGCTTAGAATCACTTAACATAAAATTTGATAATGAGATTCAAGCACTCATTATCTTCTTTCATTCTGTCTGAGAGTTAGTCACGAATGGTTAGAGCAGTATATACATCCAGTAAGTTTGTTCAGGTCAGCTGTGATAGTCCTAACAATTAACATAGGCAGAGAGGGTTTGGCGCTGCACAGGCAATGGTGGTTTCGCTTCTGCAGCTACAGGTGATGGTGGTTTTGGTGCTTGTTACAACCTCAGACATTAGAAGCACATCCAGACATTATTTCCCACTGCCTGAATGCTGCATTAATATATCTTTAAGGTATTTAAAAAATATAATGCCAAATGACTTAACAAGAATGATCATTTTTGTATGTCATATCTCATAACCAAAAACACACAAGACAAATAAGCCTAGGCACAGCTACAAAATTCAATTTAATCAACATAAAGGCAAAAACAAAGGAGTATTTGTAACAGCTGCATTACATGACATTGACAATGCATAACAATGATCCACATGTAACAGCTCCACTAATCCAGACTGCACAGCTTTCAATGCATCAAAATCCATCAGGACATCCTCACATATGTCTTTAGTAAGCAATGGTGCAGATTATACCCCTGTCACATAAATACAATGAACTTTTAGGCGAATTACCATTATACCCCTGTCACATAAATATAAACAAGATGCCATATCTAGCCTATTAGAAACAAGAACCAAACCGATTTCTAAGACAGGTTGATATGGAAACGTTGTTTTTGTAACTTAATAACTCAATTATCAACAACTTCTTCATCCGGATGCATCCAATCCCATAATGTATCATCATAATCAGAATCATCACCATTCTCTTTATCAACATCCGCGGCAGCTAATTTTGTACTTGCGTCAACCATAAGAGGAGGGATGTCTTCTCTTGAAACACGAGTCTCTTGCTCACTAAATTGTGCAAACGAACCCAACATTTCATCATTAGGCTCACACCAGTAGGAGCTACCATCAGTTTCATTATCTTCCTCATCGAAGTCATATACTTCCCATGGAATCGTATTGACAACATAATGCAAGCCATCTACTATAGGGTCTGGTACATAAAACACTTGTTTAACTTGTGAAGGCATGACAAATGGATCATCAGAATAGCAAAGCTTTTTCAAATTAACGCATGTTAAGCCATAATCATCTTTCTCAACTTGGTACCACTCACAATGAAACAAAACAACTCGAAACTTTGAACAATAGTCAAGTTCAATTATCTCCAAAATTCTACCATATTAGTCAACATTCCCAATGGCTGGATTTTTGTCTCGAGAACTCGCAAAGCTAGAAGTTTTTGCTGTAACTGAAACACCACTATTTTGAGTTTTGCAACTAACGTCTCTAGATTTAGCATGAAAACTATATCCATTGGCATAATACGCAAAGTATCTCTTACATGTAGGACTAGGTCCCTTAGCAAGCCAAAAAATATGATCTGCGACATTATTATTTGTTACTTTGTCTTTGAACCAACCAGGAAACCCGTGACTATGGTTTTGTGCTTGTGCCCATTTACGTTTTCGGGGTTGACTTTCAATATAAGCTTCATGTTCACTGCAACATCATTTTGACAAATATGTCATGAAGATGGAATAATTAATACTAACATATAATTTGAAGGAAATAGAGGCTATGAGTTAGTTACTTACATGATATAATCATTAACTTCTTCACAATCAGAGTTGAATAATGCATAACGATGTGCTTGTTCCATTAAATGAGCATCTAAAGTGAAAGTTGTGCCCTGTCTTCGTTTTTTACCACCCAAAGGATGGCCCCCATTAACAAATACTGTTTCATCCAACTTATTTTCTCCCTCTAAATCATCGTTATCTTCTGCACCCTTAGTAACACCAGAATTTACTCCATTCATATATCGTGAGCAAAAAGTTAAACATTCTTCAATCAAATACCCTTCTGCTATGGATCCCTCTGGTGGCTCTTATTCCGCACATATGACTTCAACTTGCACAAGTTCCTTTCTGTAAAGAACATCCATCTATATTGAACGGGTCCTCCAAGCCTAACTTCATTTACTAAGTGAATAGGTAAATGCACCATTATGTCAAAAAAAAAACTTGGCAAAAATATTTTCTCTAACTCACACAATGTTTCTGTAATTTCTAATTGTAATATGTCAAGGTCCTCGGGCTTAACGACTTTGCTGCACAAGCTTCAAAAAAATAAACCTAACCTAATCAAAGGGATAGCAACATGCTTTGGTAATGACTTTCTGACAGCAACTTGAAGTAAGTAATGCAAAAATATGTGAGCATCATGACTCTTTTAACCCGAAAATTTCTCTTCAGAAGAATGAACACAACGTGCAATATTAGACGCGCACCCATAAGGTAATTTTGTTAACTTCAAAACACGACAAAAATTAACTTTCTCTTCTGAAGACATTGAAAAACATGCTCTCTCTATGATAACATGCTTACCGTCATCTGAAAGTACCGGGTGAAGCCTTTCTTTGATGCCAAGTTCTAAGATGTCAAACCGAGCCTTTGGATGATCTTTTGATTTACCACTAATATCCAACAAAGTCCCTATCAGGTTATCACATATATTTTTTTCAATGTGCATCACGTCAAGATTATGTCGACATTTATTAAATTGCCAGTACGGTAATTCAAAAAATATTGACCTTTTCTTCCATGGGCAAGTGCTATCATTTTTCATCCTTTGTTTCTTCCCAAATATATTCTTAAAGCTAGATAACTCAGTCAAAGCTTCATCACCTGATAGAGGTTTTGGTGAAAGCCTCTTCTCAGTCTTGCCATTGAAATCACTCTTATTACGTCGCCATGGGTGTTCAGCATCTAAAAATCTGCGATGATCCATATAACATGTTTTCTTACTATGCTTCAAGTAAAGTGAACTAGTCTCATAGTTACAACAATGACATGCAAAATGTCCCTTTGTTTTCCACCCCGACAACATTGAGTAACCTGGAAAATCACTAATTGTCCACATCAAGGTTGCACGCATTTTAAATACCTCATCTTTAGATTTATCATATGTCTCAAACCCATTAATCCACAATTCTTTAAGCTCCTCAACTAAAGGCTGTAAATAAACATCTATGTTATTACATGGAGATTCAGGTCCAAAAACTAACAAAGACTATATAAAGTACTCTTGTTTTAATGACATCCATGGAGGCAAATTGTAATTGACTAGCACCACGGGCCAAGTGCTATGAGCAATGCTCATTGTTCCAAATGGATTAAACCCATCACTTGACAATCCTAACCTCACATTTCTATTTTCCTCTGCAAAATCAGGATACAAAGAATCAAATTCCTTCCAACTTTGTCCATCCGCAGGATGTCGTAAATTTCCATCTTTAGGAAGTCCTTCGTCATGCCAGGTCATATGCTTAGCTGTTTCTGAACACATGAAAAGTCTTTGTAGCCTTGGTACCAAAGCAAAATGCCACACCACTTTAGCTGGAACTTTTGAAGACTTATTAGAGTGTTCACCATTATTGTTTTGTTGTTTCCACTTACAGGTATGGCAAATGTGGCACACTTCAGTATGTTCATCCTCTTTCCAATAAAGCATACAATCATTAGGACATACAATAATCTTATTATAATCAAGCCCTAACTCCTTTATGATTTTTCTTGCTTGAGTAAAATTAGCTGGATGTTTTGCCTCTGGGATCATCTCTAGTAAAAGTTGTAGAAGATCATCAAATGCCACATTACTAAGCCCATGAAGGGTTTTATAGAGAAGAAGTCTGATGATGAAAGATAGCTTCGAAAAACTTTTACATCCAGGGAACAACTCTTGCTTTCCATCTTCGACCGGCTTATGGAACCTTTTGGCTTCCTCATTTGAACCTCCTTGTACCGTGCTTGCTTCTCTTACAGTATCTCTAAATCTATCATGCAATAATTCATTAAAATTGTCATGCATACCATCTCCAATATCATATATGTCGTTATTAATCGTTGTTTGTGAGGGACTTTCTCCATGAAAAACCCATACATAATAGTCTTTTACAAATCCATGTCCTTTTAAGTGATCAAATACTTCATTTCTTTGATGCCAATAACGGTTTATGCATTGTTTACAAGGACACAAGATTTGAGATCCTTTTGCCGCTTTAGCAAATGAGGCATTAAGGAATTCAATAACTCCAATTTCAAATTCAGGTAACCGTCTAGGCATATACTTCCAATCTCGAACATTGTCCATGTCTCTCGCAATTCTGAAATTAAAAGCAAATTATCTCTAAAACACATGTATTTTTTATTTGGTTCCGCAGATTGCAATCCTACACTTGAATCAAGTTATGTTATTAGTTAAACAACCCTCTTTATGATTGATTATACCCCAAAAAGTTGAGTTCTAAATTCTAGATGTAAACGATTTTGATGATTAGTAAAACATGAAAACAAATTAAAATCATACATTTAGCTTTTTACGAGCCAAACTCGAACTAAAATTTCGGCTCATTAATATAAACGATCCGAGCCGTTAACAACCTCACTCTCATGTTATTTTTTCTAAAGTCTAATGATTATGTCTTATATTCTTATACCTATTATAATACAATGTTACAAACAACAAATGGGTCTTGTTACTCTTGTATTCTAAGTTCTGACTTCTAACAGCAAAGATCAACATCAAACACCAAATGCGAGCCAAATTCAAAAACGAATTTTCTATCAGCAAATGCCAATTTAAAACAGAAACAGTGAAGTTACTGGAATAAAATAACAAGTAAAACATATTTCAATCAGAAAAATAGAAACTAAAACAGATTATAAATAGAAACTTGTTAATAAAACAAGACATGAGCCTAAACGAGCTTATGGAACCTTTTGATGACTTAATAAAACAGGACATGAGCCTAACAAGTAAAACATATTTCAAATCAGAAAAATTGAAACGAAAACAGATTTACAAGCAGGACCGACCTAAAAATACGTTAATCAGGTTTAATTCTAGTTTAAATTCATACATTCATACATATCACCTGAGAAGATAACCTCTTTGCCGAAAGCCAAAGTCAAATCTGATGTATATTGTGCAAGGCGAAGATCGAGAACTTCTGTATGATTGTTAAAATAGGCGCTTTACTACAACATGGATTTTTAGGTTTTGTTTATTAATACACGTGAATGTTAATATATGAAGCAGCTATATAAGGTTTAATTAAATTAATCGCAACAAACAGACATCAAACTTGTTTCTGGTATAGTGGTTGATGATGATATTTAGCTTAGAAACAACCTATGTTCGAGTCTTGTAAAATACATACCCTTTTTATAGGGGTGCAAAAGAGCCGAGCCCAAGCTCGGCTCAATTCGAGCTTTGCTTAAGGCTTGAGCTCGGCTCGAAAGTGTTTTTTTTCAGGCTCGGGCTCGGCTCGTTTATTATTTATTAATTAAATATAGTTCTTATTTTATATATAATTAGGTTATTGTAACTAATTTAATAAATAGTAATTAATATTATTTAAATATACATTTAATATATTAATTAACAAATAGATATACACCAAGCTCGTTTAGGCTCACGTGTCGGCTTTAGCTCGATAAGTAAATCCCGGGCTCGAGCTCGTTTACTAAGGGTTCTTTGTTCGTTCACCAAGTTGCACCACCTCTATACATTCCGCTCACTATCTAAAATCCCCACCCGAGACCTATTTCGTAACAATGGGACAATGCGAGCTATATAATATTAATGGAGAAGAGTTGATACCAATTGAATTATTGTGTAAAGACGAAACGATAGTAATTAATTTTCATCTAACTTTTTAAAATAAAAGTT
This sequence comes from Ambrosia artemisiifolia, assembly GCA_032199755.1. Lineage (NCBI taxonomy): Eukaryota > Viridiplantae > Streptophyta > Magnoliopsida > Asterales > Asteraceae > Ambrosia > Ambrosia artemisiifolia. The sequence goes on from CM063526.1 coordinate 23,854,361, forward strand.
GCATTTAACTTTTCATAATGCAACCTTTTTGAAAAAAGGTTGCAACATTTAGTAACATTTGTAACCTTTAAATAAAAAGGTTGCAAATTCAGTACTAGTTTGCAAATTTTATGAAAAAATTTGCATTAGATCTTTTAATGCAACCTTTATGTTCATCGGAGTTGCATTAGATTCAAATGCAACTTCTTTGAAACATGTTGTTTCTAAAATGTTGCATTAGGTCTATTTTCTAGTAGTGATATTGCCTAAAAGAACAGTAAGTTTATTTGGTTAGCACACATGGATGGTTGTGTGTTGCATGCCTTGTTGCTTACGTAAATGTTGGTGGTGACAGGTTCTATGGATCCCGTAGGCGGCATAGCTGAAGGGAAAAGTGATGAAGCAACAAGAGTTGACATGGCCAACGAGACTCCGCAAACTGGTATGGTTTTAGTTACTGACATATACATTGTATCAAGTTTAAAAGGTTGCAAATGTGCAATAGGGTTGAATATGAAAAACTTATGTATGATTATGCTTGCAACTTGTGCAAGGCCATTGTTCATTTCTGATGTGGTTGGACCAAAAGAACATGTATAAAAATGCGTTATACATGCCTTGTTGCTTAAGAAAGCCAAAGAAACTACTGGATCAAAAACAAAAGCCAAAGAAGCTGCTGGATCAAAAACAAAAGTGTAGAATCCCCACAACGTCGTAGGGGCGGGGCGATCGGCTGATGCATAAGCAATGGGAAGCTCCTTCTTTTTGAACGTTTATTATGCATATGTAACAGTTTGTGGCCTTATCATTTTGTTGTTAAGTGCATAACATCGTTACTATTTTGGATGCCAGATCTTTTTGATCAGCGACTAACTATGTTGGGTACTTTTGTTTTTATATATGTACCTACTAAACTTGCATCTCTGTCAACCTTTTTTGCGTGCAGCTTATGTTTGAATATAACATGTGTGAATATTTCTATTGAATGACGGGAACTCTTGATGAATATAACATGTTTCTATTAAACTAACTTGTATGTTGTGCTTTATATTTACTTACACATGCAGCATTTATGCTCAATTTTAAATATGCAACAGATGCATACTTTTAACTCGTCGTGCAATATGTGCAAACATAACTTTTTACACATGCAACATTTATATTTTAGAGCGAGAGGGTGTAAGAGATTATAATATTTTGAATACATCGATTACGGATGTGGTTTTTGGATCAACGTGTAATACTTGCACAGAAAAACACCAAACTTCATGCAAACCCTAAATTTGGTGTTACGTATGCAACACCCTGTTTCCAGATTAAGCTAATGCAGTAGGTGCATACTTACCTTGCATCATTTTTATAGCACATGCAATAAGTGCATACTCGACTTTTATTAGTTGTTACACATGCAAACATAACTTATAACACATGCAACTCGTGCAATATTGTCCCTATATATCACAATATATATATATATATATATATATATATATATATATGTTCACACTTTTTACACATGCAACATTTTGTTTTGCATGTCCATACATGCAACATTTTTTATGGCTAATTTAACATATGCAACTGGTGCAAGCTTACCCTGCCTTTATGGTCTGCACATGCAATCTGTGCAAGCTTAACTTGTAAAATTTGCAATATTTGACCATACTACACTTTGTTACACATGCAACAATTTTTTGGTAAACTAAACTTGCAAAATATGTTAATATGTGCAACTTTCTACCATCAACCTCAGTTTACACATAGAATGTATATCTTTTTTACTTTTTTAAAATAATACAGACGTGCATTGAGGGTTAATTTGAACTAAATCTATTTAGTGGTGTTTACTCATGCAACATTATAATACATATTAATCGTTGCTTCACCATATTAGCAAAACAAACAAGCCATAATGTTGGTTAGTACCATTAACTCAAATGCAATATGTGTAATAAACAAAATCTATTTTAGAATATGTGTAATTAACAAAACAAACAAGCCATAATATTTTGAATACATCGATTCTGGATGTGGTTTTTGGATCAACGTGTAATACTTGCACAGAAAAACACCGAACTTCATGCAAACCCTAAATTTGGTGTTACGTGTGCAACCCCCTGTTTTCAGATTAAGCTAATGCAGTAGGTGCATAGTTACCTTGGATCATTTTTATATCACATGCAATAAGTGCATACCCGACTTTTATTAGTTGTTACACATGCAACATTTTATGCTCAACTTTAAATATGTAATAGTTGCATACTTTTAGTTCGTCGTGCAATATGTGCAAACATAACTTATAACACATGCAACTCGTGCAATATTATCCCTATATGTCACAATATATATGTTCACACTTTTTACACATGCAACATTTCTCACCATGGAGGTCCATACATGCAACATTTTTATGGCTAATTTAACATATGCAACTGGTGCAAGCTTACCCTGCCTTTATGGTCTGCACATGCAATCTGTGCAAGCTTAACTTGTAAGATTTGCGATATTTGACCATACTACACTTTGTTACACATGCAACAATTTTTTGGTAAACTTAACTTGCTAAATATGTTAATATGTGCAACTTTCTACCATCCTCCTCAGTTTACACATAGAATGTATATCTTTTTTACTTTTTTAAAATAATACAGACATGCATTGAGGGTTAATTTGAACAAAATCTATTTAGTGGTGTTTACACATGCAACATTATAATACATACTAATCGTTGTTTCACCATATTAGCAAAACAAATGTAAGACCCGCAAATCCGGTGTCAAACAGTTGGGTTAAAACTCTTAGATATGCAAAAAAACATAGTAAATTTTCTTTCGAAAGAGTATGTTTGAATCAAAGTGTACGCAGCGGAAAATCAATTAAATTAAAATTTACAAAACCCATGGAATATTATTATTCAAATGTAAGTCGAATTTAATATTTATCATGAGTATACAAAAAAAAAACGTCTTCCACTAGAAATGCCTTCAATTGTTAGGTAGCTTCTTGCATCGCCAAGCAGTCATCCATCCATCTGTCTTTTAACCTGAAATCAATCTAACGTGTATGCAAAAGTCAGCTACGCTGAGTGAGTTCAAGTTTTATAAATTTATATGAACAAGTAATTTGTCAAAATAAGATTTAACAAAATACCTCAACCTTAGAGTTAACAATAAGCGCAAACCGCTAATTTATTTTTCCCCAAGAAACAATCAAAGTCTAAGGTAGGCATACTCTGCCTAATTACCTCAAGACTTTACTTACCAATATATAATAAGCGCAGCTCGCTTATCAACACAAAGTACAATCCTGTTCATTTAAATAAACCAAAGCTAGAAATTAAAGTAGGCATATCCCACTTCTGTCATAACCCAGTTTATAAAAATACACACAATATAATTCAAACCAAAGCTAGAGATCAAAGTAGGCATATCCCACCTCTGTCATAGCTCAGTTTTATAAAAATACATATAATACGAACTATGTAACAATCCTGACTCAAAACCAAGACCAGAGATCAGAGCAGGTATATCCCACTTCCGTCATAGCTCAGTTCGACATATCAGGTAGCCATCAAACATAGTCTATTATATTTAATAACATGTATAACATAAACTAAGTAACAACCATGACACAAAACCACTACTATATATTAGAGCAGGCATATCCCACTTCTATCATAGCCCAGTTTATAAGGTCACGTAGTTGCCAAACACAGTTTATGTAAATACCTATATATAATCCATATAACCTAAACATGTAGCAAGTCAAAACAATACCCGATCTAACAAGTAAGGTTTCAAATACGTGGCCAATACATTAAGCGCATTTCGCCTATTAAATAAAAACTTAAGCCACACTTTAATCAAGACAACAGTCTATTCATATATATATATATATAACTCAAACCATATAATAACACATTAGACACATTAGGCGCATTCCGCCCATTTACGTTTCATGTGCCAAAATAATATGTATGAGTTAATATAAATTTCGTTCGTTCACAAAAATATTTATAACTTCATAAAAATATTTTGTGACTTCATAAAATAATCTGGCTAGTTTAGCATGCACGTCAGCCCAAAAATATTTAGAAAAACATTAACTAAAAGAGTGGGCGCAAGAACTCACCGGTTGCCAAACTTCCAATCCACGACTTAAGAACTCTCGAACCGTGTCCTCAAATAAAACCTCGAGCGTCCTCAATTTAGATCAAGCCGGGCCATTCAAACCCGCAAACCTATATTGGGTTCTCATACGTGTCCACCACCATCGTTAACGCAAAAACCCCAATATAATTAACCACCATGCATCCATGCCACATCCATGCATCAAAATTAATTCCAAGACAACCATCTTTGAAGGTACCTACGTACATCATCAGCATCATAACCATAAACCACAACATTATTCTATTAATTCCATCCTCATGATGTGCAAAACACCCACACGTACACAGCTTCCCTCGCAACACCTATAGCCTAGTAACATCCCTACCAATCATCCTACACAACATCCTCCATGCAAACCATAACATTTAGCATCTTCATGCACATCCTAGACATCCTCCCTCAACACCAACTTACACCCTCACCTTCGACAATCACCTTCACCACCGTACTCCTCGTCGCCACCACCACAGCCTACTACGCCACCACCCACTCCGAACAACATCACTATCTTCACACCGCCTCCACCACCTTCGACAAAGTCACCACAACCAGCTTTATCACTACTTTCATCGAAACCGTAACACACCATCACCGCCATCTACGCCCATCGCCATCATCAATATCGCCATCTTCGTCACAACCACCACCATCGCATACAACTAATACGATCGTCTTAGGAACCATACAATAACGCGACAGAAACGGAAAGGAGGTTACCTTGCTGCGACTTGTAGATCCGATAACCATTGTTTCCGGGCCACCACCGTCGTCGTCCGTTTCTCTTCCCGCTCATGCTTTCTCGACTCAACGACGAATGTCGACCGGTTCAGAACAGAACCATGGTGTGTGTAACTGAAGAGAGATGGCTGTTTGGGTCGTGGATCTTGGTCTTGTTAGGCTTCGTTAAAGAACACTGGAGGTGAGGGAGCCGAGGGGTCCGGTTTATGGGCCAGTTTTGTGCAACGATAGAAGTTTGGTAGTGAGAGGTTGTGGTGTTTTGTCGGCTGTAGGGTTTTTTTTTTAAAAGTGAGCACAATGGCTTGGTGTGCAAGGGTTTTAAAGAAGAAAAAAACTGGCTCATGCTGCATCTAAGTCCTCAAGCTTTCAATCTAGCACGTCTCAAGTCCTCAAAAGTTTAAAAACAATCTACTTGTCCTCGCAACTCATTATATAGCATTCTTGTGACAACCCTCGTTTGTCATCTAATTTATTAGAAAATGCAAAAGCCCTTAATCTATCTATGTTGGTGCAACAAGGTTCTCAAGTTAATCTTTATGGTTCGATTAATTACAATACGCCCTCATAGTTGTTTAGAAAACATAATGTTACAATTTGTAGCTGAGAATTTCGGGGCGTTACAACAAACAAGCCATAATGTTGGTTAGTACCATTAACTCAAATGAAATATGTGTAATAAACAAAATCTATTTTAGAATATGCGTAATTAACAAAACAAACAAGCCAGAATATTTTGAATACATGGATTACGGATGTTGTTTTTGGATCAACGTGTAATACTTGCACAGAAAAACATTGAACTTCATGCAAAGCCTAAATTTGGTGTTACGTATGCAACACCCTGTTTTCAGATTAAGCTAATGCAGTAGGTGCATAGTTACCTTGCATCATTTTTATAGCACATGCAATAAGTGCATACCCGACTTTTATTAGTTATTACACATGCAACATTTTATGCTCAACTTTAAATATGCAATAGTTGCATACTTTTGATTCGTCTTGCAATATGTGCAAACATAACTTATAACACATGCAACTCGTGCAATATTGTCCCTATATGTCACAATATATATGTTCACACTTTTTACACATGCAACATTTCTCACCATGCAGGTTCATACATGCAACATTTTTATGGCTAATTTAACATATGCAACTGGTGCAAGCTTACCCTGCCTTTATGGTCTGCACATGCAATCTGTGCAAGCTTAATGTAACACCCCAACCGATGGCTGAAACATCGAGGTGTCACGTAGTGATGATTGCTCAATAGCTCATGGTACTAAAGTGTAAATTTGCATACATTGAATTAATAGTTTATTACATCGAAAAGAATTTCAAGTTACAAGGATCTTAAAGCGACAAATCTAACTAAAATACAATGAAGTCAAAATATAAATCCAAAAGCTTAAAGGAAGCGTCTCAAAATAACCTGAAACATGTACAAAATAATTTTGTCAACACATATAATGTATTGGTGAGCATACCCTGTTTTAGTTCAAGAATCGTTTGTAATATTTGTGCCATGATGTATGCTAATATGTAATTAGTAGAATAAAAGCATCAAAATCAACCCTAAAAGTTTCAAGTATCAAGTATCACCTGAAAAGAATCAAGTTTCACATAACAATGACCAAGGCTCAAATGAAACCATAATCACACAAGGGATGTAAATCGTAGTACTACTCATTGTTATGCTCGGCCCATGGTTAATGATTTTGATTACGTTTCAATTCACACAAATCACATAAGCATCACATAAGGCACATTACGTTTTAAAGTCTACATAGTTTAATAATAATAATGGTACATGGATCACCCCAAAATAGTAAAACATGAAAAAGGGGAAAGATATACTCACAGTTTGCGAAACGAACAAAATCCAACTTAAGCTGACGTGTGTTATGAAATGGGAATTCCGCGGAATTCAACCTATGGAGTTTAAGAATACTAATAAGAGAAAGTCTAAAAGTCTAAGGTATCTAGGGTCTAAGGCATTAGGGTTTGCTAGGCTTATGTAGGGAAGATGAAGTTTTATTATATCTTGAATTTAATAATAATTTTAAATAAAATATATCATGATTTAAGATTTAATACGTGATGAAGAAATTATAAAACTATATTTCCACATATAGGAATATTTTCTATTTTATAGGAAAATATCCATAAAACAGATTTTAATAATTTACATTTAACTAAATAATTAATTATATCTGATTAAATGTAAATAACTAAAAATACAAGATATGATCCAAAAAAATGATATTTTTATGAAACATAATTATTTTCTGATGTATAACAGTGAAAAATAATTTTTCCATAAATTTTCTCAATTTATTTGTATTTAAAATATATTTAATGAATTTAAATCATGTTTAAATGATTAAAAAATAGGAAAATTAATAAAAATGAATGTTTTATGAACTAATAATTTTATTTCTGTTCATAATATTTAGAAATAATTTTCCTGAAAATTTGGAATTAAAATCATTAAAAATGGATTTTTAATCAATTAATTATGATTAATAACATTTAAATTAATAAAAATACGAAAATAGATTATTTTCCAGAAAATTTCAATGTGATAATTTTATTTATGGTGCCAAGATGCTACTCCTAAATTTTTATAATTTTTGGAGTAAAAATGAATTTTCTATGATTATTATAAGATTTATGTATTTGTATTTTATATATAAAAATAAAATAAATGATAACTAAAAAAGCTTGAGATCAGACCTGTAGACAAGGAGAGTCGAACCCCAGGTCTGAGCTACAACGTGTGATGCACACAACCACTACACTATAAGTAGTTTTGATGATTTTATTCAAAACAAAACCTATTTAGCTATTAACAGTTCATTCATCTTCTTCCCCAAATTCCTTAGAACCCTAACCCTAATCCCAATTAACCCGATTCAAGACACGATTAAGGCTCTGTAATAAAGCGCTTTTATTCACCATGATAAAACGAGTGAAATGGCACGAAAAAAATAGACTTACAATCGTGTATGGAGATCGAAGAAGAGGTGCAAAAACCGAAATATGGTAGGACCGATTTACGCTCCTAGAGACGTGTGTTAAGAGGTGTTTTTTGTGGGTTTATGATGTGTAAAAGTGCAGAAACTAAAAGACCTATTCGGATTATGTGAAGGCTCGCTAAACACCGACTTAATTGAAACATAAAGACTTCCGGTCGGTTACACTTTAATATGTGATTAAACTCACTTAAATACGTGTTTAGGACTGATATTATGATGGGAAAACGTTGGAACCTTGAGTGTAACGTATGGGACTTGAAATGCAATGATAAAAAGCATTAATAACAACCTACAATACCTCGCCGGAGCAAGGATCGCCGGCGGCGACTTCATGATCGGAAAAAAATATGTTCAGGAGGTAAGGAGAAGTTGATTTTTAAAACTTTTACAATATGGCAGAAATGGTCCTTCTCAATTAACCTTGTTAGTTATAATAGGATTTAGTTAGTTTCTTTTCTTTAAAACTTAACAAAACTAACTTGGTTTTAACTTAAACTATCCATTTATTTTACCTTCTTAAACTAAAATAAAATAATATAGAACTTTTATAAGATAAGATAATTATACGATTATGAGACGTTTTATATGTCAAAACATACGTATCCAAAACGTATACATATAACCCTTTTGTTTAAAAATAATAATAAAATAGAATAACAATTGATGAGGACTAAAGATGAAACTACAAAATAGGCGAAGGACTAAAATGACTACTTGCTAAAGGATGAGGGTGACGGTTGTCACACTTAACTTGTAAAACTTGCAATTAGGGATTTTCACGGCAGGGGATGTGTCAACATACGCCTTTGTGGCGTCGAGGGCTCAGTCGTGGGGATTGCAGGACCACATCCTTCGGAGTGCTGGTGTGATGGGGGTGGATTCTGACTACACCCTCGCACTTGGTAATATTAAAACAGTTCTTCCAGAAATTGATCTAGGCGGTTATACCGATAAGGAGACCGCCCCCAAGAAACCTCAACAAACCTTGGCGAATGCTCTTTATGGTAAACACGTGCAGACTATGGAGGGGCACTTTGATATGACTCCGCGACAAAAGGCAGTGTTTGCATGCCTTCAAGAGGCTCATGCTCAAGATTTTCTTACTGTCGTGCCCATTGAAGGGCTTGGGCAGCAGATGTCGGCAATCGAATACAGGGCTATTCTCAAATACCGGCTCATGATACCCCTGTTCCCCTCGGATGAACCATGCCCCATTTGCAAAAAAGCATGTCTGGATAAATTTGGCGAGCATGCGCTCCACTGCAAGGAATTGCCGGGGTTCAAGTACCGCCATGATTTGGTCAGAGATGTTCTATGGGATGTGCTTCGAAGTGCGGGAGTCTCAGCTAAGAAAGAAGCACCAGTCAATTTTCTGACTGACCCACGAGAGGGGAGATCTACCTTGCGTCCTGCGGATGTTCTTGTGTTTGGATGGGTTGGGGGCAAACATGCTTGTGTTGACTTGACAGGGGTGTCCCCCTTGGTAGGTTTGCGAGACAGCGGTTTTGTACCGGGGCAGGCAGTTTTGAGGGCAGAAGCTAAGAAGGTCGCTAAGCACGAAGCAGCCTGTTTAGAGAATCAACATGTGTTCCTGCCATTTGCTTTTGACACATTTGGATCCCTGGCCCCGGAGGCAGTACGATTTCTGAAACGAGTGCAGAAGGTGGTCCACAGTGACTCGCAGAGCCCTAAGAACCAAGGGTTTGTGTTTAGCAGGATAGGCTTTGCGATTCAAAAGGGGATAGCGGCGCAGCTTGTTGCCCGCTTACCCACCATCTAAATGTAACTTGTTTTGACAAAGAGGATATATTTGACCATACTACACTTTTTTACACATGCAATAATTTTTTGGTAAACTTAACTTGCAAAATATGTTAATATGTGCAACTTTCTACCATCCTCCTCAGTTTACATATAGAATGTATATCTTTTTTACTTTTTTAAAATAATACAGACATGCATTAAGGGTTAATTTGAATTAAATATATTTAGTGGTGTTTACACATGCAACATCATAATACATATTAATCGTTGCTTCACCATATTAGCAAAACAAACAAGCCATAATGTTGGTTAGTACCATTACACTTTCAACCCCCCTTTTCATGAATGGCGACTTATTGAAGAATGAAACATGTCTCTCACATTGTGGGTTCCTTTTAGTAGCATCTAATTCTGCAATCCGTTGTTGTCGAATAGCCAATGTCATATTATCATCATCTTTCTCACCGCCCAACGTGGACCCAGAAGCACCACTCAAACTGTATTGACGGTAAGCACCACTATTCATTTCAAACGAACTAACAGGCTGCACCAAAGGGTAACTCCACAAGTTGTCGAACCCCTGACCATCCCCTCCCTCTCCTGTTTTTATGCAACCCCTGAGAAACTTAGTAAGCTGACCCTAACCGTCAACACAAGGTTAATAAACTATAACCATACCACTTTGGCCAATCTCGCCACCCATGTCAACTGTTGTTGCTTCATCATGTTTCTTTTCAGCTATGACGTCTAACGGATCAATAAAACCTGTCACAACCAACATTTACTTAAGCAACAAGGCATGTATAACGCATTTTTGTACATGTTCTTTTGGTCCAACCACATCAGAAACGATCAATGGTCCTGCACAAGTTGCAAGCATAATCATATATAAGTTTTTCATATTCAACCCTATTGCACATTTGCAACCTTTTAAACTTGATACAATGTATATGTCAGTAACTAAAACCATACCAGTTTGCGGAGTCTCACTGGCCATGTCAACTCTTGTTGCTTCATCACTTTTCCTTTTAGCTATGCCGCCTACGGGATCCATAGAACCTGTCAACACCAACATTTACGTAAGCAACAAGGCATGCAACACACAACCGTCCATGTGTGCTAACCAAATAAACTTACTGTTCTTTTCGGAAATATCAACATTAAGTTGTTCTTTTTCTCCAACAGCACCAGGGACGAACAATGGATATGCACAAGCCGGAAGGGCAATCATTTAAAAGTTTGTCATACTAAACTTTTAAGTGAATCTATGAGTGTTACATATGCAAACTGTCAACACAAGAGCAATAAATAAAAGTATACCAATTCGGGGAATCTCATTGACCATGTCAGCTGCTGCAGTCTCATCACTTTTACCTTCACTTATGGCACCTAACGGATCAATGGAACCTGTCACAACCAACATTTACGTAAGCAACAACGTATGCATAACGCAATAGTTCATGTGTGCTAACAAAACAAACATACGCTTATTTTCAACAATGTCAACGCTAAGAGGTTCCTTTTTTTCCAACCATATCAGCGCCGAACAATGTATCTGCACAAGTTGCAACCACAATCATATACAAGTTTATATATAAGTGTTACATATGCAAAAATTCAGGTACCGTACGAAACTCACCTGTGTTTTCACACGACTTAGCATCTCCTACATTTGGTACCTCGCCTTTAGCGCCCACTTCAAGTTTGCAAATCTAATTAATGTCTTAACATATGAAACGTTTTGATTCAATAATCAACACATACCGGTCAGCTGACCCGTAACCTCCATGTCCATCTGTGTTAAGGCGACACTGAAGCTGGGCCCATCATACCCATCATACCACAACATTTCTTTCAATGCTTATTGATACACTACTATCAACCACATTAGCATTTTTACGTCTTTTCCTGATTCAAACACAGTACACAATGAGCTATTACACACTACACCCTGATTCAAACACAGTAACACTAAACAATCGATCATCATACCCAAAACAAATACAACCCCCTGTTTAACAATAAGATTTAACCCCTATGTATATAATCATGCTTATACCCAACCCCCCAAACCCTGTTTATAACACACAAACAACCCTCCTGTTTAACATCATCATGAACGATTACCCAAAAAAACACTATATGAACAATGTTACACAATAACATTTAACCCCTGTTTTATAATCATGCTTATACCCCCCCCCCCCCAAAGAACACTGTATGAACAATGTTACACAAAAAACACATCCAAAGAACATACCTGCGATCAGATTTCTTTAGCTTCCAGTGTCTTCTCTTTGAAGACATTGACCAGAAAAGAGGTTTCATTATTATCTTGATCGTTGTATAGGGGTAAATGAAGTAGTTGATTTACAGGGCTTTGTTTATCGACGTAGAGTGCAACGATTAAACGTCTTTGATGATGGACGATGATGGACGTAGAGGGTTTGATGATCGACGTGGGGTTGAAGAATAGAGGGTTTGATGAACACAGGGTTATGGAGCTTGAAAGCTTTTTGGGGAAATTTGAATTTTTTGATCAAAGAGGAGAGAGAAGTGGGTTATATAGGTTGTAGGATGTTGATGATGTGATGAACCTGCCATGCAACAGAGATAAAAAAGCCAAATGGCTATAATACCCTTTTGCCCACTTGTGTAGTACTTTCATTAATAAAATAACCAAGAATTAATGGTAGTCATTGATCTTGGAGATCAATGGTTGTGATGAAGTTTCCATGGGTTTCTTCAAAATTTTGGGGTTTTCATTCTAACCCTTCCCATATGTATATATATATATATATATGTATGTATATATATATATATGTTAATCTAGGACCTAGTTATGATTAATGTAAGTTAATTGTTGTTTAACTGGGATGGGTCTTACATGCGTGTCACATGCAACTTTCCCTCAACTTTTAAACGTCGCTAACCTTTTTATACGTGATTATTTTTTAACAAATTAGATCATAAAATCGAGTGATTTTTTATCGTTCTAACAAGTACCCAATAGATTTAACTTTGGAAAAAAAAAGGTTGACCTGATTTTTTATGGAGTTTTTATCTGAATTGATTGGGTCGGATTGAAACCGGTTTGGTCTCAAATCGTTACCTAAGACCTGTGAGTTGGGTCAACATGACACCAGTTTCGCTGATGAAAAATCGCACCGGAAATCAAACATACGACTCGGGTTGACAAACGGTTTGGATTAATGCCATTAAATAGGTTAATTAGAAACCGATTTGGAAATACAAACTTGTTTCCTCGGGTAATCTAAACCAGTTTTTTTACCGGTGAATTCTAGTTTTTATGTTGTTGTGCACAGTAGATCTTACTTGCACTGATATAAACAGTTGATAAACATGACATCTGATATCATGTATTTCTTTATTACAAAGCGATTTCTTTTTTAGTGTAAAAAGTTGGTCATTGGTCATATCAACGGTGTGGCCGGGTTAAACTATATGATAGCTTTTTTTTTTTTTTTTGACACACGTGGACATAGAAAAGTCATTTTTTTGTCGGTTCATTTAATCGGAGACTGAATCACAAATTCTCACATGTTAGAATGAGTTGAATAGAAAATAGAAAATAGAAATTGGCTAGTTGGAATGAGTTGAAAGAAAAATAGCAATTGGCTACTACTATAAGTCTATAAAGAAATACTTTGGATAAACTCTACTTAGGTATGGCAATTCCAATACTAGTAATTTCCGTCAGAGGTTGAACGGTATGGTTTGCCTCTGAACGGTATGGTTTGGCATCTGGTATATCCAGAGTATGAAGTATACCAATTAGTTTATTAAAAAGAAATTCCTAACTTCATTTTTAAGAACTTTCCTTTTTTACTATTTTGATTTTTGTGTACTTTTTAACGACTAAAATAAATTAAGGTATCGATCCGCTGATAAATAATATATACATCCCTGGTACTTTAAAAGTAAAATATGTAAATTTTGAGGATACAGATCTAAATTATAAGTTAAGAATTCATGTCATAAAAAGTATATAATGTTATGTATGTATACATATAATAAACTAAAGCAATTTTAATGACATGACATTCAAAGAAGTATTCTCCTCTCTAAATGTGTCATGTGTCATCCCATGTGGCATTGAGATATTTTAGGAAAAAAAATTTAAAAATAAAATTGGATTTTTCTCTCTTATGTTTCCTCCCATAATTTTTAAACGTTAATATCTTTTATATACGAGATTTTTTAAAGAAAAAAATTACACCAAATTAACGAGCGTTTTATTATCTTTCCAACGAGTACCATAGTGCTATATAAAAAAAAGGGAGAAAAAAAACGAATATTTTTTTGTGGGGTTTTGTTCGTACAGGAAAAAAAACACAAAGTGTTCAGGTAAATCATTAATCATGTATAGGCAAGTCACTAATTATGTTCAAATCAGTAAATATGAATTCTATTTTCAACATGCGTTAGCATTAGAGTTATACATTGTTTTAGGTTAGATATTAATATTAGAGTTATACATTGTTTAAGGTTAGGCTTTAACATTAGAGATACATTTTTAATTGTTTTAGGTTAGGTGCTACCTGAAGCTTTATTGCATGTAACTGTAAAGCGAATCATTCTATTTTATATGTAAAATTAATATGTTATATTAGATTTCTCAACCCCGAGACGTTCCCGAGGTATAATCTAGTCAAATATATAATTTAAATAAAAAAAAATTCATTTTTCAAGTAATGATAGTACTAAATAATCAGGACCAAGGTTAAGAAAAAATAAAAATAAAATTTCTTTGGGTACATATTTTGCGTATACATTTTTGGGTATTCGTGACTATCCCACATACCCATGGAAATACTTCAATACAAAGTAGAAATTATTTAAGAGAAAATAAAATTACAAAATATGAAAAGTGGTTGCTATTAAACAAATGTTTTTGTAAAAAAATATGTTGAATTCAGTAGTGGCATATTTAGAAAAAAAATTTAGAAGTAACGTTCAAACTAAAAAGTTTTACTGTAGTTTCATACAATGTGAACGAAATAAAAATAAAAACATGGTAATTTGAGTTTGGGTTTTGTTAATTTTATGGATGCAAACGAGCCGAGCTTGAGTTTAAAACAAAACTCGTTTATTAATTGAGCCCGATCTCGAGCCTAGAAAGTAAAGCTCGTAAGGCTTGTCGAGCCTTCATGTAATATTAGTTTTATTAATATTTAATAAAACTTAACCCCTCATTTAAGCTTGTTTACTAAATGAGCCCGAATCGAGCTTCATTTATCGAGCTCTGAACCTCATCATTTATATTATTTTTATTTAAAATATTTAAATAATTCTATTTAGCAAGTGGTTTATGCAATGAGGTGTTGTACTATGTGCATCATTGGTGTTATGTGTTTTATGTTGTTGTACCCTGTGCAGGCTGGGTTGTACATGTGCATAACAGAATGAGAGAGAGTTGTTCAAGCCACGTAATACCTATCTATCTTCTCCTCTATCCTTTTCTAATTCCTCACCTACTTCATGATTAAACACTTATGCCTCATTCTCTCTCTTAAATTTTTTACCCTCTTACATTCTCTTTATTACATTATTTACCCTCCTCACCTACCATACACTTATGGATTATTGGTCAAAGAGAGGGATAGAGAAAGGAGGGATGAGGTGGTGCTACGATGGAGCTACGGTGAGATTGCCAAATGTTGTCTTCCGTCATATGTACCCCTTCGCACCTCATTTCTCTCTGTCTGTGTGTGTCGATGTCTCTTTCTTAATCACCTTTTAGGTTGTGTGTTTTGATAATCTGAACCACTATTTTTTAAGAGAAGAAATGGGTTAGGATCCCGAATATTATTGCCATGCTTGGTTTGAGTATGTTGTGTGGTGGTGATCTCGGTGAAAGTGGTAGCGGTTGTACGAGAGAGGTGGAAGTGAATGATGGGGTGGTTGTGGGAATCGGAAAGATGGAGAATGGGTGCGCCATTGGGATATGAAAATGAGTTTGTAGCTCATACTGTTGTTTTGTTATTAACGGTGTATACACACGGAAGAATCAAAGATTAAGGTAAAATGAAAGGGGCAATGGAATGTTTAATAATTTTGGGATGTGAAAAAAATATACATAGAATGTTTAATGGTTTGTGTTATGTGGACCGGTCAGATCAGATTTAAGAACCGGATTGTTTCATAAATAATTGGGTAAAAATTTTAAAAATATTAAAAAATTCAGTTCAACCCCTTAAAACCCAGTCTAACCGGCTCAGTTCCTGGTCTGATCGTCGGTTCACCGGTCCACCCCTGGATCGATGCACACCCAGTAAACCGGACCGGTTCAACCCCCAGTTGTTTCAAAACACTGGTTTGAGGTCTATGATTTGTTGGACGATAAAAAAAGTACTTACGGAACAATGCCCCTCACGTGACGTGGGAGGGCCTTATTTTAACAATAGTTGTTTGATGAATGCATATTGCTGGTATATCAATTGCGTTACCGACACATGACCCCCGCCGCAACGCGCGGGGGTCTAATTCTAGTTAACTAATAAATAGTAAACGAGCCGATCCCGAGCTTCAGTAATTTTTAACAAACCGAGTTCGAGCCCTAATAAGTTTTTCGAGCTCGGGCTCGGCTCTTTTGCACCCCTAATTTTGTTGGGTATTTTTAGGCGTGTAAATGAGTCGAGCCGAGCTCGAGCCTGATTGGGCTCGAGCTTGGCTCTCCATGCTTTTACAAAGCTCGAGCTCGGATCGGTTCGAGCCAAAAACTTTGAGCTCGAGCTCGGCTCAAAAGTAAAACCTAAGAGCTCGGGCTCGCTCGGCTCAGCTCTAAATAATTTTAGAACAATTTTAAAGGAGATAAAAGCTTGGCTTGAGCTCGCTTCAAAGCTTAAATGAGCCAAAACTCGGCTCGAGCTCAGCTCACCAATGTTACCGAGCCGATCCCGAATAGCTCCCGAGCCGCTGTGCATTTACACCCCTATGTATTTTGTTAGTTTAGTTGGGTTTAGTATTAGTTAATTCGAGTTTGATAACTATTTTCCGAGTGACGTAACGTTGTGACGCAAAATTTATTTTAGTAGTAACGTAAAATTTGTTTTAGAGGCAACGTTTTACAAAAAATCGTAAAAAAAAAAATTCCCACTACGCACGAAAAACCAAGGGGCAACGAGCGCGGCACCTAGCACAAAGCTAGGTCTGCCCCTGGAAATAAGCTCTTTAATAGATTAATCACGTCGAGTCAACTCAGTTTGTAAATGAGCTAAGCCTAAGCTTAGTGTTAACGGAGTTAGGGGGAAGCTTCTCCAAGCTCTCTACACCGCCACTCCTTGGCGTGCAGGGGGAGGGGAGGGGAGCCCCTTGGGCGGGGAGGACTCCATGGGGGGGGGGGGGGGTTGGGGAGGGACACGTGATAGATTTTTATTGGAGGAGGAATTAGAGGTGGAACCGGCTGTTAGCTTTTAAAAAAAAAAGAAATTAAAACAAAATAAAAGTAACCGTTGGGATTAAAAAAATTAAAACAAAATAAAAGTAACCGTTAGGTTTTAAAAAATTACATAATTAACCCTATTAAATTAAATAAAAACATTACATAATCCTAAATTACTTATTAAAACATTAGATAATTAAACCTAAATTTCTTCTACGGAGAATAGTTATCCCAATCCTCCATTGTGTACTCCGGCGACGACACCGAACGATCGTTATCACGACCGTCCGACCTATCATCCGAGCGGATGCAGCCATAGTCAGGACTTGGAATACGGTATGGTTCATCATCCATACTCATATCTCCTTCGTAATCCTCCTCATTTTGTCCCGGGGCAGGAGGGTTTGGGGTTAGGTTGGATCTCCACCAGTCGTAGCTGCCCCACTTCCATGACAGCCATAGTGTAGTCTAGAACCCAGATTTATTCCCCGTCTGTGAGAGGAGCATCTGGATTTGGGGGAGTGTAACCTGGTAAAGGATAAATTGTTGTCACTCGACGAGATGACAGTGGTTGAGTTTGGGGGAGGAGTGTACATTGTCAAGAGGAGGAGTGTACACTGCAGGAGGAATGTGAACTATAGGAGGAGGAGTGTATAGTGTAGGAGGAGGAGATGACAGTAGTTGAGGTTGGAGAGGAGGAGAGGACAGTGGTTGTGAACGTCGTCGTCGGCGAGAGTATCGCCTGAGGTTTGATTCGGCTGAATCGTTATGATAACCACCACTCATATCTTTTTGTGCGTGTGGATTGAATTGTGACTGAGTATGAGTATTCTGTCTTCTATTTATAGGCTTAGAAAATAGCCGTTTGCAAAGTAGCCGTTGGAAAAGTAGCCGTTTGAAAAGTATCCGTTTGAATAATATTTTTTTATTAAATATTTAAATATTTTTTTAAATATTTAATTAATTTTTTTAATATTTAAATAATTTTTTATTAAACATTTAAATAAATTTTTTTAAAATATTTAAATTTATTATATTTATTAATTTATTAAATAGATTTATTTTCCAATTATACTTTATAAAAAAGAAGATAAAAAAATTCCACGTGGCACTCCCCCTCTTCCACTCCCCACAATTTTCACTCTTTACACATGGACCTCACAAGTGTCACATGCCGCTTCATGCCTCCCTTTCCCCGTTCACTCTGTATGATCTTAAGGGGGACGGGGCGCTACCAGAAATGGTCACTGGTACCCCACTACCAGCACGTTACCCGTGCTGGTAGTGGATCCGTGAACCAAATCCTGGTTGTAGTTAACGGGCTGGTACCCATGAGTTTCTCTCTCCTCATAAATAAAAAAATAAACTTACTGTTATTATTCCACTGACTCTAGCCATGAGACCGTCGGTACTGTTATTATTTTTCGAAGAAGACGACCTAGATGGTGAAGATGATGAAGAAGAAGACCTAGATGAAGAGTTGAAGCTAAAGAAGACTTGAGATAGTGAATATGAAGAAGAAAAAAGTTGAAATGGGAAAGAAGATGGTAAAGATGAAAAAGAAAAAGAGGTAAAGAAGATTTGTCTTTTATGTCTTCATAATATAATAATACATTTGTTGGTCAGATTGTTTTGGGTCTACTTTAGCTATTTTGTATTTATTATTATTATTATTATTATTATTATTATTATTATTATTATTTTGATTTCATTTTGTGGCTTTTGCTAGTCGTTTAAAAACACCACCACTATTATTATTATTATTATTATGTGAAAATAGTTGATAATGGGGTAAAGAATCAGTGGAGTGCTGCCTACAAAAAAGTGTTTCAGTGAAGTAAATTAGTGAACTGATATGGCAATGCATGATTGATAGAAATCAGTGAAGTGAAAAGCAAATCAGTTGAGCGCTCCTTTCCCCCTTAGGTTAGATTAGCTCATGGCTCTCTCGTTGATTGGCTTGTCAGGTTACTCCCTTGTTAGCAAGTGTCAGTATCATATAACAAGAAACTAACTAAATACTAATCGAATTTTTAGAGTGATGCGGGAGAACCCCAGTCAAACTATGGTGCATGGAATTTTACCTTGAATGTAATAATAGTAAATCCTATAAAATCTAACATCAATAATAAAAGATATTTTGTTCCAAAATCTTATCTATAACTTATAATAAAAGAATTGAACTTTGATGATGTGGCATTCAATGGAGGCCTCAACCCCTTCTTGAATGTGCCACATGGCATCATGTAGGATTTTTTAATTTTTGAGTTTTTTAATAAATCTATATATATTATAATTATTTTAGGAAAAGATAAGAATTTAAAATCAAAATTAAATTTTCTCTCTAATGTTTCCTCCCATAACTTTTAAACGTTAATATCTTTTATATATGAGATTTTTTAAAGAAAAAAATTATACCAAATTAACGAGCGTTTTATTATCTTTCCAACGAGTACCATAGTGCTATATAAAAAACGGAGAAAAAAAACAACTATTTTTGTGGGGTTTTGTTTTCAAATATATTTTACTCTACTAATAAATCACAAACGATAAACATAACTTCATAGGCAGAGATTCTTTTTTTTATATTTGAATATGATAACTTATGACAGAAATTTGTTTAAAATAATAATAATAATATTATTATTATTATTCATTAATCATGTATTGGCAAATCATTAATTATGTTGTCATATTAGATATTTTATTATGTTGTATTAGATATTTCAACCCCAGGACACTCCCGGGATAAAAGCTAGTAGTATATATTTATTAAATTAACAATCAACTATTTTGATATAAAAATAGTACCGAGTGATATAAATAGAGTACCGAGTATAGTATATTTCCATCCACCTCAACACAAGGCTCAAAATGAATAACAATAACACCACCACCACCACCACCGACACCAAAGGCCGGTGTCTAGTGTTGCTACCTTTACCGTTTCAAGGCCATTTAAGTCCCATGCTTCAACTAGCAAACATACTTCACTCAAAAGGCTTCTCTATCACTATCCTCCATACATCTTTCAACTCTCCTAATCCAAACAACTACCCTCACTTTAACTATGTACCAATTCCCGACACCAGTGAAGCGAACCTCTGCGTTTCCTCGGACGATGTCGGGAAGGTCATACGTTTTATGCACGACATGAACATTAATCTTGTGGACCCGATTCGAGGGTGTTTGGAGCGGTTGATGTCTGAAGATAAGGGAGTTGCGTGCTTGATCACAGATGCTCAATGGTCTTGCACACAAAGCGTAGCCGACGGGCTGAAACTTCCTAGGATTGTTCACCGGACTAGTAATATCTCCTCTTTTCGTTCGTTTGCAGCGTATCCGGCCTCACACGACAAGGGTTGCGTTCAGAGTATCTCCGATGAAGGTTTCTTCTCATACATACGTATATGCGTACACATACATGTATACGTATATATACATACATCTCTATACGTATATGTGTATATTTACACATATGTACATATATATATATGTGTGCGTACACATACGTGTATATATAGACATACCTGTACAACGAGAAAACTCGTAAAATCCCTATCATTATATATTTTTAATTTATAAGTTTCTAAAAAATATTTAAAAGTATCCGAGTGAATAATTGAAAATAATAGCCAAAAAATTTTAGTGGTAGCCGGCCTAATTCGTTAAGTCAAAATACTTGCATACATGTTTTTGTTGTCTAAATTCAAACTATGAACCATTTGTTATAAAATTATTATATCCGCAACTTGGAAGAAAGGAAAGGATAGTTAGAGATATGGATGAGAGCCCAGAGTTAAAGGTCATTGGTACTGTTTTCTGTGAGAGCAAAATGAATTAATTGATTATAATTGTTGTAGTAACACGTCAGCAAATATAAGGAAAATACCTAAATCTAAAAAATGAATATTAATTAGTTGAGTGTTCTGAGCCAAGCCCCGGTTTTACACAGCTGTTAGTTCAGTGACGAAAGTCGTGTGAAGGCAGTATGGTTTCCGGGGGAACGCCGTAACCAAGTCCAGCCAACCCAACGCGGACTCTGTTCAGACAACGTAGTCTGGGCGGATCTGAGCCAAGCCCCGGTTTTACCCAGCTGTTACTTCAGCGACGAAAGTCGTGTGAAGGCAGTATGGTTTCCGGTGGAACGCCGTAACCAAGTCCGGCCAACGCAGCGCGGATCCTGTTCAGACAACGTAGTCTGGGCGGATATTGGCTAGGGCCCAAAGATGGGTGTGGTACCTATCGTTTGTTGAAGAAATCCACCGTTCAAAAAAAATTAGTTGAGTGTTGCTATTTTGTACAGTAGCTTTGATTTTTATGGCATAGATTTCCCTAAACATTAGATGGCCTTTGCAGGTTATTGTCTCTATGTATCATTAGTGTCTCACATGTCTATATGTTACAAATTTTGTGAATGTTATGTTGTCTTTATTTCTGTCCTACATTGTTGCTCTTGCACTGGTAGATTTATATCTATAGTGTTACAACCTTGATATGTGAGTAACAGGGGGTACACATGTTATTGTGTTGCTATTTTGTGAATGTGGTCCTATCTTTCAGTAAACTCTTTAACGTCGCATGAAAGTTTATGATATTTACATGATTAACAGTTATAAAATTCCTTTTCATTTACATATTAATTAAAGTTTCTTTATTTTAACTTTGTGTCTATATGTTCCTTTAGAAAACTAAGATGTTCTTATGGTTAAATTGATATCGTGGAAAAGGTTATTATAATATTTTGACAAAAATGAATTAAATAAATAAAAAAACATTAAAAATTCTTATATAATTAAGTTCTTAATATATCCTATTTGTAGAAACGAAGTCTAAAGCATTGGTCCCTGGACTTGAACCACTTAAAGTTGAAGCTTTGCCAAAATTCCATGCTTATGATGCAGAAGTTGTATCTAAGGTGATAGAGCGCATGGTCCAAGCAACCAAGAGAGCACGTGCAGTGATATGGAACACATTCAAAGAACTAGAAGAATGTGAACTCGAAGCTCTTAGCCAAGATTTCCCGAACCCTCATTTCCTAATAGGACCATTTCACAAGTATTTCGCAACATCATCAAGTAGCCTCCTAGAACAAGACAAAACATCCCTTTCATGGTTAAACAAATATCCACCCAAGTCTGTGTTATATGTTAGTTTTGGAAGTATAGTCAAGATTGATGAATCCCAATTCCTAGATATCGCATGGGGTTTGGCTAATAGCAAGCAACCGTTTTTATGGGTGGTCAGACCAAGGTCTATAGAAGGGTCAAAGTGGCTTGAGCCTTTACCAAATGGGTTTTTGGATAGAATTGTAGAAGGAAGAGGGTATATTGTGAAATGGGCTCCACAACAAGACGTACTAGCTCATCCTGCAATAGGTGGTTTTTGGACTCACAATGGATGGAACTCGACTCTTGAAAGCATTTGTGAAGGGGTTCCAATGATTTGTTCACCATCATTTGGTGATCAAATCCCAAATGCAAGACACGTAAGTAATGTATGGAAGATTGGGGTCGAGTTGGAACATAGATTTAAAAGACGAGAGATTGAAAGTGCAATAAAGAAGGTTATGGTGGATGATGAAGGCTTACAATTTAGGAATAAAATCACAGATTTGAAACAGATAGCAAGCTTTTGCTTAAAGAAAGGTGGTTCATCGTATTCTTCACTTGAAGATTTGGTGAATTACATTTTGTCGTTTTAGTCGATGAAAATTTTCAATCCCTAAGGAGTTTTAAGGTTATTAAAGGTATGTATGGATATGTATTGTGGTAGAAAATAAGAACACACTATAAATGAATGCGACAATAGTTATATCTATACCATATTATAAAGTATTTGATATGGACTTCTTAAAATTTAAGAGGTACAAATTAATTTGCTTATGACACAACACACAATGCAGTATATTTTGGGGGAAAAATTGTCTTTATAATACCATATTATATCTAAATGAACTCAAGAGGCGATAGATGTTTATGATAGCTCAAGACATTTATTTCTACAATTTAAATGGATTAAATAGAAAACACATAAAAAACAATTCATAATGCTACATTTTTGTTATAATCTTTTATATAAAATTTAGTACTTTATAAAAGTTAGTAAATCTATTATTATTCATGACAATGTTACTATTAAAGTTTTCTTATAGTTTTTTATTTTTTTATGTGGATTTGTTACGGTTTGGACTTACTTAGCTTTTTCTATGATAATTTTTAACTTTTTTTAATATGGTGTGCTAACTTGCCGTCATGCGTGTGTTTGATTCAACATTGTTTCGTCGATTTTTTGTTCAACTTAGTGGTCCCGTCGCAACGCGCGGGTTTCCCACTAGTGGTATTATGGTTACGATACATCAATCCTAGAAACAAAACATTTGTATGTATGAACGAACATGAGAACGACTAACCTCCAGAGGGTCTAAGTCGAGGTTGAAGAAGAGAACAAAATGGCTAATTAATTAGGCGGTTTCAATCGAAGATCAAACAGATATATAGTCCGAGTACATTATTGACTAAGAACATTCGAACTTTGATCGATCAATTGTCTAGGCTTTGTCAACCTTTTTGGGTTGCCGAACTCTGATTTGGTGAAAGCGGGATTTGAAATAAATGTGGGTTGGGTCTATAGCTGTATTGGATTGTGGTTGGACTTGGGCTTATATGTTATATAAAATTGGACTTGGACCTAGAAGCACTTAATACGTGAAATGGTTATTCCGTTAACCCGCATTCAACTTGTTGTAAAACTGAAAACTGAAACCAAAGAATTTGGTTATCTGGATTCATTTACACCCAAACCGAAAACCGAATTGTTTATTTAGTCAGCTGTTTTTGGTCACGGTTCGGTTCAGCCTTCGGTATATTTTTCAGACTATACAATAAAGACCCCTATCTATACTGGATATATAACAATATTAGTAGTGGTTAGGAAAAAAAAACTTCCCCATAAAAAAAGTTAACACAAGATTATTTTTAATTTTGTATCGACAAATTTTATTCACTTGACATCCGCAAGGTGCTCTTAAGGTGGTGTTTGGGATTGATTATTCAAAACAGATTATGCATTTTGGAAAAGCAGGGGTGGAGCTGCTTATAGATTAATAGGTTTTGGTAGCCTGAAATGTTGCGTCAATTTTGTTAGTAAGTAATGGAAAACACATAAGAATATACCTGAGAGATTCGTGAGGCCTGCTACTGATGCCGAAAGCGTTGAGGTCGACATAACTGTCAGTCTGATCGAGTTCCCTTTAGGGTATGTAGTTATGATGGCTAATGATCCTTTGCAGAATCGTTATGGGAGAGAGGGTGAGTGACGTATTCTAAGAGGTGTTATGATTGTGTTCATCATCCCTCAACCCTAGTAATCTCTTCCTATTTATGCATACCCAGGGGACACTCTAGTTAGGCCCAACTAATGACAAGTCCGTCCATCAAAGACTAGTCAGTTATGGGCTTAGAGTATTTAGCAATTGATCAAACATAATATAAATGATTATAATGGCTATACTGATAAATATACAAGACATAACGTATATTTATTCCAACATTCTCCCACTTAGCCGAGTAATCATTTATTATGAGTATTCCATAAGTTTCCGGAGATCAATACTCATTTTAGTTCTAAACCCAAACTTTAGCAGAGAAATACAGCCGTTAAGTCTTTATTCGACTTAGGACCCCCATTAATCATACTACAATCCAAATCTAAAACTTAACATTAGGATCAATTATCATTATGCCCTTAGTTGATTTGTTGCATTATTGTCTTTATGTCATTATGCTAGCTTAACATACTAATAGACAAACAAATCATAATGAGGAAATTTCATTAAACGTAAGTCATTATTCATAAAACATAAGTCATAAGTAAACATAAGTGGTCAAATAAGTACATATGCTTCTAAGTAAGGTCATTAGTAAGTCCCATCTTCGAAACGTGATCTTCGAATACCTTAGGTGGGAGACCTTTAGTCATCGGATCCGCAAGCATATCATTAGTACTTATGTGTTCGACACAAAGATTGTTTTCCTCAACTCGTTCACGTATGAACAAATACTTCGTATCTAAGAAATGACCAGCGCGAGTCGAACTGTTACTGTTCGAGAAACTAACGGCGGCTGAGTTATCACAGTAAAGATTCAATGGTCTAGAGATGGAATTGACAATTTTGAGTCCAGTAATGAGATTCCTAATCAACATTCCATGACAGGTAGCGTTATACACAGTTATGTATTCTGCCATCATTGTGGATGTTGCCGTAAGTCTCTATTTATGACTCTTCCATGAAATGGGTCCACCTGCTAACATAAAGATATACCCCGAAGTGGATTTGTTATCATCTTTGCATTTAGCAAAGTCAGAGTTAGTGAGAATCCGGTTACGGACCGAACTCGCGGATCGATTAAGCGTAAACAACTCGGTTTCAGACGGGGAATTCGAGACGAGACAGAAACATACGATAACAACGTCATCACAGATTCGTATTAATACAGAAACGGTTACAGACACTGTCATCAGTAGGATAAACATCAATCTCGTGGCCGGGGGAGGTCGGGCATGACCTCCCCCTTGAGAGCATTCAAAGTATAAGCTCAAATCACCAAATGAACAATAACACATGAGATTGCTATTTATAGTCCAAAACCCAAGTTCCACCTTCGCCCCTTGTTACTGGTCGAATGTGGAGTATTTCCACATTCGCCCAGTTATACTGGTCGAATGTGGATCACTTCCACATTCGCCCCATTTGTATATAGGTCGAACTTGGATCTGTTTTGTCCTATATTTTACAACTGCGTCAGATCCATAAAATGCCCTTATGGATCACCACAATCTCATGTAACACTATACCTAGACTCAACCCTAGTCTATTCGACAGTGACGTCCACAGAAAGTGCATCAACAATCTCCCCCTTGGACGTTGCTGGCGAATCCACAAATCTCTTGCACATCAACAGTCAGAAACACAGTTCTCCCCCTCAATACATGCACCATTGCATTGAGTTAGAAATACAATATCCTTCGTGAACCGACCAAGTAATGCACTACGGACCCTCAGCATCAATACGCAGGAAGTCAACTAGACCACGTATATCATTTGCGAATTCAGCAGGTCGCTGAATTACAACCAGATCACCTAGTTACGCCAATGTGAAGTTGACAATGTAATGGGTTTTAAGAAACTGCAAACCGTAATCCACCATTTGTTGTTGGATCCAGAGTACTTGCGAACAACAACTCGAGGCTGCAATGTACTCGGCTTCACAGGTAGATTGTGCTACGGAAGTCTGTTTCTTGCATTGCCAGGTGATTAACCTGCTCCCGAAAAACTGGCAACCAGCTGTAGTAGATTTGCTATCTTTGTCACAGCCGCCCCAATCTGCATCACTAAAAGATATGAAATCAAAATTATCATCATTAGGGTACCAAAGTCCTTTTGAAGGACAACCCTTCAGATATCGAAGGATACGCTTGACCGCCGTCAGATGACTTTGTTTCGGCTTCGATTGATAACGGGCACAGAGACACGTTGCATACATAATATCTGGTCGAGACGCCGTCAAATACATCAGAGATCCGATGATTGCTCTGTATGTAAAAGGATCCGTCAGCTCCCCCTTAGCGTCCACTCCAATCCCGTGATTGGGTTGAATCGGGGTATCCATCGGCTTTGAGTCTTCCATCTGGAACCGGCTCAAGATGTCGGAGACATATTTCGTCTGGTGAATGAAGATCCCGTCGGGTCTTTGGTCCACCTGCAAGCCTAGGAAAAACTGCATCTCCCCCATTGCGCTCATTTCGAACTTTTCCTGCATGACAGTTTCGAACTCCCTGCATAAAAGCTCGTTAGTTGAACCAAATATTATATCATCAACGTATATCTGTACTAGAAGCAAATCATCTCCCGTCTTCTTCGTAAAGAGGGTGCAATCGACAAGGCCGCGCTTAAATCCTTTGGTGATGAGGTATGTACTTAGCTCCTCGTACCACTGCCTCGGAGCTTGGTGCAAGCCATATAGAGCTTTGTTCAGCACGTAGACCTTATCCCGGTGGATTGGGTCCTCAAAGCCTGGTGGCTGCCCGACATAAACCTCTTCCTTGACTTTCCCGTACAGAAATGCGCTTTTAACGTCCATTTGATAAACTTTGAATTTCTTGTATGAAGCAAACGCGAGAAACATCCGAATAGCTTCGATTCGTGCTACCGGTGCATAGATTTCATTATAATCAATTCCTTCGATTTGATGGAAACCCTGCACGACCAATCTGGCTTTGTTACGAACGATAACCCCACGATCATCCTTCTTACACTTAAACACCCATTTGGTGCCAATCTTCTTCCTATCCGGCGGCAAATCCGTGAGCGTCCAAACTCCCAATTTCTGGAATTGTAATAACTCCTCCTGCATAGCTTCCACCCAGGCATCATCCTTCAAAGCGTCCTTGTATGTCCTTGGCTCTACCTGCGACACATAACACGCAAACGACCAATCATTTTGACTACCAGATTGTTGAATTTTGGCATATAAAGCTAAAGCACCAAAACTCTCTGGCGAATTAACGCTTTTAAGCTGCCCTCTGGTCATAACACTGCTTCCAGGATCACCGATAACTTGCTCCAGCGGGTGAATACGATGAATCCGAGATTCCGGATAATCAGGTACTTGCACTCCCGTCTGAACAGTCAAGTTCTCTACAGCATCCAGATCATGACCCGTATTTGATGATGAAGCCACATCTGAAGTTGGAGTTGGGTTCACTGGCGGTGCCTCTGGTTCTTCAGCTTGTTCAAGAATAGCTTCTTCAAATTGTTCATCTTCAGATTCTGAAGTGTCTAATGAAGTTGAAGCCTCTTGAAACACATCTTCCTCTTGTATAGGAGCATTGGTATCATTAGAAGCTGGTAGGGGGTTCACGGTGATCGGACGCACCAACGGTGAAGTTGTTGCATTTTCACACTCATAAAGTAATCTGATAACAGCTTCTTCAACCAAGCTATCTAGATTGAATGATTCAAAGAAATCTTTGTAATCAAACATCCAATCAGGACCCGTGCCTTGAAGATTTTGAGTATATCGTTGAACTTCCACGTTAGCCCAGTCTTCCACTCGACGAGTTCGCTTGTTGTATACCCGTTTGAGCGGGGTTGCATATCCAACAAAGTAACCCTCCTCAGCTTTAGGACTAAACTTCTCGCTTGGATTCAACATAGTGCATGGCGCCCCAAAAGGTTCTAGATACTCTAAGTTCGGCTTCCTTCGGTGTAACAGCTCATAAGATGTTTTACCAAACTTCTTCACTGTTAGAACCCGATTTAGTGTGTAATTAGCTGCATAAATTGCCTCGTTCCAGAACATTACTGGAAGATTTGAATCAGCAAGCATTGTTCTAGCCGCTTCAATTAGAGTCCTATTCTTTCGTTCAGCAACACCGTTCTGTTGTGGGGTGTACGGAGCCGAATATTCATGATGTATCCCTTTGTTTTCACAAAGTTCATCCATCTTGGCATTTTTGAACTCCGTCCCATTGTCACTCCGAATTCTCTTTATCTTCACATTGTAGAGATTCTCCAATCGAGTGAACAGAACTTTTAGATTGATAAAAGTGTCGCTTTTATTCTGCAAACACATCACCCATGAAAATCTTGAGTAATCGTCAGTGACGACTAAACAATAAAGTTCTCCAAGATGACTTTTGCGCTTGACCGGTCCGAAAAGATCCATGTGCAATCGCTCAAGTGGCATCTCTACAGAGTTAACCTTCTTCACTTTGTGGGACTGTTTGTGTTGCTTCCCCTTTTTACAACTCACACACTTGTCATTCAGATGGAAATGTTTCACGTTTACTCCATCGACAAGCCCATTTCTCACAAGTTGGTTCATTTTCCTCAGATGAATGTGCCCCATTCTTCGGTGCCACATTATCGATTCTTTTTCTGTCGCCTTGGACAAAAAGCATGTTATTTGCCCCTGTGATGTCATCGCCTTGGACATATCAAGAATGTATAGATTGTTGACGCGAGGTGCCTTCAACATTATCCACTCTTTAGGAATTGTAAAGCCCGGTTTCAGAATATAGCAGGATTTGTCATCAAAATGCACAGTAAATTGCTTGTCACATATTTGACTGACACTCAACAGATTATAATCGATCTGCTTCACATACGAAATCCGCTCGAAACTCACTATCCCATTGCTCACACTTCCTTCCATTGTGATATATCCTCCTTTATTTCCCGCGAAAGCTACATACCCTCCATTGATGTTCTTCACATCGAACAGCAACGCAAGATCCCCTGTCATGTGGCCTGAAGCTCCACTATCAACAATCCAAAGACTGCTAATAGGGCCAGCTGAAGCTCCCTGCACACAAAAAGTAAATCATTTAGTTCTTTCGGGGGACCCAAGCCTGAGTCTTGGGTCTTTGAACATCAGGTTTCAAAGTAACATTTTCACAAACATTTTCAACAACTTTTTGATCAATCTTTTTCTGATTGTTCAAAACAGTTTCCTTTTTCTCATTAACTCTTGAAGTTGAGGCTCCTGGAGTACCATTGGGTGACCAAGATTGTTCAGACCTTTTCAAAATACGAATCTGAGACTTTGGGTTCTCAGTTGGTTTCTGAACATTGTTAGCAAATGTAACTCTCTTGGTAACCTTATCTGATTTAACAGACTTAGGTCCAACATGTGATTTGACAATCGGTTTTGGTGGAACCTTTTGCCTATCAACTGTTGCATTCACCACAGGCTTCCTCCATGAGTGTTCCATAGCAATCCGATTCCTTCGATCATAGTGCATTGGACGAGTGTTCCTCATTTGTTGAAAATTGTTATGATTATAAAACATTTGTGGTTGTTGAGGAACAACTCTCCTATGTGGTGGCACATAATGATCAATCGGTTTCCTCATGGAATTCCTCACTTCAACCTCGTGCCTCTTATGCCTTACATATGGACACTGAGCAAGTAAATGCCCTCGTTCCCCACATTTAAAGCACGCACGGTACTCTTCAAAAACATTCGGAGCATTTGGTTGAGCAAATGATCTAACAGGGTATTGATCATTGTACTGTTGCTTCCTTAAACTCTCAGGGAGTGGCCCTTTTGAGTAAGTAGGCTCATTAAAACCATTAGCTCTGTTTTTGGGTCGAACAAACTCTGTGACATGGACCTTTGGTTCTTGAGGAACATCCAAATAAAGTTTCTTTAATAAAGCTGGTGGAATCTCATTTGTTCTCTCATGTTTTGGGAACCAAATAGTACTTTCTTGCCAAATTTTGTCAATTTTAGCATAATTGGCATTTTTGATTGGAAAGTCCTCGTCAGAAATGATCTTATCGGATCCTTCCATCCGATAGAACACCTTGACAGGTTTGTCACATTGTTCGTTCTTAGCATTCTTTTCAAGATCTTTCTTAACCACATTTAGATCTTTCTTCACAACATTCTTTTCAGACTTCTTGTCACAATGAACATTTTTTATTGGAATCACAATCTGAGATGATGAGACTGGTTCATTTGTAATGATGTGATTTTCTTTTGGAATTTCACATGCATTAACAGTTTGGTTACAACCAGTATCATCACTCTCTGAGTCTGAATCTACACTCTCAGCAGTAACACCCTCATCATTGATACCCAAAATCGGTCTAGTATCGGAATTTGGATCACCAATACTTGAAGTATTAGATTCATTTTCCGATGCTGAATCAAATTTTACCGAACTCTCCGGTGTCACTTGGTGACAATTATGGTTTTCAAAGAGAACCGGAGATGGTACAGACCGATAATTGGTAGTGTTATCATCAATGATGTGGTCTACCACATAAGCAATATGCTTATAGCTTTCCAGCTTTTTGTTTACTTTCTCAGCAAAGCATTTGATGGCGGCCATTTCCAACTTGGTATTTTCAATTTCATTGATATAGTTGTTAATTGCCAATTGTTTTAAAGACAAAGTATTTTTCAAGTCGGAAATGTCCTTTTTGTAGCCATCTAAAACTTTGTTGAAAGCATTCAACTCTTTGCGAGTAGATTGACTGTTCATGATAGCACTATCACGTTGAACTCGGAGTTGTTTATTCTCCTCAGTCAATCTATCACATATACCACAATATTTTTCACTTGTATTATCCGTACTACATTCAGAACTTACAGGTTTTGGCGGATCAGTCATGGCCATCAATGCGAAATGAGCTTCCTTTCCTGCAAAGAATCTGGAATAATCAATCTTTGTGAAAGCATCATCTGCAATGCACGACTTCCTTGTCATCAGAAAATCCGCTTCTGCAAGCAACTGATCGATATCTTCATCTAGAGAATTAACACTTGCTTCCGTATCCGATTCACTGTCTGAATCAGAATAAACCGATTCACACTCCTCAGAAATATTAGAAACAGTATCAATCACAACTCCAGAATTTGTCTCTTCAGTCTCAACCTCAACATTAACTTCAGCATTAACCTTAACAGGTTCAGTTTCCACATCCATCTCAGCCTCAGACTCATCACTTTCAACCTCAATTTCTACCTTCTCCTCCACCATCACTGAATCTTCAATGTCAACCTGATATGCAACACAAGCCACATTGCCCCCAGTAGTGATTTCCTCAACACCTATCTGTATACTTGACCAGTCAAACCTCTCATCTTGTTGAGTCACCAATGCTTGATTGGTATTCTGTTGTTGTTCATTTGGTGTAGTGATTGGTATGACTGTTCGGTTAGAATTGTTTGGTGTTTGGTTTTGTGTCTGGTTTGGTGTGTTTGGTTGTCTATTTTGGTTGTTATTAAAGTTGTTTTGACGGTTTTGGTAGTTGTTGTTGTTGTTTTGGTAAGAAACTTGGTTTTGGTTTTGTTGTTGACGGTTCTGATAGCTGGCATTGAATGGATTCCTATTGCCTTGTTTTGGTGGCTGGGTGCATTCTCTTTTAAAGTGACCTTTCCCTCCACAATTAAAACAAGTCACTTTCTCCTTATTGAACCCGTAGGTTGTATTAGAAGTTCCCAAATCAGTTCTTCCTGTCTTCTCGATAAACTCCGTTGCTCTTCTCATTATGCTCGCAAAGGCCCATTGGATATCAATGAGTTCCATCTCTTCCTTGTCAATCTGTGCGTAGTCTTCATTGGTCAAGTTGTTATTCCCAATTTGACTAGCAACTAGTCCATTGTAGGATGAGACCATTGCAGAGACTAATGCAATGTGTTGCTGAGCAACTTCAACTGTCACATTTCCCAAGTTAGATGTCTCCAAAACCACCGGTTGTTGTTGATTAGGTTGGTTCATTGGTTGTTGTTGAGACTGACTAGCAGTGTAGAAAGCTGCTTGTTGCATTGGGGAGAATGGTGGAATATATGAATTGTTGTATGGTTGTAGTGGTGGTGGTTGTGAAAAGGATGATGTTTGTTGATGGTAATTCATGGTAGGTGATTCCATAACATTGGATATACATGCAACATGTGGTGTAACTAGCCCTCCTGAGCTTGTACTAGCTGGAACTGAAGATCCTCCAAAGTATAAGTTGGGATTCTGAGGAATCTGTGCTCTTCTAGCTTTCCTCTTCTCTTCCAATTCTTTGTTTTCCAGCTTCTCAATGAACTCTTGAATAGACCAGTATTGATAAGCATCCTTCTCCTTCAGGACTTCCACATGCTGATCCCAGTTTGGTGGTAATGCATCTGCAAACTTGTCCACCTGCTTTGCCATAGGAATCTGTATACCATAGCTAGACAATTCAGATAACAAATGATTATATCTAGGAGTTAGTTCTTTCAAAGTTTCATTTCCAATATAAGAAAAATTCTCAAACTCCTTTATAAGTTCTTCCATCCTCAAACTTCTAGTCTTCTCATTCCCATCATGCTTCCTTTTAAGCATTTCCCATAGTGCCTTAGATGTTGTGCAAGTCCCAAACTGATGCAAAAGATCATTTGTGATTGCCTGTGTCAATTGGGAAAACGCCTTCTTTTCCACAGCAAACTTCTTTTTCTCATCCTCAGCCATGCTCTCCAATGGCACTGGTTCACCTGTGTTCTCCAAAACTGGTGGTGTGTAACCTTTAGCAATCATGTTCCATGCTTCAGCACCTTCCACTCCCATGCCTTCCAAATGTATCTTGAACTTTTTCTGCCACTGATTGTATTCTTGAATCTCCATAAGCTTCGGTGGCCGATTCCCGCTACCTGAAGACAAATCATTAATCAGTGTGGAAATAGCATTTGTAGTTTGAGTGTTTACCACCGCTGCTGCTACTCCCCAGTAGTCAGATTGTGGTGCTGGAGGTGCACTTTGAGTCATATAGTTAACCGGCTGCGAAGACTGTGTGCTCGTCTTCTGTGCTGCTACCGTCCATGGGTCCATCACCTGCTGTTGTGGTTGTGTAGTTGCTGGTGTCGGAGTAGTCGGAAAATTCCACATGATCACGAACTTCGAGAAATTCAACACTTAGAAAATTTTCCAAAACTTAGCTCTAGGTTCGCCCAAATTGGTTCAGGTTCGTCCCTTTCAACTTCAGGTTCGCCCAAACAGTAACTCCCGAATGTAAAATCTCACCAGAAAGTAAAAACACACTAACACTTTTCACGTTCGCCCAAAAAGGTTCAGGTTCGCCCGTTTGATTTCCAGGTTCGTACCCCCGATCAGCCGAATGTGAAAATTTAGACCCGAATGTGAAAAACTCAACAAAAATTTTCCAGGTTCGCCCAAAACTAACTAGATTCGCCCAAAAAATTCTCAGGTTCGACCAGAAACTCACACCTTCGACCACTAATGTCCAGGTTTTGCTTCGGAGATGATTTGGAACAACTTTAATACTTGGAATTTTGAATTTTAACCACAAAATCAACTCTAATTCTTTCAAAAACACTCAAAAACCATTTTTATGCAAAAACAGATGTGAATTGATCAAAATAATGTCCAAATCAGCTCTGAGTTTATCAATTTGTTATTGTATGATCCTCTATGCTCTGATACCACTTTGTAGAGACGTTATTTGACACGAAAACAGGATTATATGATCATACAAGTTACAAAACCAGGTGCGGAAACCCTAGCTTTGAACAAACTGATGTAAACTCAAATCAAAACACAATCAAAGTCATTTTCAATACTTTTCATAGATTAACTTTCTCAAAAACTTGATTACAATTCAATTACAGTTAATCTAACACACACACAAACTCTTTCAAACCTCTCTGGAACAACACCTGATAACACACACACCTAAAATCTTTTTGGATTTTGTATCTTTTTGACAATAAAAGTAAATTGCAACAAAATAAAATGCAGCAAAGTAAATGAAAGCAGTAAACATTTTGTGAAATCCGGTCAGAGGATCATATCAGTTTTCTGAGAAATCTGATCACAGCGTTGATCTATTTGTTTAATATTATCATTAGAAACAATATGTGACACGGCAATTGCTGATATTGTGGTCCACGTACGCTCACATGCAGACAATTACGCAATGCTTTAAAATGATACGAGTTAGATGTATTAGACTAACACGATGTGGTGCCCACACACACGACATACTCCCGTATCAAGTAATTGCACAAAGCTTCGTCGTAACGCGTGATTATGCCAGAGTTATCCGTAAAAGTTACAAAGTATATAGCACAGAGGTGTACAGGTCAGCAAATGAATGCAGCAGAGTAACATGTGCGTATACACTAGGTTGAGGCTGATATTAATCACTGATTTGCATCAGATAATCAATACGATGTAATAATGATCTATGATCAATTAAAACATAAAGTTCCTCAATTCGGTAACTTCCGGTTTTGGCAATTAAGCTCTTTTAGCAAATATTCTGATAAAACTAGGTCCGTAAATCAATACGACAAAAGTTTATCAGAATATCCCGGATAACCATAACATAACGACCCGAAACCTCAGATTTTGGCAATCCTATCAAACGAAATTACGGTACTAAGACCATATGCCCATGAGGTGTTCAGCCACGAACGCGTAGTTCGTTATGTTTGTATCACTAATGCACGCAATATTTAGTCTACGAAGCCTATCAGCATATCACACGTAGTCAACACACGCCTCATAAACTATACAATTCTTTAGCCTGTGTCAGATCCCCACTGATGTACTATCATTTCCTCTGTTTTACCAGGAAATCATTTTTGATTTTCTAATTTTTAGGTCTTTTTGAATTTTATAATGTTTTTGGTTTTTCTGATAAAATGGCTCCCCCTAAAATAAAGAACATATTTTTAGGATTTTTGATTTTTCTGAAAAACAATAAAAACAAAAATTTGAAATAAACAATCCACTCGAAAGCATCAACTTCTTTGAGGATTAAACAATCCTCTCGTAGCATCAGTACCCAGGGATGTCATCTTGACCAAGTACATCACGCGCAATCCAACTAGCCTGATAAGACCCCTACTAGAAGGATTCCATACTGACCGATCAGATATTCAACATAACACGTAGATACCACCACTAATTTACGTCTCATATCTGCACTTAACCTTTGCATCACCCTTCACACCAACTGGAGAAGTCTAACTGTCAGTACCCAATTAAACATCTCAAATGTGACTATGTGCAAAACAATCCACTCGAACATTAGTATTTCTATGAAATTCTTCATCTGTGCTGACTGAGATTGCATTAACACATTCTTCTCTTCACATTCATCTCTTTTCCTAGCATCTTCAGTCAATGATTGTTGAAGTATCAGACACATCATTACATCAACAATCTCCCCCTTGACTGATGCTTCACCAAGTTTCTCTGAGATCCCGTATGATAAATCAATCATGTTCTTGAGTAACTTCATCTGTTTGACAGAATACAAGCCGTAGACGAGTGAAACAAGCAATCATAAGTTTTCATCAGGAACTACCAGTACTAATTGAAGGACTTGAAATACTTCAGAAACTGAAGTTTTCGGACAGAGCCACCAATATCTACCAATAGCTCTTGAAATCTTCATGACTGTGATCTTGAAACTTTCGTTGAACCTACGTGCCACATGACTCCTACTAGGATACCTGATTACTTTCAGAACATTGAGATCTCAAACTTGATTTCCTTCTTCATAACAATTCTTCAGAACAAGTTCCTTCAAACATACAGGAACTGGGTTGACTGTTCTCTTCATGCGGAATAAAATCTGTTCTGTTCTGGCCCAAAATAGTCATTTGAATCTGATTATCATACTTGTTGATTCTCATGACTACCCCACATTAAAACTGTTTCATCATCATCAATTCTTCAACAACTTTGGGTAAACCTCATCACCATTCTTCCGAAAATCTTCAAAAATGCCATAAAATTTTCGAAATTTTTAGGCCCTAAATTCTACATTCGCCCCCGGGAACTCCACTTTCGCCCAAAATAGAGACCCGAATGTAGAATATGAAAAATACTTTTCACTTTCGCCCATTTTCACTCACGTTCGTCCACTTTCTATCCACATTCGCCCGCCCGATGACCCGAAGGTGGAAAATGTCACCCGAATGTGAAAATCAGCATAACACAATACCAGGTTCGCCCAAAACATGCTACATTCGCCCAGTAGAATTCCACATTCGCCCAGTGGAATTCCACGTTCGCCCACCCGACTTTCTGAAATGGGCGAATGTGCAGACTGCATGTGTTCTTGATCAAAATTTTCTTCAAATCAGTCCACAATCACTCTAATCCTTTGAATTTGATGATGAAACTTGTTCAGAAAGGTGCGGAAATGAAAACCTAACCCTCGAATTCACAAAAACATGGAGAAATCACATGATTTCGGGTTCAATTAAGAATCTAGGGTTTCTAGGGTTTCAACCTTTCAATCAAAATCTGAATTTTACGTCTGAAAACATGAAAAACGAGCTGTGATTGATTCAAACGACTGTTAGATCGTTCAAATCGGTACCACGGCTCTGATACCAATTGAGAATCCGGTTATGGACCGAACTCGCGGATCGATTAAGCGTAAACAACTCGGTTTCAGACGGGGAATTCGAGACGAGACAGAAACATACGATAACAACGTCATCACAGATTCGTATTAATACAGAAACGGTTACAGACACTGTCATCAGTAGGATAAACATCAATCTCGTGGCCGGGGGAGGTCGGGCATGACCTCCCCCTTGAGAGCATTCAAAGTATAAGCTCAAATCACCAAATGAACAATAACACATGAGATTGCTATTTATAGTCCAAAACCCAAGTTCCACCTTCGCCCCTTGTTACTGGTCGAATGTGGAGTATTTCCACATTCGCCCAGTTATACTGGTCGAATGTGGATCACTTCCACATTCGCCCCATTTGTATATAGGTCGAACTTGGATCTGTTTTGTCCTATATTTTACAACTGCGTCAGATCCATAAAATGCCCTTATGGATCACCACAATCTCATGTAACACTATACCTAGACTCAACCCTAGTCTATTCGACAGTGACGTCCACAGAAAGTGCATCAACAGTTAGAGTATCCTACCACTTCTAAATTATCACTTCTTCTGTAGGTCAGTTTATAGTCTTTAGTCCCTTGCAGATATCTTAACACCTTCTTAGCTGCTTTCCAATGATCATGGCCAGGATTATTCAAGTAACGGCCTAGCATTCCAGTGACATAAGCAATATCTGGACGCGTACAGACTTGAGCATAAGCAAGACTACCGACTACTGAGGCATAAGGTATCATTCTCATCTGTTCTTTCTCCACATCTGTTTTCGGACATTGGAATAAACCGAAGGCATCTCCCTTAGCTACCGGAGCTGGAGTAGGTTTACAATGTTGCATGTTATAACGCGTGAGAACACGATCAATGTAGGCCTTTTTGGACAAACCTAAAATCCCATTGCGTCTATCTCGGTGTATTTCGATGCCAATGACGTAAGAGGCTTCTCCGAGATCCTTCATGTCGAAATTAGACGAAAGTAATCGCTTTGACTCATGCAACATATCTAAGCTATTACTTGCCAGTAAGATATCATCAACGTACAGGACAAGAATAGTAAAATTACTCCCACTCATCTTAAGGTAGGTGCATTGATCAACTTGATTCTTCATGAAACCATTACTCTTAATGATTTCATCAAACTTTAAGTACCACTGATGTGAGGCCTGTTTTAAACCGTATATGGATTTCTTTAACTTGCAGACTAGATATTCTTGACCTTCAGGTTTAAAGCCTTTAGGTTGCTTCATGAACACTTCTTCGTCCAAGTCACCATTAAGGAAAGTAGTCTTAACGTCCATCTGATGTAACTTTAAATCAAAATGAGCTACGAGGGCCATAACGATCCTCGAGGAATCTTTTCGAGAGACAGGTGAAAACGTCTCCTGATAATCAATTCCCTCTTTCTGAGTCTAGGCTTTCGCAACCAATCTTGCTTTATATCGTTCAACGTTACCATTCGGATCTAGTTTTGTTTTGAACACCCATTTACATCCTACGGCTTTTGCACCGATAGGTAATTCAACCAAATGCCAAACGTCGTTTTTCTTCATGGATTCAAGCTCGTCAATCATGGCTTTAGTCCATTCAGAAGACTGATCACTGCCAATAGCTTCTTTATAAGAGTTAGGATCGGTAAGCTTTCCAATACCCACATCTGCTTCAGTAAGGAAGCTAACATAATCATCAAAATTAGTAGGTCGTCTAGACCTTGATGACCTTCGAAGCGGGTTTTCAGGTTCAGCATTGTCATGGTGATGAGTTTCTGATGGGTCTTCGTTAGTTGGTTCGTGAAGATCTGGCAGCGGAGGCGTTGGTGCAGTGACGTTAGAGATAGAATTGGCATTAGTACAAGAGGAATTATCGGACTTGTTGTAAGTGACAAATCTGTCTCCCCCGCATCTTGTATTTCTTGCAATTCTTTATAAGGATTTACATTACTCCCACTGACCTTGAAATCCTCCAGAAATGCTGCACGCTTAGTTTCCACAATACGAGTGACATGGGAAGTACAATAGAATCTATGACCCTTAGAGTTCTCGGGATATCCAATAAAGAAACAAATGACGGTCTTCATGTCAAGTTTACGTAAGAAAGGGTTATATAACTTAGCTTCGGCAAGACAGCCCCATACTTTCATATATCTAACACTCGGTTTCCTTCCTGTCCAAAGTTCGTAAGGAGTTTTGGGGACAGACTTTGTAGGAACTCTATTGAGTATATGAACAGCTGCCTTTAAGGCCTCAGTCCAGAGAAACAAAGGTAAACCTGAGTTGGCTAACAAACTGTGCACCATGTCCATAAGGGTTCTGTTTCTTCACTCAGCTACACCATTCTGCTGAGGAGTACCAGGCATGGTGTATTGGTTCACAATCCCCTGGCTCTTACAAAACTCATAAAATGGGCCAGGGGCTTGACCCACATCAGTATGTATGCCATAATATTCACCTCCCCTGTCTGATCTAACAACTTTTATTTGATGATTTAATTGCTTTTCAACTTCAGCCTTATAATCTTTAAAAGTTGTAAGTGATTCAGACTTTTTCTTAACGAGATACAAGTGCATATAACGAGAATAATCATCAATAAAAGTGATAAATGAAGTATGTCCAGTTATGCCAACAACGTTATAAGGGCCACTAATGTCAGTATGAATGAGTTCTAATAAATTAGAGCTCCTAGTGGCACCTTTCTTATTTGCCGACGTCATCTTGCCCTTAAGGCATTTAACACATGTTCCAAAGTCATTGAAATCAAGAGAGGGTAATACCCCATCCTTCACGAGTCTGGTTAACCTTTCTCGTGATATGTGGCCTAAACGTTGATGCCACAACATGGATGAAGTTTCTAAGTCTCTCTTGCGTTTCTTCTTTGTTAGTAATTCATTAACATTATACGATAACAAAGACTTGGAAAAATCATCATCTAGTTCTAACTTATAGTGACCACCATCCAGAAAACCATGACCATACACTTGGGAATCATAAGTAATCGTAAGTTTTCCATGACCGTGAGAAACGTCAAAACCATCCATGTCTAACTTAGGTCTAGATACAAGATTCCGAGTAATCTCAAGAATATATAAGGTATCATAAAGAACAATAGATAAACCAGTTTTGAATTTTAATTCTAATGTTCCCACGGCTTCGAC
Organism: Ambrosia artemisiifolia; assembly: GCA_032199755.1. Lineage (NCBI taxonomy): Eukaryota > Viridiplantae > Streptophyta > Magnoliopsida > Asterales > Asteraceae > Ambrosia > Ambrosia artemisiifolia. Next base: position 23,894,537 of record CM063526.1, read on the forward strand.
AATAAGTGACTTTCCATTCCTAACATTAAGTGTTCTTTGGTTTCTTTCCAGCTTTTGGATCGTACGGAATCCCTGAAGAGAATTGGTCACATGGACCATAGAACCAGAGTCAAACCACCAAGTATTAGATGGAACATTTAAGTTAAAGGACTCAAGTATCATAAGTAGATGATTATCTTTCTTAGTTAGCCACTCCTTAAAGTCACGGCAGTCCTTCTACTATGTCCTTCTTTCTTACAGAACTTGCAGAAGAACTTACCTTTGGAGTTCTTATGGCTAGATGAGGCACTTGCTTCAATCCTCTGGGTTTTAACATTATGATTCTTGTTAGATTGTCTCTTCCTCTTCTTTGGATTAGCGGTGGTAAGGTAAGCAACTTCAGGTTTCTCCAGATGCATCCGTTCTTCCTCTTGCACACACATAGCGATCAACTCCTGCATTGTCCACTTTTCTTTCGGTGTGTTGTAGTTGATCTTGAAAGCATCATAAGCAGAGGGTAGAGAAGTCATGATGAAATGCACCAGGAAACCGTCACTAATCTCCATTTCTAAACCCTTAAGCTTATGGGCCATATCATTCATGGACATAATATGCTCACGAATACCGCTTCTCCCGTCATACTTAGTTGTCACAAGTTTCAGAATAAGAGTGGAAGCATGCGCTTTTGAGGTTCCTTTGAACTGATCCTCCACAAAAGCCAGATATTCTTTAGCAACCTTAGAATCTGGAATAGATCCTCTAATAGGCATGCTGATGGAATTCTTAATGAACATGAGACACATACGGTTGCATCTCTCCCATTTCTCATGCACCAGTTTATCAGCAGCGGTGCTTTCGTTAGTGAGTACGGGAGGAGCATCCTCTCTCAGTGCGTAATCGAAATCCATTAATGCCAAAGTTAACATAAGCGAATCTTTCCAGGCAGCATAGTTATCACCAGTTAAGGTAGCGATGTCGCAGTTGGGAGCTAATAGTGGAAAAGATGAGAATAGTAAGATACAACATTAGAGAAGAACTTATAGTGATCTAAGGGGCAACTAATTATCTAAGGCAGGTAGGACGAAGACAAGTATACTAATGAAGCTGTGATAACTATTCATAACACCAAAACATAAGCTACTTAAATACAATGCTCTAGCTTTGGCTATATGCTATTTATTTAAGTATTAAATTTGCCGACAGTGAATGTAACCCATCGCCTTTGGGCAGAAGTGAAACATTCAAAGTCCTAATGCAATACGCTAAGTTCACTAACATAATTTGTTACACATCACCTTTGGGCAGAAGTGAAACCTTATGGCACTTATGTGAACGAGCTACAATGCTTAACGAGATCTATATAACCACCTAATGTGACACATCACCTTTTGGGCATAAGTGACACCTCAAATGTTATTGCAAGTTAAGCAAGGTCTAAGTAATGATAAAACTGATACGTTAGGTTTCATCAAAATATTTCATTAGCTAACGATAAACCTCTCGTTAGTGCATATTGAAACCCACAGAATCTTCTCTGGGGGGTGCGGGGGTTCGGGTGCTGAAAAATTGGTTCGTATTTGCTAAAAAATAAGTGGGTTTTCGCTAATGACATAATGGTTCGTAAATAACTTAATGCTCGGAAACAATGAGGTCGAACTCAGGCTAATGAGGTCGAACTCAGGCTAATGAAGTCGAACTCAGGCTAATGAGGTCGAACTCAGGTGTGAGGTCGAACTCCCTTTATGAGGTCGAACTCAGGTGTGAGGTCGAACTCCCTTATGAGGTTGAACTCAGGTGTGAGGTCGAACTCCCTTATGAGGTCGAACTCATGTGTGAGGTCGAACTCTCTTATGAGGTCGAACTCAGGTGTGAGGTCGAACTCGCTTGTGAGGTCGAACTCAGGTGTGAGGTCGAACTCCCTTATGAGGTCGAACTCAGGTGTGAGGTCGAACTCCCTTATGAGGTCGAACTCCCTTTATGAGGTCGAACTCCTTAATGAGGTCGAACTCCCTTGATGAGGTCGAACTCCCTTTATGAGGTCGAACTCCTTAATGAGGTCGAACTCAGGCTGTCCCTTCGTGAGCAAGTTTCTGTTGAGCTAATTTAGGAACCAATATTATCTCTTAATTTTAATTAGGATTCTTTTAGGTTGTTGCCATAGTTTAGGGGATAAATCTTTATCCTAAATTTTAGCAAACAACAATCAATCCTAATTCTTAAGAAAAACATAATCAAAGTTTCGGTTTTCATTATGCATTCTAAGAACACCTAAACCGAAACTAAGAACATTATCATAAAAAAACACCTTAACAGGAATCATAATCCTCGAACGTTAATAGATTTTAAATAAAACATCGTTTCATAATACGGCTGTTAGGGTTTTCAGCCAAAAGCCTTTTAATCTGATTTTCAAGTTTCATAATTCGTTTTCCGATTTGATTCCAAAACTAATGGAACTAACAAAATCGATCATTAGCAACATTGCTCTGATACCACATGTTGCGTCAATTTTGTTAGTAACTAATGGAAAACACATAAGAATATACCTGAGAGATTCGTGAGACCTGCTACTGATGCTGAAAGCGTTGAGGTTGACATAACTGTCAGTCTAATCGAGTTTCCTTTAGGGTATGCAGTTATGATGGCTAATGATCCTTTGCAGAATCGTTATGGGGGAGAGGGTGAGTGACGAATTCTAAGAGGTGTTATGATTGTGTTCATCATCCCTCAACCCTAGTAATCTCTTCCTATTTATGCATACCCAGGGGACACTCTAGTTAGGCCCAACTAATGACAAGTCCGTCCATCAAAGACTAGTCAGTTATGGGCTTAAAGTATTTAGCAATTGATCAAACATAATATAAATGATTATAATGGCTATACTGATAAATATACAAGACATAACGTATATTTATTCCAACATGAAAAACTGATTATCTGCGTTCCAAAACGCAATCCAATCATGAAAAACTGATTATCTGCGCTTTCAAAACGCACTAATCTAAAAATCAGATTCAAAACGCAATCTCAAACGCCCTCTAAGTACTTTATCTTTGACATGGAGTCGGGAACCTCAAAACGGCAAAAGAAATTAAATCCACTGCCTAGCACAAGTTAAAATTTTCCAATCTAATAAAATAAATACTACTACCAACACCCTCCAATGATTTATAACTAGTAGATTACCCGTACCTATCTAGGTAGTGACACGAATTTATACATAATAATATGCATACATATTATATTATATTATAATACAATGGATACGGTACTAAGGTTATTTTGAACATACACATTCTAGTAAAAGAAATAAAATCTAATTCGCTACGTCCACCATGTCGATGTATAGTTACACACACATACACACCCAGCTCGGCTTGTATCACCCGAGCCACCCTACCCGTGGGCCCGTGGCACTTGGGTCGGTGTAGCCTAGCAGGTAGGTGTTACCAGCGAAGGTACCCGAGGTGGACACTGGCCTCCCTAAGAGTATAAACTTGCATCTTTTTTATAGTATTCTATGAATACAACAATTCAGAACGTGAACAGTATTGGTTCGCATCTTGGCCGTTGCTTTCTTCATCCAACGGTACGAATTTTGTCCACCAACACTTCCTTTAATTGTTTACTTAATTCAGTACTGGGCCCACGTGGACTTCGCATGCTGCTTCTTTTGTTGCCACGATGAAAGCTTATTATTAAAAGTTTAAAACCGCCTTCTGTTTCTTCTCTCTGACACACACATACACAATCTTCTTGGTTTCTCTTTGTTTCGATTAGCATCTTTTTGTCTGAAGCTTTTGGGTTCCTGTTAGGGTTCTATTATTTGGGCGATTTGTTTGAAGCTTTTGGGTATTGATGTTGATGATGACGACTGATAACATAGGATGGGTAATTAAGGATAAATACGTTTTAAATAAACACAAGACGATAACAACATTTAAAAGTTAAGAAGTACCGAACCATTTGATCAGAATGACCGATGACCGACAAGACAGTAACCGATCAAACATATGAACCTAATCGGATAGGATGACCCGACCAAACTGGATAGAAAGACACAACGACTAATGGACATTACATAAAGGACTATTAACCACTAAATAAAACAAAGTCGGCTATTACCCTCTGATACATAGCCGACCTCAAATAAATAATAATATAAACCATGCCCTGTCAGGCAGGAACAGTGACAACCGTCACTGTTCACGCCGACCGAATCATTACCCACAATTAATGCGCAGTCACACCAACCCTATAAATATTGGGTAGTTGCTCGCATTTACGGACACATTAAATACTCACCGGCAGTTACTCTGCCTCCAAACCACCACAATAATCCATCATCAGCACACAACATTCAACATTTGGCGCCCACCGTGGGGCCGAAGCAAAACCACTAAAAGGCGCTCTGCCCCCACATCACCATGTCATCATCCGATCCCCCTCCTACGGACAATGTCACTCCACCCCCCACGAGTAGTGCCTCCCTGTTAGCCACCCGAAGCACGGCTCCGATCGTATCGCCCGAGTTAGTGCGGTCTAATTTCCTTCAGATACGGCAACTAATGAATGAATATGTAAGAGAAGAAAGGGCCAAAGGCCTCTCACTCAGACTGTCGTTTGATGAGGAGGATGCTAGGGGCAGTGGGACGTCCCAGCCGATACCGTTCCACACCCCCGGTCCTTCAACAGTAACGATGACTCCAGCCTCCTGGCTGGCTGATATGGTCCAGAGAAACTCTCGAAATCCACAGTCCGCTACAATGGCTATGTCCGCCCCTTTGTTTCATATCCATGAATCGACGGTAGCCCCCGGACCGGTAACGTCCATGCCTTTAGATGAACTTTCCCAACCTTATCGGCCGTCCGGAGGATCAAAGTTTACACCAAGGATTGCTAACTTCGTCCCACCTATGCGGATCAAGATGCCTGCCAATGTCAGAGTGTACGACGGAACGGCGGACCCGGAAGATCACATCTTATTGTTCGATAGTGTGGCTAGCAATGAGGGGTGGCCGATGCCCTCGTGGTGCCATATGTTTGTACAAACCCTATCCGGAGTGGCACGGGTATGGTTCAATAGTATCGCTCCGGATAGCCTTGATAGCTTCGATGATTTAAAGATCAAGTTCTTAGAACATTTCCGGCAGCAGCGAAAGCACATGAAAGATCCCGTGGAGCTGCATAACATCAAACAGAAAGAAGGGGAAAGTATGAAAGAATTCGTGACTCGCTTCAAAGAAGAATCCCTACAAGTTAGGGATGCCGATGAGAGAATGCGTATTTCGGGTTTCTTGCATGGCCTAAGAACTAAACAGTTGGTAGAAAACCTAAATGCGAGAGTTCCGGCTACTATGGAAGAGGCCATCGAGAGGACTGAAGCCTTCGTCAGAGGAAAGGAAGCTGCTCAAGCCATCGAGTTCAAAAAGAAGCCCGAAGAGTACAATCGGAGGGGAACATACCGGGGAAATGGAAAGCGTGATCAGTACTCTCAGAAGAGATACCGAGAAAGTGACAACTGGAGCCCACCGACTGATAAGAAAGATTCGCAAGATAAGTCCAGAGGCAGTGAAAGGAAGGGGTTAATCTTTACAGAACTGACAAAGACTCCTCAAGAAATCTTAGCTTCTGAAGCGGCTAATGTTAAATTCAAACCACCTTTTCCCCTCCAGAAGACGGCTAAGCAGCAAAGTTCACGAAAGTATTGTGAATTCCATGAGGACAAAGGGCATGACACGAATGAATGTTTCCAGCTAAAGAAGCAGATAGAAGAAGCCGTTCAGTCCGGGCAGCTGGATCACCTCGTCAACGATATCCGGAACAAGAAAAGGAAGAATGAAAAGGGCGGGAAAGAAGTATTAATGTTACATCCAACGGTAGCTCTGAAAAGGCCGAGGATAATGATTGAGGAAAAGGGGGAAGTCCTGCATTGGACCGAACTACCTATCCACTTCCCGTCGTTAAGGCAGGAGGATGCCAGAGAAGATCCGTTGATAATCCGAGCAAGTATCGGAGGACAGATAGTACACCGAGTCTATATAGACGAAGGAGCGGCCTCCGACATCATGTACGAGCACTGTTTCGCCCAGTTGCCAGACTATGTGCAAAACGAAATCGTGCCAGTCTCTTACCCTTTGGTAGGATTTTCCGGTGAACAAGTGTCCCCCAAAGGACAAATACAGCTCTACGTAAGCATCGGAGAAGATCCACAGATAAGAGTGGAAATGTTAACCTTCATTGTCGTGGCTGCTCGCACACCCCACAACGTTCTGATAGGTCGACCAGGGATCAGGACGTTCGGAATGGTTACATCTAGCAAACATGGGCTGATAAAATTTCCTACGTTGGGAGGAATAGCTACTCTGAAGACTTTGGTGCGATGTCAAGAGATTGGGTATTTGGACTCCGATGAAGGACTACCAGATAAATGGTGCATAAATGAACGATACCCTGACCAGGTCATAATGGTAGGGCGAACGCTTAGTCCGGAGTGTAAGGAGCACCTATATCGGTACTTGAAAAGGAATGCCGATGTATTCGCTTGGGAGCCTAGTGATATGACAGGCATTCCCCGATACATAATAGAGCATCATCTGAATGTTTACCCTCATCAACCTCCGGTTGTACAGAAGAAAAGGGCTTTGGCCCCTGATCGAAGTGCTGCGGTAACCGATGAGGTACGGGCGTTACAGAAGGCTGGTATTATGAAGCCCGTTCAATACCCTTCTTGGGTTGCAAATCCAGTAATGGTTGAAAAAGCTAACGGATCATGGAGAATGTGCATCGATTACCGAGACCTAAACAAAGCCTGTCCCAAAGACCATTACCCGTTGCCGGAGATCGACTCCAAATTAGAATCGGTGGCCAGTTTCCGATTCAAATGCTTCCTGGACGCTTACAAGGGGTATCATCAAATACAAATGGCAAGGGAGGACGAAGAAAAAACAGCCTTCCATACAAGCCATGGGCTGTTCTGCTACCGCAAAATGCCTTTCGGTCTTAAGAATGCAGGTGCCACATACCAGAGGCTGATAGACCAAGTTTTCCAGGATCAGATCGGAAAAAATATGGAAGCCTACGTTGATGACCTAGTCATAAAGAGTCCCGATGAAGAACGTCTGCTCCTTGACATTGCTGAAACATTTAATAATTTAAGGAGAGTGAACATGAAGTTAAACCCTTCGAAATGCTTCTTCGGGATGGAAGAAGGGCGATTTTTAGGGCACATTGTGGCTAAGAAGATGATCAAGGCAAACCCTGACAAGGTCCGAGCAATCCAAGAGATGAGGTCCCCAAGAACAATAAAGGAGTTGCAGAGCCTGAATTACCTTTCTTCAAAGTCCTCAAGGGCTATACTCGAAAATCCGACTTTAGATGGACCGACGAGGCCGAAGAGGCCTTTCAACAGATGAAAAAACATCTTTGTGACTTACCTTCTCTAGTGGTTCCTGAACCGGAAGAAACTCTGTTTGTCTACTTAGCAGCCGGAGAAAAGGCAATCAGCAGCGTTCTATGTGCCAGCCGCGCCAAAGGGTTCATGCCCATTTTCTTTGTAAGCAGGTGCCTGCGAGACGCAGAGCTTCGCTACTCGCCGATCGAGAAGTTGGCACTTGCTTTAACGCATACGGCTCGGCGCTTGCGCAGGTATTTTCAAGCTCACCATATCGTAGTTCTTACCAATTCGGTACTCCGAGAAATTATGAGCCGTCCAGAAGTAGCTGGAAGATTGACTAAGTGGGCAGTAGAATTGGGTACATTCGGCATTGAATATAAACCGAGGTTGGCAATAAAAGGACAAGTTTTGGCTGACTTTTTGGTGGAGAACGTAAACCATGTTGAAGACCCGATGATCATTGACACGGTCACCGATCAACCTGAAAGTTCAGGGACATACGAGGGGTGGTGTCTGTACACTGACGGAGCATCCAGTAGGGACGGGGCGGGAGCTGGCCTCATCCTGGTGGATCCCGAAGGGGTTGAAACTGCTTATGCTCTCCGTTTCAATTTTAAATGTACAAACAACATGGCCGAGTATGAAGCTCTACTAGCAGGCCTTCGAATAACAAGCCAAATGGGGGTAAAGAATCTTAAAGTTTTTGTCGACTCCCAACTGGTGGCAAGTCAAGTGGCCAATGACTTTGAGACTCGAGATGCTATGATGAAAAAGTACGCAGAGGCTGTTAGAAAGCTGATGAGCTCCTTCGAAGGATGCCGTATAATCAAGATTCCACGAAGCAAGAACAAAGGAGCCGATGCTGTAAGTAAAATGGCATCTGTAGCTTTTGCCCATCTAACGAAGATGGTATTGGTTGAACAGTTGAACAAGGCATCGGTGGAAGATCAGATACCATCAGCCGTCCTAGAAATCCGAAAGGAAGATGACTGGAGGAACTCAATCATTAAAGCTTTAGAGGGAGAAGCATCGAGCGAAGAAGACAGGCTGCGAAGCAAGTCATACGAAATGATAAACGGAGCCCTCTTCCGAAAGGGATTCCTGTCTCCATCATATCGGTGTATCCTCCAACAAGAGGGTGTAAAGTTACTTGAAGAGTTGCACGAGGGGCTGTGCGGAATGCACGCTGGTGCGGCCACCCTGGTCACGCGAGCAGCTAACCTCGGATACTACTGGCCCACAATGAGACAAGATAGTGAGGAACTGGTCAAGCGGTGTGAATCCTGCCAATTATACGCCCCCGTCCCAAAATTACCGAAGCATGGTTTAGTCCCAATAACTTCCCCATGGCCCTTTTATCAATGGGGGATGGATCTCTTAGGCCCTTTCCCAAAGGCCAAGGGAGGAGTTCAATTCTTACTGGTAGCAGTAGATTATTTTTCCAAATGGGTGGAAGTCAAGCCGATCGGCAGCATAAGGGGAGACCAGATAACCACTTTCGTTTGGGAAAACTTGATCTGTCGTTTCGGTCTTCCAGAAAAGTTGATCACAGATAACGGGACGCAATTTGCAGACAAGAGGTTCCGCAGCTGGTGCGAAAGTTTGGGTATAAAGCAAGTGTTCGCTTCTGTTGCTCATCCGCAGGCAAATGGTCAGGTGGAACGGATGAACCGAAGCATCCTACAGGGGTTGAAAACCAGATTGGGAAGGTATGGAAAGAAATGGTTAAGTGAACTGCCAAGCGTCTTGTGGGCTCTAAGGACGACGGAAAAAACAAGCACGGGGAGAACCCCATTCAGCCTGGTGTTCGGAACTGAAGCAGTTATCCCCGCAGAAGTAGGTCTACCGACCAAGCGAGTTTTGACGATGGATGAACAGACCAACCAGGAAAGGTTGCTGACAAACCTTGACAATTTAGAAGAGTACCGTGCGAATACAAGCATCCAAGAGGCAAAGTACAAACAGCAGATGAAAAAGTACTATGACAAAAGGGTTAAGACCATGACGGTACAACCCGGTGATCTGGTCTTACGATCGAACGAAGCAAGTCGGAAAGAGAACACAGGGAAGTTAGGACCCAACTGGGAAGGTCCGTACGTTGTGGTAGAAGTCCATAAGAAGGGGTCATGTAAGCTTGCTACAATCGAAGGAAAGGCCGTTCCAAGGCACTGGAACTTGGCTCAACTTAAAAAGTACTACGCTTAGGCCGGACTTAACAACGGCTTATTAATAAAACTGTCATTTTGTAAAAGTCTTTTATAGACAAGCGACCTTACAACGTATTAATGAAATGACAACTTTTGCTATGATTTAATATTTGCATAATTAACAATAATCAACTCAAAACAAGCGATTGGCTGAACGGATCACTGTTCAATACTAACAGGGATAGCCCCTCCGAATGGCTGAGGGAACTCTCCTCCCGACTAAGGGTCAGCTCCTTCGAACTAAGCTGGCCGAACATACCACTGTTCGGTAAAAAGGGGAAGTCCCTTAGAATAACTAACAAAAACCAAAGAAGAGAAAAGAACAACCATGCATAAAGTAAAGTACGCTGGTCGGACATCCGACACAGCCAAAAAATAGTACAAGTACGACCAACGGATGGTCAGGTTTAATTGTCTTAAAATAAATAAACAAGCAAATCAAGGAACGTCCTTGATGAGACTACCCGAAGGAGTAAGTTTCTCGATGTCAGCAGAGGTCTTGCCTTTCAGCCCTTTCATGCCTTCGATGTACGGGTATGTGGTAGATTCCCAACTCTTTACCCCAGCTTCATACACAGTGTTAGCTTTCAAGTCATACCCTTCAACCCCATCGACTTTCAAACCAGCCGAACAACCTTCAAAGCCCGCTATTATGCCATCATGAAAAGCAGAGTTGTACAGCAGCGTCTCCATCTCACCGAGTGGTTCCAGGAACTCCTTTGACTTGTGAAGCCGAGAGATGACAAGAGGAATAACTTCAGTGGCCAATCGATCCCTGTCTTTCTCAGCATCTTCCAAGAAGACCTTGAGCTGATCGATAACCTTATCTCCGGCAGCCAAAGCTTCATCGTAATTCACCTTGCACTGCCTCCATGCTTCTTTCTCTTCGGCAGCTTTGTCAATACGTTCCTGAAGGAAAAGTGTTAGGAAAATATAAGAAAACACGAACACTAAGAAGAGTATACGTATACCTGGAGGGAGGACGATGCTTTCGTCAGTGTCATGTTCTGCTCATCCAACAACCGATTCTTCTCTTTCAATTCCTCAATCTCTTTTTCCCGTAACGATAGATCCTGCTGCAACGACTCAGTCTCCTTGGCATGTTTTTCTTTCATCTCCTCCATGGCCCGAATGGCTTGCTTCCCCTTTTTGACGCTAGAGCGTTCACCCTTCTTTCGCTTTGCCAGCTTGGCATCCAACTTGGTAATCTCCGCCCTGTACTCCTCTATCCTACCACGAAGCCTCTTCTCAACGGCCACTTACTTACAATAACTTTGGACTAGTTCTGAAACAGAACTCAGGGCCCGAACAATTGAAACGCTGGCACCTTCCGCCGGATAACCCTCCTTTTTCTCTCTGGCTCGATCCAATTCCCCGGGAGGGATTGCATGGTTTAGTATTTGATAGCAGACAGCAGGATCCATCAAGGTATCGCCGTTCTTCACCTGCCAACGGGGCACATACGTCTCGGTGATATCGTAGGAATACTCCGAACCCTTAGAACCTTCATCGTCACTTGCTGGGCGGTGTTTCTTACTGCTTTGAGGAGTCTCATCAACAACATCTTCGGAAGGCTTCCTCTTGCGATGGTGCTCTTTCCGAACAGGACTCGGACTCGCTCCAGTAGCTTCCACCCCCAAAACAACCTTTTCAGCAGATTCCTCCTTGGATTTTCCCGAGTCAGCAGGGGACGGAGTGGCATTAACTAGGTCATGATCAATAGCCTCAGAACTTTTCTCCCGAGAATCTCCATCAACGTTATCTTCTTCCTGATGATCGGATGAAAAGAGGAACCGATCAAGATTTCCTTGGTTCTCAACAGTCTGACCCCTAGGCCTTCGGGGCTCATCATCCTTTTCTGTTGCAGGGATGTTATAAGTAACCGCAGCAGTCCGGTCCAGAACATAGTCTTCGTTCGGAGCAAGCGCACGAGACGTAGCTTTACAACCGCAGCAGTCCGGTCCAGAACATAGTCTTCGTTCGCAGCAGTCCGGTCCAGAACATAGTCATCTCTGCAAACACAAACAAATAAAAACGTAAACACTTGGACTAGATTAATTTTTCAAATCATAAGCAGTAATAACCGTACCCTTGTTCCCCTTCTTAACGATTGGCTCTACCCCTTCGAACGGCCACATACGGCTAATACCCGTCAATATTAGGACGATTTCCGGAAAAACCTGAAGGGGAGTACGGGTTTCTAAAAGTTTGTCATACAGCTCGCCGTCAAATATATCTTCCTGCTTCGGATTCAACGTCCCCTTGGGACCTTTCCAAGGCATCTTAAATGGAACGACATTGTCGGGAACCCAGAAGAAACGATTTTTCCAATTTTTGAGTCCGGAATACGTTTCGCTCAACATAGACTTCAACTTAGAATTCTCCCCAACAGTGAACCAATCCCCGGCCGTAGTCAGGTGAAAAAACTGACGAAACAAACCAATGGTCGGCTCACCCCCATTGGCACGGCATACCACCTCAAAATGAGTAACCTTCATGGCACCCAGGGGACTAAGTTGTCGAATATCTAATTTATAAAACTGTAAAAACTCTAAGAAAAATACCGATAAAGGGAGACGAACTGAGGAGAAGTCAAAATGACGGGTATAAAAACCGACGTGCCCTTTCGGACAATCGGTGATCCGGTGGGTGGGTTTAGGAACGATAGGTTTATAGACAGTGGTGTCGAAAAACTTATTACAGAAGGCCGTCAGAGTCGGCTCGGACACTGCAGACGTATGAACGTCCATATCTTTTCTACCGACCATATTTAAACGAAAACAAAAGACTAGGAAGAACGAGAAATACGAACCTGCTAAAATCGTTCGGAACGAGAGCTCTGAAGACGATCAAGAAGAGGGTAAATTTTTTTTACCAATAAACAGTGCTATATATAGGGAGATTTGGGAGAGTATCGAGACTGACAACCCGTCCCATCAATGAACAGTCGGGCGGTTACAATTCTGACCAATCAGCAACCGACACGTGGACAATTATAAAAAAAAAATTATTATTATCATAAATATTTTTTTTATTTTACAGAAAAAGAGGTTTTTGATCGTACCAACGGTCCGGAACGGCTGTAAACGAACCGATTAAGCGTTTGAATTATCCCGACGGCCTGGAACGGTGGAACACAAACCGATTAAGTGTTCCCATCGTCCTAATAATTCGGAATGGTGAAAATTTATAAAGACTAAGTTTGATGATTCTTAGCAAACAAAGACATGCTAAGATCATCAAACTGGGGGGCTGATAACATAGGATGGGTAATTAAGGATAAATACGTTTTAAATAAACACAAGACGATAACAACATTTAAAAGTTAAGAAGTACCGAACCATTTGATCAGAATGACCGATGACCGACAAGACAGTAACCGATCAAACATATGAACCTAATCGGATAGGATGACCCGACCAAACTGGATAGAAAGACACAAGGACTAATGGACATTACATAAAGGACTATTAACCACTAAATAAAACAAAGTCGGCTATTACCCTCTGGTACATAGCCGACCTCAAATAAATAATAATATAAACCATGCCCTGTCAGGCAGGAACAGTGACAACCGTCACTGTTCACGCCGACCGAATCATTACCCACAATTAATGCGCAGTCACACCAACCCTATAAATACTGGGTAGTTGCTCGCATTTACGGACACATTAAATACTCACCGGCAGTTACTCTGCCTCCGAACCACCACAATAATCCATCATCAGCACACAACATTCAACAACGACGATCGTTTGAGATGATGTTCAGGTCTTTAGATTCGGACCTTTGTTGGTCCGATTAGCTGACACCTCCGGCTCTTCCTTCCGGCGCCGTACTGACTGTCAGCCGTTTCATCCACCGTCCGACCGACGAAACACCGATTATATGATGTCGATCGACCGGTTCTCCAGCTCCGTCGTTAAAGTTGCTCAACTTCGCACTCCACTTCCAGTCCTTGCTATTCGAGGTAAGATTTGCTTCTTATTGTTCCAGATCTGTACTTTTCTTCTTTATTGATTCAGGTGCAGATGGTTACATTTACAATAAATACCATGAATTTGAATGGTGATTAATGTTTGGGTATTTGTCAATCTATGTGTCAACCGGAGCAATCAAGGTTTGACCGAATCCTCGGTCAATAATTGATGACAACCGTATAATATTATTCCACAACAAAATCCCATGTGCACCTATTCTTTTTTTTAACAAACAAAGAAGGATATATATATAAGATAGAGGCTTAACGTGATACCTCAGTTTTCCAATATATGCAACTATGCACGTCAACTATATTTGTATTTGCTTACCGCATATTCATATGGTGATATTAGAACACCTACATTTGCTCTTGAACAAACATGAGATTATTTATTAGTGTGTAGTTTTAGACTATTAGTTTCTTCTAGAGTCTGTTATAGTGACTCCTCTTGGTTTGTTGTAGACAGAGGATGCCATCTCATTTGTATATTGATACTTTTATAATTTCTATAGAGTATTTATTGGTTTGGCTGCAAAAATATGTTAAGCTACATTACATATAACTTAATTATATTCTTTAAACTACTATTATGTGCTATAGTATAAATGACCAGCATTAGATTAAATAGATTTCTCACTCACTTCATTAGGATATATGTTACTGAACCATAACCATGTCAGAGGAATACTAACATGGTGTGTTCAGGCGATCTGAGACGAGGACCGTGCTGATCTGATACAGGTTTGTTTAGTATGAAAATGGTGGTCGTTTTCCTGTAAGGATGGATGTTGCTACCTGTTCGTCGAGTAACTATGGACAAAATGACACAAACAGAAAGAAGACTGCTCAAGTTTCTGTTTAAAGATCCAGAGTAAGAAAACTTCTACATCTAACCACTCTCATGGTAGATTTGTAACAACTATACCAACTGTAAATCCATTTTGTGTTCTCAGGTTTGTTTAATAACCCTAACATAATGTGATGGTTTCATGTTGTAGACAAAGTAAACATTAACCTTTCTAAATCTGAATTTGAATATGATAACTTTCTAGATGCGGCCCTTATAAAGTTGGTATCGTTTACTTTTTATCGTTGCGTTCGCGAATTACTTATTGGTATCTACGCTTGCACCCTGCCGCCCCGCCGCGAAGCGCGGGGTATCTTGCTAGTTTATATAACAATCATTAATCATTAATCCGCAAACAAATAGTTTTAGCTAATCATTTTGTAGTATACATATGTTTCCATTATTTATATATATAATGTATTATCTAACTCATGGACTTACCTCTCATGCCCATTCTTAGATGCCTATGCGATTGAATTTTCAACTATTAACGTTTTTACTTGTCTGGTTGATGTTGGTAGAGTTATTAAGGATGCAACACAGCTTGTTTTTGTGTGCTAGCGGGTCAAACACGAAGATTGTGTCAAGATGTGTGAACCAAAACACTTGGATATTTACAAGTTGACGTGAACACAATATGTTTAACACAAACCTTGTTTTTTCCCTTTTGCATTTTGTACTTCAATATTATAAACTTAGATATAAAAAAATAGAAATGCATATAAACAATCATATTTAGTTATAAAATATAAGGGTAACAGGAGTGCTACGCGCAGGTACCCCGCCACATCAACCACCCGACCACTTCTCTAGAACCCGGTAAGCTACCTGTCGGGTACCCGCATCCACACACACACGTGTCTCCGGCTAATATCACCCGAACACAATACCCGTGACCCCCAATACGATAAGGTTGCGCGGTACAGCCATGTGGGTAGGAGGTTCGTGCTTGTTCATTAACAATTATTAAAACCTAAAATCTATCTCTTGCAGAATAATCAATTCATTTTAGTATCAATTTCTTTGATTGTGTTACGTTTCCACTAGGATTGTTTAAATGTTTTCCATTTCAATTCTATGTAAGATTGAGAGATTGTCAAAGAGAATCAAATATATTTCTTTGTTTATAACTTGGTATGTGTTGGACTTAAGATTGGATTATTTGATTTGTAATATTCAAGTGAGAACACATGCACTTACCTTCGATTTTATTTAATAATTAACATTTCACTTTAAAATATAATATATATGTTTATATATATGCGTTGGGATCGAAGGTGCTGAATGGTCTTATTTTCAATATAGTTTTTAGTATTCCTATTGTATTTTCAATGGAGTCGTATATATTCAGTATCTTCTATTCGCAGAGTATTTAAGCATATATGAAAATTATTTGTAATTGATTTTATACGTGTAGAATAAAAAGAAAAGAAAAAAATAAGGGGTTGAATTTGACAACTTGAAAGCTATTTTTTTAATAAAGGGGGTATAAAAAGTAAAAAAGGGTGCATTTAGCCCACCCCATAATTAACTGCCATTAAACGTATACTCACAAAAAAATCACCACATAGGAACTAAATCATATAAAAGCTTTAACCCTATCTTCTTTCTCATGAGAGTTGAAAACATCAAAACATTTAACGATGAACCCCCATCAATTTTCCGAATGAAATCTTTTGCATATGCAGTTGTGTAAGAGGGTGACACCAATAAAGTCGGTATACTCTTTCATAAATAACTTTCTAATGGGGAAAATCTTCACAGTTGATTTCCATGATATTGGCATGCATCTTTGACGGATGATCTCCAAAACTTAGTGGATCCAAATACAAACACATAATTTAACAATAACACGCAAATTTTGTTGGACTAGCTTTATAATTATAAATAAAAAATATGTTTATATAACATACCATCTAATGTAGCCAGACCCTGTTGGTAGCTTCTTGATTAAGATAATTTTCTTTTAGAGGCTCAAGTAGTAAATAATATACAACAATGCCAACTATATGAGTAATAATAAGTCTGCAACGTTTGCGCTCCCCCTTTATCTTTATATTATGTCTGAAACAATGCCAACTATATGGCTTTATAGCTGATAAAAAAAGACGGACATAAGTATCAAAGATATGTCCACAAACAAAAAAGTTAAAATTTGCTCGGCTTTCTACATGTTCAAACTTCTAAAAGCCATAAACATATCAGCATAACTCATATTAAACTTCTATTGACATCTATTGGTTTACAAATCCGCATAATAACCACAATGGGTGGAGAACAGTTAACAAATAGAGCATGAAATTCAACATGAGATGATGTAATTGGAATGATTGTGACATTATAAATTTGAGTAATAATTTTTTTTAGAGTTAACCTATACAAATGGGACACATATCAGGCAAATAGTTCAAAGATCTCATCTTCTATTCCTATAGCGTTGATTTGCAAAATTCAGCATAACTTGTTGGCTTTTTAATTGTTTGACCCGGGTTAGCTTGTACGATGGATCGGGTCGCGACATAATGGATAGAGCTGGATATCTTAATTTCGTGGATTGGGTTGCAAAGGTTTGAGTCGGTTGAGTTAATTGGATAAAACCAAGTTAGAAGTATTACTATTTAGGTTTCATTGTTATCTGTTAAGTCTAGTATCCAAAGTCAAATAGGATTAGTATTGTTTTTAATTGTTATCTATTTAGATTTCCTTTCCTAAGTCGAATAGGATTAGATTAGTATTTAAGCATAGGTTTCATTCTTGTTTTTCAATTGACTTTGATTGTATTGTTTTGTTTTGGTTGTTTGCTTTGATAAATAAATAGAGTCGTGAACGTGGAGTAGCGTTTCACAAAAATCTTTGTTCGTTGTTTTCTTTCTTTGATCCAATTTGAAACCTTCAATTGGTATCAGAGCTTTGGAGTCTTCAAGGTTGAAGACGTGTAATCGGCTAACACTCGATTGCACAAGTTCTCGCATCAGTCGATCAAGAAAAAGCCAAGGAGATGGCTGAAGGTGAAGGCGCTGGTCAGCTTGTTAATGTTGTTAGGGAATCGGGTATGGTGTCGCTTAAATGCCCGATGTTAACGGCTACCAACTACACGGCTTGGTCTATCATGATGGAGACGGTACTGGCTGCACATGGATTGGAAGAAGTTATTGATCCCGAGACCGGGGCTGCAGTCGAACAAAGAAAGAAACACACAGCGAAGGCGTTGATATTCCAATCGATACCCGAGGATGTATTGTTGCAAGTTGCAAAGCATCAAGAACCGAAGGCCGTGTGGGAAGCTCTTCGGGTTCGTTATCTGGGTGCTGACAGAGTACAAAAGGCACGACTACAAACTTTGAGATCCGAATTAGAAGGACTTCAGATGAGAGAGTCGGAGACAATTGACGAGTTTGCTGGTAAGTTGTCTAGTATCCAATCTAAATATAAAAGTCTTGGTTCAGCATTGGATGATGAGGTACTTGTTAGAAAATTGTTGAATTCAGTACCAGAAAGATATGTGGCTATTGCTGCAGTCATTGAGCAAACTGTTGATCTTGATTCTCTTTCGTTCGAAGAAGCCATTGGACGTTTGAAAGCGTTTGAAGAGAGAACGAAGATGAGAAAGACTGTTGATGAGAACCAAAACAAATTGTTGTTTTCTCGGGCAGAAAGGCGTGAGAAAAGAAACACCGACATGGGTCGGGGTAAAGGACGAGGCCGCGAAGGTTCGTCGGGTTCTCAAGGTCGTCACGAAGGTTCATCGAGTCGAGATAAGTCAAAGGTAACTTGCTATAAGTGTGAAAAGTTGGGTCATTACGCAAACGAATGCAAAGATAACTCGAATGTTACTTGCTTCAATTGTGAAAAATTGGGTCATTACGCGAGCGAATGCCCGAACAACTCGGCCGAAAAAGATGAAGTAAATATTATCGAAACTCAAGAGGTGAACGAACAACTGTTTTTGACAGCTGTGATACACGAAGAAGATGATTGTGCGCTTTTCAACGAGCCGGATATAGCACCG
The DNA here is from genome assembly GCA_032199755.1 of Ambrosia artemisiifolia. Classification (NCBI taxonomy): domain Eukaryota; kingdom Viridiplantae; phylum Streptophyta; class Magnoliopsida; order Asterales; family Asteraceae; genus Ambrosia; species Ambrosia artemisiifolia. The sequence continues at coordinate 23,912,957 of CM063526.1, forward strand.
AAAAACTACAATATTGAGTCGGGTTTGTGGTGTTCAGATCACGGTGCTTCTAATCATATGTTTGAGGTTCAGAATCATTTTACTGAATTCGATGAATGGTCACAGTCAATGGTTGTTGAACTTGATGGAAAAAAGGCTTTTGATTTGTCAAAGAATGTTGGAAAAGATTGCAACAGTAAGTATGATCGTGATAAATTTATTTTGGAATGTTTGGATGATAATTATGGTGAAAATGTGGTGAGTAATCAAAACATTACAAGTCCTCTTGGAGCATATGTCGCACCATCAGAAGCAATACCATTAGAAAAGGAAAGTGTAATTGAAACAGGGGGTTCGCTTGAAGCCAAGGTTGAGTCCGAGCTTATTGAGCAAGAAGTTGATAAAGAAGAGTTCTTTTCCGAATCATGTTATTTAGGTGAACATAAAGAAGGCGAGTTTGTTAAGCCGGAGAGACGTGTTAAATCGCTTGGTGATATTTATGAGAAAACGAGTCAAATCGATCAACCGGTTCATTCTTTACTTGTTGCCGAAGATAAGGCGGACTTTGTTAATAAGCGGGTAAGTGAGGCGGACATTGTGGTTGCTACTTCAACATCTTATCAAGAGATTTGGTTGCAAAAATTGTTTTCGGATTTGATGAGTTGTGGAAAAGATCGTGAAGGGTTCAAGGTCGACAAGAAGTCCGTTATCAAGTTGTTAAAAAATCCCGTGTTGCACGGGCGAAGCAAACATATTGAGAACCAATATCGTTTTGTTAGAGAATTTGTCGAGAAAGAGTTGATTGAGAAGGAGCATGTAGGCGTGAAAGATTGGAATGATACGGGTCAAAAATTAGGGGGGTGATTGTTGGCTTTTTAATTGTTTGACCCGGGTTAGCTTGTACGATGGATCGGGTCGCGACATAATGGATAGAGCTGGATATCTTAATTTCGTGGATTGGGTTGCAAAGGTTTGAGTCGGTTGAGTTAATTGGATAAAACCAAGTTAGAAGTATTACTATTTAGGTTTCATTGTTATCTGTTAAGTCTAGTATCCAAAGTCAAATAGGATTAGTATTGTTTTTAATTGTTATCTATTTAGATTTCCTTTCCTAAGTCGAATAGGATTAGATTAGTATTTAAGCATAGGTTTCATTCTTGTTTTTCAATTGACTTTGATTGTATTGTTTTGTTTTGGTTGTTTGCTTTGATAAATAAATAGAGTCGTGAACGTGGAGTAGCGTTTCACAAAAATCTTTGTTCGTTGTTTTCTTTCTTTGATCCAATTTGAAACCTTCATAACTACGATAGATGATGCTTAAAAGTCTTACAAACTATTGTTTACTTAATGCTACAACATTTGCATTAGCATTGATACTCAACCCAAGTAATTTCATTTGTCCGTTTCTTTTATAAAATATTTTTTACAGATCTTCAACACTTCGATATTAGCTTGAATAAGTCTTTGGTTTCTTTCCTGGCACAGATAGTAAATCAAAGCAATCAACATTGTATGTTGCCACGTAGAGACTTTTCATTGAGATCCAAGATAGAAAGTTAAGAAAGTCTACCACATTTGATGATGTCTCTAAGAACAAAACGATTGAGAGCAAGGCGGTCTCCATCTTTCCGATGAAAAACCATAAATTAGCCCATAATAGCCAATTGATCCCTGTCCTTCGAGGCAGCATAGCTGAGGAATCACATATGCACTTCACCTGACAACACAACTAAATTAGAAAACACTCAGTTTGAATAACAATCTAGTTATTCAAGTATTTCCATTTTCATAAATTAAGAAGCGGCATCCGATTCTTCCGACCAACTAACAGCAGACACATGCAAAAATTTATAATTTCCAACAACTCACATGCTAAAGGGGAGCGGGTCATCAGGTTAAAATTCTCAAAGTTTATTTTAAACTTATACATCGTAATTACAAATATACAGTTAGAGTGTAAACTATACACCAATTATTAGCATTTTTATGCATACTACTTGTTGGTGGTGAAAACTCTCAGGATGATTTTACCTCTATTTCTTATGTTGCATCCTCAGGATGCTAAAGGACTTAACAAACTTCAGGATGTAACTGTATTTTAGCATGTGCACATCCTGAGGATGGACTAACGAATTATCTTTCTAGGACATAATTGCAGGTACAACTAAGCTATAATATGGACTTGTAACCTCATTATAACGTCTATATTATCATATTCAATCAGAAAAGTCAAGGATAAAAGAATAACTCTTGCAAGCCAAAGTCCAAGCTCGAAGAAGGAGTCAAACTTGTAACCGGTATGCATTAAATATCGACGAAGGACCAGGAAACCGCTGCTACAACGACTAACTGAGGTGAAACAGCCACAACGGTCACCTGAAGCTTTCAAAGAACATAACTAAACAGCCGATTATACGGGATTCTTCATTTACTTTCATGTAACTATATATAAGGGGATGATTGACGAGTATAGGACACATTAGGCTCACTTGAACAACACTTACACTCTGCTACTCATCATAGAATACTCTGATAACTCACACACACTTAGCACGATCATTGTAATCATAGTACGTACACTCGTCTTTCATTCATCCAAAGTAGTAATCTTTTACCCATTTTTAATATTAACAAACAAGGCAGGGGCTTAGACTCCTATCGAGGTTTTGTGTCGGCGATCAACAAACTGATCAAGGGCTTTCCTCGTACATCGAGTGTTGTTCTTTATGTCTTCATACTTATATTGCTTGTTTTACCATTCTGCCAACAGTTACATCCTCAGGATATAATTGTCCATCTTCAACTTTACCTTAGCCATCCTGAACATAGTTGTCACATAATTATTTCTTTTGCATCCTGATACACCATTTTCAGAATAAAACTAGACTTTAAACTTATTTGACGCTTATATCACTCTACCTCACATTTTCTAATTTGGAAAACAAGATTATTTTTACTAAGTAATTTTTGACCAAAACAATTTGGCGCCCACCGTGGGGCAAGTGGTGCTATTTTAACAAAAAACTTTGTTAAAACTTTTTATCAATTAACTCATTTTACAAATTTTGACAACTATGTCTTCCTCCCATAAATCTGTTTCCTCATCCATGCCATCTTCAACCTCTACCAGAAATGCAACACTGCCACCCCCACCTGCATTATCAAAAAGTTCTACTTCCCAGATTCCACCTAGACCAGCATTGGGACATCTGGTCCTACTCCTCCTGTTTTCGTATCAAATGATGAACTCCTTTCCATGTTTGCAATGGTGAAGGATCAAATGCAGCAACAACAGGAAACTAACTGGATGCTGATGATAGAAATACAATCTCTCAAAACATCCTCAAAAGAGACCAACTGAGGACATGGGGACACCGTTACAACCTAGAGTGTTGGATTTCAATTCTGACATCTCTGGAGGCATTCATCGAGGAGATTTCATCCCCATGAGCACTGGGTTCTCTGCACCTGAAACAACTACCACACCCAGGATGACAACGATCAAGGATCCAGGATATACACATGGGCCATCCAAAGGATATAAAAATAACGGTAACAATTTAAGTTCAAGTACTTTTACTACTAATGGTGTTGCTTCTTTGCAGGATACGGGTATAAGTCCTCAATTGGCAAGGGAGCTACAAAAGATTAAGCATATGGTATCAAGTGTACCAGGGATAATACAACCTATCCCCGAAGTATCCTCAGCATGTCATAGGGTGTCTTGTTTTGCACCTCCCACATGTGATGCAGAGATCCCAAAGAGATTTCAAACTCCAAGCATCTTAAGGATCTCTTAGGCAAAAAGAAGCCGAGGATTCAGGATGGCACCAGCATCCCAGAAAGAGCAGCATAAATCAGAAAAAGGAGAAAGACCCACAAAAACTACCTTCCTGACAACCTCAAAAGTGATCAGCTTTGAAGAAGAAGATCGAGAGAATATCTTTGACCCTCACCATGATGGTTTAGTTATAACTCTATATATTGCTAATCATTTTGTTCGCAGGATACATGTAGATGGTGGGAGTTCAGTCAACATAATCTAACTAGAAGCTCTCAAGAGGATGAACACCCCGGAAACTGAAATAGTTTCCATATCACAAGTCTTGGTTTGCTTCAGTGGAGAGACCAAGAGCACAGTAGGTGATATCAAACTGCCAGTATATGTAGAGGGAATAAACTCTATCCAAAGATTTTGTGTGATGGACTCTTTATCTTGCTACAATGTCATCCTCGGGAGACCTTGGATACATGACATGAAGGCAGATCCTTCAACATATCACCAATGTTTGAAGCTACCAACGCCATGGGGAGTCGTCAAAGTAAACAGTGATCAACAAAAAGCCAAGGATTGCTATACAACATCAATGAAGGCTTCATCAAGACAAGCATAGCAATTACAGAAGGATGCACAGTGCCATCCTCAGGATGTCAAAGCTCATCCTGACCAGGATGTAAAGGCTGTTTGCCTCGACGACAACAACAAGGATATCAATGTGCAGATCGGTAAGAACATCCCCAATGACATTGAAAAATCTCTAATTTCATTCTTAAAATGCAGGATGTCGACATTTGCATGGAAGCATGAAGATATGACTAGCATCTCCAAAGATGTCATCACTCATAAGCTTGGGATTGATAAAAGCTTCAAGCCTATTCAGCAGAAATGAAGGAAATTCGCACCCGAAAGGAATGCCATCATACAAGAAGAGGTGGACAGATTATTGAAGTCCAAGATGATAAGGGAAGTAAAATTCCCAAGATGGCTGGCAAACGTGGTAGTGGTACAGAAGAAAAATGGGAAATGGAGAGTGTGTGTAGACTACACATACCTCAACAAAGCCTGTCCTAAAGACCCATTTCCACTACCACATATAGATTCGATGGTGGATGCCACAGCAGGACACGAAATGTTGACATTCATGGATGCATCCTCAGGATTACAACAAATCCAAATGGAACCGGATGACCAAGAGGATACTGCATTCATGACCCCATCAGGTATTTATTGTTATATAGCTATGCCATTTGGACTAAAAAATGCAGGTGCAACGTACCAAAGGCTAGTGAATATGATGTTCAAGGAAAAGATTGGGGACACAATGGAAGTTTACATCGAAGACACGATGGTTAAGTCCAAGAAGACAGAGAACCATATTCAGGATCTCAAAGAAGCCTTTGATATTCTGGATGCCTACAATATGAAGTTAAACCCAGCCAAATGTCATTTCGGAGTTGGTGCTGGAAAGTTTCTTGGATATCTAGTCACTAAAAGAGGGATAGAAGCCAGTCCCGAACAACTAAAAGCCATCATTGATCTCAAATCCCCAAGGAATGTCAAGGATGTACAAAGATTAACAGGCAGGATAGCAGCTCTAAACAGATTCATCTCAAAGTCCTCAGAAAAATTCAAGGAGTTCTATGACATCCTGAAGAAAAACAACAAATTTGACTGGGGACAGAAGCATGAGGATGCATTGAAGAAGTTGAAAGAATATCTTGCAACAGCTCCACTCCTGATGAAACCTGAGGATGGTGAACCTCTCAAGTTCTACCTTGCAGTTTCTGGAAATGAAATAAGTGCAGTCTTGGTGAAAGACTTTGAAGGGCAACAACATCATGTCTACTATGTAAGTAAAACTCTACTAGATGCTGAGACCAGGTATTTACATCTTGAAAAACTTATTTTAGCTTTGATAATGGCATCTACCAAATTAAGACACTATTTTGAAACACATAGGATACATGTTCAAACTAATTACCCTATTAAAAATGTACTTAGAAAACCAGAAATGTCAGGTAGAATGGCAAAATGGTCAGTAAAATTGAGTGCTTTTGACTTGGTATATGAACCTAGAAATGCAATCAAATCGCAGGCTCTAGCAAATTTTGTGGCTGATTTCAGTAGTGACATCCTAAGTGAAGTAGAGTCTGAAGTTCAACAACTGAATGAAAATTTAGAAAAATGGACTCTATACACTGATGGTGCTTCAAATGCAAGAGGTACAAGGTTAGGAATACTACTAAAATCGCCACAAGGGGACATAATACCCCATGCTATTAGATGTGCATTTCAAACAACCAATAATGAGGCAGAATATGAAGCTCTCATTGCTGGTTTACAACTTGCTAGAGACATGCAAATTATAAATTTAGAAGTATTTCTTGATTCCTTGTTGATTACTAATCATTTTAATGGATCTTATGCAGTAAAAGGTCAAAAGTTAGTTATTTATCTTAAAATAGTTAAAAAATTAGCAACTTCTTTTGTAGAATTCACATGAACACAGGTACCTAGGGAAGAAAATGCTGAAGCTGATGCCTTAGCAAATCTGGTATCCTCCTTGAATTTACCTAAGGGATCCAAGATTCCTATTATCCACATCCTGAAGCCAGCAATTGAAGAGTGGCATTCTAAGGATAGCAAAGCACATCCTAAGGATATCACTCAACAGCCTGAAGATGAGACGATGCATCCTAAGGATAACACTGTTCTAACCACTCAAGTTCAAGATGATTCATATTGGATGACTCCCACAGTAAATATTTACAAGAAGATGCCATCCCTGATGGAGAAAAAGAAAAATCTTTCAGGATGAAGGTATCGAAATTTACTATTATAGACAATATTCTGTATAGAAAATCTCTTGCAGGACCATACTTGAGGTGTCTCAACAAGGAAGAAGCAAACGAAGTTCTCAAGGATATCCATGAAAGAGATTCTGGAAACCACACAGGAGGAAGATCTCTTTATTCGAAGACTCTAAGGACACGATACTACTGGACAACCATGAAGAAGGATGCCATGTTGTATTCTCAAAAATGTGATTCATGTCAAAGACATAGTAACATTCTTCACCAGCCTGCTGAACCATTGCACCCTATTATTTCACCATGGCCCTTCATGAAATGGGGATGGATATAGTAGGGAAACTACCCAAAGCTCCTGGTGGAAAAGTGTTCATGTTAGTAATGACCGATTACTTCTCAAAATGGATCGAAGCCGAAGCATTCGTACAAGTCAGAGATAAAGAAGTGGTGTCATTCATCAAAAGGAACATCTTAACAAGATTTGGAGTGCCAGCTGAAATCATTTGTGACAACGGTTCTCAATTCATTAGCAAAAGGATGACTAACTTTTGTGAGAGCTGGGGAATCAAGATGATAACCTCAACACCTGTCCATCCTCAGGCTAATGGACAAGTAGAATCCTCAAACAAAATCATTGTCAACAACTTGAAGAAGAAGCTTGGGGAAAAGAAAGGGAAATGGGCAGAAGAACTTCCATTTGTACTTTGGGCTGATAGAACTACCTCCAAGAATGCAACTGGTCAGACACCTTTCTCCTTGTTCTTTGGAACGGAAGCGATGCTGCCAACAGAGATGGTCTTGCCTACAGTTAGAAGACATCTTCAGGATGCAACTACCAACTCGGAAGCACTATTACAAGATTTGGAGACTATGGATGAACTCAGGGATGCTGCTAAGTTAAGTATGGCAGCCTATCAACAAAGGGTTGCTAAAGCATACAACAAAAACATAAGGGTAAGAAGGTTTCAAGAAGGAGATTTGGTATTAAGGAAAGCCTTCCAAAATACCACCAAACCAAGTGATGGCAAAGTAGCTCCTAAATGGGAAGGACCATACTTAATAGATTCCGAAGCTGGCAAAGTAGAATATTGGCTATCAACGATGGAATGAGAGTTTCTACCAAAAGCTTGGAATGCAATTCATTTGAAATACTACCATGTGTAAGAATTCATGTGACTGGTCTCTCTGGAAGAAAAACCATGGTTCAGATTACTGGTAAGATGAAGGTGAAGGCTGACAAAGATGAATCATCTCCATATACAGGTATCTACCCTTTACTTATTTCAATCGTTTATATTTTTACTAAACATGGTCTAGAAATAGTCCATCCTGAGAATTTTGCAGTACCATACTGAATATGGAATACTTTGAAGACTAGAGGGTTGGCCACCCTCTCTTACGTTAAGGTGTCTGACACCTTCCTAAGGTTTAAAGGTTTTCACCTTTCACATTGCGTTAGCAACCCCGTCCGGAGCGCATGTTATTCGTGTGTATTTTCAGGATGGTGGGACCATTCCATGTAAAAGTGGCTGACAATTTCATCCTTTTTGGAATATACATTGAATTCTTAAGGTTTAGACATTTTTCAATGTCTCTTTCTCGTATTTGGCCTAGTCGCCAGTGGCCTTGTCGCCAGTTATTCCTAAGATGTTACAATAGGCCTTGACGCCAGTTATCCTCAAGATGCTATATTTTGGTTTTGTTGCCAAGTTATCCTAAAGATTGCATATGGGCTCGATCCCAGTTTGTTTAAGGCCTAGTCGCCAGTACAATAACAATATTTGCCTTTATACAGGTTATTATCAAAATTTGTTAATCCCTTCTTGAAAAGGAATATAGACTTAAAGTCAATCTTGAAGATATTATACTGGGGACATCCTAAGAATGATAAAGACCACCCTAATGATGATAAAGAGAAAAAGAACCGAGGACATCCTCAGAATAGTGAAGACCATCCTAAAGATGACAAAGAAGAATTAAGGACATCTTCAAGACATCAATTCTCAGAAGACTAATCTATGAAGGGAGATAAAAGGTATCGTTTGTCTCATTCCCTTATACCTAACAATTTCTAGTGTTTACAGGATAACAAAAGAACAAAAGAAGAAACACAAAGATATAGTGTCAAAAGTGGTTACCATTTTATTTATATATCACAATCAAAATTGATGTCAACCCGTGGCTTCATCTAAAGCTGGATATTGAATTAAAATGGGTTACACGTGAGTCTAAGTGTTCACGTGGGAACCCTAAAGTTGGATATTGAATTAAAATGGGTTACACGTGAGTCTAAGTGTTCACATGGGAACCCTAAAGCTGAATATTGAATTAAAATGGGTTACACGTGACTCTAAGTGTTCACATGGGAACCCTAAAGCTGAATATTGGATTAAAATGGGTTACACATGAGTCTAAGTGTTCACATGGGAACCCTAAAGCTGGATATTGACTTAAAATGGGTTACACGTGAGTCTAAGTGTGCACGTGGGAACCCTAAAGCTAACTATTAAATTAAATTGGTTACACGTGGAGCCTAAAGTTGAATATTGAATTGAAATCGTCGCACGTGGAATCTAAGTGCTCTCGTGGGAACCCTAAAGTGGCATACTGAACGGAAAGGGTAGCATGTGGAGTCTATGTACACTCGTGAAAAACCCTCAAGACGATTTATAATTGATAGTTTAGGATAATGCATGAAAGAACGAAAATATAGTTGCCTTTTGGAACTATTGTAAAGATTAAATTGGAATGTAAGAATCCATTATAGGAGTAAAATAGAAATAAAATATATATTATGTGCCCACTATTGTGAGTCTAAGAATCACCATAGTGATATTGAACTTAGAACTCGAAATGCCACGGGATTTTGTGAACTGTAAAGAATAACGAAAATAGAAAGAAAATGGTCATGATCTTATGATCATGATTTGTAGAGCTGAAAATTAGAAAGAAAATGATCATGGTCTTGTGATCATGATTAATAAAGCTGAAAAATTAGAAAGCAAATGATCATGACTGTGTGATCATAATTAGTAAAGCTGAAAATAGAAAGAAAACGATCATGACCTTGTGATCATGACTAGTAAAGCTAAAAATAAAAGGAATATGAACATGATCTTATAATCATGGTTAGTAAAGCTAGGAATAGAAAAAAAATCATGATCCTATGATCATGATTAGTTAAGCAGAGAATAAAAGGAAAATGATCACGGTCTTATGATCATGATTGGTAAACCGAAAATATAAAAGAAAGGGGTAAATAAATAAGGTGTGGAGTCAGGTATAACATTCACGCTATGTAAAGAAAAAGTGTGTTAATTCTTGCTTGTACATATGCTAGTAAATATGTGCATAGTAATTATGGATGGGGGTAAATTAACGCCCTACCAGAAAATGTGTGGAAATGATAGGATATTACATCCTTGGGATATTAATAATAGAAAACGGCCGTTGGACATGGAAACAAACTTTATACATAGGTCAGTAGGTAGACAAACGATCTTATGATCTAAACGCCTACGAGTAAATAGCCAAAGAAGGTAATACTACGGGAATTTGCATTGGGATGCTATAAATGCAATGGCCCCAAAAAGAAAATGATTATGTAGTAATGTGGAATTAAATGTGACATAAGAAAATGATGTCTAAGTAAATAAAAGAGTCGAGGGACTCGAGGTTAAGCAGAATAAGAAACCCTTGAATGCAAACATGAAATGCAAAAGCCGAAAAAAATGGGGCTGTGAAACATAGACGTAGGTTACTATCCATAGGGTAATGGACGGGATTGAGTAAAACGAACGATGTTCAAATGACGAATTGAAATGAAATTTTGGGAATTTAATCCTAAGAAGTAAGAGGCAAAGGTTTTGAGGGCGAAACCTCCTTAAGGGGAGGAGTTAGACTTGTAACACTCCGAAAATCCGTTTCTCTTAATTACGCCTTTAGGCGTGATTAGCTAAATAATAAAATGTGATTGAAACAAGTAGAATATTGGTTATGTTCTAACATGGAAATAACCTAGTTAATGTTATAAGTTATATGAATGATTAAATGATATTAGAAAACTAACTTGACTAGTTAATTTTATAAGAGAATGACATTGGGGGATTACTTGAGGAGCTATAGTTACCAATGTGGTGAACTTAAATTTGTTTAATGGATATTAACAAAACAATAAAAAACACACATGTGCGTGTTATGAAAGTTCATCGGGAGAACACTTCTCCTTCAACAAACAAACCCTAGACACAAGAACATGTTTGAATCCAAGCCAAATCAAGGGGTTTTTCAGTGCATTAGCGAAAATTTGGATCATCCAACTCTAATACACATCAAGGTACCTTTTATTTGGTAGAATTTATTATTATGTTCGTTTTTTATTTTGATTAGAAGATATGGTTTTGACAAAACGTGAAATTATAAGTTGTTGAAAGTTTCTCTAGCTTTAGGGAGCCTCATTTACATATAAGTTGGTTATAAATCACATTTTAGATGTGTAATTGATGATGTCCATACTTAGCATAAAATGGGTTTTAGGCCTTTGGGTGAAACTCACATTCTTATGTAATTAGAATGAATTAGACTCCCAAAATTTTACTGAATATTACAGGGAGTCTACTGAAAAAGAACATATTTTTATTTCGTGAGAAAACCATGCACAAAAATGATGAAAAATCATACAATGCAACTATGTCTAGAAAATACTCATGTTGGGTTAATATGAGACCACAGTTACCAGGTTTAACCATGTTTAGTTAAATGTTAGAGTTGGAGGGTTAGATATGTAATTAAAGCATAGTTGTAGTGTGGAAACCCTAGACTGCGCACTTATATGACGGAGACTGCGAACTTATTGTTAAGTTCGCAGTCCTCAGTTTTCCCTATAAATAGAAGCTCATTTGTGCAGCTAGGGTTAGGGTTTTTGATGTATCTTTGAGAGCACAAGTTAAAGGTGCGAACTTATTTCATATAGTGCGAACTTATCCATGGTGTTTACTGCTGAATCTTTAATGGAATCGTGTCTTTATGTTTCTTGTGTGTCGGTCTTTATAATCTTCATCTAGTTCTTTAACTTGTCTTGATTAATCAACTAAAACACCTAACAAATAGGTGTTTCTAGTTGATAACAATCTAGTGCACACTTAAGATCTAGTATTTTGGGACTACAATTTGGTATCAGAGCCTCTGTGCTCGAGATTGTATCTATCTAAAGATATCAAAACCCTCCTTGTTAGTTTTTACTTTCAAGTTTTTCAAAATTTTAGTGTTTATCAAAGTTTGAATATTTTCATTGTTTTGCCTTAAAATCTCGTGAAAAGTGTTTCTAAGGTGTTTAAAAGTTATTATCTTCATTAGAAACATCATTCAAGAGCTTCAAAACAATTGAAAATCTCTTGGACATGTTTTTGGAAAGTTAAAAAATTTTCACAGCCGAGTTTGCGCACTTAAGTGCGAACTTAGCTCAAAATCTGCGAACTTGTTTCTTGTTTGTGAGTACTTGTTTCTTGCCTGTGAGTACTTGTCTCAAAAACTGGGTACTTGTTTCAAGCATTAATTACTTAATTTTGCGTACTTGTCTCATAAGTGTGAACTTGTTTCTTGCTTGTGAGTACTTGTTTCAAGAGTTGAGTACTTAGCTCATAAGTTGCATACTTGATATTTCAAGGTGTGCACTTATTAACAGCCACAACTGCGCACTTAATCCAAAAGTGTGTGCACTTGTGTCTGTGTGAGCACTTAAATTTACACAAGGCTTTATAGCTTTCTCTCTCCTGGCACCACAACTAGGGTTTCTGCATACTTATCTGAAATCTCTAGTTGGTGTGCGAACTTACTGAAAAGGTGCATTTTCTGAGCACTTGGCTAGGGTTACTGCGAACTTAAATCTTAAACGAGAGTTTAAGTGTCTGCGTACTTGTACAAGTGCGCAGGCTGATCAGTCAAGACTGAGTACTTGTGCTGCTCTGACTTGGCTGAACTGCGAACTTAAGCCAAAGTGTGTGTGCTACAGGGACTGCGTACTTAACAGGAGAATCAGGGACTTATCTTTGCTGTTTATCTGTTTCAGGTTTCCAAGAACTGCGAACTTAGACTGCAAACTGTGAACTTGAGCTGAGTGCGTACTTACCTGCGTACTTGTGGACTGTTTTGACTTTTCAAGGACTTTGGACTATAACTTGCTAATCAATTCAATCACAACCCTAAAATCAATCTAAAATCAACCTAAAATCAATCTTAAATCATGTCTGGTAACAACTCATTCCAAGTTAACCCCATAACTCAAGCTGAACTTGAAACCGGCACTATAACACGTATTCCCAAGTTGATGGGTGCAGAAGATTATGGCACATGGAAGAACAGAATGAAAGCTTTCTACTTTGTCAACGATCACACCCAATGGAACTCAGTCCAGCTCGGACCTCACATTCCCACCAGAACCACTGATGCTGGAGAAGTGTTCAACACTGATCCCACCACATACACTGATCTCGACAAACAACTGCTGCAGAGAGATCACAAAGCCTACGGTGCTCTCACCATGGCTTTGTCAAATGATGTTTACAATATGTTTGAAGAATACGGATCAGCGCACGATCTGTGGTTTGCTCTGAGTGAGTATTATGAAGGCAATGCTGAGATGAGGCAAAACAAACAAGATATGATTCAAAAGGAGTACGACATGTTTGGAAGTATCCGGGGTGTGAGTCTGTCTTCACACATTGACAGGTTCATGAATTTGTTGACCAAGATGAAGAAAGCGGGTATTCCTGTAAACAACCGCAATTCCATCAAGAAGCTGCTCGATTCTCTCCCAAAGGAGTGGAGTGTCCAATGTATGTTGATCAAAAAGGACTACTTGGATGCTCAGTCTACTTTGGCAGATCTCATAAATACTCTGAAATCATTTGAGATGGACATCACTAAAAGAGAAATGAATCAGACTGTCCCGAAGGTGACTCCCAGTGGTGCTATGAAGAATCTGGCCTTGATGGCCCCAATTGGTGATATGAGTTCAAGTTCGTTGCATTCGTATGTGGATTCTGCAGGGATTGGTAGTTCAAGTTCTGGAAAAGCTCCAATGTATTCTGAAAGGGCTGCAAAGACTCTAACTCCACAGGCTGCTAAACTAGCTGCTGAACATGTGGAACTGTTCAACTCTTTCATGAGCAGCTTTGAAGCGTTGAAGACAGGAGAGATTAAAAATGAGATGATGTCCCCAGAGGATATGTATCAGGTTGACCCAGATGACATGGAAGAGATGGATCTGAAATGGCAGATGGCTATGATCACTTTACGAGTGAAGCGTTTTCAAGATAGAACCGGAAGAAGAGTTGGTATGGGAAAGGCTGGGTTTGATAAGTCCAAGATCAGGTGTTACAACTGCAAGGTCCTCGGGCATTTCAAGTACGAATGCCCCACACTGAACCAAGCTGAAATTAAGCCTGCAAAGAGATTGGTGGCCATAACCGATGGTAATGAGGGAAATGATAAGGAGCCACAAAAGGCTTTGGTTGTTGAAGACTTCGACTGGGGAGAAGAGGCAGCAGCTGCTGAAGCTGAAGTTAACAAAGCCCTGATGGCCACAATCTGCACCAAATCTTCAAATGGTGTAAACTCTGTTGAAGGATCGTCTGCTGAGGTTCTAAAGGGGGAAATGCAGAAGTATGCCGGGCTGAAGAGTGTGTTGACTGATGAGAAGGTGAATGATGAGAAAAGAGAGGAGGCGCTGATTGCTGAGAAGACTTCATCTGAGAAGGTCGCTGAGGAGGTGAAGAGTTCTTCTAAGAAAGCTGAGGAAAGGGACATGGTAAATATTCCTTTAGAAATTAAATCTAAACTGTGCTCACCTAGGTGTGTTACAGCTGTCGCATACTGTTTATCACACAACAGACGAGTTTTAAGAGAAATGGATGACATTCGTAAAATAAATACTGAAATGAAAGAAAATGAGTGGGCATATCAGCGAAAGTTAAATGCAACTCTAGCTGAAATGCAAACTTTAAAAGAATTTGTGCTTAAGAAAGATTTTCTGATAAACGATTTAACCTCAAAACTAGAGAAATCTAGAAATGAGACAACTCGTCTTCAAATTGTTGTGGATAAATGGAATGTGAGCAAACGGGCTCAAGCTGATATAATCGAATGTGGAAGACAATCATTCGTAAAGGATGGAATTGGGTATAAGGATAAGAATGGAATCGAAAGATCTCTATTCTTACCCTTGAGCCAAAGTGAATACATACCCATTCCATCACCTCATCCAAAAAATGACCTTTTTGAAAATAAATGTGATGAATCTGAGTCAAATACTAACATAAGTAAAAGTAATGCAGATGTGACCCAACAGGCTCAGGTGGAGGATGATGTGTGTTGTGGTGGCCAGACAGTGGGTTTAGGACATCCGGGTGCCAATTACTCAACAGTGAATTGGTTTATCTAGAACAATGAAAATTCGAAAAACAATTCTATTTTGGATGAATGTAAAACTTTAACTAAATCGGATGACTGTAATAGTTTGCCTAGGATGGATGACTGTAATAGTTTAACTAGGTTGGATGACTGTAAACTTGATTTAAAAGGGGCTGTGGCTCCCGATGATAGGAAGCCTCCTATCAAACGATCTAATGTTTGTGTTGAAAATGTTATTCCTGTGTGTGTTGATCTTAATGCTGCATTCTCTGATGATAATCATGTGGTCAAACCATCTGTGTTTGTGCCAGAACTTAAGCGTAACAGGTTTGGGAAATTTCTCACTAAGGAAATCCCAGAATTTATCCCCTCATCCACAGATGTATCAGGTTCTGAAGAATCACAAAGTGAAACAGGTACCTCAAGTTCTGAAGAATCACTGAGTGATACAGAGAGCAGCTGCAGCTTAACTAATCTGGACATCAATGAAGAATCAAGTAGCAACAGGGAAGAATCAAGCGCAACCGAAAGCTCAAGATCAAACAAGATCAAGAAAAGAACATCACAACCATCATCATCCAGATCTTCTCCTAAGATCAAGCCTAAGCATTCTAAATGCTTCAGATGTGGAAAAGAGGGTCACGTGGTCAAGAACTGTCACATAAAACCTAAACCACAAAAAGATGTCAAAACACAAAACTCTTTTTCGGATCAATTAAGAAATCTTCAAGAAACCGTAAAAAGTTTTGTTAAAAATACACAAATTTGGAAGAAACAAGAGTCAACTTTGGGAGAAAACCATGACAGATCAAAAATTAAACAAACTTGGATTCCCAAAGTTACTTAAGTTTCAGGAAGAATCACCACTGTACATAGATTTTCTTTAGTTTAGCTTTGTTTCTCTTTTGTTTTTGTATGTGCAGAATAAATTACAAAAATGGCTGATAGCTCTCATGAGATATCTATGGCATGTCGACAGCGGCGCTTCAAGACACATGACAGGACTGAAAGAACTCCTGAAGAACTATCGGTTCATAGATGGAGAATTTGTAGCGTTCGCTGGGAATGAGAAGGGTGGAAAGATCGTTGGCATAGGAGATGTAGTCTCTGACGCGCTAACACTTGAGGACGTCAACTATGTTCCAGAACTGTGCTACAATCTTTTGAGTGTATCACAAGTCTGTGACAAAGGAATCTCAGTGTTGTTTAACGACATGGAATGCATCTTCCTAAAGCCAGGATTTAAACCATCCACTGACATGATCATGCTAAAAGCCCCCAGACAAAACAATACTTATGTGATAAACATGAGGGATGCCAAGTCTGAACAACCAATGACTTGTCTACTGTCAAAAGCATCCGAGTCAGAGTCACTGTTATGGCACAGGCGATTAGGTCATGTTAACTTTAAAAATATAAACAAACTTTCTAAACTTAATCTAGTCAGAGGTCTTCCTTCTAAGGAATTCCCCTTTTCTGAAAAATGTTTAGCATGTGCCAAAGGTAAACAACATAAGAAATCGCACAAGTCCAAAACAGTGAACTCAATTGACTCTCCTCTTCAATTATTACATATGGATCTTTTTGGTCCTATCAGTATAAAAAGCTTGGGTAAAAAATCTTACTGTTTGGTGATTACAGATGACTTCTCTCGCTTTACATGGGTGTACTTCTTGGAATTCAAGAGTGAGGCTGCTGAGACCTTGATGCTGTTCGTTCCTTTGATCGAGAATATAATCAAGTTGAAAGTAAAGTCAATCAGAAGTGATCATGGAACAGAATTCAAGAACCAAACTTTTGTGACGTTCTGCAGCGGGAAAGGAATTCATCTCCAATATAGTGCTACAAGGACTCCTCAGCAAAATGGAGTGGCTGAAAGGAAGAATCATACGCTGATTGAAGCTGCCAGAACCATGCTCATTGACTCTAAGTTACCGATCATCTTCTGGGCAGAAGCTGTGAATACCGCCTGTTATGTTCTTAACAGGGTCTTGATTGTCAAGCCTCGTGGGAAAACAGCTTATGAATTGCTTTTCAAAAGAAAACCTCTCATTGATTATTTCAGGCCGTTTGGATGTTCTTGCACTCTTCTAAACAACTTTGAGAACATCATGAAGTTTGATGCTGTTGGAGACGAATGTTTCTTTGTTGGATACTCGTCTAGTCAAAAGGCTTATCGGGTATACAACAAACGCACCAAGATGGTTCTGGAATCCTTTTATGTTGACTGGCAAGAATCTAACTCCACCAACGTTGGAACCGGTCCTGACTGGTTCTTTGATGTGGATGTTGTGTTCAATCACTTTGTCATTCCTGAACAGCAAGCTCATGCAGAACCAGCTCCTGAAAATCAAGCCACAAGCTGTTCTCCGTTTGGAAATATTCTCTACTCTTCTGATGATGAAGTCGCACCGTTTACCACCCGTTTCTCTCCTCTGGTTGCTGATCCTATTTTTCCTCAACTTAATAATGGTGATACTACTGCTGAAACCTCTAACATTCCTGAAAGCACGTCAAATGCTGAAGGAACACAATCAAATCAGCAGTCTGTAAATGATCCATCCAGTTCTTCTACACCTGGAGACCATATTTCGAACCTTCCTCTTCAAGTGCAAGAAGAAGAAAATATGGGATTCAAATCTTCTAAGAACCATCCAATTGAAAACGTCATTGGACCAATCAGTGAGGGTGTTCTTACCAGAAATCAGACAGACAAGCTCAACACCGCTCTCTCAGCTTTCCTATCTCAAACCGTTCCCTTCAGCATTGAAGATGCAGTTAGAGATGCAAGCTGGGTTGAGGCCATGCAGGAAGAACTATTTCAGTTCAGAAAGCTCAAAGTGTGGGAGCTCGTTGATCTGCCTGAAGGAAAATATCCTATTGGGACAAGATGGGTTTTTCGCAACAAGATGGATGAACGTGGCGTGGTAATCAAGAACAAAGCTCGTCTGGTTGTTCAAGGATTTCGTCAGCAGGAGGGGATTGATTATGAGGAAGTCTTCACTCCAGTCGCTCGACTTGAAGCCATACGCATCTTCTTGGCATATGCTTCATATCGAAATTTTAAAGTCTTTCAGATGGACGTGAAGAGCGCTTTCTTATATGGGAAGATCAAAGAAGAAGTCTATGTGTGCCAACCGCCCGGATTCGAAGACCCTCATCATCCAAACAGATACTACAAATTGGACAAGGCTCTCTATGGTCTCCATCAAGCTCCTAGAGCTTGGTATGAGACCTTGTCCTCATATCTGTTACAAAATGGATACACGAGAGGGAAGATCGACATGACCTTGTTCACCAAAGAAGTCAACAAACATTCTATCCTTGTTCAGATTTATGTTGATGATATTATCTTTGGTTCAACTGACGAAAATTTGTGCAGGGAATTTGAAAGCATCATGAAGTCTCAATTTGAAATGAGCATGATGGGAGAACTATCATTTTTCTTAGGTCTTGAAGTCCAACAAAAGGAAGACGGTATTCTCATTCATCAAGCTAAATACACAAGAGACATTCTGGCGAAGTACAACCTGTCGGATTGCAAACCGTCCAACACTCCTTTTGCAGCTCAAACAACGCTTGTACCAGATCTTGAAGGACCTTCTGTGAACCCGCACACTTATCGTTCTATGATTGGATCCTTGATGTATCTTACAGCCAGCAGACCGGACATCATGTGGGCAGTTGGATGCTGTGCCCGCTTTCAGTCAAATCCAAAGCAATCTCATGAGACTGCAGTTAAAAGAATCTTCCGCTACCTCAAAGGAACACCAAAACTTGGTTTATGGTATCCTAAGAGTGACAATTTTGACCTAATTGCGTACTCTGATAGTGATCATGCAGGTTGCAGGATTGACCGAAAGTCTGTCTCTGGTGGCTGTCAATTTCTTGGAAACAGGCTCGTGTCATGGCAGAGCAAGAAACAGACCACTGTGTCTATATCTACCGCTCAAGCTGAGTACACAGCCGCATCCAGTTGTTGCTGTCAAGTGTTGTGGATCCAAAATCAGCTGTTTGATTACGGTTTGAATATCATGAGAACCCCAATCTACATTGATAATGATGCTTGTCGTGACATTGGGAAGAATCCAATTGATCATTCAAAAACTAAACATATTGAAATTCGGATTCATTCAATTCGCGATGCGCACGACAAGGGGTACATACAGGTGTTGCCTATCGATACTGCTGATCAAAAGGCAGATATCTTTACCAAAGCTTTCGACAAAACCCGTTTTCGTCAGTTGGTAACTTGGTTAGAAATGATCAACTTTGAATGATTTAAAAAAAAAAAAAAAAAAAAAAAAAAAAAAAAAAAACTTTACTTTGTGAATAAATTATAGAAAAATCTTATGTTTTAATATAAAATAAAGATTTTTGGGGGAGAAATAAACCGGTAGATCCCTAAATTTGCAAGTTTTAAAAACTTTTTCAAAAACAATCAAGAAATGATAGGAACTAATCATATTTGTCAGCATGTGAATAGGACCCAGAGGACGTTGTGGCTTCAAGCAACGACATGTCGGTAGATTCAGCCTGGAATTGAGTAAACTGCTAAAAGATGACAAACTAAAAGTCTACACGAGGTGCTGGATTCCCACTGTGCTTCAGGCTTGCACAAGCTGAGTCCGGTCATACACAGGTTGAGAGATCAAAAGACACAGAAAATTTTGTGCATAAGCAATCAAAAGACACCTAAGAGTGCAAGCTACCAAAGCGGGGCTACCAAAATCAAAATGAGCAACAAAAGACACGCAATGTTAGTGACGTGCAAACATATAGATAGCTCAAAAAGCAATCAGATGATCATCTTCTCTGTTATGGGAACATAGACCTGAAGCTCTCATCATCTGATTGACATAATGATCATCTTCTCTGCTTATGGAAACATAGACCTGAAGCTCTCATCATTATATCTCAATAAACCTTGAGGATTGGTAGGCTTACACCTGGCACAAGTGGGGTCCATTAACATGTCGTCAATATTACCAAAACATGATAAAGATCATCATATAAAGTATGTTGAAAGACGAGAGGCATGGATTTAAGTGGACAAATATACCGACAGTTTTTCTTGGGCTGCAGCTATCCAACGGAAAGTTGAAACGTGGTCTGGCAGGTATGACTAGTATGATCTTGATGCAAAAGGTGAGAAACAGTTGATCTCTAAACTCAAATCTTTGGTTAAAAAAGCTATTTTGTTGATTGTGGGCCTGCGCACTTAAAAGCTTTCTTTAAAATTCTTAATTGGGCCTGCGCACTTAAAGGCTTTCTTTTGGTTTCTTAACTGGGCTCGCGTACTTGACTGGGCTCATGGGCCTGCGCACTTAAATGTCAAGTACGCGGCCCAGTCACTGTTTCTATAAATACGCATTTTTTCTTCATTTTAACTTTTTACTAAAAAATTCTGAAACCCTAAATTTCTATCACCACCGTTTTCATCCTCAGCCACCACTTGACCACCGTGTTCATCAACAAAACCACCACCAAACCACCTGTGAACCACCCTTCTTAATCCATCCCTTCTATTCTCTTTCGTGTTTGTGTGTTTATTAAAGGTAGTTCAGTGATTCTAACCTATTTCTTCGTGTATAACAGGATCTGAGGATTGAAATCAGTAAAATCAGTTGATGTTTGGGCTTTTTGATGAACTGCGCACTTAAAACTTGAAGAACTGCGCACTTGTTTCATATGAATGCGCACTTGCTTCATATGATTCAAGAATCAAAACCCTAATATAACTGCGTACTTGGGTGTGGACTTGAAATCCTAAACGAAAGTTTAGGTGGCTGCGTACTAGTCTAGTACGCAGACCTGATCACCCTTCCCAAGCCGTTACCATGCCCGAGTAAAGCCAAGTGCGCACTAACCATTTCCGAGTAAAACCAAGTGCGCACTTAGGTTACCTGTAACCTAACTTGATCTCCTGATTTGGACTGCGAACTTAATCTGTGGACTTAATTTTGGACCAAGATGTTGACCATTGACTTGACAATTCAGGACATTTGACCGGACTACGTACCTTGACTCATTAATCCTTAAAACTGAAACTGGACTAAAATGACTGTTAAAATGAAAAACGAAACATGTCATACACACTTTAAAATCTAATCCATAAAATGAATAACACACGTAAAACCAACGTCGTCCGTCAAAGAAAATGAAGTGTCTGTCATTAGTCAAATTCAAAATCAAAATTCTAACTTAATTTTCGTGCACGTGTCCAAAACAGATGGCTCTTGAATGGGATCCTAGAGGAATGCACAACCAGGCGATAATTCTGGAAACTGATGATTCAAAGTTTCGGGACGTGGTTGCATGGATCAGGAGAAGCAGGATCGGATATGCAGTTGAGCAGCAAGTTGAAGTCTACAGTTCTCACATTGAAGACTTCTGGAGATCTGCTAGAGTGGAAACAGTGGCTCGTGTCAAAAGGATTAAAGCCACAGTAAGAAACAAGGCAGTTATCATCACAGAAGACACAGTGAGAAAGGTTCTAAGATTTCAGGATCAACCAGAGACTGTCAGATCTTTACCGAAGACTGTGATTCATCAAGAGTTCTTGAACTTTGGATACAAAGGAGACTTCGATGCAAGGGGTGATATCAAAAAGAGTCATTTAACCAGAGACTGGAAGCTTATCTGTCATGTATTCCTGATGTCTTTATGTCACCGAAAAGGGGGCTACAATGCACTCAGTCCTGACTGGGCAACTGCCATGATTAAAGTCTGCAAGAATGAGCCTTTTAATCTGTCGGGATTGGTATTTGATTGTATGGTGAGGAATGCTCAAGCTGAGAAGAAGAAGTGGACAATGTATCCCCGTTTTGTTCAGATGATGATCAACTCTCAGCACGAGGATCTGCCCCTTGGTGATAAATACGGTTTTGCCAAAGGTGCACGATTCTTTACAGAGTGCAACACACCTGATTGGGAACCCCTGCTGGAAAGCATGTACTCTGCTCAACGCTATCCAGTTGTTATGAAGCTGTACAGTGAGATGAAGAGAAGAAGACAATATGCTGCAAGAACTCAACAACAAACTGCAACCGAACCTGAACCTACTGAACCTGCCCCTACTGAACCTGCTCCTACTGTACCTGCTACTATTGTACCTGCTACAACAGTGCCTCAGCACACTGCTGAAGAAGTTGCTCGAGAAAGAACTGTTGGTAAAAGAGCAGCATCTGATCCTGTTCCTCAGAGGCCGACCAAAAGAAACAGGCCTACTGGTTTACTACAGGAAGGGAGAGAATCATTGACTCCCGAGGAACTTGAAATAGCTGAGGCTGCCAGACAGAATGCTGAAATTGCAAAGGCAGAAAGAAGAAGGAGGAGAGAACAGCTTCCCGAGTCTGAAAGACCACGGGTTATGACAGAAGAAGATGAGGAAAATGAAGCGATTCTGGAGTCAATGTTTGGTGTGGAGGGTCAACCTGGGCCTTCCACTGACAGGCCAGGGCCCTCTACTGCCAGGCCTGGCTCTTCGTCAGCAAGACCTCCTATTCCCAAGCCTCCCGCAAAGAAACAATCAGTACCTTCCTCGTCAGTTCCTGGTGCATCTCGTCAAAAACCGGTGCATCAAGAATTGTATGAGAAGTTATCTAAAGAGGTGGGAAAGAATGCTGCCAAGGAAATCTGTATGTTGAAGAATCAAATCTATAATAATCAGGAGTTGAGAAAGAAGCTAAAGAAGTTGAAGCACAAGAACCGAAGTCTTGAAAAGGTGGTTAAAGATCAGCGCTATTTGATTAAGTTTCAGACTGAGGTCCAGATAAAGATGTTTGATATGCTTCAGGAGTTAAAGACTCAGGGTACCGATGCTCCAAAATTGACGTTTGATGAAGTGTTTGATTTCGGAAAATTTACGGAAGAAGAAAAGGAGAAAGAAAGGAGGAAGAGAGTGATGTAGATGAGATAAGTGAAGACGAGATGCCTGAGACGTTTGTAGAAATCGGTGCGGGGGAAAACACGGTGTATGAGATGGATGATGGGTACGTATTGGATCCTGAGAGAGCAAGTTGGTTTCCAAGAAGACCAATCACCATTCCGGCGTTGCACCAGACCATTCACCATACTCGTGCATCTCATCAAGAAAGAGTTGTCTGCTGGGGATATGATGGGTTTAAACGTCTTTTCTTTGTGAAGCGAAGGGGTGGCGTGATTCAGTATTTCAAGGGTCGACCGAATTTGAAGACCCTTCCAAGATGGGACATACGAGAGATGTGCAGAACACCATTTCTAAACCATTCTGGGTGTACCAATGCTGACATGGTGTCTGTGTTTATTGAAGATGAGTGTGCCCGTGATTTCAAAAACTGGAAGCCACAGAAGCCGAGGCGAAGGATGTCGAAGAAAAGAATTGATCCTGCAACCGGACAGGGAATGATAACCTATGTGATAGACCCTCCAGATGTCGTCACTAGGGTTCCCATTCGTCCAGAGCTTCCTGTACTTTTGGCAGATTTCAAGAAGTGGTTTTATGATAGCAGAACCGGTGAAGCTGTAATCAAACTGAGAGATGATACAGAGGCATTGAGAATAGTTGATCCAGTGGACGTGTTTGCTCTGAATCCATCTGATTTAACTACTCTCTTTGCTAATCAGATAAAATGTTGGTGCTGGTAATGTGTTATTTGAGGAAGCTGTCTTGTTTAGAAGGGCTGTGGAAAGAGCGCTGAAGCGAAAGCAAGAACTGATCGATCTGGTGGCGAAGATCAACGCAGCTGACAAAGCGAAAGATGATAGAGCGCTAGCTGCTGCTGCTGCTGCTGCAAAGAAATCAGAAGCTGAAGCTACTTCAGAGGTTCAAACACAAGCTTCTCCAGCAACAGTTGATCCAGAACCTGAGCCTTCACAAGTACCACCAGTCTCTCCAAGCACAGCTCCAGAGACTCAGCAAGATCAAACAACTGTAGATCTAGCTGAGTTATTCATTCAAGAGCCACCCTCTGAAGTGACATCCACTGAAGAAACACATGCTGAAGCACCTCACACTGAAGAACCAATCATTGAAGAAAGCATAGTTCAGGCACTCCCGGCACGTCAAGCAAGAGAAGAGGGGGAGTTGAGTGATGTCGAGATAGATTGATAGTGTAGCACTGGTAGCTGTGGTCTAGGGGGAGTATTGTTGGGTTAATATGAGACCACAGTTACCAGGTTTAACCATGTTTAGTTAAATGTTAGAGTTGGAGGGTTAGATATGTAATTAAAGCATAGTTGTAGTGTGGAAACCCTAGACTGCGCACTTATATGACGGAGACTGCGAACTTATTGTTAAGTTCGCAGTCCTCAGTTTTCCCTATAAATAGAAGCTCATTTGTGCAGCTAGGGTTAGGGTTTTTGATGTATCTTTGAGAGCACAAGTTAAAGGTGCGAACTTATTTCATATAGTGCGAACTTATCCATGGTGTTTACTGCTGAATCTTTAATGGAATCGTGTCTTTATGTTTCTTGTGTGTCGGTCTTTATAATCTTCATCTAGTTCTTTAACTTGTCTTGATTAATCAACTAAAACACCTAACAAATAGGTGTTTCTAGTTGATAACAATCTAGTGCACACTTAAGATCTAGTATTTTGGGACTACAACTCACAACAGACCAGATTAGTAGAAAAATTCCCAAAAATTTGTTATTCATCCAAACGGGATGAATCAACTTGGAAAAGCCAAGTTATTCCAATGTTGACCTACTGTCCAAATTTCATAATCTAACTCGTTGTAAAACTCAATGTATGGTCGTTTAAAGTTGACCCAATTTACTAATCCGAAAATCTGATATGACCTTTAATCAAAGAAAATTCCAAAAACCTATCAAACGACGTCGAAAACAGATGATTTTGCCCATTATGAAAAGCTAAGACCTTGTACAACATGTTCATGCCAAGAAATCATCAAAAGAAACAGTTTGAAGCCACGTTACAGACCCTACAAGTCGACTTTAGCATTCTGTCCAGATTTTAAACATGCATAAACTCCAATTAAAACTACTCATATACGCATATAATCGAACAACAACACCCAAAGATCATCATACAACATTCATAAGACATAAAATGATCAAAACCTTACAAAATACATGTTAAACATTGTAACAGTACGGTTACTAGGCCCAAAATTTTTTCGCACAATATTATTGGTATATAATTATTAATAACCAAGGACAAATAATAAACCATATGTTTGGGTATGAAACGGAAAACCGAACTATTATAAATAAATATTATACGCGAGTGCACGACGCGAGACTAAATTAATACGCGATACGAACCCGAACCCGATCCCTCTTGATTAGTCACAAGGGAGGACACATGGTCCTCCCCACACAACATTTAATACCATATGACTATAAATGGTTTTATCAAAACCATTAACCCAAGTCTTGTATAAATACCCCAAGCCTAACCCTCCCCTTCCCATTTGCTGCTGCTTTTCACTCGATCACAAGGAAGACAGAGAGGAGCCATGGTCCCAGTCGCCCTCCACGGCGGAGCTCCGGCCGGCACGGCTTCCGAGCGAGGCAACCTCACACCCTCATCCACCTCTTCACCTAATAATATCCTAGAGAGAGACAGACGAGAAAGGAAGGAACAGAGGAGGTCACCGGCCATGGCGTATGGTCGGCCGACGGTGGTTGCTAGGTTTCAATCAGGTCAGACCCG
The DNA here is from genome assembly GCA_032199755.1 of Ambrosia artemisiifolia. Lineage (NCBI taxonomy): Eukaryota > Viridiplantae > Streptophyta > Magnoliopsida > Asterales > Asteraceae > Ambrosia > Ambrosia artemisiifolia. The sequence continues at coordinate 23,938,596 of CM063526.1, forward strand.
ACTAAAGGGGCGGCGGCGCAGGTGATGCTTTTCTGGCAGACTATGGTTGTATAGGTTAGGGTTATAGTGGTTGTGGTTGTGGTGATTATTAGGCTGTCGTGAGTATTAGGATGGTTGGTGGTGGTGTCCGGTGGCCTGTGGTCCAGATCTCGGCGGCACGGCGTTCTCCGGCGTCTAAACTGATTAAGGTGAAGGTGGGGTTATGATGGTGATGTAGGGATTAAAGGAAAGAGGAAAACCATTATGAATAATAAAGAACTTGGGGATATTATAAGCTGAGGAGTCATTTTAGGAACCGGAATCTAGAGTGTTGACCAGGTCAAACAATGGTCAACAATTGAAGATTATATATTGAAGCTGGTCAACGCAAATGGGATGCATAGTTTTTTTTTTTTTGAACGGCAAACGACATTTTATTCCATACCAATATATACACGTCGACTAATAGCAAGATGCTAATTAGCGGACAATTACATCACCCAAATACCATGTTACGCAAATGGGATGCATAGTTAAGGAGGGGCTTTGGGTCGAGCATAGCTACGGCAAGCATAAAGGTATAATCGGCAACTTGACGATTTAGTTATTTGTAATATGAATATATAATGCTATCGCGTGAGCACGTGTGGGACATTGACGAACTTGTTACACAAAAGTTATATAAATTATACGAACCAATAAGACAAATGGTTATGTACTGTGACTCTTGGTTGTATATATACACGATGTAGAGATATTGGTGATTCGGATATTGAAACACAATAATGATGCTTAAGACATTAGACTCTAGCACAAATCATTTAAGGTATTGGACATAGCATTTATTATTATAGTCATTATGTGTAATTGGTACATAAGACAAAGTGCATGACTTATATAACTTTGGACTCACTAAATATATATTGGGCATTAGACTATTAGTGTAGCTATGACATCTAAATATAAAAGGCATGGACAAACCAAGGATGAAGAACAAGTATGAGATAATAAACACAAAACGTATAATCATGACAATTTGGATTTTAGAAGCTTCTATGAACATCCGAATAGACATAAGAAACTCGAGGACTTGGTATGCATAAGTAAATAGAACCAACCTTTGACTAGTGATTCTTAATGTTGATATTAGGTATATGGATCTATGTGAACGGATGTATAGGTAATTAAATCAACGAACCAATCAACAAATATAAGAATAGACATTAAATAACCAAATGTCCTAGTCATCCACACGTGTAACCGCGATATTGGTTACACACGCATTAACACTTGTAAACATGATAGGACTTGGTATATAACGGATGGACAGGTTCGAGGCATGGGAATATCAAATTTTGTGTAGCATGACAGGTGAGTTCGTATACCACTCCCCTTTTTCTATTATAAACGTTTTGGGGTGAATACATGCTTGTGTGTGTAAACTATTTTGTGTAAACTATTAGATGTGACAAGATACAGACTGCCGGATAATACTGACACTCATTAACTTAGAGATAAGCCACTTAATATATGGGTAGTACTACTTGGGAAATCCCCCACGCATGGTGGACTCAGGACTTAGGGGCCCGGGAAACCCTCCACTAAAGTTTTAAGACCATTGCGGCATATATTTTGCCACTGGATCAATATGGCAGTTATTGATTCTTCGTTTAGGGTTGAGGTGTCGCTTGTACATCACGTGTGTTGAATTGTGTTAAACTGTGTAAACTTGTAAACTGGCTTTGAAATGATAAACTTGTTTTGGATCCACTTACTACTTATACGGACTCACCAGCGTAATTGCTGACCCAAACTCTTTTTAAGCATGTGTTCAGGTACTACAGACAGATGGATGGTAACGCGAGGTATATATTTGGTTGTGTGGAATAGAGATTATCGGGATAGAAGATTGAGTTATAAGCATCGCGGATTAGAGCTTCTAGAGTAGTGGACGTGTAGAGATCGGATTGACTAGTAGATAACAACCCGCCAGCTGTTTCGACGACCGCCGCGTCTCGACCCGGCATTAGACTTTAGTTATATTTTATATTGTATTTGAATAATTTTGCAACTAAAGGTTGTATAAATATTTAATATTAGTCATCGTTGCTTCCGTTGTGCAAGTCTGTTACCAATCTGTCATATCGTCCAGGCCCCACCTGGTCGGGTTGTTACAAACATCATCAATCATAAACCCTAGAAGGCTAAAACATCATAAATATGCATATCATGCAACACATCAAATAACAATCACATAACATCATGTTTAACCCCTTAAATCTTTATAAACATCAAGTTTTAATCTTTATAAAAGTGTTTCAGACCTGGAGAAACTCGGTTATCATGTTTTAAAACACATTAAAGGTAATCAAAATCTAGATAAACTATTACAGTCATCCAAATTAGTTAAAGTATTACAGTCATCCAAAATCAAATTGTTTTTAGACTTTTCATTGTTCCAGATGAACCAATTCACTGTGGAGTAATTGGCACCTGGATGTCCTAACCCCACTGTCTGCCCACCACAACTTTCATCATCCAGATCTTCACCTAAGATCAAGCCTAAGCATTCAAAATGCTTCAGATGTGGAAATGAGGGTCACGTGGTCAAAAACTGTCACTTGAAACCGAAACCACAGAAAGATGTCAAATCACAAAACTCTTTTTCTGATCAGATCAAAAATCTTCAAGAAACCGTAAAAAGTTTTGTTAAAAATACACAAATCTGGAAAAGACAAGAGTCAATTCTGTGTGAAAATCACGACAGATCAAAACTAAAACAGACTTGGATTCCCAAAGTCACTTGATTAAATGTCTGAGTCATGATTGTACATAGTTTTTCTTTAGTTTATCTTTGTTTTTCTTTTGTTTTGTTTTGCAGAATAAACTACAAAAATGGTTGATAGCTCTTATGAGATATCTTTGGCATGTCGACAGCGGCGCTTCAAGACACATGACTGGGTTAAAAGAACTCCTCAAGAACTATCGGTTCATTGATGGAGAGTTTGTGGCGTTCGCTGGAAATGAGAAGGGTGGAAAGATCGTTGGCATAGGAGATGTGGTCTCTGACGCACTAACACTAGAAGATGTCAACTATGTTCCAGAATTGTGCTACAATCTGTTGAGCGTATCACAAGTCTGTGACAAAGGAATCTCAGTGTTGTTCAACGACATGGAGTGCATCTTTCTTAAGCCAGGATTTAAACCACCCACCGACATGATCATGTTGAAAGCCCCTAGGCAGAATAACACATATGTGATAAACATGAGAGATGCCAAGTCTGAATACCCAATGACTTGTTTACTATCAAAGGCATCTGAGTCTGAGTCACTGTTATGGCATAGGCGATTAGGGCATGTGAATTTTAAAAATATGAACAAACTTTCTAAACTAAATCTAGTTAGAGGTCTTCTGATGTGCTCAAAGTGGTTTAATAAAAACTAACTAAATTAACCTAAACTAGACACTCTAAGTTTTAAATTTATAACCTAAGACTCTCTAAACCTAAACCACACAACCGGCAAGTGTACCGGTCAGTGCAGTATAGCTAAAGTAAGTCCGAGTATCGAACCCACGAGACTCTACTGGAAAACGTAAACTAGACTCGACTACTTATCCTAAATACTGATTTAATAATGTTTTGTTGCTTAAAGGGGGGTTTACTAACAAACTAATGCAAATAAATAAATAAATCTAAAATAACATAAAACACAAGCTGGAGACTGGAAATCGGATCAAGTGATGGGAAGGCACTACCTAGGCTAGAATCCTACACATGAATGATAACCTTCTATTGACTATGAAACTGGTGTCGAACCGGGATCTTAAAATACTAAACTTAAAGTCAACTACGGGAACCCTAACCCTTCTCAAGATATAACCCGTAGAATTCCTAAAAGTTGTTAAACCACCGGTTGAGAGGTTACCCTCACAGGCTTACCTACTCGAATCTTAAAGTACCCGTTAGACAGTCTACCTCACAGCGCGAAAGTCACAATACACCCGAAAGTGCAAGGGGTAACTACAATATTTCTGATAAGACTTGGCCTACAAGAAATGCTAAGGAAACTAGGAAGATCTTCTTACAAAGCATCTAGATCTAGTAATTTAACACTCTAGACAGACCAACAATCTTGCACCTTACAGCTATTGAGAATTGGTAGAACACTTAGAATCATCTAACTAACAATTACAACTCCTATGGATAACCTGCAGAAATTAACCATAAACTAGTTGCTAACACCAAGTCCGCAACCTAACCCGCATTCATACATGAAAGACATTCACAAAAACGCAAGTGGAGTTTATAAAAATTAATTAAACAAAACTAAATATGCATACACATCAAACCAGAAAATAAAGAGTTCTTTACTTTAAAATTCATCCACAACCAAAAGTTCCAAAACCAAAGAAAATAAATCAAACAAGCGTATTCATCATCGCCTAGGTAGCGTCAAGGTTTAGCCTCTAAAAGTCATGACACAATCAAAACAATAAAATTCATGGTGTTCACTACGGGTTTGAATAAAATAAATAAATAATTAGATTAGAACCGACCCGTGCTCGCACCTATGCTTCAAGCCTTGACCTCCTTCTCTATTCTCTTGCTGCTGTCCTCGAAATTCTTCTGCAGCCTTAGAATATTGTGCCGCTGCTGTTATGGAATCCCTCCCGTCGAAAGAATCCTGTTTGCGGCCCCCTAGTCTTTTAAAATTCTGCCGCTTCGAAGAAAATAAAATCCCTCCACTCCTGGTGGCTTACGAATTCTCTTCTATATTAACCAAAGGACACTTCAACAGTAACTTCTTTTTATTGGTCAGCTACATAATAGTTTTGTCTTATCCTCTTTCTACATATAGCATACACACATGTTTCACTATTTTCTTTCTAGCTGTACACGTGTCTTCTTTTGCCTCTTTATTTCACTTTTCACTCTTTCATTCTTTTCTTCTTTGTCCCTTTCCTCTTATCTCTGCTTCTCAACAAGGTTTAAATCAGCCTATTCATAGTAATATATATTTTCCAAAGCTTCTTTAATTACCTACGCTTTGCCAATTTCTCTCTATTGTTAGTATTTTGGATGTAGGTTGCACGTTTCTTGCTGACTGTTTCAGGTTTCCTGACAAGTGCTTTCAACAATGGGTATGTTTTCCTATGCTTTTAATTCTTATGATTTCTTATGTTTCTCTATTTAAAGAGGATTGATTATAGTTTTAGATTCACTGTAAGTGCATATTACATGCTAGATTACTCTTGATGACAATTACGTTGAAACAATGTGGATGCCTTCCCTTTTCCTCCTTTTACTGTTTACCTCTTTGGTAGATGCTTCAAGATACTCAACTTTCTATAATCGTGAATGTCTATACACTTTCAGTCGAAGACCATTAAAATTATTATTCTCTGTTTTGACGTCATTTGTTATACTTGTGAGGATTTAGATTTAGTGTACAGCCTTTTTGTTACTATTTATGAACATGAATTATGTCTAAATAATAATATGCACAACAGGTAATGAAAGTAGTAAGTAGGAATTTTTCAGTCATAGAAAAATTAAAATTAGAACAGTATACATTTACATCTTATGTCGGCGCGTTTCCTAGATTCCAAACGCTTGGGTTACAGTACAGGCAAACAAGTCCTGCCAGATTTTGACCGCGCTGTGTCGAACGAACCAACTGTGTCGCCGTCCTCTGCGTTTACTTCTTTGCAGCCCCGCCGCTTTTGCGGCGGGTTAACAAAAACCCTAGTTAATATAAATGCCAACAACAAGAAGCCCTTGTTGAACCTTGGGCCATGGGCCAAGTTAACGTTTTTTTTTTTTATTATTATTATTATTATTATTATTATTATTAGTTTACTATTATTATTATAACTACTATTATATATAGTTGTATAACTCTTTACTCTCGACTCGGGTGTTCTTGACTTGACCAAAGTTGCTCGTTTACGCTCCAACGTCCATGAACACCTACAAAATAAAAAATATAAAATCAAACCATAAGTACTAAAAACGACACAAAACTAATAAAAATCTATAAAAACCTATACTAAACAAAATAGACCGGTACAAGCCTAAAACTAATAAGAATACTATTTAAATGACTCGAAAACTATACAAACTTTACACTGGAAATAGATGTATTTTACAATACATCAAATATCCCCACACTTATCTCTTTTTCGTCCCTGAAAAAGAATTATGCTATGGAATCACAGTCAGGCTTACATCCGGTTTCAAAACATAGGTTACTTAATTTATAATCTACTAACGTGTTGATTGCGATTGCAGGTATACTGATCCTCTTAAACCCAAACCGGTTTCCAAGCCCCTTTTTATTTATGTCAAGTTCATGTTGATTAGTCTATCTAGGGTCTCACTCTAAGGAAGCCACAGTTCCTCCTAATCCCACCTCAAGCTTATGGAGCTAAAGGAACGACCAATTGACCATTTCCTAACCGTCTTATTCAAGAGAATTTAAAATCACTTTTTTTTATTATTTTTTTTTTCGTCATACTTAACTCAGAGGGTGTGACCAATCCAAGTCGCTATCCCAGTGGCCAGGCACCATAAGCTTCAGTATTTTCGCTTTGATTTTTTTATTTATTCATGAGCTTTTTAGATATTTATTTTCAGACAATCCTAGAGGGAGTCGAATCCGGAGTCACTATCCCTAGAAACGACACCATTGGTCTTGCCCTTATTTTATATCCAGCTCTTTTTTTAAGTGATTAGAAATTCTAACGGTTTTAAACTTATAACGGTGCTTCTTATACTATTTTTGGCGGTTTCGGTCTCCCCGTTTCTCCTAGATGAGAACCCACAAAATAGCCTAACATTAATTAATTTATTATTTTTCAAAGGAAACCTTTCTACCGGCCGAGCCTACCCACATATCCCAAATCAGACACGTTTTCAATCAATTTTAATCTCTTATTATACATACTATTTGAAAACCGGACACCTGACTTTACCTATCATCTTCCATATTTTATATAATACAAACTTCAAAATCAGGGACATTTTTTTTCAATTTTTTGATTTTCCTTTCCGACTCAAAATGACTCTATATACAAACTAAACGACAGTTTTCCATCCCCACACTTAAACTCTACATTGCCCTCAATGTAGGAATAGAAAACGACTCAAAACAAAATAAATTCCGAATACAAAAATTATAAAAATAAATTTAAAAAAACAAGGGCAAATAGGAAAGGACTTAGCTGGTTAATTTTTCTTCGTAAGCTCTAGAACACTAGTCCAGTCCAGCTCGATCGTATAGCATTTCATTCGCGATCGGCTCTGACACAATGGTATACTCTCAGGTTTGCCTTGATAAATGATAACAGCTCTGGAATCACCGAATGGAGATTGAGTACGGGCGGTGCAATCCAAACCTGCAGAAACAAAGCAAAACAAAACCCGAGCATAAAACCGAACCACACAAAAATAAAAAGACTCAAACTACTAACTTAGACTCATAATATAACAACAAACAAGAAGACGTACCTGCTTGGCAAAATGGCGGTGAATGATGGTAGAACCAAATGGGTAGAAAGAAAAAATATCTAGTTCTCGCTCAACGTGAAGGACACTGGTGATCACAACACGCGTTGCAAGCGAAAAAAAATATAACTTTCCGGGGTAATAGCTGGTCGCATGAGGCGAACAGGTCAGCCCAGACTCCTCACGGTACGTGAAAAGTCTTATTTCAGAGAAAGTTAATTAATTTTGTTTTTTTAAGAAAAATTCTTTTATTACCCAAACCTCCACCAAAAATCCCACTCATAAAATATATATAAAGATAATACATGGGATCCGCTCATGCTGAAATTTTCTTTACCAAAGCAAACACGCAAACCTGCAAACAGACTCAAAGACACAAAAACAAAGATAAAAACCTATGAACAACTACCGAATGACGGACCACAAATTAAAAAAAAAATGAAAAGCTAGAAAAAGAAAATAAGTATAAATATAAATTTACAAACTCTACAGAGCCTCCCCACACTTAAACTTAATCAGGGGGCTTCTCTTTTATCTGGACCCGATCTAACCCGTTTAATTCCACCCGACTCTTATTAACAATTGAATATTTATTTGTGGAATTGAAAAATAATTTAACCATGCTTAAAGGGTCAAACCACCAAAATTTAAACTTACCTGGAATTAACCGGATGCGTGACATGTAGCAAGAAGACTGATCGTGCTTGACTTCTATTGCCTTCCTCTTCTCCAATTCGTGCCAACCATTGATCCTCTTCCGGTTCCGATCTTTTCTTTTTCTCTTCTTTGCCCTCTCCCGTGATGCTGTTGATTTTGAAGTTCCATCTATCACTAATACCACGGGCCAGCTATGGTGCGCTTCTTCTACCACCATTTCCATGGGATGATCCCCACACTTATTTCTTTCATCTGGTGCAGGCTCAGTCACGTCTGTTGGTTCATCTTCGAGTAGGGTATCCAGGTATGCAATATCCCCATCAGGATCAAACTCCCCTACTTCTTCATAAGCAGGTAAACCCTCTAACTCCATATCTAAAAATTCATCTTCCTCAGACAATAACTTTTCACCCATCTCATTGTCTTCCACTGCACCAAACATCATATCAATTGAGTCTCCCAATTCCACTTCTTCTTCAATCACTTCTTTCTTCACAAATGACCTCTGATACGCCGCCCACTCTTCTTCGTCGTCCTCTTCATCAGAGTCACTCCCAAAATCATATATAGTAACTTGTGGCACCGGAGGTGGGACTTCAACGTCCATTTTCGTATGTAGATCAATATGTTCCCTTGGATTCGATTGATATTTTTTTGGAGGAAGCTAGATATTTCACCATCAACATCTTTGCAAAATGACAATGTTAGCTATGATAACGAACTGCAACTTTTTAAAGAAAATTTTGACAAGCACTCATGAATGGTATAGATATGATGGTTGATATTCCAAAAGTATTACATCCCTACATAACAAATATACAAAATGTTGAAGGAAAAACTCAAGTTGAAAGAAAAACTCGTGGACGACCAAGCTTGAAGAAAGCGCAGCAAAAAGGTGTGACAAAAAGGAGCCGGCCAGACATAGCTCATTCGAATTTGACTTAAACAAGGAACCGGTGATAGACTGCAACGAGATCCCAAATAAGCCGGCCATACATAGTTCATACGTGATTGCTAATAAGTTTGGGGTAATCGTCCATTCTTTAAGCATGTCAGGCAGTACAACTATTTTCCCGTTTTGGAGTGGTCCAGAAGAGATTCAACATCACAAAGCTCTTACAATTGCCCTAGTTAATGATGAGAACCATTATGTCATGGTGGAATTACAAGGAGGGTACCCAATGCCTACTATCACGCTTTATTGGAATTTTCGCAACATTAGCCAGTCTGCAACTAGATGGGAAACCATGTATAGGTCGCGTTTAGAACTTTATACTCAACTTTGTCACCGTGAAAGTGGTTTTGTTGATCTAGTTGACTAAGGATTTTAATGTTTGCATGTTTACTTTTTTTTATTAGAGACTCGTATCGTTGTTTATTTATAATGAACTTTTTCACTTTCGTATTTATTTACATCTTTTTTATGAAAGATGAATTTATTTTTTTATTTATATTGGTATTAATATTATTAATAATAGTACAACAAAATATAAAATTGTAAATAAAAAAAAGTGATAGACTGATAGTAGTATAGTAATATAAATAATATATATATACAAAAGAAAAGACTTTTGCTGACGTGGCGTGCAATGGAGGCCCCAACCTTGTGCCACGTGGCATCATAATGGAGAGTTTTTGGTGTTTTTGAATTGTTTTCTTTTTTAATTAAATTGAGTTATTTTAGGAAAAAAGAATTTAAAAATAAATTTAAAATTTCCTCTCTCATATTTCCTCCCATAACTTTTAAACGTTTATATCTTTTATATACGGGATTTTTTAAAGAAAAAAATTACACCAAATTAACGAGCGTTTTATTATCTTTCCAACGAGTACCATAGTGCTATATAAAAAACGGAGAAAAAATCTACTATTTTTTGTGGGGTTTCGTTCATACAGGAAAAAAATACACAAAGTGTTCATGTTATCACGTAAAATTAGATTTTGTGGGGAATATGAGTTATTACTGATTAGAATACTATGAACATGCAATGATTAGACGATTTTGTAGTTAGTTAACTTGAGCCATTTGTAATATGTTATCACGTAAAATTAGATTTAGCAACCCCGGGACCCTCCCGGGGTAATCAGCTAGTAAATAATAGTAGTATAATAATGTTAATGCATACCTATCATTAAATGACTATCTATCATTAAATGTCTACATGTAGTTTGACTAAATTGGTATATTAATCCTCTTATTCGGTATATTTAACACAAGCCAAATAAAATCCCTCCACTCCTGGTGGCTTACGAATTAATATAAATGCCAACAACAAGAAGCCCTTGTTGAACCTTGGGCCATGGGCCAAGTTAACGTTTTTTTATTATTATTATTATTATTATTATTATTATTATTATTATTATTATTATTAGTTTACTATTATTATTATAACTACTATTATATATAGTAGTATAACTCTTTACTCTCGACTCGGGTGTTCTTGACTTGACCAAAGTTGTTCGTTTACGCTCCAACGTCCATGAACACCTACAAAATAAAAAATATAAAATCAAACCATAAGTACTAAAAACGACACAAAACTAATAAAAATCTATAAAAACCTATACTAAACAAAATAGACCGGTACAAGCCTAAAACTAATAAGAATACTATTTAAATGACTCGAAAACTATACAAACTTTACACTGGAAATAGATGTATTTTACAATACATCATCTTCCTTCCAAGGAATTCCCTTTTTCTGAAAAATGTTTAGCATGTGCAAAAGGAAAACAACACAAGAAATCGCACAAGTCCAAAACAGTGAACTCAATTGACTCTCTCCTTCAATTACTGCATATGGATCTCTTCGGTCCAATTAGTGTTAAAAGCTTGGGTAAAAAGTATTACTGTTTGGTGATTACAGATGATTTTTCTCGCTTCAAATGGGTGTACTTCTTGGAGTTTAAAAGTAAAGCTGCTGAGACTTTGATGCTGTTTGTTCCTCTGATCGAGAACATAATCAAGTTGAAAGTAAAGTCTATCAGAAGTGATCATGGAACAGAATTCAAGAACCAAAGCTTTATGACATTCTGCAGCGGGAAAGGAATTCATCTTCAATATAGTGCTACAAGGACTCCTCAGCAAAATGGAGTGGCTGAAAGGAAGAATCGTACACTCATTGAAGCTGCCAGAACCATGCTCATCGACTCAAAATTGCCGATCATCTTCTGGGCAGAAGCTGTGAATACCGCCTGTTATGTTCTTAACAGAGTCTTGATTGTCAAGCCACGCGGGAAAACTGCTTATGAATTGCTTTTTAAAAGAAAACCTCTCATCGATTATTTCAGGCCATTTGGATGTTCCTGCACTCTTCTGAACAACTTTGAAAATATCATGAAGTTTGATGCTGTTGGAGACGAATGTTTCTTCATTGGATACTCTTCTAGTCAAAAGGCTTATCGAGTATACAACAAACGTACCAAGATGGTTCTTGAATCGTTCTATGTTGACTGGCAAGAATCTAACTCCACTAATGCTGGAACTGGTCCTGACTGGTTCTTTGACGTCGATGTTGTGTTCAATCACTTTGTCATACCTGAACATCAAGTTCCAGCAGATCAAACTCATGAAAATCAAGCAGCAAGTTCATCTCCCTTTGGGAATATCCTTTACTCTTCTCACGATGACGTTGCACCGTTCACCACTCGCTTTTCTCCTCTTGTTGCTGATCCAATTGTTCCTCCTCAACCCAGTGATGGTGATACAGCTGCTGAAACCTCTCACATTCCTGAAAGCACTTCAAATGCTGAAGGAACACCTTCAAATCTGCAGTCTGTAGATGAACCATCCAGCTCATCAGCACCTGGAGATCACATTTCAAATCTACCTCCACAAGTGCAGGAAGAAGAAAACATGGGATACAAATCTTCAAAGAACCATCCCATTGAAAACGTCATTGGACCAATCAATGAGGGTGTTCTTACAAGAAATCAGACAGACAAGCTCAACACCGCTCTTTCAGCATTCTTGTCCCAAATGGTACCTTTCAGCATTGAAGATGCAGTAAGAGATGCAAGCTGGGTAGAAGCCATGCAGGAAGAGCTCTTTCAATTCAGAAAACTTAAGGTGTGGGAACTCGTGGATCTGCCTAAAGGAAAATATCCTATTGGAACGAGATGGGTCTTTCGCAACAAAATGGATGAACGTGGCGTGGTGATCAAAAACAAAGCTCGTCTAGTTGTTCAGGGGTTTCGTCAGCAGGAAGGGATTGACTATGAGGAAGTCTTCGCACCGGTTGCTCGACTTGAAGCCATTCGCATCTTCTTGGCATATGCATCATACAAAAATTTTAAAGTTTTTCAGATGGATGTGAAGAGTGCTTTCTTATACGGGAAGATCAAGGAAGAAGTATACGTATGTCAACCACCGGGATTTGAAGATCCTCATCATCCCAACAAATACTACAAGTTGGACAAGGCTCTCTACGGTCTCCATCAAGCTCCTAGAGCTTGGTATGAGAGCTTGTCCTCATATCTGCTGCAAAACGGATACACAAGAGGGAAGATTGACATGACCTTGTTCACCAAAGAAGTCAACAAACACTCTATTCTTGTTCAAATATATGTTGATGATATTATCTTTGGTTCAACTGACGAAAATCTGTGCAGGGAATTCGAAAGCATTATGAAGTCTCAGTTTGAAATGAGCATGATGGGAGAACTGTCATTTTTCTTAGGTCTTGAAGTCCAGCAGAAAGAAGACGGCATTCTCATTCACCAAGCAAAGTATACAAGAGACATTTTGGCAAAGTACAACCGTCTGACTGCAAGCCATCCAACACTCCTTTTGCTGCTCAAACAACACTTGTACCAGATCTTCAAGGCCCTTCTGTGAACCCTCACACATATCGTTCAATGATTAGATCCTTGATGTATCTCACAGCCAGCAGACCAGATATCATGTGGGCAGTTGGATGTTGTGCTCGCTTTCAGTCAAATCCCAAGCAATCTCATGGAACTGCAGTAAAAAGAATCTTCCGCTACCTCAAAGGAACACCAAAACTTGGTTTATGGTATCCTAATAGTGATAATTTTGACCTAATTGCGTACTCTGATAGTGATCATGCAGGTTGCAGGATTGACAGAAAATTTGTTTCTGGTGGCTGTCAATTTCTGGGAAATAGGCTTGTGTCTTGGCAAAGCAATAAGCAGACAACAGTGTCTATCTCCACCGCTCAGGCTGAGTACACAGCCGCCTCCAGTTGCTGCTGTCAAGTGTTGTGGATTCAAAATCAGCTGTTGGATTACGGTTTGAATGTCATGAGAACCCCTATCTATATTGATAATGATGCTTGTCGTGACATCGTGAATAATCCAATTGATCATTCTAAAACCAAACATATAGAAATTCGGATTCATTCCATTCGCGATGCACACGACAAAGGGTATATACAGGTGTTGCCAATAGATACTGCTGATCAAAAAGCAGATATCTTTACAAAAGCTTTCGACAAAACCCGTTTCCGTCAGTTGGTAACATGGCTGGAAATGATCAATTTTGAATGATTGATGTTTCAAAAAAAACAAATTATGTATAAAATATAGAAAAATCTTATTTTCAGTAAAATAAAGATTTTGGGGGGAGAAATAAACAGGTAGATCCCTAATTGCAAAATTTCAAAATTTTTCAAAATTCAAGAAATGATAGGGTCTAATCATATTTTGTCAGCATATGAATAGGACCCAGAGGATGTTGCGGTTTCAAGCAACGACATGTCGGTAGATTCAGCCTGGAATCAAGTAAACTGCTAAAGGTGATAAACTGAAAAGATCTACACGGAAAGCTGGATTCCCACTGTGTTTTAGGTCTGCACAAGCTGAGTCCGGTCATACACAGGTTGAGAGATCAAAAGACACAGAAAATTTTGTGCATATGTAATCAAAAGACACCTAAGTGTGCAAGCTACCAATGCGGGGCTATCCAAACAAATGAGCAACAAAAGACACGCAATGTTAGTGACGTGCAAACATATAGATAGCTCAAAAAGCAATCAGATGATCATCTTCTCTGCTTATGGGAACATAGACCTGAAGCTCTCATCATCTGATTGACATAATGATCATCTTCTCTGCTTATGGAAACATAGACCTGAAGCTCTCATCATTATATCTCAATAAACCTTGAGGATTGGTAGGCTTACACCTAGCACAAGTGGGGTCCACTAACTTTTCGTCAATATTATCAAAACATGATAAAGCTCATCACTAAACGTATGTTGAAAAACGAGAGGCATGGATTTAAGTGGACAAACATACCGACAGTTTTTCTTGAGCTGCAGCTATCCAACGGAAAGTTGAAATGTGATCTGGCAGGTATGGTTAGTATGATCTTGATGCAAAAGGTGAGAAACGGTTGATCTCCAGTCCCTGATCTTTGGTTTAAGCTTGTTTTCTTTATTCTGGGCCTTGCGCACTTATGCTTTTGGGCCTAGTGCACTTAGCTAAGTGCGCAAGCCCATACCTGTTATGCATATATATACACAGTAAAACTTTTTTTACTTTTATCCTAAAATTAAAAAACCCTAATTTCTTCTACAGTCCATCATCGTCTTCGTCAGCCTTCTTCTTCAATAACCACCATTAACCACCTTAATATCACCTGTTAATCCCATCTTCTTCTCCGTTCTTACTTGTTCGTGTTCTTGTTTAAGGTAGTTAATGCTTTAACGAGTTCTTTGTTATGACAACAGGGGTTATATGTGAGATCTGAGAAATCAATGTTTGAAGTGTTGGGGTTTTAAGAACTGCGCACTTATTTCTTGAAATATTGCGCACTTGTATCATATCCTGCGCACTTGCATCATGTGATACAAGATTGAGAAACCCTAGAACCAACTGCGCACTTGTGCTGTGCACTTAAAATCTTAAACGAAGGTTTAAGTGTCTGCGTACTTGGCTAGTACGCAGACTGGACTCTCTTGACTAGTGGTTACCATGCCCGAGTCATGCTTGTCCAGCGCACTTGTGATCCCGTGTACCAATTGACCAAGGGCCTGCGTACTAACCCAAGTGCTCAGTCAGGTGTTGAGTAGTTGGCTGCGCACTTGACTGAGTACTTAGCTGATCATACTTGACTCGGGCTGCGCACTTAAAGGACCAGAGAACTTGACATTGAACCAATATGTGACAATTGACTTGATCATTCAAGACACTTGACCGGACTGCGTACTTAGACTCTTTCACCCGTACACTCAATCTGGACGTTAATAATTATAAAATGAAAATCAAAAGTACCCTATACACTGTTAAAACAAATTCATCATGCACTATCCTATGACTGACAAAAGGACCACACATGTAAAACTAAATAAAATAAACTAAGTCTAAGTACGTTGTCCGTCAAAGTCAAAGATCAGTCATTTGGTCGTCAACTCACAATCAAAAGTTCTAACTTGTTTTTCGTGCACATGATCCAAACAGATGGCTCTTGACTGGGATCCAAGGGGAATGCATAATCAGCCGATGAATCTTGAGACCGACGACGTAAAGTTCAAAGACGTTGTTACCTGGATCAGACGAAGCAGAATAGGATACGCTGTGGAGCAGAGTGTACAAGTTTATTGCTCGCACATTGAAGATTTTTGGAGGTCTGCTAGAGTAGAGGTCGTTGGTCGTGTCAAGCGAATCAAAGCTACAGTCAGAAACAAGGCTTTAATCATCACAGAAGATACTGTTCGAAACATTCTGAGACTTCAAGACCAGCCAGCAACAGTCAGATTTCTACCAAAAGCCGACATTCACCGAGAGGTCAAGAACTTCGGATACAAAGGAGATTTTGATAAAAGAAGGGATATCAAAAAGAGTCAGCTGACAAGAGACTGGAGACTCATCAGTCACGTGTTCATTATGTCTCTGTGTCACAGGAAAGGAGGTTACAACGCCCTCAGCACACTGAATGGTCGACTGCTATGATAAAGATTTGCAAGAACGAATCCTTTAACCTGTCAGGAATGATCTTCGATTATATGGAAAAGAATGCTGAAGCTGGGAATGGCAAATGGGCGGTGTATCCCAGATTTGTGCAGATGATGATTAACGCACAGCACGAGGATCAGCCCCTTGGTGATCAGTACAACTTCACCAAAGGTGCACGATTCTTCACAGAGTGCAATACTCCTGATTGGGAACCCATGCTAGAAAACATGTATGCAGCACAGCGATATCCTATCGTCATGGAACTCTACAACAAGATTAAGAAAAGGAAACAGGCTGTTACAGAAGCTCGCCAGCAATCCACTGTTGTACCTGAATCATCTGAACCTGCTCCCACTACAGCCCAGCCAACTGCTGAAGAGATTGTTCGAGAAAGGGAAAGGGGCAAAAGGGTGGCATCTGAACCAGCTGCATCAAGGCCAACCAAGAAGAATAGGCCGACTGGTTTGTTACAAGAAGGCAGAGAATCACTGACACAAGAACAACTTGATACTGCTGAAGCTTTACGACAAAGTGCTGAATTGGCAAGGGCCGAAAGAAAGAAACGAAGGGAACGGTTGCCAGAGTCTTAGGTTCCTCGAGTAATGACTGAGGACGATATTGAGCAAGAAGTGATTTTGGAATCTATGTTCGGGAGAGAAGATCAACCAGGACCATCCACCACTACTGCTCCAGCTCCTAAAGCACCTGCTAAGAAGACAACTGAACCTTCCTCCTCAGCTCCTGCTGCATCACATCACAAACCGGTGCAACAGGAACTGTATGAGAAGTTGGTCAAGGAGCTTGGAAAGACTGCCGCCAAAGAGATATGTACGCTTAAGAGTGATGTGCATAACAATCAAGAACTGAGGAAAAAGATGAAGAAACTGAAGCATAAGAAAAAGAATCTGGAAAAGATTGTAAAGGGTCAACGATACCTGATCAAGTTTCAAACTCAGGTTCAGATGAAGATGTTCGATATGATTCAAGAGTTGCAGAAACAGCAGACAGGTGCTCCTAGTACAACATTTGATGAGATGTTTGATTTTGGGAAATTTCTGGAAGAGGAGAAAGATAAAGAAAGAATAGCTGAAGAGAGCGATGTGGACGAGATCAGTGAGGATGAGATGTCTGAGAAGTTTGTAGAGATGGGTTTGGGAGAAGACACTGTATATGAGACATCGGATGGGCATAAGTTGGACCCAGAAAGATCAACCTGGTTTCCCAGAAAGCCTATTACTATTCCTGCCCTGCATCAGAACATCCATCACACAAGAGAAGCCCATCAAGAAAGAATCATTTCATGGAAATATGATGAAGAGAAAAGGTTGTTTGCTGTAAAAAGACGAGGGGGAGTTATACAGTACTTCAAAGGTCGACAGGATCTGAAAACTCTCCCTCGTTGGGACATCAGGAAACTTAGCAGAGCCCGCTTCATCAACCACTCCGAAAACACCACGGGTGACATGCTTGCTGTTTTCATAGAAAAGGAGTGTGAAACTGATTTCCAGATTTTCAAGCCACAGAAACCAAAGAGACGAATCTCCAAGAAACGAATCGATCCAGCCACAGGACGAGGAATGATCACTTATGTGATTGACCCACCCCAGGTCGTCACACGAGTTCCCATACGTCCTGAGCTTCCAGTGATGTTAAGAGATTTCAAGAAATGGTTTTATGACAGCAAGACTGGTGAACCTTTTATCAAGTTGAGGGACGATTCAGAGGCTTTGAGGATTCTAGATCCGATAGATGTGCTTGCCCTTAATCCATCGGATTTTACTATCCTGTTCGCCAATCAGATAAATGTGGGTGCTGGAAATGTCTTATTTGAAGAAGCTGTCCTATTCAGGAGAGCAGTGGATCGAGCGTTGAGGTTGAAACGAGAAATGCTTGAACTAGTAGACAGGATCAACGCAGCTGACAAAGAGAAAGATGAAAAAGAGAAAGCTGCCCAAGCTGCTGCTGCAAAATTAACTGAAGCTGAGGTCATTTCAGAGGTGCAGACACAAGAACCTGCTGCAACAACTGATCCAGAAACAGAGTCTACTCAAGCCTCCCCGGCATCTTCCGATCCAGATCAGGCTACTCAAAAGGAACCAGCAACGGTAAATGTTCAAGATCCACAACCCATCGAAGAGGACCTTGCTGAGTTGTTTATTCAAGATCCTCCAGTTGATGAAGCAAATGTTGAAGAAAATGTTATTCAAGCACTCCCGGCACACAGAGCAAGAGAAGAGGGGGAGATAAGCGATGTTGAGATTGATTGAGAATGAAGTACTGGTAGCTGTGGTCTAGGGGGAGTATTGTTGGGTTATATTGAGACCACAGTTACCAGAATGAAGTGTTTTGATAGCTTGTTATGAAGACTAGAAGTTAGAGGGTTGTTTATGTAATTACAGCATAGTTTTATTGTCAAAACCCTAGGCTGCGCACTTATGGACGGGCTCTGCGCACTTATGCTAAGTGCGCAGGCCCATCTGATCCCCTATATATAGAATACATGAATGCATCTCTAGGGTTAGAGTTTTGGTTATTATCTTTTGATAGCACAAGATAGGTGCGTACTTATTGTTGTAATCCATGGTTCTTCAGTGTTAAATCATCAATGGAATTATCGTATTATTCATCTTGTGTGTCGGTTCTTACAATATTCATCTAGTTTCTTTGATTGTAGAAGATTAGTCACTTAAAACACCTAATTCATAGGTGTTTCTAAGTGATAACAATCTCTTGCACTTAACAAGATCTAGCATTCGGGACTACAATTTAGAGTCTAAGTACGCAGAGCTAATTGAGCAGCAACCTGAAACAATGGTTCAACAGTAATGTCAAGATTTTGATCTCCTGATAAGTGCGCAGTCCTTGAAGTACACAGATGGCTTAAGTGCGCAGGTCAGTCAGGGCTGAGCAAGACAAGTGCTCAGTCTTTGACTGATCAATCTGCGTACTTATCTAAGTACACAGACACTTAAACTCTCGTTTAAGATTTTAGTGCGCAGAAACCCTAGCCAAGTACTCAAAAACAGCACCCTTTCAGCAAGTACGCAAACCAACTGGTGATTTCTGATAAGTGCGCAGAAACCCTAGTTGTGTTTCTGGAGACAAAGTAACTGTAAAGCCTTTTGAAAATTTAAGTGCTCAAACCAAGACACAAGTGCGCACACTTATGAGATAAGTGCCCCCTATATTCTGGAAATAAGAGCACAACTTGAAAAACAAGTATGCAGCTTATGAGCTAAGTACTCAAGGTATGAAATAAGTACTCAAACTAAGAAACAAGTGCGCAATTTAAGTACACAATTACGTCTGAAAATGCACAAAACATAGCAGTATCTTATCCAAGACTTTTTCAATCAATCTGAAATGCTCGGATGATGTTTCTACTAAAGATAACCAACTTTTAACACCTTAGAAACACACTTTCCACGAAATTTTTTAACCAAATACATAAGAAAAACACCCAAAATTTTGATAAACACAAAAAAATTTATAGAAATCTTGATAATAAAAACTAACAAGATGAGGGTTTTGGTATCTTTAAATAGATACAATCTAGAGCACAAAGGCTCTGATACCAAATTGTAGTCCCGAATGCTAGATCTTGTTAAGTGCAAGAGATTGTTATCACTTAGAAACACCTATGAATTAGTGTTTTAAGTGACTAATCTTCTACAATCAAAGAAACTAGATGAATATTGTAAGAACCGACACACAAGATGAATAATACGATAATTCCATTGATGATTTAACACTGAAGAACCATGGATTACAACAATAAGTACGCACCTATCTTGTGCTATCAAAAGATAATAACCAAAACCCTAACCCTAGAGCTGCATTCATGTATTCTATATATAGGGGATCAGATGGGCCTGCGCACTTAGCTTAAGTGCGCAGAGCCCGTCCATAAGTGCGCAGCCTAGGGTTTTGACAATAAAACTATGCTGTAATTACATAAACAACCCTCTAACTTCTAGTCTTCATAACAAGCTATCAAAACACTTCATTCTGGTAACTGTGGTCTCAATATAACCCAACAAAGGTTTAGTATCATACCGAAAGCACTTCAAAAGCACCAACCGAATGCTCTCTAAGCCTCCCGAATGGTGTTTCTAAGCCTTAGCAGGTGTTTAGGGTTTGTTTTGTTCGTAATGTGGCTGTAGGGGACGATTAGGGTTGAGATAATGAGAAAGAATGGGTTAAAATCGTTTTAAAAAGGCTTAAACTTGCTTTCCACGTATTTGGCTCCATCGCGGGTCGCGGGAGAGTTCTCCACTTCTCCGCGGACCGCGGAAACCCCTTTTCCACTGTCTTATTATTTAATTCCCTCGCGGGTTGCGGGGGAGTATCCTTTCCTCTCCGCGTACCGCGGGAAGGTTAAAACTCAAAATTTTATTTTTATTTTTTCTACAACACTAACCACCTCACAATATTAATATTCCAAATATTAATATTCAAAAACACACATAAACGTTCATCATACATATCTAGATCTCGAGTCGTCCCGTCCCGGTTACCGATCCGTTAACGTCCAATCACGTAGGTTCACATAATCACGTATTAGCACATAATATCAACATATAAGTTTATGATAATCATATTCCACCAAGTCACCAACGTTCGGGATTCCCTACTTGTATACGTAGTCCGGTAATTCCCCAAATTACCGTTTCATGCAGTTATTAACCTATAACTGTGCAACGAATACTTATCCTTACTAACCCTAGTTAATTAGAATGCAAGAAAAGTATTTACAAGTAACTAGAGTTTAGTTAAAGTGAGAACCTGAAATTGCGGGGTATCACATAATGATTCCACCATGGAAGTTTTGTGGTTATAATCCATTCCTTGAAGTGAATGTGATGATATAATGATCAGTGTAAAATCCATGATCATGGTAATTGAGGAAATATAGTTACTTCTCTATTTTATATGGGAAAATTGGATAGAACGAATTTTACTTATCATACCTCAAATAGGCTCCTGAAGTAGCAATAGCATTAAAAGGGTATGAAAAGTTTGAAATGACTTTCTATTCTTATGTCCAAGAAAATAATAAAGCTTGGTTGGTTTTACTCCATTTCTTGAAGTGAATGAGATTATATAACAATAATTGAAATTGTTATGATCATAGAGATAATTGAGAAAGTTGCAATGATGGTCATACTGTGATCAACCACCAAAGATTCTAATAATAGCCAAGTTAATAATGAGATTGATCATCAAAAATGCAATAATGATCATGTTACTAATGAGATTGACCACCACATATGGCAAATAAAAGGAGTGATTATATAATATGATGGTTTGAACATTGAAGTTACAATACATTCTTTCATATCATATGTTTTGTATTACATACGTGCAAGTAATACATATTTGATTATAAACTAGAAGTTTAGTTTATGGATCATAATTATTTAATTAATTGGCATGACCGGTAAGACCACACCGAGTCGATCATGATGTGAACATAATGAAGAACTTAAAGATTCTTCAATCTTGTACATAGCATGTAATGTTTGCTCTTAAGCGAAATTATATATTTTCCATATAAAGTAGGGTGAGTATCACTATATATTTTGGAATTGATTAAAGGATACGCATATCCTAACATGATACGATTTAGTATTTAAAATTGACACATCGTCTAAATGGTTATCAAGTGCGCAACCTGAAGTTTTGTGATATAGAGCGTAGCTAATAAGATAAGAAGCACATTATTCCAAAATGGCATATTTGGTGAATTCAATTCCTAAATATTGAAATACTAGTAGCTTATGTTCATACACATATTGTTTTCATTGAGATGATCACTAAAACGTCTACTATTGATTGCAACATCAATGATCATGAGAGCAAAAGTTCATGTTTATATTTGATTTAACATGCAGTAACATTTATTCACATCAAGCCAATACGTGGTAATAGTTTCTTCCCATTATAGTTGGTTTTTGGTCAGGAATCAAATATTGTCTATCGATTTTTGTTGTGTGACATATATTGAAATTGATCCACCATGACGCACGAAGATGGGAGCTTAAAAGGTAATTGGGAATATATGATGATTTATAGAGCCTAAAACAAGAGATTTATTTACATCTCAATTAATTGATATCCATCTCAATAGATTAACATTCCCAACACCAGGGGGATATAAAAGGCAGTTGGAAATAGAAATGAATTAGAATGAAATATCATTGATCCTCATACTAAACAATGTGAACCAGAAGTTCAAAGGATAATTCATTCATAGAGATTATCGAATTAATTACCAGACGCATTAACTAACCTAAATATGATGAATAGCTAATCAAGTCACATATACAAACTGCTAATGCTCCATTTAAAATGAGCATCCGGGAAGGACAATCATATGTTGGCAATAAGTCTATTGTACGCCTGAAGCATGGTAGACTAGTCGATTCCAAAGAATAAAAATCCTCGAGAAATTGGAGCAAGTAAGAAAGATGGTCAAGTCAAGGTTATAGTAAAAAGGTCTCCTGAAGAGACATTAGACATGATGGTTCCAGAAGAACCTCAGGTACCTAAAAATAAAAAGATCTCATTATATAGTATCATGTCTACGAAATGTATGGAATCGAAATAAAATCGACATCGTTATAAATTTTATGTAATGTAGCACTTGAAATGAGGATCAAAATTTAAGATCTGCCTATGAATGAATACAAAGAAATGATTGGCCAAATGGAAAGACGCAAATACGGCAGAGTTGAATTCTCTATTGAAAAGGAAAGTTTTGGATCAGTAGTCCATACAACAAAAGTTGTAAAACATATAGATATGAAAAGGTCTTTTGTGCGAATCAACATTTGAAAAGAAAATGATATAAGGTAAAATTGGTGGCACAAGAATTTCGCAAAGACCCAATATTGATTATGAGGAGACGCATTCTCTAGTGGTGGATACAATGATTTTTCATTATGCTATTAATCTGGTAATGCAAAGAGAGAATTGAAATGCTTCTAATAAATATCATGATTTACTTGACACTGAAAGTTTACATGAAAATACCTTATGAAGGATTTAATGTGTCAGAATCTTGTAACGTAAGTTCTCGAGAACGTTACGATCGGAATAAATAGATTCAATTCTGAATACGTTATGTTTGTTATATGATTGAATTGAATATAAGTGGAACTCCTCATGAGTATCCTAAAGCAACTGAGTACTTAAAAGGTAATACGAAACATCGTAGGATGTAATTATTGTGCACTAATACACCACAGGTGATAAACTGAACATGGTGATTATGATACTTAATGTATAAGAATGCTACTATATATATTGGAGAAATAGATGTTATTGTTCTTCAAATTGAAGAGTTAATGCACTTGTGTAATTGGTCAAGATGGAAAAGTCCTTGATGGATTGATGATGCCTGCAGCATTGATATCAATACCTTAAGAAGTATTATGTAAAGGTAATATAATATGTATGGACTAAAATAAAGGGGGTTGAGTGTTTTAAAACTCATGAGATATCCCGATAAAGAGCAACATAAGTTTGATTGTGTTATCCAGCTTGTATCAAAAGTTTTCTTTTAAAAGTTCACTCGCAGTTTACAGTGATAATGTCTGAGCATTATCGAGGGACTCTGTAGAACATTTAAATGGGGGATCTTTGAAAGTCCTTGACATAGTGCACTTGTTGCTTGACCTACAATTCGAGTATATATATAATGATATGTTTACCAATCCATCAAAGTATATCTTGAAAAGATGGGGGGACATTTTACAATGGACATAACTCATATTTAAAGTGAATTAAAGGTTGTCAAATTACTTGGTATGGAAAATTATTCATTTCAACTCCTACCAAAGTAAAGATTTTCACTCTAGAAGTACCATAGTTAAATATATATGTACATTAGTATATGTCTTGCTAGTTATGCATGATTATTATATCTTCCACATGAACTTGTTATCATAATATAGTCTATGTCAACCAAGGAGACATCGGAATGAGTTAAAACAAATACTTCAGGTATGAGCGATATTTGATTATATTTCACTAACCATGCAAACAAGTTTTGGTTAGTCTTGTAGATGCAAGGAATATAACACATCACATTTTTTGATCTTGTGACATTTATTTACGAGAGGAGGCGACATTAGTTCAGCTTAAAGAATTGCACTTCCGAGAGCAGGGACTAAAATTCTGGAATGAAGATCATACATCAATGACTCAACTTAAAGATTTTCACGTCAAGTGATCAAGAATGCAAATCATTGACTACAAAACTTTGAGCAACTTTCTTAGAAGATCGACACCATCATTCAAATGATACATATTAAAATGAGGGGGAGTATTCGACACGTTACACTATTTTTCCCTTCACTAAGTTTTGTCCCATCGGGTTTTCTTAGTAAGGTTTTTAACGAGGCAACACACCTGATCCAGAAGTATCAAGGGGAGAAGATACGCGTTGTACTATTTTTCCCTTTAGCTGAGGTTTTATCCCACTGGGTTTTCCTGACAAGGTTTTTAACGAGGCAACTTCACCATGCGTATTATAAGAATTGTGTATTGTTTTATTTTATTATGTGGATAGTCAATGGGGAGTGTTATGAATGCACCCAAAATGTGGTGACTCTCTATATGCATAACCTACATCTATTCATTATGTTTGTATTAATTGTATAGCCTATAAATAATGGCTCTTATATATTGTATCATATACATTCAATGAATAAGAATTCTCTCTTCTATCCCTCTCTAATCTTCCTCTAATATTTGTTCATAGTTCTTATATTTTGTATGCTAGTAGGCCGTTGTTTTACAACAATTTAGTTATTTTTCTTAATTTCTCCATAATATGTTTTACATGAAATTAATATATTTTAACTCCTACATATTTTCATTCGGAAATTTATAAAATAACGTTTGTATTTCAAGACCGAAATACCAAGGCTTAGTTATTTCCAACAATAAACTGCTCCAACCATAAAGTTCATAAACTTTAAACATATAACTTTTTCATCTTCCAATATTTTATAACTTCAAACATGTTTTATTAGATGGTTTTGTTAGTGTTTCTAAGGTATTTAGAACCATCTCTTTATGTTTTTATATGTTCTTATTAAAAACTCCACTTAAACATAATATAACATCTCATAAAAAAACATTACAACACTCACCATCACCTCACGAACCACGTATTATTTTAGAACACCCACTTTGTTTCTAAAAGATATAGTTTAAAGCTTGAATAAAAATCATTTTTTTAAAACCCCAAAACTTGTACAACTTGAATGTTAAACACAAAAACTAAGTTTTAACAAGTTGTAGGAAACTTACTACTGGCTCAAGGCTAGGGATGACACCAAAAACTAGCGATTATGATGGGGCTTTAGAGAGGATTAGAGTGTGCTCTTCTACATGGTTAAGCTCCAAGCCAACACACACTTAAACTTAGCTAAATTAGGGATGATTTTATGTGTTTTCCTTAGTGTTTAGACTGGAGGGAGTGGAGGGGGGGAAAGAGGGGGTGAAGCGCCATGTGGCACTTGTGGGGTCCATGTGGGGGGGGGGGGGGGGGGGGGAATTGTGAGGAGTGGAAGGGGAGGGGGGGAAGTGACGTGTGGCATTTTATATTTCTTATTGTTTTTTTTAAGTAATAAAAAAACTTTTATAATTAAAAACTAAATTTAAATTCATAATAATTAAAACCTAGAAAATTAAAAAAACATAAAAAATAAACATAAAAAAACGAAAAAAAAATAAAAACCCAAAAAATAACAAATCACTTAATATTATATTTTTCCATGATCTCGCGCTTCATTTGTAGCGTTGCCTCTAACTCTGGACCGTCCAGATTATCGGTCTTCATCGCGAGAAATTTCAAATCTTCGCGCTTTTCGCGTTGTTCTTTCATAGTCAACTTTTTTTCAAAGGCTTGGCGAATGGTTTTTTTCTCCTCGAGCTTCTGTAGTTGAATCGTGTTGAATTGGACGAGTGTGTCATGTATGTCGGACAAGTCATCGCTGTAAGTACCTTTGCCCGATCCCAATGCCGAACCCGAAGCAGAGGACTTATGCGCCCTCTTTTTAGACTTGTCTCGACCGGGTGGACGACTCAACTCCTCCTCGAATTCGTCATCATCATCCAAGTTAACTGCGTCGTCGACATTACGTGCACCCGATTGGTTATGAGATGAATTTGTTTTTGTCCTTTTGGACGAATCGGAAGCAGAGGGAACGTCCGCCCATTTTGAATGGTTCTTCGCGATCTCCCAACAGTGCATAAACTTGAAATCCAAGCCCTTGTCATCACGATAAGCTTTTAGGGCATTAGTTAGGTAGTCGTCGTCCGTTTCACCGCTTCTTGGATAATTTCTAGCGTGATAATAAAAACCCTTGAAGGCGTTCATCGCCCTGTTTATCTCCGTCCACTTAGAGGAGAGACTCTCGTTAAATCGATACATCTCTCGACCCATAAGTTATGGAACACGTTGTTTATGTCGTCCCAAAAGTTTTCTTTGTGGCGATTATTTCCTACACAAAAAGAAAATACATACACCATTAGTCATATGTAATTTTTAAAAAAAAATATAATGTCTAAAAAAAATATTGTCTGAAAAAAAAATGTTAAAAATACCTTCAACCGTGTTTTCCGACTCACTTATCCACGCTCGCGTAAGGGCAACCTCTTCGGCGGGTGTCCACTTTTGAGGTTGGCGGTTGGCGGCGGCCAACGCCTTCTCCGCCGGCGTCTTCTTTTTGTGAGTTCTTTTACCGGGTTGTTTTTTACCGGACGATGAACCCCCAACATTTTCTAGTTGTGTTTCGGGTATGCTATCTGGTGGCGTTGTGTGTACGAGTTGTTGTGAAGAAATATTAGGAACGGGGGAATCGTTAAAGGGAAAATTTGGAAAAATCTATTCACTAATATAACCCGCGTAACCCGCGTAGTCGGGACAATATGATGGATAGGGTGGACGGTTTGGCACGGGACGAACCGGTGGCGTATTCGGGTTCGGGACGTAGTTGAATGGGTTGTTCGGGTCAAAGCCTCTGTTGTATGGGTTCATGTTTTTAAAATATATATGAAGAAATGTATAAAATTTGGTGAAGAAGGGTATAAAATTTGAGAAGATTGGAGGTTGTGGTGAAGTGTAGTGGTGAAGTGTAGTGGTGTTTTTTAATAAAATGGGGTTAATATATTTGATTTTTTTTTGACCGTTAACCTTCAACGGTAATAACATTTAATTTTTTTTTTTTAATCAAACGGTCAACTCAAAACAACCAATGAAAAGATGCCACCTCACCATCCCCCCCCCCCCCCCCCCCCCCGCCCGGCAAGAACTCCCCGCCTACCCTCCCCGCCCCTCCTCTCCCGCCCCTAGGGGGCGGTGTTCCCGCCCGACAAGGCCTCCCCGCCCCTCCTCTCCCGCCCCACTCCCTTGAGTCTTAGAGGTTTGAAAGGCAATGTGGGGTGGGTACTTGGTTTCAACTGTAAGAGAGAGAATGGAGGGGTTTAGGGAAAGTGTTGGTGTTTTTATGGATGGAAAGAAACTTATAAATGTTTCAAAAAAAATCTTCCATGTCCCATCCTAATCCATATAAAATCCTATAACCATGCCTACATCCCATAAATCAAGGGAACTCAAGATTTGGGTAGTAGGATGTACTAGAGGCGGTTAGGGATTGCCATTTTTATAATACATCATATGTACTCTCATTTTTAGAAACACTTTTATATAACAATTGTGTTTTGGCAAGGTTTATGATTTCAAGGAACTAAGCAATTGTCCGTAACATGACAAAAGTAAGTTTATTACATTTTCTTTATTGAAGATCATCACTAAAGTTAAACATGTAGTGATGAAAAATTGAAATTGATAACAACTAGAGTTTATTTAGATGTGCGTGGTTTCATTCATAAAAAAAGGGAAATCACACATTTGGCTATTGACCAACGCATTTCACCAAAATGGTCAGCTCAACCGTCTTTGGAGAGATGGTTCCCGGATCTCGAGACGTCTTCGTGATAGTTTAGTGACAGATCAATAGCTGATTGCCACGTGTCAATAATATAATAAAAAATTTTCACACTTTCCCAAGTCTCTCTCTCCCCACTTTCTCTCTCCTCTCTCTCTTTAATAAAAAAACTCTCCAAGCTACTCTGTGACGTCTCCGGATGCCTAAAACGTCTCTGTGACGTCTCCACTGTGCCGGAAGCGTCTTTGTGACGTCTCCCAACGCCTAAATCCTCATGGAGATGTCTCGGGACCTGTGAAGATTTTTTTATTATATTTTTGACACGTGGCAATCGGCTATTGGTTCACCACTAAAGCCTAATGGAGACGTCTCGGGACCTATAAGCCGACTCTCCCAAAAGACGGGAGGTGGCTAGTTTGGTAAAAACATTTGGTCAATGATCATTTGTGTGATTATCCCTAAAAAAAGATAGAAATAATTATGTGTGCATGTATGGTGTGGGGACAGGTTCCGTTGACAACAAGTAAAGGAAGGAAGGGTAGGAAATGATGACGGTGTTCTCCTTGGAGACGCCGATTCGACTCTCGGCGGTAGCGAAAGGTGCGGGACGACCCTATGATGAAAAGAACCTACCGAGGCATGGTTCGATTCGGAGGGCAATCCGGTTTTACCCAGCTATTTACCCCAGCGATTTATCGTGTGGGGGGTAGTATGGTTTCCGGGCGAAGGTCAGACAACGCGGTGGCCGGGGCCCGATAGAACATCACGACTAGGATGCGGATCTGACAGGTAATCATCTTCGACGAACCTGGTTACCAATTCGATCCAGTACATAAAAGTCACTCTTCAAAAAAAAAAAAGGTCTTCCCAAAATCTACATTCCATGCTTAAATCTTTCACCATGTGACAATTCAAAGATTTATTCATGGGGATTATGGTTGGGCCGGTTATTGGGGTGTGGGAGTGGGACCCGCATGTCACCAAAATATCTTTCAATTTTTATAAAAGTCAATTATATACTTTTCGGGTTTTAATCGGTTTTTAATTATGAGTTATCTAGACATTAGAACAACCTTCATTAACCCTTAAACATAGTCCAATTTAAGTTTTGGTAAGTTCTTTAGGCTTTTATTGGGTGAAATTATAAGTTATACATGTATCAGGTGCGATACGCAAACTGTATTCGTTACCGGGAGATTTGGGTTTTGTGCAACCATTTGGTGTTTTGGAGTTCTAAAACACTTTATATTCTTCAATTATGCCATTTATTTTATTTCCCAGACACTCAGGATCGTTATCGGTTATTTAATTGTTACCAGGTAATTAGCAACGTCCGTACCGGACAAGTTTATTCGCATGTGATTGCGTCGTGCTTTTAACTAAACAAATGCAACCCTATGCATCCTATGGGGAATTTGCTAAACACTTTATATTTTTCAATTATGCCATTTATTTTATTTCCCAGACACTCGGGATCGTTATCGGTTATTTAATTGTTATCAGGTAATCAGCAACGTAGTACCGGACAAGTTTATTTGCATGTGATTGCGTCGTGCTTTTAACTAAACAAACGCAACCTTATGCATCCTATGGGGAATTTGCTATTCTCTAAATGCTAAATTAATCCAATTAATTTAATCGTGCACTTAAAATCGTTAATTACATGCACTAATTACGTACGGAAACACATTGATTTTTGCCGGATGTCACACCTTCTCTCGATGAATTTGATTATCCGACGCCCAACACTACTGAGACAAAAACCCTAGACACTAAGATTCCGCCAGATCTGAGTAAAAAACAACTAGAGCAGCCTGAACCAAGTCATTGCATCTGTCTCGCTCTCTAATCTATAGTTAGCTTCGTTCACTAGGGGTGGTGGTGTGCTTTGTGCACGCTATTTCTAGCAAGATTTCGAAAGAAAAAACTAAATGCTTACCAATCACGCATTAACAGGTGGAGCAAACCTCCTTTTCAGAAAACACTTAACCTACATATTTCGGCATCAATGAGCTCTAACCCAACAATATTATACCATTAATAATAATGGCAGAGCTCGAGGAGGGCGAGATTCCACCGGAGAATTCCAGTGGCGGTGACTTTCAAGAGGCCATCACTTTTTTCATCTCAAATATTCCGGTCGACCTACCGGTTGAAGGGCTGAAAAAAGAATACGGTAGATGTGGTCAACTTGTGGATGCATATATTGCAAGAAAAAAAGATAAATTTGGGAATGTTTTTGCATTTGTCAGATTTGCGAATGTTAAAAAACATTGAAAAAATGGTAAAAGCGCTTAATAGTGTGAGATTCATTGGGAGGAAAACCTTTGCTAAGGTAGCAAGGTTTGGCAAATATACACTCTTGAAGAAGAATCCTAGGCAGGAACAAGTGTCTAAGGTACGTCCGCCTCTGGTCAAGGATAAAGGGAAGGACATAAGAGTGGAGGAACCTATATAGGTGAATGTAGCGACTGGAAGTAGTAGCAGTGCGGTCTCATATCGGGATACACTAAATGGGGTTAAGTATTTTCAGGGGAGTGGTGGCAATGTGGTGGAATTGGAAGGTGTGGAGTCGAAGCTAAGTGCTTCATGGATAGGTAAGTCTCTTGTTGGTAAAGCAAATAGTTTTAAGAGTCTTGAGGAAATGGAGAAAAATCTTGATGGTATTAAAGACACGAGAATAGAAATCAGGTACATGGGAGGCATGCGAATCCTATTAACATTTTCGTCGCCGGAAAAAGCCAATACGTTCTTGGCAAAACAGGAATGGTGGTCTAAGTGGTTTGTTGAAATTTTTCGGTGGGATGGTCAAAGGTTGGATTTCCAAAGGTTGGCATGGTTGAGAATTATGGGGCTTCCGATCAACTTGAGATGGGTCGAGCATGCCGTGAAGATAGGTGAACAGTTTGGATCGGTTGTTTTAGACGCAGATGAAGGTGTCACCGAACCAGATCTAACTAGCGTTTATGTGGGGTGGTCGTGGATCACGGTAGGAGGATCAGGGAGGAGTGTACGATAAGATGGAAAGGTTCGACGATAACCTGTTGGATTTCAGAAGGTGCAACATGCTGGACCCCAGATTTTGTTAGGCGTGAAACGGTGATTGTCGGTATAGAAAATGAAGTTGATTCTAGCAATCGGGATGCCAGCGCCGAGGATGTTGTATCTCCGGTTGTGAACGCGTCGGTTAGAGAACAGTCGGAGGATAATAATGGATCTACAGCACCGATGAACTTTGGTAGTGGTGTGGGGTTTGAACCTAACAATAGTATGCATGGAGAAGATAAACAGGCGCTTGGGGAAGAGTCCGAAATTATCAAGGTGGGAGATTCAAATTGTGTGGTTAATGAGGGTGGGGTCATCGAGGAGTCTAATCTTTTTGGGGATACATCAAGTGGTGTAGTGGAAAAGAGGAATAATAATAACTCAATTAATAATGGGGAAGATGAAAACATTTTCAAGTCTAAAGGTGGGGTGGTACTACCGACGGTGCATGGAAAAAAGGAAAAAAATAATATTATAGGGATGAATGTTGTACATGGGGAGGAATGTAGTGGATCACAGGAGGAGACATTAATTGGTGCACATGAAAAGTCTCAAAGAGGAATGTAGTGGATCACAGGAGGAGACATTAATTGGACCTAATTATTAACATAGTTTAGAAAGGGAGAGAATGAGGAGCCGAAAAGACCACTCTTTCCGGCAACAACACAACCGTGGGTACATCGATCCTAGGCCAGTTACGACCTTCTTCATTTCAAATTTACCTACCGGAGTTACGGATTCGCAGCTATGGAAGGCGTTTCATTCACATGGTGTCGTCAAAGATGCATACGTCGCAAGGAAGACGGATGCTAGGGGGAATTGGTTTGGCTTCGTAAGATACTTGGGGGTACAAAATATCAATGAGGTGCTTCAGAACATGAATAATGTGAAGATCGACGGTGCTGAACTTGGGGTGTGTGTGGCTAAGTATGATAAGCAAAATAGTAAGATGAGACAACAGGGGGCATCTACAAGGGTGGAAGATAGGTTCAATGCTCAACAGCCAAGGTCTCATATTCCGGTTAATAAGGTTACAGGCGATTCCGGTAAACAGGGTCCGATAAGCAGGGAGGCAGACTTTCCACCTTGGGGCATGGCGGCTGGTAAAAGTTTACCACCGTCGGCATCCTCAAAGACCTTGGTGGTTAATGATAGGGGTGTAATGTATCCTAATCATTGTATTATGAGGACGGTGATCGGAGAAGCTATTGACATCAATGCAATTAAAGGGATAAAAAACATGATGAAGGCCGGTGGTTACGACGAAAGTCCGGTAAGCCTCATCGGGGGGATGAAAGTCATGATGGTTTTTCGAGACAAACGAACGGCGTTAGAGTTTATTAACCGAAGGGAAGAGTTATGGAATAATATCCTCTTATCGGCGGTTCTGTGGAATGGCGACCACATGGAGTTTGAACGATTAGTTTGTCTGAAGATTCGTGATGTGCCGTTACAGCTGAGAGACGGACCTTTCTTCAACAATGTAGGACAATTATTTGGGAGGGTAATATGTCAATCGGAGTTTTCTTGGTTGTCAAATGATAATGTGGAGGGAAAGGTGGGGGTAGTGGTGAGCTCCAAAACCCGCATCGATGAAGAGGTTAACTTAGTTTGGAACGGAAACAGTGTTTCGATTTGGGTGTCGGAGGGTGACGAGCAGTACATTCCCGGCTTGTGCGAGGAACTGAACTCGGTTGTTTTGGGGTCTCCGGTCAAATCTGCTGGGTCGGTGGCTCGAGACGAGGAACTGGAGGATGGGGAGTTCCGCCCTAATGGTGGTTATAATCCGGCGTCAGCAAGGTCTCCGGCAACGGTGTTAGTGTCGCCGGATGTTGGGTGTCCTGGGGGAGCTGAAGAGGTGCATGGGAATGCTCCATTGCATGGGGTTGGGCAGGAGTCTCCTCGGGTTGGGGTCCATAATGATAATAATAGTACTGTTAAAAATTATACTAATAATAATTATATTAATAATAATATATGTAATAATACTGATAATAATCTTGACGGTTCAAATGACTCAATAGACATGGGGGGACCACCTAATGGGACAACAGAAAGTATCTCAATTGATTTGAATAGGCCTGGGGGTAGTTTTTCTTTGGGTTGTGGGGGGTCTTTGGGCCAGAATGCTAGGTCCAGGAAGCGGCCCAGATGCATTAGGAGTCCATCCCCTGATGAGGTCTCAGCTAATAGTCACCGTGGGCCTCTGCTGACTGACCCCATTCTGTTACCTAAGTTTAATGTAGCGCTTGATCAGAGACAAAAGGCGCCTTGTGATGAATCTATGTCTGAGATAGTGCTCGATAATGAAGCCTCAAGGATAGATGACAACGCAGTTCCAGGTAGGGCATCGGATGAAGTAATCGTGAACGGTCAGGGGGATGGACAGAGTGGGAATAATTGTTCGGGGGAATCCCCAACGGCTGAACATGTACCTTCGGACACACCACCTGTAAGTACGGCTCCTGTTAATGAGGTTCTTCTTACATGTCAGGCTGGTGCAGTAATTGGTATTGATCTGGGGGGATTTCAAAATGAGGTCAGGGAATTAGTCGATGGTGAAGGAGATGTCAATGGTGTCCAATGAATTTTCTAAGCATAAACATTAGGGGGGTGCGGGATGATCGAAAGATATCCTGGATTAGAGGTTTAAAAACGTGTCACGGGTCTCACTTCGTGGGTATACAGGAGTCCAAACTGTCTGATGGTGTGTTTTTTCAGTTCAGCGGTCTTTGGGGTAGGTCGGTATTTCGCGTTGAACAAGTTCCTGCCGAGGGTAGGTCGGGTGGCTTAATCAGTTTATGGGATCCTTCGGTGTTCCAGGTACTATCTGTCACTAAAAGCAGATATTACCTTGCTACATCGGGTGTCGTTGTCGCAACTGGGGAGTGGGTAAATGTAGTCAATGTCTACGCACCAAATGACCCAGTGTCGAGGCGTGGGTTATGGGAGGAGTTATTTCGGTTCAGGAATTCGAGATCCGGGATGTGGGTTTTTTTCGGGGATTTCAACGATGTTCGATATCATACGGAGAGGTTAAACTCGGAATTTGTGAGTACTAATGCGGATGCTTTCAATGACTTTATCACTAGGGCAGAGCTAGATGAGTATCACATGGGGGGGCACAAATTCACATATATGTCAGACGATGGTAGGAAGTTGAGTAAGTTAGACCGATTCTTGGTCTGTTGTGACTTTAAAAGTAAGTGGGGGGAGGCATCGATTACCGCACTGTCCAGGTTTTTATCTGATCATAGTCCGGTTACTTTGTCCTTGGTGGCTTCCGATTTTGGTCATATTCCTTTTAGGTTCTTTAACTCCTGGCTCGAGATCCCCGGTTTTATTGAGTATGTAGCTGATTGGTGTGATAAGTTATCTTTTGTCGGGCCTGCTGACCTAGCGATTATCACGAAATTCAAGTTCTTAAAAAAGAAAATAAAGTGGTGGATTGGGGTGGAAAGAAGGAAACTTGATGAGTTATTTCAGAGGAACAAGGCTGTCATGGAGGCGCTGGATAGGGTGGCAGATACTAGAGCCTTAAATGATGTGGAATTAGAAAACCGTATGGAAGCCAAGACATTTATTTCCGACTTTGAAAGAAGGAAGCACATGGATTTAAGACAAAAGTCTAGAGTTAGATGGGCACTGGAGGGCGATGAAAATTCGAAATTCTTTCATGGGGTGATAAACGCCAATATGTCCAATAAAAGAATTCATGGAGTGATGGCGGATGGTGAATGGATTTCCAATCCAACCTTCATTAAGGATAGGGCGTTCTCTTTTTTCGAAGATAAATTGAAAGAACCGATGTCGGTAAGACCTAAACTCATTTGTTCTCATATTAATAAACTTTCGGATTCGGAGGCGGAATCATTATGCAGGCCGTTCTCATTACGTGAAATTAAAGATGCGGTGTGGTCGTGTGACGGGGAAAAAGCGCCTGGGCCGGATGGCTTTAATTTTAAATTTATTAAGAGGTTTTGGGACGGCTTCCAAAGTGACTTTTTACGGCTGTTTGAGGAATTTTATACGGGGTCAGCTGTGGGACCGGGTTGTGCCTCGTCTTTTATCGCTCTCATTCCGAAAAAGAATGACCCGTTAGACTTTAAGGATTATCGACCTATCAGCTTGGTGGGGTGTGTAAATAAGGTACTATCTAAGGTGTTAGTCGCAAGACTCAAGGCGATCATCGGAAAACTTATATCTCCTGAGCAGTCCGCGTTCTTAGCAGGTAGGAATATTACGGACGGGCCGCTCATCTTAAATGAAGTAATTGGGTGGATGAAGAAGGTTAAAAGACGCGGTATGTTATTCAAGGTGGATATTGAGAAGGCATACGATTCTTTGAATTGGGAATTTTTGGAGTCCGTTATGACTCAAATGAATTTCCCGTTGAGGTGGTGCAAGTGGGTCATGGCTATTGTTACCTCGGCGCGAGCTTCCGTGTTAATCAACGGCTCACCTACTCATGAGTTTGTGTGTTCCCGGGGGTTACGACAAGGTGACCCTCTCTCACCCTTTTTATTTTTAATTGCGATGGAGG
Source organism: Ambrosia artemisiifolia (assembly GCA_032199755.1). Classification (NCBI taxonomy): domain Eukaryota; kingdom Viridiplantae; phylum Streptophyta; class Magnoliopsida; order Asterales; family Asteraceae; genus Ambrosia; species Ambrosia artemisiifolia. The sequence continues at coordinate 23,974,208 of CM063526.1, forward strand.
CACTCTCGGGTGTAATGAGGAGGGCGGTGAACGTGGGTCTCTTTAGGGGATTATCTTGCGGATCGGGTGACTTTCGCTTGTCACACTTGTTGTATGCGGATGATGTTGTGTTCCTTGGGGAATGGTCCGTTTCAAACGCTTTGAATCTCAAAAGGATATTAAGGTGTTTCTACCTCGTCTCGGGTCTTAAAATAAATTTGGGGAAGTGTAGCCTCTTTGGTATAGGTGTTGGCATTTCGGATACTCAAAGTTTGGCCGAGTTGCTTAGATGTAGTGCCGGTTCATTTCCGTTTACTTATCTCGGGTTGCAAGTCGGTGCCAACATGAATCTTTGTAAGCATTGGAAGCCGGTGGTTGATGCGTTTCGGAACAAATTATCTAGTTGGAAGGCAAAGACACTCTCGTTCGGTGGTCGGGTCACACTAATTAAGTCGGTTCTTAACGCCTTGCCCTCTTACTATTTCTCCCTCTTCAAAGCACCTAGGGGGGTTATTGAACAATTAGATAAGGTGCGCCGTGTATTTTTTTGGGGTGGCTCCGAGGAAAAGGCGAACATGAATTGGGTCGCTTGGCAAAGGGTATGTGCTCCGGTTGATTCGGGTGGTCTAGGCTTCGGTTCTCTCCTCGACGCGAATTTGGCTATGTTAGCCAAGTGGTGGTGGCGATTTAAAGTTGATCCCACCGCCCTTTGGCGTAACATCATTTGGTCTATTCACAGCTCATCTAGGGATTGGAATCCAATCCCGACAAAACTCTCCATTCCTGGTTCGTGGAAACAGATTAATTCGGCTATGCAGGTGGTTAAAAGGGTCGGGGTGGATGTGGGTTGGGCCATTAAGGGGATTGTGGGTAACGGGTTGGGTATCTCCTTTTGGTTAGACTGCTGGGCAATCGACATTCCATTGGCGTCTGCCTTTCCAGCCTTGTTTGCTTTAGAGAGGCGGAAATCTGCGTCTGTTCGTGATCGGGTTCTGCTGTCGGGTTCGGGGTGGGGCTGGGACTGGAAAAGACAGGTTCTTTCTGCAGTTGAAGCTGCTGAACTGCAGCAACTGTTGTCGCTGGTTGCTGTTCCCTTCCTGTCAGCGGCTGCGGATAAATGGGTTTGGGGTTTGGGGGCTGGGTGCGAGTTCTCGGTGGGTGAATTCAAGCGTCTGCTGCGTCCAGGCAACACTGCTCAGGCTCCTTTCGTGATGTATTGGAATTCTTGGATCCCTATGAAGGTGGCAATTGTGGCGTGGCGCGCGGAAATGAATCGTCTACCTACGCGTTTTGCCCTTCAGCAAAGACATGTTTCGGTTGGGTCCGATATTTGCCCATTCTGTGGGGAATATCCGGAAACCTCGGAGCATTTATTCATCGCGTGCGGCTTCACACAGAATCTTTGGTGCCTCATCTGTCAATGGGGCAAAGTGGGGCAGCCGATTTTGTTTTATATAAAGGACGTGCTACAACTACACAACTACATGGGCGGCTCAAAGAAGAGGAAAATGGCGCTAAATGCGATATTCTTAACGACCATTTGGTGCATTTGGAAGCATAGGAATGAAGCGGTCTTTAATCAAAAACAGGTTTTCATCCATAAGGTGCTAGGCGACATCAAGGCTCATTCTCTGTTTTGGATTAGAGCTAGGGCGAAAAAATCCGACCTTGATTGGAATGTTTGGAATAGTTTTAACTTATCTAGGATAGGGTGGTAATTCGTTGTCGATTGTAATTTGGTGACAATATGTAAGGTGTATGCTAGTCTCCCGCTAGCGTGGTGGAATAAAATATTTTGTTGATCGTTCAAAAAAAAAAAAGACATTAATTGGTGCACATGAAAAGTCTCAAAAGTCAGTAAACAATTGTGGAAGGATGGGGAACACAAAGTATGATGGTGTCTTCAAAGATAGGGCCTCATGTGACCAATTAAAAGTTGGTGATTCTTTTATCACACTTGATAGATCTCTTAACAAAGGTGAAAACGGTCAATTTAGTGGAAATAATAATATGGGGTTGGATGGTCAAACGAAGGAGAATATTAAGATTGGTGAAGTTTATTACTTTGGGTCAGGGGGGAGTGGCGCAAAAGATCGAGAAAAAATGTGAAGTTTATTATTCTGGTTCAAGGGAGGAGGGAGTGGAGCAAAAGATAGAGACTATTCCTAGAAAGTGGACTAGACGTAAAAGAAGCCCTGCCCAAGAAGGCCAAGCACCTGTGAGGAATGGTGAGGAGAACTACCATATGAATGGGAGAGATAACACAAAACGATGAATAGGTTATACCAAATTGGGGATATCTTTGGAGAAAAGCATCTCAGGGTTTTCACAGGGTATAAACATAGGGGATTAAACGCATTATGGAGTGGGAGAGATGCGTGATTTTTGATGACATGGGGTAGGAAATTTTGTTGTAACGATAGTAACTACAAGTGATATTATGGGCGTTTTACATTGTGTTAGTGTCTTACTTGTACAATGTAATGTATATTTTGGGTGTAGAATGAAAGTAATTTGCCGATAAAAAAAAAGGTGGAGCAATGAAAGCTTAGCACTGTAGCTAAGTTCATTCAATTGTTATATTATTAATAATTCGAACTTAGTTTCTTTCAATTAATAAATTGATGCATAGGGAACTCAATAAAAATATTACTTTTTTACTAATTGATGTGTCAAAGAAAAAACAACAATAAAATAACGTAGATATACATGAACACTAATTACATTTTTATGTTATTTTTTATTATAAATAATTTTGCAATATAACTTATAACTCTTAATTTTAAGATATAGTTATAACTTTATTGCCGCAAGTAACGAATGAGTTTATGTGAAGGTGTTGGTTAGCATCATAACCCAGAAGAGACGTTTTGACTTGAAATTTTTAAACTGGTTCGGTTATATTATAATTTTTCGGTTATGTCATATTACCGTCTAATGTAATTTCTTTTTACGGTTTCTGTAGTTAACAAAAAGCATCAGTGCGTATAAAACCAAGCTGATGTGACATCTGAGGTGGAGAACCATCATGGATGATAGGCACCTCCACCGGTTACCAGCCTTAGTGATGACATTTTTAGGTGTTAATATTAGAAAATATTATATCAATGTCAAATTATCAATTATTGTGACATAAATAGTACCATCAACACCCTCCAATAATTTTCTGTTAAAAAAAAACACCCTCCAATAATTCATCATTCACAGAATCACAGTCCCACACAATAAACCCAACCTCACAAACAAATGGACACAACCATCACCGGAAAACATATCAACCACCGCCGGTTGGTGTTGCTACCGTTACCACTACAAGGTCATCTAAACCCAATGCTTCAACTAGCAAACATACTTCACTCAAAAGGCTTCTCAATAACCATTCTCCATACATCTTTCAACTCCCCTAATCCAAACAACTACACTCACTTCACTTTCCTACCCATTCCCGACACCTGTGAAGCAAATATACCCGACAAAGACAAACAAAATATCGTAAGTTTGTTTTTATACATCAACAGCAAGTTCTTGGAACCAATAAGGAAATGTTTGGAACGGTTGATGTTGGAGGATAAAGGAGTTGCATGCTTGATCACAGATGCTCAATGGTTTGGCACACAGAGTGTGGCTGATGGTTTAAAACTTCCAAGGATTGTTCACCGGACTAGTAGTGTTTCGTCTTTTCTTTTGTTTGCTGTGTCGCCTGCGTTACTTGACACGGGTTGTTTCAGGCCAGGCTCCGATGAAGGTGAAGGTTTTATTTCTGTCTCCTTAAGTTTTCTTTTGGATATTTTATGTTTTAGTTATGAGATTAGTAATTAAAATTGCTTACTAAGAATTTGGGTGTGGAGGAGGCCCATCATCCATGATGGTTCTTCACCTCAGCTGCCACGTCAGCGTGGGGTAGAGCATCATGGAGATGATGGTCTAAGGCTGTGGTAGGAGTCCTATCATCATTTAAATTTTTTTTAATTAATTAATATTATAATATTGCAATGGATATTATTGGAGATGATGGCCCGGCACCAAAGTCACCACCTTGCCGCCCATGCCGTGCCGGGGATAAGGGGGGCAGTGTTGCCCGGGCCGGCATGGGCATGACTTCCCAATGCGAGCTCCATACCGTAAGGTCTAATTGATTTTTGTACTCTTATGTTTTTTTATAAAGTAATTAAGAGTAGATTACATGGTCACAGAGTCCAAGATCAATTGCTTTGGGAGGAGTCACCCCGTGACATTCTAGTGTGGAGGTCATGGGGTTTGAGTCCCACATGGTGCGACTTACTCCAGGTGAGTCAGCGGTGTTATCACAGTGAGTGATTGGACCGTGAGTTTCCTCTCTGGAATAGTGAGCGGGCAAGGTCATCAGCATTGTTTGCGTTGGCCAATGGGTTGGCTGGTGGCCGAGCTTGTATAGTATTCGTTGGCCGTTCCAAAATAGAGTAAATTAAATAAATCGACTTGGCAACCTCACTGATTTTGGCCATCCGTCATTGATTTTGTTAGCGATGTCTAGGTTAGACTGAGAAACGAGAGAGATGTAGAATTTTGTCAACATTTCTAGGGTCATTCTGATTTTTGTCGAAGTTCACCATTGTTGACACAAATATGAACATGGACGAAGGGAAAAGGTCTGTTGTGATTGCACGGTCTAGAAAGGGACGAACAAGGTGGTTAGGCGTGATGGCCAGTGGTGGTGGTTAGAGAAGTTGGCCAGTGTGGTTGGGGTTTGATTGTGTGTGACATATTAAACATTAACTTTATGTTTAATCAACGCCTCAACAGTGAAACACATGTTTACGTGTATCAAAGCTCGCAACAGCACGTTTATTGGTTTGGACTATGCCTTGTGCAAATGATATTAAAAAGTTGATGTAATAATTTGATAAAATGTATTGATTAGTTATGAAAATATTTGAGATTTCTACTGTTACTTTCTAATACATCTTCCTTGTAGAATCGAGGTCGGAAGCACTTGTTCAAGGGCTTGAACCACTTAAAGTCAAAGACTTGTCAAATTTCCTCACTAGTGACCCAGAAGGCGGATGTAAGGTGCTAGAACTCATGGCCCAAGCAACCAAGCAAGCACAAGCATTGATATGGAACACATTCAAAGAACTAGAAGAACATGATCTCAAAGCTCTTAGCCAAGATTTCCCGAGCCCACATTTTCTGATAGGACCATTTCACGAGTACTTCTCCGCATCATCAAGCAACCTCCTAACGCCAGACCAAGCATCTCTTTCATGGTTAGACAAACACCCACCCAACTCTGTTTTATATGTTAGTTTTGGAAGTCTAGTTAAGATTAAGGAGTCCCAGTTCTTGGAGATCGCATGGGGTTTGGCTAATAGCAAGCAACCATTTTTATGGGTAGTTAGGCCGGGGTCCATAAAAGGGTCAGAGTGGCTAGAACCTTTACCAGATGGGTTTTTAGAAAGAATTGTAGAAGGAAGAGGGTATATTGTGAAATGGGCTCCTCAACAAGACGTATTAGCTCATAATGCAACAGGTGGTTTCTGGACTCATAACGGGTGGAATTCGACTCTAGAAAGTATATGTGAAGGGGTTCCAATGCTTTGTTCACCTTCGTTTGGTGATCAATTCCCAAATGCAAGATATGTAAGTGATGTGTGGAAGATTGGGGTAATGTTAGAGAATGGGTTTGAAAGGGAAGAGATTGAAAGTGCAATAAAGAGAGTATTAGTGGATGAAGAAGGGTTAGAACTAAGGAATAAAATCACAAATATTAAATGGAAAGTAGACCTTTGTCTAAAGAAAGGCGGTTCATCGTATTCATCACTTGAGGATTTGGTCAATTATATTTTGTCATTTTAGTTGAAGAAAAATTCTAAATCCTCAAGTATGAATATTTCTGTTGCTAATAAAATTTTTAATAACCTGGACTTATATATGTTGTTAGACGTGTTTGCAAGACATCGTGCATGCTGCACAATGAATTCGTCGATGCTAAATATGATGCCGTACACATTTGATAAGGTCCGAGTGAGTCAATACTTCATTAATAAATTATAGTAAATCTGAAACTAAATTGCTAGTTAGTTTAAATGTACTTTTATTAAAAAGGGACACGATTTGTTTAGGTGTTCTTTTGTGTGTGTGTGTGTGATATGCTTCTAACAAAAGGCAAATAGATAAGTTTTTCAAGACTCTAAGTTGATCCGGGTATATGATCTGGATATCTGGGTATATGGACGGTCTGATCTTAAATCGGTTGTTTAGAGGAGTGACGAAGCTACATGTAATCGTTGGTGGGTGGCACCCCTTAATAAAAAATAGTGTAATTTCTAGGCAAAAATCTTGACCGGCCCTTAGAAGATAAAACTTGAATGCTGCACTCGTTCGTAGTAACTAAACTATTATCAAAGAAATCAAAAGTTAAAACTACTATCCGTATCACAGTACCACCGTGGAATGACCATCTTGTCCCTGAACATTCTGTTGGCGATTAATTTAAGTGACTACAAACAACAGGTTTAACAACATGTCTCCAAATGTAAAACTGATGCCATGATGGAAAACAACATAACCAATTAAGTAAAGTGAGAAAGTAGCAAAACCAAATTATATTGTTGTAAACAAACATGATTTGCAAAGCAAGCACAAATTTTGTCAAGACTGTTCCCAATTATCTTTTTTTTTTTTTTTTTTGTCTGGTTTGGCAGTACTTATGGTATGATCAAAAGCCCTGCCCACACGCCTTGTGGCGGTGTAGCTGCACAATCCGAGAAAACTGAAGGGTTTACCCAAAGGGTGACCACAGTACCCTAAAGGTGTTCATACATTAGTAGTCTCTATTGTAGAGAGACGTTTAGTGAAAAACAACTCTTGGTAGTAGACCAAAGAGTAGGCATACGCTAACGATGGATTTGTATTGTGCTATGATACTATTCTCTATTGTTTATTGAATTTGGTTAATTGTTGCGAAAATTATTAGCTGGTTTTATAAAAATTTAAGCATAACTTTTAAATTATTTCTATTTGTTTTTTATGCTAGTACAACTCTAAAAAAATAAACAATTTGTCATGTTGTAATAGTTGAGAAACTCATAAACTCAAACAGAGTTTCCACTTTGTATATATAATACACCACATTATATGTACAAACTAGACAAAGCATGTTAATTAAGGGAAAGCAATGCCCTCAAGCCCACATGTCTAATCTTCTTCAAACGTTAGGATTCAAATCCACAACTTTGGACACACCAATCTTCGGATAACTGCCTCTACTCTTAGTCGCTAATCGAGCACTCTTTGTGTCGCTAACTGCAACATCGCCATCTTCATGGTCAAAACCATTAATAAGGTCACTAGGAGGCAAAAAACAGTCCATTGAAAGACCTTTTATATTAAAATCCAACTCCTCAATTGTCCAAACCTCTTCCATTTTTGTTCTTGAATGGTTCTCATGATCACCAAACCGGAACAACAACACCGTTGTCACACCACCATGAGCAATGTTGATCCCGTCAATGGTTCGATAATCTTGGACTAGTGTTTCCATTGTTGTTTCCCAAAACACATTGCCATTTCCTTGGGCTTTGATTCTAATGAGATTTGAATCTTTTAGATGGTGCAAAAGACCTGTTCTTTGACTAAAGTGCCCCCAAATGGTGTGCTTTATGATCTCCACATTGTTGCTACTTCTTTGTTTTAGTGATGAAGGTTCTGCTTCTAGCTTTAACACAAAACAATCTTCTCCATTGATGGTCTTTTCTCCAGTGCAAATTGAGTTCGCGAATAAATTAGCTGTTGATTTCGGATCAAGACCCTGTCAAAGGTGTCAATATGATTAGCTTTTACATGACCCATTTCAAAAACTTGTGAAAAATCAAACAAGATCCGCACATGAAAACTAGAGCTTTTATAAAAGCCCACAGCTCGTGGCTCACTCTAAAAAAGCTCGCTCAACAAAGCTCGAGTTAATGTAAGCAGGCTCGAAAGCCTTGCGTGTCTGACACATTTAAATTACAAACAAAATTTATCTATATTATAATTAACTTTGTAGTATATAAAATCTGCATTATGTAGTTATTTATTTGTGTTGTTTTGTTTTGTTATATCAATATGTGTACTAAATACAAATTTTGTATCAATGCACTTTGGTAACATGGAAAGTAAAACCTTGAATAATATTAAAATAACATATTATATTTAGAGACTGGATGGCACTTCTAGGGTGATGTAAACATGTACCCAAAGCTCTTAAAAGTCAAACTACACCAACCCTTAAATTTGGTGCATCACCCACAACTAATTTAGATGGTAGATACCACCCTACAAACAACTTTTACAATTGTGAGAGCATGACGCTTGATCTAAACTTTTCATTTTCAAATATGTAATCACAATTATATAAAAATAATAATACTAACTATGGATGTCCAAGAAATAACAAATTACCTGTAGGGAGCGACGTAGAGGTCTAGGGGGGCCACGGGACGCATGCGATTGGTGCCACGGTGTCTGGCGCCATGCCACCTTACCATCGCTGCCAGCGCTGATCTTGCAACCCGAAACCACAAGTTCTAATGACCAAAGGTCCGGCCTCTTTTGCCATAACACAAAACCACCCATTTCCCCACCACCGTTTTTCACACTCTTGATCTTCATCACGCCACCACCCACACTCAACCCATTACAATTCATGCTTATTCCATCTCCAGCTATAAACTCTGACGCCACCATCTTCACTTTCCCCACCGCAAACATGTTGTCAACAGAATTCAACACTTGGTCTCCACCCGTTGCCGCGATATATTGTTGCACAATGTATTTTGCCATTGATGCCTCCTATATAACAATAATCATCAAAGTTTAAAAAAAATTCGTAGAACTTGCGTTTACTAGCATCGTTTACTACTATTTTCTTATATTTAAGTGTTTATATTTTACAAATCTACACCACACTACTAAAAATACTCTCTCCGTCCTATTTTAAATGTCCATTTTTCTACTTTTTGTTGTGCCAAATTAAATGTATATTTTTAAGCAATTTTCAGTTTTACCTATAAAAGACAAAAGACAATCAAAGATTTAAATAAAAACTTGAGGATATTATTGTCATTTTACAACTCAAAGAATATACAATCAAAGATTTCTTAATCTGTGTGTCTGTGGGCCCATGACATCTAAAATGGAACGAAGGGAGTAAGTTATTTTCCTAAGACATGTAATCCTGACACTTTCTGACGAATTCCTGACAAAAAAAATCTGTAATTTTGCGACAAAATATTGACGGTTAGCAACAAAGAAGAAATGCATCAGTCGCAAATCTCTAACCCGACTTTGCAAATAATAATAATAATTATTATTATTATTATTTTATTATTATAATAATTAATTTAACATTTTAGTCTAAGACCCTCCGTAGTGGTAATATAAAGGGGCGCTATTTTAGAAAATAAAGCCCCAAACACCGGAACGGGGGTCTTTATTTTTAAAAATTGGTTTTGGCGTGATACAAATAGCGCCCGATACAAAACTCCTCCTCCAATCATATCATTCCACCTCATACTCTCTCTCTCTTTATTATGATTTTATTATTTTTTTTAATTTAAAAGATATAATAAAATATTAATAGGGGCTTTATAAATAAAGCCTCACTACTACACCCTTTTTTACTTTATCTCTTCATGCTGACTTAGCTGTTACGTGGACCAATCAGAAAGGAGGGCTTTATATATAAAGTCCCCCACTACACATGGTCTAAGTAGCCTAAGAAGGAAATACTTTTTTTTTGAACGGCATGTGGGGCAACCGGTGAAGCTCCGGCTAAAAACGTTAGGATCACTATCAACAACCATACATTTTAGTAATTTCTAAAAGAACAAGTAACCGTTTTTACTAAAAAAAAAAAAAAAAAAAAGTCCAACCACCTTTAACTGTAACTATATGAACATGACTTACCATAGGGTAGTCATTAATATTCGGGTTGATTTGGGTGTGGCGACCTCCAGTTATTGGAACAGGGATAAGGGGAGCTCCAACAACCCCGAGCAAGAGCTGAAGCTCGGCATTGCGGCCACCGTACTCCGCGGAAGGCAGTGCTTTCATGGTGCACCACGGGGCGGTGTTGCTGAAGCTTTCCTCGGGTATAGGGACTTCTAGGACTGTTTCAAGACCATCTTCGTTTTCTAAGTTTGGACACAAGGTCCTCATAATATTTGGTTAAGGTTTAGAGAGAGAGTAAAGAATGTAGCTAGAGAGAAAGAGAAAAGGGATTGAGGTATTTGAGTTAAGAAGGAATTAGATTTAAGGAGGGAATGGTAAACGAAGGGTAGTGACTTTGATGTAAAGTGAGGGGGCACAAAGAATGAAAATGAAACAATAACTGCCGACCGTTGATCCTTTGTCCTAACTTCAGACTCTTGGTCATATGTCGTGTCTGCACGCCTTTTCTTTTTTTACATCTAATTAAAGTCTTAACATAGATTGTTTGAAGATTTTAAATTAATAAAACAATTACAGTTACAATTGTGATTAAACTTTTACACTTGTATAGGCAATTAAATTGAATTATATATAACAAATAACCTGCTAACCATTCGTCTATAAATAATCTAAATTGACAACATGATTAATGACACCTTTTACTTTTATTTTAGTTGTGTTGATTAAATTTTATCACGATCATATAGTAAACTGTTAGGTTGAACATTGTGGGTGTCATGCCCCCTCTACGTCATCATTAACGGGCGCTATACACCGCAACGGGATGAAAATGGGGTCGCCAAGTGCATCCCCTTGAATTGGTTAACGAGCTTGAGGGTGAAGAATGTCCAGAAGATGGTGGGGCACACTCCAATCTAAACCAATCACATTTTTTTGCTTCTTTTTAATTAAAGTTTTAGTTATTAAGTATTTAGTTATTGCTATCTCTTTTTGGTAGTTATTAATGTGGATAGTTAGCCTTATAAAATATCATAAATTAAAATTTAGAGATAGACAATCTTACTTTTTCTTTATATTGTAATTGCCCTTGGCTACGAATTAAAGTAAATGATAGTGTTATTGGTCACGTTATTAGTATGATCATTGTTGGTCTTGAGTAATAGTTTAGATTATTAAAATTCACGTTTTCTAAAACATTTAATGTACAAGCATTTCTACAACAATAGAAATATTATTTTATTGTTATATCTATATAGTAATATGAATGCTTAAGTTGAAATAATAATAATAATAATGTGGATGTGAATGTGATGGTCCAATCAGTTTCATTAATATGTGGTTGTAAGGATTGATTTAGTTTCATCAGCTTTTTTAAGCGATTGGCGCGTAGGTGCCTAGGCGAATCACACACCTTAGCGCCTAAACGCCTAAGCGAGTAAGCGCCTATGCGACTAAACGCCTATGCGTCTAAGCGAGTAGGTGCCTAAGTGAATGAAGCGCCTAAACGCTTAGTCGCCTAAGCAAATCATACACCTTAGCGCCTAAACGCCTAAGCGGATAAGCAACTAAACGCCTATGCGTCTACATGAGATGTTTTATTGCTGATTAATATTTAAAAATGTTTGTATTTACCATTCTAATTTGTGCTTTAGTTCCTTTTTTTTCCCTGCTGTTATGTTCTAAAACTGGGAAACAAATTATACAGTTGTTATCTAGCCCGATAACTGTTTTGTTACGCTTTATATATTCTAAGGGTAGTACTTCAATCAAGTGTATATGTGTGTAACTGTATATTCAGTAGTTATACCCTTCCAGGCAGCCCATTTCAGCAATAGCCAGTCCATTTTAGCAATTAAGCTGCACGTTTGTGACCTGTTTTTGTAGCAAAAAAGTTATGCGTTTGTGTCTATTTTGATAGCGATAAATCTGCACAATAGGGTCTATTTTGTCAGCAAATAACTTGCGTGTTTGGGGCAGTTTGGCAGCAATTAAGCTATGCGTTTGAGGCTGTTTTGGCAGAAATAAAACTGCGCGCTTGGGCGGTTTGGCTGCATACGCGTATTCGTTTAGGCGCATAGGCTATTCACTTAGGCGCATACACGCTTATTCGCTTAGGCGTTTAGGCGCTAAGGCGTTTAATTCGCTCAACACTTTTCCATTTTGTATAACATTTTCACCTAAGCGCTTAGGCGTTTATTCGCTTAGGTGTGTAGGCGCCTAGGCGATTAGGTGTCAATCTTTGTGATCAACTAATGACATCACAAATGAAAATGATTAAACTTAATAGCCATCGTCTTGAAAACTAGCCTTGTGTATAATCTGAATCAAACTTCATGTACCTAAGTGGCAAGAGGTCGGGGTCGGGTCGGCTCGGCTGAGTAATGGTTGAAATGTTTTAACTTTAGTAAAGGGTGAAATGGTTGGGTCATGTTCAATGTTTTTTAGTTGTGATATAAAAGTGTCAATAAAGCATTTTAGGAGATGCGTGCATTATAAATAGAGTTTAGATGAGTTAAGCAAAGTGGATTAACATCGACTTCTTTCATTGAGCTTGATATTGGTTAAATGTGTATAATAAAGTGGCTGCTTGGGGAATTTTTTAATTGACTTCATATTTTTATTTTTTTGAATTGGTTATCTTCTAATTTTATTTTTCTTGACAGAGGAGAGTTTGCGCTTATCATAAGTTTGGAAAAGAGGATGAAGAGAGCAAGATGCTATGTGTTCAAGACATGAAGACATGTGTCAAATTGCCCTAACATGTTTTGTAACTAAATCCTCTGATGTTGAAATTTATTTGGATTCAAATTTTGTAAATAGTCGGATTTTGGAGAAATTGCACTATTATATTTTCAAAGTTACTGATTTATTACTTGAGTTTGTCAAGTTTTCAATTAATTTTTCTCGCGTTACCCATCCTTATAGGTGGAAATCTTGAACCATTTTGTAAAACATGGGTTGATTTGGGCAATAATATCATTTCACCTCATTTGAAATTAGTGAATGGGTCAATTTGGATCACCTCAAATCTAAAGTGGGTTGATTTGGGTTACCTTAAATTGATTAACAGGTCAATTTGGGTCATCTAAAAGTTATCGGTCGGTCAATACTAACACGTACTATACATTGTCACCCTGCCCCCACCGTATTGATCAGAACCGAAATGAATCATTACGAATGATAGTTTTTTAAATGACTCATTTTGTCCCGAATTCATTTTGCTCAAAACCCGTTTTAACCCAAACATACCCTGACCGTCATCCAATTTGAATCTTTGATTGATATGGAAGGGAGAAACCTATAAAATTTATTTTGGATATCTGATGCTTCGAGAAATTGTATAGTTTAGCTGAAGTAGTGGTCTCTCATCTAAATTTTTGGTCTACCTATGAGTTTATGAATTCTTCTTTAAGTTCTTTTGACCAACCTTATTCGTGTCCTGTTCATATATAACGCTAATTATTACAATGAACAGTGACGGATCTAGAAAAAATATCAAGGGGTAACCTTTTATAAAAAATATTTTAAGGGGTAACAAAAAATTTGTTTTAGGGGTAATATTTTATAAAAATACCTTAAAAAATAAACTTTTTTTCCCTTCGCAAAAAAATCGAGGGGTAACGGATGTTCCCCCTGCTTCTACTATACATCCGCCACTGGCAATGAAAGCATTTATAAAACATAATTTATGAGGCCAATTCAATCAGATTTTCAATTAAAACCTGATTGACTTGGCTTGATAATTATGTTTTTTTAAATGTTTTGTTTGCTCTAACTAGCGTTAATTATTCTGTTGAAGAGACTATATTTTGTTTACTTACCAAACAAAGGTAATTTGAAATATTTCAATATTGTTCTCTTTTTCTTATTGTAAATCTATGCAACGGCTTTTGTATTTGACAACAGGAAAGCAAGCATGGCGTCTATAAGCCTTTCTGCAATTACTGATTTATGTCTTTACTCTTGACACTAATTATTCATAGCAATGGAAAACTAATAACTAACTCCATCACATAAAAAAATTGAAATTAAATAGTTTGCATGTTGATTCACAGTGTATAATCAACTTTCATCACGAGTTCACCACACACTGTTAACATTCTTGAATCGAACTTTGTCAAAACAGTAGCATTTATTCATTATCACACACCCAAAGTTACATATGTTAGCAAATATTTGACTGTAGTACTCAAATAAAATAACTGTCCAATATAGATAACTACTAAACTACAAACATTTGCAGACATGCGACGCTAATGAGCATAAATAGATTATAAAAAATTCAAAATGTAAAGCATGACTTTGCAACATGTTAGACGTATCTAGAGTTGGCCTGTATTTGAAGAATCATGCTTTTACACATGGACAGTTGTATATAGAATACATATGTTAATGTTCATTTTTATTCTGTTAGAATAAATATGTTATTATTCATTTCATTTCATTTCATTATTTGTTTTTCAATCAGGACAAATCAAACAGTTGTTAATCAATATATCCATTGTTGCGTTACATTAAACCTTTTTGATGATATTTTGCATGTAACCAAAATCCATACGAATTGTATTACGTAACTTCAAATAAATAAAATAACTTGCAAACTACAATCTTTATAGAATTTTTTTCATTTTACTTGTACATGCACCGTGGGTCCCCACGGGACTCTAACCTAGTAAATTAAAATTTAGAGATAGACAATCTTACTTTTTCTTTATATTGTAATTGCCCTTGGCTACGAATTAAAGTAAATGATAGTGTTATTGGTCACGTTATTAGTATGATCATTGTTGGTCTTGAGTAATAGTTTAGATTATTAAAATTCACGTTTTCTAAAACATTTAATGTACAAGCATTTCTACAACAATAGAAATATTATTTTATTGTTATATCTATATAGTAATATGAATGCTTAATGGATAAAATGTTAATGTTTTAACTAATAACTAGCATTGTTAAAAACTTAATAAACTAAATTATAAGCTATATAACTCTGGTAAGACTAAAGTTATATTAATTTATGTTTAATTACGTAATCAATAAAATAGAATTTTGATAGTGGACTAGTGGTTGTTATAAATAACAAATTTTTAATAGTCTTATACATATATCCTACCACCCGTAACCTAAGATTTGAATAGTTGGTATACAAAATTAACTATTGTTTTTTTATTTCTTATGTTTGTATTGTTATTGTGAATAATTAGCATTAATTAATAATACAATCTTAATTATTTAATTATAGAAGTGGTGGAGCGGCCATGGACACTTGCATGTTAGTGAAGATGCCGATATCAAATTTGCACCGGCGGTTAATTTGGCTGTTTGCTAGTTATGAAGGTGACACTTGTTTGAGGTTGAGAAACTGAGTTCGTTATATTTGCTTAAAGAATGCCTTAATCATGTCATGCACGTTCTCATAGTCTCATAGATTTTTGTGGGACAGTCGATTATTCATATGTTTGCTTACATCATTCTATTTTTTTTAAATGTCAATTTATTGTTTAAAGACATTTGGATTTTATAAGTAGCTATAGAGCATGTGTAACGGGATGCGTTAGTTCTTACGGAGCAAAAAGCGGTGGGGTGGACCTAATATGTACAAAATTTTTGAGCGAAAAACGCTTAAATTTACACTACGGAGCAAAAAAAACGATGGGGGTCGGAGGATGCGCCTATCTAAGGGAGAGAAGAGGTGATGGTTGTTTCGTGAGAAGGGGATGATAGAGGAGAAAAACATAGGTGTATATTATTTCTTGCATTCGTAGAGTTTTTCGGGCATTGTCATAGTAGAGGAGGTAGGAAAGTCTGTAAACGATTACCTTGCAGATGCTACATGTTTATAGACTTCATATTACAAGTAGATTATGTCCCGAAAGCTTTCCGGGATAGATAAATCTAATATAAAGTGATAAAATGTGTGTTATAATGTAACATAGAAATTAGTGTACTATAATATGTAAAAGACAAAATTACAGAAATTAACCTTTATGTTTGGTCAAAATTACAGGTTTCAACCTTTATGTTCCATTTGCACCCAAATCAACATTTACCTATTGATTTTACTACAGGTTCCAACCTTTGTGACTAACTCCGTTAATTTTCTTGGTTAAGTCCCCCCACATACAAGTCATGTAAGGGCAGTTTAATCTTTTTCACCTCCTAATCTCCTATACTTGTTTTAATGATAAAAATAAAATAAAAAAAATAATTGTTGACTGCACATAAGAATCCACCACCACAAAATTAAAAAAATAATAAACTGAGTTTGGATTTTCCATTATCTTCTTCACAAATATCACAACCATAATCTGCAACTTCATAACAAATCGTTGGTCAACATTATAAATCGTTAGTCAACAATAAAGGCATGTTACACCTCGTAAAACAAAAAACCATAAACTAGGGGTTTTTAACATAAACAACCTGCAGATGATAGGGCAAAACCGTTCAGCGAAGGAGGAGAATGCAGTGTACTTAACCATCGGAGGAACTTTGGGTAATTGTTTGTTTAAATTAGCATTATATTATTTATTGATTATAATTAACAAATATGAAACAAAAAATTATGATTTGATTAGGATTAGGGATGGTTACTTGAGCAGATTGGATGAAGAAATCCAGCACATGTTCGCACATTGGAACACAGTTCGTTCGTCATGATGATGTTGTTGTGGGAATGATACAACCTTATAACAAACCAACCTGATAAACAAAAGGGTAAAAAAAAATTGGGATCCAAAATCGAGGTAGATGAGATACGAACTGATATGTGGTTTATTTGGAAATCGATGGCGTCGTCGATGGTAATGATAGTGGTGGTGGTGGTGGCTCTGATTCGACGGTTGGGGTGATGTAGTGGGGGTGGGGGTGCGTTTGGAGATGTGGTGGTTGTGATTGGAAATGCAGTGGCGGTGGTGGGAGGTGCGGTGGCAGTGATGATGCGGTGGTAGTGGTGGTGGTCTGATGAAGAAGGGGGAGGGAATACAAGGTTCTTTTATCTCTGTTTTGTGTATAGAATAATAATAATAATAATAATGGAGGTGAAAAGACCAAACTGCCCTCACATGACTTGCATGTGATGGGACTTAACCAAGAAAATTAACTGAGTTAGTCACAAAGGTTGGAACCTGTAGCAAAATCAATAGGTAAAAGGTGTTTTCCATGCAAATGGAACATAAAGGTTGGAACCTGCAATTTTGGCCAAACATAAAGGTTAGTTTCTGTAATTTTGTCTATGTAAAACAACAAATTTAATCATGTGAATAAGAATGCAAATGTATATTAAAAAGAAGATGTATGTTTGGATGAGGAGTAGAACTAGAAACATAGACGATGAACTCACACTATCTGTATCATCACTATCAAGGATTGCAGCATTCTAAGCACTACCTACAAAATCAAAGTATCCAACCAAACACCAAACCTATATTAAATCCTCATAAAATCCCAATCACTTTATTAACACTAGTGGGTATGCCCGCGCGTTGCAGCGGGTGTCCCAACTACTATGAACCACCACCCCTTCGGCCCTTCCTACTACTACTGTTAATAATGTAAACAAAATGTTCATAAACATGTAAATAATCAACCTCTAAAACATCACATTGCTTAACAACTTTCATAAACATGTAAAAAAAAACAATAAACATATATGAAGCACTTTATCTTTCAAAACATTTATTCTTATAGCATCATAATATAATTTGTAAACAAAATATCACATTCGCGATTGCAGTCAAACAACCAGGAGAATGGCTATGACCATAACAAAGCTTAAGCGTTAATCAAACGGCGTAAATTCCTATAGTTTGTATGACCTTTGCAAACCTTTCTAATATATTAAAGAAAGTATTTTTTGGGTTTAACCTGCCACCACACGGACTCGATGATTCTTGAAAACATCCAAGCTTCAATCTTTTCTAATGCACTTAAGAATGTTTGTGGGTCCTACCAGTCATTGGGAACTTTCTTTGAACCATATTTGTGTTTCCCAGTGGACAGTTCTCCAATAGTTTGTATGATAATTGCCCTCAACATAACTGAATTCTACAACCAGAAAGTTAACCTGCACAAAGGTAACACCAAATCTTGTAATTTCTAGAACACATATCTATATATATGTTTTCAATAACAAAATCAATTATTTTTAGTATACAGATTCAGTACTCTATTTGTTCCATATAGAGGTGGCAAGATAGGCAGGTTGGGTTAAGGATCGGGTCGGGTTGAGCTAAGAATACTTTTTGTCCATTAAATATATGACTAAATAACAATAGTAATCTAAACCTTCGAGTAAAGTGATTTAGGGATCATATGCATTAAAAATACACTTTGGGTGACTTTCAACTTATTTAGCCCAACTCGACCCGCTCTAAAGCAAATGGGTCAAAATTGCCACTTCAAGTTCCATAAGTCCTGCATTTTTAGATTGAACATGTGGTTTAATTGAGATGGTTTGATTAATAATCAAATTTCCTAGGTACCATATATGACAAAAAAAAATACTCTTGTACACTTAACAAACCATAGTTCCTTTTTTCTGATAATGACAACGGCAAGCAAAATAAACTTGCCAAACAAAAAGAAATATATTGCAATGTCACAAGACAACTGCATAATATCCACACAAGTATATATAAGAGTTAACAGTTGATTAAGTATCGCTGACCCTAACAGTCGATCTTTATTCGGCTTATCTTTCCGCGGCTCATAGCTCGGCTCAATTTGTAAATGAGCCGAGCTCGAGCTAAGGCAGATTCGACTCGTGGCTCGCTTGGTAGCGGGCTCATTGGCTCGCTCATTTGGCTCGTTCAAATTAAAGAGTAAATTACAATTTATGTAAATTGTAACGAAGAAAAATATAGCATCTAACTAAAAATATATTATGAGTTGCAATTATTTTGCCAAATAGTTCTTACTTGCTTTTGGTTGGTTGTGGTTAGGGTTGTTCATAACGCTCGGTGCTCTCCGGTCGGTCGACGTTCGCTTGGAATTTGCTCGAAAATTGCTCGCTCGATTTTCGCTCGGCTGTAAACGAGTCGATCGGCTCGGTTCGGTTTGTAAACGAGAAGTCAATTTCCCCAATCTACTCTCTATATCCAATAAATAGTTCATCAAATCAATGTTGCCCTACACAGCCGCGGTGTGCAAAGCCGTGGTGTTCGACACAACCACCCTCATAACTAACTCTAACGCATCTGTATATTAAAACAACAATAGTTAAAAGTACAATAGTTTGATCATAATTCAATTATTCATAACATGACATACTAAATAAAAAATGACCATTTAGTTACCTAAACCCCCTTTTCTAGCAGTAATATGAAGAGCATCAAAAACCATTATTAGCTTTAATGCTAGCAAATCCAATATCACACTGACTGATCAGAAGTCTAATTAACTATAGATATAGAAAGCTCCCCATCATGAAGACCTGCCATGCAAAGCGAGAATAAGTAGTTATTATATCAATCTTTAAATTTTCCATGCACATAGATAAATTAAACAAATAAACATTGTTCAGTCATGAATTATCATGTGATATGCTCTGTATATATGGCCATGTTCCCTCTAACACTATCCCCACCCTTAGTGATTATAAATTATATTTATTGGGAGTGTGGTTGCAAAGGCAAGTCACTATTAGGCATAACTCAGTTTTGTAATCTATGCTGAGTATAACATAAGACAATATGAACAAAATGACCCACAACATAAACTCGATGGCCAAACTTCAACATACATCGACAATAAGTAAATTGTTTGTTAATCAGTCTTCTAGCAATAAGCCAATATGAAGCCTTGCACCAAAAGAGGTGGTTAAGTAGTGCTTTAGATTTTCCCAAGGCTCACAAGAAGCGAACACCAAATAGTTCCGTTAGTAATTCTCTTATTTTGACTCCCTTGAGCAAATCTAATGACAAAAGGTGATTTCAACCACATGAATATATTCTATATATGATGCCAGTAAACAAATTGGGCACCACCTGTTAGACTTTTAGGCATTTTGGGCACTATTACTACATTTAATCTCTCCACGACAATGCTCTTATGTGGTAAAAAACTAACGAATATACTTGTAAAATGCCACACTAATATATTCATTACGACTGCACCTTGAATACTGGACAAGCTATCGGTTGCAACCTTTTGTACTTACTTTCTCCATATATTAGTACATAACCATGGAGAATGCTATCTATTTATGTTTGTTGGCTCTCTATTTACTTGTGTTATGTGAGCATATTTATTATGTTTAGGTTCACATCATTCTTTTAATTTTATGACTCATCATGCATGATGAGATTATGAGGTAGTAAGTAACATAAGTTCAAGTTTTAATGTGTACAAAGGATACCACCCCTCTGCTGCACCACTGAAACTTTTTTATGGATTGTACATTGTGAATTTTGCACAAGAAAAAAGAAGTTAAAATGTATTTCCAACCAAACACAAAAGGCTAATAATTACCTTGAGGAAAAACTGAATGATCAGATATAAGTAGCGCATAATCACACTGGGTATTAATATCTGCATCATTAACTCGCCATGAAGGACGCTGAGAAAGAATATTTTTCCCCAATGCTTCAAGGAAATCCCCGGATACAAGAACGCGAACCTGCGAAATTTGTTAAACTTAGTGTCAAGAATCTTGAGCATAAAATCCATGTTGCGGCAGCAACAAAGGAAAGTTGCCCAAATCCAATCTATCAACAAAAATCAAATTAAACAATAGCAACAATAACAACATCAACACAAATACATACCCCCACATCAACATGATCAGAACCTAATAGCAGACACATTACATGCTGCACATATAGATGTTTTGCGATCTCCCTTGTCGGAGCCGGTAAGAGGTCACAATC
Organism: Ambrosia artemisiifolia; assembly: GCA_032199755.1. NCBI lineage: Eukaryota > Viridiplantae > Streptophyta > Magnoliopsida > Asterales > Asteraceae > Ambrosia > Ambrosia artemisiifolia. Next base: position 23,994,967 of record CM063526.1, read on the forward strand.
TTCTTTCCATAGGAGAGATTCATGTATAGATAAAGCTGAAGAAAGTTCCTCACAGCTGATCCCATTTTTCTTAACTTTTTCTACCCTTAACACTTTTCCATCCTACATAAAGTAATTAGATTCAATTACAAATTGTTCAATTTACAAGTAAAGAACCATAAAATTATTTTAGTAACGATATTTTGCAAATTGTTCATTCCCACTAAATCTTGAATTCCAATTCTGCCTTGCATATCAAGTAGCCTCAATTTTCACATAATCCCAATAGGTGGTAGATTAACAATAGCAACTCTATAAATTTTATATAATTGTGACCGTAAAATAAACAAAGCTCAGATAATAAGATATCACAAACCCTTCTAGATGCAGCCAAAACTTGTAATCATGACTTAAAAAAAATTGTCATAGAAAGGCCCTTCTCATAACACTAATACATACAACCAGAAGATAGATGTTTTAACAATTGGTCAACTTAACTTTAACATTACTAATAATCACCACATAAGAGTGTTGAAAATCAGATGTTGAAAACGACAAATACATGCATACCAGCTCATGGTACAAATTTAAACCCGTTAGCATATATGTTCAAGCTAGACTGTAAAACACAAAGAAAGAAAGGAACTATTTTAGAAAATAGTCAAAAATTTTGGAGGTTATTTATAATTGAGATCTTTAAATGTCATGAGATGTGAAGACTTTGATCGCAAACAAAACAAAGGTTAACTAAAATCCACACCAATAATTGATATAAGAAATCTCAGTAATTATAAAACATACCATTGGTACACTGGCCCATCTTGTTGTGAATTAGTGGCATAAAAGAATGCAAACAAATTACAACAATGAAAAACTCATTGCTTGGTTATGGAAATACGATTAATCATGTATGAAATTTAATATTCAGTAAGTAAATTAAATTGACAAAGTTGCATCTTCTATACAAATTTCATCAAACCCCTAAATTAAACATCCCTAGATTATTTTGACAAAAGTTAAACAATGACAGTCAAAGCTAATACAATAAGTGCCCCTTTTACCTGATTATGGACACACATTCAACAACTCCCACAATCAAATTAAAAACCCCAATTCAGCCAACCCCAAGTCATAAAGATTCAAAAAGATAAAAAATTGAGTCTAATAACATCAAAATTACAGAAGCTGACATACATAAAAAATAAAGCATTTAGAGGTATGAAACATTGAGAAATCAATCAACTATACCTAGAAAAACATGCCTTTATTTTTAAACCCAGAATTGGGGTTAAACCAATTCAACACATATCAATCCGAATACCGAACAAAACAATAAAGATTGGATTCGAGTTAATCACTTGTTCGGGTTTAGTATTCTGGTTAAAAAACCCCCACCCCTATGACAATAATTCTTTCTTTACAACTAAATTGCCCACTTTAAAATGTTCAATGGTCCACTAAGAACCCTAGTTTATAACACACCTCAAATTCAAGACACACATTTTACATTAAGGAAAAGGAAGTGAGTGAAACTGATAACTGTAACAATACAAAAAGCACGATAAAGCTTAGAAAATCTAAATACCTCAATTCAAAATTAAACTAACCTTGATGATTTTGGTCTTTCTCCGACCTAATTTTAAGAGAGCAGAAGAGTTAGGCCACAAAAATGAATTGTACGTTTCTATGTAACTGCTACAAAAAAAAATGAAAACGTAAAAAAAAAAGATATTAACAAGTAAGATGCAAACCTGTTAATGGCCTCAGAAGCTACTAACAATGATGAATGAAGATGCATAAGGAAACCCTCTCTGAATTCCCAGTATGAATCTTCTATCCCCATCAGTTTCTCTCCTTCTGTCTATTGGGGGTTACGAATAAAGAGGGGAATTCGTAACCGTTGGAGAAGAACTTTGATTCCGAAATATGAAAGGAGGGAGGGTAGGTTCATGTAGGCCATCAATCGAATGTTATAGGAGGAGGACTTGAATTTCGCAATCAATCTCATTCAATTTGATCATTAGGGTTATGGAACTTGAAGGGATGAGAGGGTTATTCATGCTTTAATGATCTGTATTGATGAAGATTGAAGAAGGCAAATGATTGAAGGGTAGTGATGGAATGATTGAAGGGTAGTGATGGAAGAAGGAGGGTAGTATTGTAAAAGTCTTTTATATTGTAAAGGAGGAGGTGGGTAAAATGTCTATTTTACCCTTCTAAGTGTCTTAATTGTCACAACAATCCCCATAATACCCTTAAATTTCTTGCTTAAAATTGTTGTACATCTTGCTTCTTAAGTTGTATGGAAATAAAAATGACCATGTTGGCCATCACTCCTCCTTAATAAGATAATATAGATACAAATAATCATATACCAAATTTGAAAACATAAAACAAAACTCTAGAATCAATTGTACCTAATAATAACCTTATAACCAACAACACAAACAGAACAACATAATCTAGATCCAAGTAAACAAATCACTTACGGCGAAATAGGTTATAAGTTTTCGTTTAAAATAAATTGAATTTAATTAACTTAATTTTGGTGTATTCATGTCTCGTCTCGGCTAAAGCTTCCCAAATCACAAATTTACCATAGAACCAAATATAAACAGAACCTATAAACTTAAGTCAGTTATGTTCGTCAGCCAAAACTTCAATGTTATGTTCCGCTAAAGCATATACTCATGTTACTAGTTATTTTAATAAACAATACGATAAACTTTATACAAAATATTTTCAGTCTAAATTATATATTTTCGCTTAAAGTAAAATATTTGTTTCTTGAACTATATTTGTTCTTATATAACTAAAAGCTTACCCGTTGTGGATAAGAGAAATAGTGCATGTTAGGAGGAGGTAGGTGGAGGAGAGGGAGAAGAGGGGGAGGCGGCAGCAGCGGGGATGGAGGATGGTCTCAATGAGTGTCATGTCATACAAGGGGCTTCACTTTATATATAGTTATAGATTTATATTTCATGGTTTTTATTGTTGAAAAAAGAGCAAAAAACCAAAAACTGAACGTTGAGATGTGTTTAGACGTTTAGTAGTGTAACCAAACCTGATAAAGTCGAACCTTTAGAAACCAAATATAGAAAACCAAAAACCAAAGAGTTCAAACCCTCTTAAATCGGAATCCTCGGAAAAGGAACAATTGGATGATCACGAAAAATGGTTCCTAATGACCAGGGGCCGCAATCCCTGACATGACACGAAACATCACACACACATGACACTAATATAAACAGGTTCTGGAACGGCTTAATTAACCCTTTTCATTGAACATTTCAACCTGAATATGACATGTTTAATGACGGAGTTAACCTACACACAACTTGTTAGTAAATGGGATTTAGCCTATTAACCGTTTAAGTATTAATTAATTTCCCATTTACATTTTAGCGATGGCTAAATAAAAAGTCTTAAAATTTGAAGTTTTATTTTATTTTTCCCTCTGACTATCAGTTTTCCATCTTCAAATCGTTGCAATATATTAAATTTCCCTAACACTGTTGGTTAGTTCTAACTGTTTGCATTCCGATTCTTGCCAACCCTAACACCCACCAATTTTACATTATCATCTCATTTCTACCTCAAGTACCTCAAACCACAAAATCACTTGCAACACATACCCTCAAGTACACGCACACCACACCCACCAATCACATTCCCTCACAAAATTCAAAACACTCACGGCGGTCATTTTTGACCTCCTTTCATCGGGTATATGAAGTCACACAACACAACCCACAAAGGTGGCGACGGTGTGCTTTCAAGGCTTTGAGCCCTCAACGGGGTAAATAAAAACAAAATTTGTTAATTAGGAATGAGAGATAAAGAAACAAAAACAATTACAAACACAAAAAAAAAGGTTTCATTTAATCATGGGTAATTGATTGTTTCTTTATATTCTTAAAGTCACTAAATATTACTCGTTCATAAATGAAAATTAAACGTGACTACCCAACTTAATACGCACCAAAAATAATTTGATTTTAAATATGTCTTGCACCAAATGACACAAATTAATATATGGGTCGTGCTATGGTTGAAGTATTCAACTCACAATTCATTAACATGTCATCCCAACATAATTGACACCTCTGCACCAAGACCATCGACATCTCTACCACCAATATCATATCTTATATGCTTGATTTCGACTCTATACACAATTTGTTTGAATTAATCCTTATCTATAAAGTATTATCTATCCATCAAGAAGTTGATATAGTATTAGTTTATCTATTATGTTTATCTTTATGTTTCCTTGTTGCTTAAGGTTAGGAGTTTAGCATTATCTTTTATGTTTTCTACTAGTATAAATAGATGGTATTAAATGGTAGGCAATTGTATCAAAGAATTTGTTATCTCCAATTAATAAAAGTGTCGCGGGTGTCCCCCAAATCCGGTGTGCGTATTGTGTTTTGCCGTTTGTTTCCAACACAATTAACATATCAAAACCACCGTTGAAGATGGATTTCAATTTTCTGGCAATACCTTTAAAAGGACAAGTAACCTCCATAAGAAACAATGAGAAATACGTACAAATATATAGTTATATTATGTAAGCATAAAAATTAACGTATGGTATAAGTATTCAATATGGATCACATGGCATACATGACCATGTGAAATCGTGGCTTTGTCCAAAGCCATGAACTTAACTTGAGAAGCACCAACATCTACCACATGGGAAATGGATAAAGTTCGGATTTGTCTTGCATTACATTTGTAACAGTTGATGTCTAGATGCAATCTACTTAGATTCTCAGCTTATCCAATATTAATCTATTAAAAAAGTCACTTCATTACCAACACAAAACAAGTTACATTTAGATGGTGGGTAAGCGGGCAACAAGCTGTGCCGCTATCCCCTTTTGAATCGCAAAGTCTATTCTGCTAAACACAAACCTTTGGTTCTTAAGACTCTGCGAGTCACTGTGGACCACACAATAATTTCCACTAATTAATCCATAATATGTTATAACTTATCACTTGTATCCGCTTAAAGGAATGGGTTTAAAGACTACAAAAAATAGGGCCAAAAGAGACTATATCATTTGCGATAGAAAAAGGACGTTGTAAATTAGCGACGGATTTTGCGACTAATATTAGTCTTGGATTCCATCGTTAATTTATCCGGGCTTATTTTTCGGGAAGCCGTCACCTATAGTTTGTAAAGGCCGTTTTCAAACGGTCGTATAAACATATTATTTTTTGTCACCAAAATATATAATTTCTGCACAAACTATATCCCCTTGGCATTTGATACCTTTGGCTCCCTAGCGCCAGAAGCTATTCGTTTCTTGACCAGGGTCCAACGGGTCGTCCACAGCAATAGTTCATCTCCAGGGGGGCAAGGATTTGTCTTCGGTAGACTAGGGTTCGCAATTCAGAAAGGGGTGGCGGCGCAACTTGTTGCCCGTCTACCTTCTATTGTGATGTAAACGTCGTATTTCGTTTTAATAAAAAAGATATCTACTTCTTATTTAAAAAAAAAAAAAAAAAAAAAAAAAAAAAAAAAAAAAACTATATATAATTTGTTATTTTTATAGAGTTAAAGGAATGCAAGTTATTGTAGATTATTTAAATTGAGTGAGGCATGAAATATTAAAAAAGAAAGAAGAAAAGAAAACAACTTTTTGTTGTCACGTATAAGATTCTTAGAGCAACCGTAGTCGAGGCGCTATGTTGGAAAAAAAAAAAAAAAAGCGCCCCCCAACACCGCTACGGGGGGGCTCCATTTTACAAAAACCAACTTTGGCGTGATTTAAGTAACGCCCGGAAGAAAAAAGCCCCACCAATCAGAGCATGACACCTCATATTCTCTCTCTTTTTTATTATTATTTTATTGTTTTTTTAATTTAAAAGATATAATAAAATATTAATAGGGGCTTTATATATAAAGCCCCACCACTACACCCCTTTTTCAGTTTCTCTCTCCATGCTGACTCAGCAGCCACGTGGACCAATCAGGAAGGGGGCTTTATATATAAAGCCCCCCATTACACATGCTCTTAGTGGACTTGTTACAAATGCAAGTTATTATAGATTACTATTCATAGGCTATAAATGCAAGAGGTTGGTGAAGAGAAGCAACATAACTAAATTTTTATCAATTATCATATTCAGATGTAAATTTATGTGGTGTTATAAGAGTGGGCCAAATCACTGTAAATAAAACTAATCTGATTTTTCAAACGTAGTTGAAGGACTAAGTTTGCTTTTTATTACCATGAAAATTACTTCTTACACTACCATCAAGTATAATATCAACAACAAATGTCACAAAAGACAAAATAATGCTAGTAATTAAATGACCGCCCATCTAACATCTAAGTTAACTTGTCACCATTTTGATTAAAACTATACCATATCTTTAAAATTTTATTTATTTTTATTCGATTAAATATTTAAATCCTAATGAGATACTTATAAACATGTTGTAACATATCCATAAATTGTGACTAGAACACTTTTTCATCATGCCTCAAGTTGATAAACATTTCATCAGGTGGTTTACATAATAAACCTAAAATGTATAAAAAAAATGCACGCTAAAATTCAAAAAAAAAAAAAAAAAACACTTATTCATCGTCTTTGTCATTTTTATCGATTATGCGCCTCATTCAAGCGTGCTAGACCAAATCCTCCACTAGTTGGTTGTGTATAACGAAGTTACGCATAAACCAACATTTGGAATTCTTTGTTTCATAGTTTCTTGCGGTTGTTGTTCTTCCACTAACGATGGGTTATAATCCAGACAAATGACTTTCCCTGATTCTTCAGAATCATATAATGTTAGATGACACAAGTATACAACCATAAATAACATTTCTTATTTTATCCTTTGCCCAGAGTCCACACGGGCAGCGTACAACATGTTAACGTTGTTGGAGAACACCAGAAACCTTTCCGTCTTTTCGTTGTCTTTTCTTAACAATTCTTGAACTTTTTTTTTAAAATGATCTCTTTTATCATTGAGCGGGTCTCTAATTTTTTTTTACCACAATTGTATACTGTGAATAAATATCTTTAGCCAAAAATTAACCGTGTGGGTACTCATTTCAATTAGCAAAAAAAGATGTGTTTAATTGGTTCGTTACCGACTATGAAATTCTTAGTGATAGGTAACTACTCAAAAACATTGAGGTCAATGTTTGATCCGGAAATACCAAAAATGAATGTCAAATCCACAGGTCGTACGACGCAGCGGATTGGAGGATAGTGATGGACAGTTCTGGTCCCCGCGAGTGTGTGCACCTCTCCAAGCGTTCGGACAATTTGATCATCTTATACTCGTTGTAGATCTTTCCATGTCTACTTTTATAAATAGGGTTCGCTGTATAGCTCAATTGACGGTCCTAGTTAGAGTAGTGGAAACCCTCACAATAGAGGGAAAAAGGTGTAGAGAAAGACCCAAATTGACTTGGGATGGGCGGATTAGGAATGATTTAGTAGAGATGCACCTCTCTAAGGACATGGTCAAGGATAGGGGTCTGTGGAGGCACAAGATTAAGGTTAATGATTATTAGGGAGGGTTTGGTTGTATCGTAGCGTGGTTCTAGGAGCTTAGACTTTGTCCCATGCTGGTAGGAGGTCTGTTATGGTGACTTGTCCTGGGGTGTTTATGGGTTAGGTTGTTTTTGATGGCATATATACCTTTTTTTTACTACGTGACCTTTTCATTGTTTCTCTTAATTCAGTAGCTCTGTATTTCTATTTCTGTTTCTAGTGTTGTCTGTTTGTCACCTGTGTTTGTGGGCCGGGGGTCTCTCTGCAAGCAGCCTCTCTATCCGCAAGGATAGGGGTAAGGTTTGCCTACATCTCACCCTCCCTAGACCCTACTCTTAGCATTGCTAATTGTGGGATTTACTGGGTAAGGTTGTTGTTGTTGTTGTATAGCTCAATTATACATGTAGAAAAAATACATCTTTCAAAAAAATATAACTTTTAAAAAATACATGTTTCAAAAAATATAAGTTGCTAAAAAATACTTCTAGCCAAATGGCCCACGGCTAGGGCTGTCCAAAAAGCTCGTGGCTTGGAGCTCGCTCGAAGCTCGCTCGGATTTAGCTCGAAAAAAGCTCGCTCGATATGGCTCGGTTTGAAACTAAGCCGAGCTGGCTCTGATCGGTTAGAAAGTGAGCCTAGCTCGGATCGGTTCGTAACGAGCCGAGCTGACTCGGTTTGGCTCGAATAATACTAATTTTTAATATATATTTTTTTATATACATATAATATACTATAAAAATGTTAAAAAAGATGGGGAATATATTACATATTTAATATTTTGTAATAGTAGTATGGATATTCTGTGCTTGAGATTGACGTTACAGCTAATCAAGTTATTTAAATAAACTGAATATTGCTTTTGATCCAAGTACTCAAGTTAATTCGTATGTTTGATGAACTTATACTTTATTCCGTTATAATTTAAGACTCATTTTGTATTTGATTGAACTTGATTTTAGCTTGTAATGTATTAGGTTGAACTTATTTTAAATGTGTTATTTTTAACTATTGAATAATATTTTAGACTATTGAATTTTGAAAGACATTTTTCTTTTTTCTTTTTAAATTCGAGCCAAACCAAGCCGAGCCGAGTCGGCTCGGTTTAAAACCAAGCCGAGCTTGAGCTTTGATTTTCAGCTCGGTTTCAAATCCGAGCCGAGCCGAGCCAGCTCGGTTTATAACCAAGCCGAGCGCGAGCTTGACCTGGCTCAGCTCGGTTCGGCTCATGAACAGCCCTACCCACGGCGTCTGTCATTGTTTTCTCCAACGTTTTTAGGTACTCGTCTCATGCGTCGGTTGTAGTAATGTATGCTACATCACGTATCGCAGATATACATACACTTTTGTATTGTTGTGAATCCCACCTTTCCTCTTGTGTCGGGTCTTTGTTTGAAGTAATCATACTCCCGTTCCAAATCGTTAGTTATATGTAAAAATAAATGTTACTCATCCTAAAGTGACGTCTAAATTCACGAGGACCGTAGAGTGGTTCATCACAAAAATAATCATGTATTAACAACTTGTTGGCATCCTCACCGTCCCTTTCGACTTGTTTTCTTCTCAGGATAGGATAGGATAGGATGTGAAGGTTGACTAACCTGTTGCATAAACTGGACCATGAGTTGTATTGCACTTATAATGGTGTCGACGATCTCATACGAACCCGAAGACGTGCTATCGTCACTACCAGAAGATGAATAATAATACTCTATAATCTGTATATGTTTTTTGAGATAGTGTAGTTGATTTTTTGTATGGTTTTGCGTATGGTGTGAGTATGAGAGTTGTGAATTATTTGGTTGAGAGAATGAGTTATATATAGGAGGAAAATAAAAAATAAATAATAAATAAATGCGGGGTCGCAACGCTAGCCTAACGGCTACTTTACCTAGATTTCCACAATTGCATCGTGTAAAGCAAATCACGTTGCCCCGTTTCACATGTCCGATCACGAGGTGGTGGTGATGTGGGCGTGCAATGGACGTTCACTACGCCAAAATGTGGCTTTAGCCACACATTTCCTAAAATCGTCCTGCCACACTTTTGATTGAATGTGTGGCTAAAGGTTATTTCTAACATTTGAAAAAGGTTCCAGCCCACTTTTTGCCACATCTTACGTATTCATGTGACCATTGTATAACAACTTAAAAACTTTAGCCACACTTTAAGAAAAAAACTGTGACATTTACTAGTCACACTAAAAAAAGTGTGGCCATTTGTGATCTAAGGCAACATTATTTATTTCATGTGACCAAAAACTGCAACTTCTCGAATCCTTTAGCCACACTTTAAGAAGTAAAGTGTGACATTTAGTAGCCACACTAGAAAAGTGTGGCCAAATGTGATTCACTGCCACATTATTTGATTGATGTATGGCTAAAAGCTAATACACATGGCCACATGTATTGTTGTGCGACCAAAGACTAACTAATTGCCACACTTAAAATTAAAATAAATCATGTGGCTTTACATAAACATTCGTCACACCATCGACGCTTTATTTATTTTTGTATGACAAAATGATAGCAAATGTCATGGAAAAATATATGTGACCAAAGTTAGACAATAGTCACAATTATAGTTACAAAAAAATCATGTGTCATTAACCATTAGCCACACTAATGTCATTGTTTATTTTCATGTGACGAAATGATAGCAAATGTCATGGAAAAAATATGTGTAACTAAAGGTTAGACAATAACCATAGTTAAAATTGTAAAATTTTATGTGGCTTTATATGACTATTACCCACACCATCGTCACTTAGTTGTTTTTTTTTGACGTAATAATAGCAAATGTTATGGAAAAATATGTATGGCCAAAGGTAAAACAATAGTCACACTTATAATCACGAAATCTCATGTGGCTATACATAATACATCTTCCCTCTAAAAAATATTTCTCTCTTAAAATTATAAAGTTTCAATTGCCCTCCAAAAACTCCCTCCAAAATATTTCATCATCTTAAAATTACAAAATTTCAATTTTCCTTCAAAAACTCCCCCCAAAATATTTCTTCCTAAAACTTCCCTCTCAAATGCTACTATCATTAAAAATATTACGTTATTTAGCATAAATATACAAAAAATATAAAGTTATATAATTTCATTTTATTATTTTAGTAATTTCTTTTCAAACTTTTATATATTTGTTAGGGGTGCAAACGAGCCGAGCCCGAGCTCGACCAGGCTCGAGCTCGAGCTCGTTTAATTTTTAAGAGCTCGAGCTCGAGCTCGACTCGATTCGAGCTTTCTTTTCAAAGCTCGAGCTCGGCTCTTTGGTAAATTCTCAAGCTCGAGCTCGGCTCGGGCTCGGCTCGTTTATTATCTATTAATTAATATATCAGATAAAAATAATATAAATAATAGTTCGTTTAGGCTCGCGAGCTCGATAAGTGAGGCTCAAGCTCGGGCTCGTTTACTAAACGACTTTATATTAGTGGTAAATATTATTAAATATTAAAAAAAAATATTACACTAAGCTCGATAAGGCTCGACGAGCCTAACGAGCTTCACATGCGAGGCTCGAGCTCGGGCTCGATAAATAAACGAGCTTTGTTTTAGGCTCAAGCTCGGCTCGAACTCGATAAGGCTCGACTCGTTTCGAGCTTTTTACTGAGCCGAGCTCGAGTAGCTCGCGAGCGGCTCAGCTCGTTTGCACCCCTAATATTTGTCTTTGTAACTAATTTAGGTAAGAATATACATAAAAAAATGCATCAATTTTGAGGTTTATGCATTTTATCGTGTCATAAAGGTACTAAAGGCTTAGATTGCATCGTAATGAGTAAAGATGACCTTGGAACCGAATCAGTACCGTTAATGGAAGTACTGGTCCTGAAAATGGAAGAAACAGGTACTGGTAGAAGTAGAAAAATTAGCGTTATATTATATGAATTTGAAGGTAAATCAACCTAAATATCGGACTGTACTGAACTGTTAACGCTACTAAGAGTATCGCTGTTGAAAAATGCAAAAATCGGGTACCGGTACCGAAAATGGTTGTACATGTCGTAAAGGACCATGTTGGGCCTTAATGAATCACAATGGACACTAGTAGATCATATATGTCTTAAAAGAACATATTGGGCATTTATGGATCACAATGGACATTAATAGATCATACATGTCATTATGGCCCATATTGGGCATTAATGGATCATAATGGAACATAGTATAGCATATATATCTTAATGGGCCAAATTGGGCCTTAATGAATCATAGTGTCTTAATGGGCCATATTGGGTTTTAGTGTATCAAAATGGATAATTGTAGATAATACATGTCTTAATGGACCAAATTGAGCCTTAACGGATCACAATGAACAATAATAGATAATATGTCTTAATGGACCATATTGGGCCTTAATAGATCAGACTGGAAAAAAAAGTAGACCACATATGTTTTATTGGGCCATATTGGGACTTAATAGATCACAATGGACAATATTAGATCATGTATGTCTTGATGTACCGTATTGGGCCTTAAAGGACCAAAATGGAGTAGATAATACATGTCTTAATGGATCGTATTGGTCCTTAATGTATCACAATGGAAAATAGTAAATCATACATGTCTTAATGGATCATATTGGGCCTTAAAGGATCACAATGGACAATAGTAGATCATACATGTCTTAATGGACCATACTGGGCCATAATGAACCAGAATGGACAATAGTGGATTATATATGTCTTAATGGGCCATATTGGGCCTTAATGTATCACACTAGACAATAGTAGGTAATACATGTCTTATTGGACCATATTGGGTTTTAAAGGATCACAAATGACAATATTAGATCATACATGTCTTAATAGACCATACTGGGGTTTAATGGATCACAAATGGCAATAATAAATCAGAAATGTCTTAATAGACGGTATGGGCTTTGATGGACCACAATTGGCAATAGTAAATCATATATGTGTTTATGGACTACATTGGGCCTTAATGGATCGTAATGGACAATGGGAAATGATAAAACATATATGTCGTAATGGGTTACATTCGACCTTAGTGGATAACTACAACTATAATAGATCGTATATGTCTTAATGATCCCCATTAGACCTTAACAACAATAAATACATTTTTATATTTTTTCTTATTTTTAATAAATTTATTGTAAGAAGATATATATCAGGGGCGGACCTAGTTACTAACTAGGTGTCGCGTCCGTTGCTACTCAACTTTGCACGCGTAGTGGAAAATTTGTTTTTTTTTTGTATGAAATTTGGAAAACGTTGCTACTAAAATGAAAAACGTTACTACTGAAATTCATTTCTAGATCTGCCACTGATATATATCGAGACGACATGCAGAGTAATTCATATTTTCTATTTCAATTTTTTTAAATATATATATATATATATATATGTATATATAAAGACGACATGATGTGTTAGTTGGTTTTTTTAATCTTTTACATTTTATTAACTTCTAATTGATGGTGGTGAAATATTTTAAATTTATCAATAAGACAAAGCGGGAACCAAAATTTGCCAAAAAAAACAGAGAGGGAATCAAAACTCATTTTTACCCCCAAAACTCATCTTATTCTTGATAGAACCCTAAACCAAAGCTTCCTTCTCCTCCAAACTCATCCGCCACCTCTCCACTGCTCCAAATTCGTCATTGGCTTCTGCGCCTTTACCCACCTCTCTCTGCTTCCTCCCCACAACCCCATCATCCACCACCACCCTCCGCCTCCACTCCCCTTTTCCTCCGCTCCCCACTCCGTGCTCTCAGCTTTGCTGCATCTGGCCCAAGTTTCACTACCCACGTGGCCTCCAAGATCTGATCTTTAACTGCCCTCTCCTCAAAACCCATGATTTATAATATTGTCGCGTTCAAGAAGAACGTTTGTGACCTGTCTCCGACCAAGTTGAAGAGGAAGGAGGTGTTTGTTAAGGCGGATTTAAATGTGTTAACTTACTGTTTTCCAGAGAATCCTCAAAGCTTTGACTTTCATGTCACCGGAAAGTAAGCTAATAAACCTAATAAATTTTAGTCCAGTAATTCATTTTGAACATCTTGTATCTAACTATTGGGTCATATTTAGGATTGATTTAAGGATAGTGTTGAATAGGCATTTCTACACTGTTGGATATGGTGATGGTGATCAAGCGAAGCTTTTGGGCAACACATGGGGAGGATTAAATACCAATTTTCCAAGTGGTGTTTGTGTATCTTTTTGCACAAATTGCTTTACGGTGCGACGAACTTCCATAAGTCTCAGGTAAGATGGTAGTTTAAATGTTTTCTTAATTTTGGGGGTCATGAATCATTTCATTTTAATTTCTACAAGCAAAAGTTAAGTCTTTTGTGTAAAAATTTCTTTCTGGTTATAGAATAGTGTTGCTTCATGTATGGGGATTATAAGTTTGCAGATAGTTTTTTCCCTGAAAAATTTTGATATCCCGCCTTTGGATTAGTTATCTTTAACATATTGTTCTTATGCGACGGTTTGTAATGTTACAGGAAACATATGTGGCGATTTCTCTGCATAAACACCAATCCAAAGCTTCAATTCTTTGGGATGACGCTGTGTTGGTGGATGTTCTTTCATTAGTCAAAAGAGTGGCCACAAAGGAATAAAAGTAAGTTGATTATTTCACTCTTAGTTGACATTGTCCCCCTTAATCGCCAAAATCTGTGCAATTACATTATTGATGATTTTATTTGGGGCTTCCTTCTAATATCATTGATAATGTTGAAGCTGGTTCATAGTTTCATTTGTCCATGATTTCGTGGTGGACGGGTGGTGTTTGTTTGTTGTTTTGCGCAAAATGCTTTATGGTACGACGACGTTCCATGTGCTCGCCAAAGAACTGGCGCCGTTGCGTGGTTTAATGCGGAAATTTCTCGACCAAGTCATGGTAATTCTTTTGTCCAATTTGCGGTGAACCAGTGATTTTATTGTCACTTTGAATTGTTGGATGTTTGGTTATTTAACATGAAGGTTGTATTTGCACTAACTTAGTACGCGCTATTCATGGTCCATTTTTTTTACAGAAACTATTATGTGATTTGAATTGTTGGATGTCTGCCTACATTTCTTTTGAAAATAAGTACATCCTTACTGAGCCAGGTAATTGGATAACATATATGTCTGATATTGAATGTTTATTTTACATTTGATGGACTAAATACATTGAAATTATTATGATGTTCTTGTAAACTTATTCATTTCACAAAAGTAGCAAGGCGATAAACCATTGATAAGTTATATAAAGTTAGAATAATATCATGCCATGTTAAAAAAATCAAATGCAAGCACTTACAACAGAATTCACGTGGCTGTGGGTTTCTTCATTGAATGTCTTTATTCTTGAAATAACTGCAAATGCTTAAGTTCTTTCTTTTTTTTTTTTCATTTTGGATGTACATCAGAAGACAAATAATCTTACTCATGGACTGATGCTTAAAGCAGTTAATTATGTTACTCTTCCGGTCGTGGATGATTTAACTAATGCTATATATTCTATGGTCGAGGCTAATGCTCACATTCCCACGCTCTCTCTGACACATGGACAAGTAAATCATCTTATCTAAATATTTATTATAACTACAATTTCTTTAAATGTGTGCCATTGCTAAGTCCAGGTGTTTTCATTACAAGCATCTTGGAGGCCTTGTTCGCAGGTTCGTAAACTTTTTTCTATCACTTCTAGTCCATCTAGATTTTGTTGTTGCTATGTTTAATAGATATCAGCTGATGTTTAAGTGACATGTTTTCAGGGCTTACTATAGTGTGTTAAGGTTTGTTATAGAGAATAGAGCAAAAGGGTGTGAGGTATATAGATTTGTAATTGCAATCAAATAACGTTTTTTATACTAGTTGTAGAAGCTCACCATATTTTGATGGTGTTGACTGTTTGCCTAGCCATTTAACTGTGGCTGAATTCAGGTGTGTACGTAAGTCTAGCATAGTAATTCCAAAATGAGTATTTTATTGTGATTTGTTTGCAATTGGCTTGGTTGTTGCTGCATAGCTTCAAGGTGTCATGAAACGAAGCTTGTCTTGAATGCAGCTGGACGCTACGACTGCAGGTTGTTGAGCATTTTGAATTGGTGGGTTTGCTGTTGCTGCAAGTGCTGCTAAGAGTGATGAAAGCTCTATTAGGGTTCATGTAGATAACTTTTGATTAGAAGTTCATGTATTCAGCATTTAAATCGAAAAATTATGTATTGATTTGGTCTATTGTTGTTAATATCATTTGATTTTTTATGTTTTCTCATGATTTACTATTGTTTTTATTTTGAATAAAAAATTTAATATTAAATGGCTAATTACATAAAAATAGCCATATAGAACCACAATTGACATGGGTAAAATGAAATACGTGTGACCAAATGTTGGACAATAGCCACAGATAAAATTACAATATTTCAAGTTGCTTTATATAATGATTAGTCACACTATCATTACAAAATTATTTTTTTGTGTGACAGAATGATATCAAATGCCATGGACAAACGGATTATGTGTCACCAAAGTTAGGCAATAGTCACACTTTTTTTATGTGACGGAGTAATAGCAAATGTCACAGGAAAAAAAATTATGTGTGACCAAAAGTTAGAATATAGTCACACATATAATTAGAAAATTGTTTCGTGTGTCTATAAATAGTTTTTGATCACACTTACACTAAATCCATGTGACAATATAATAGAAACGGCCACACTTATAGTGAATTCATGTTGCCATTCCTACCCTTTAGCCACAGTTAATGGATGGAAAGCTTATTAAAACAATCATTTTTGCCACATATTTTTTTAATTGATGTGGCTAAAACAAAACTTTTAGTGACTATATAACTAAAATGGCCACACTTAGAGTAATTTCATGTGACCGTTACTATCCTTTAGTCACATTTAATAGACATAATGCTTTGATTTCAAAAAGAAATATTGGTATCCTTTAGCCACACTTTTTAAGTGCTACGGCCACTAAATGTGAATGTGGCCGTATGATACCTACGATGACTCGACCTATGGTCACACTTGAGCTGGAAAAAAAAAGTGTGACGAAAGGCCTATGGTCACACTTTTTTTGTGTGGCCGTAGGCATATTTTGGTGTAGTGGTTTCACGAGCCCATTGACCACTACGTATGGGCTTATTATGTGTCACTTTTTATATCGGGAAAATGGCCAAAATAGCCCGTTGACCGTGCGTTTTGCAAAAATAAACCTCTGACCCCTCTTTGGAGAGACGGGACACGGCTCCCAAAGAGCCTGAACCGTCTCCCGAGAGGCTTCCCATTTCAGCCAACAGAGGACCGCCACATGTCGTTGTTGATCCCGAGACAGACCTTTCTCTCTCCTGAACCCCCTTTCTCTCTCCTGAACCCTCTTTCTCTACTGAACCCTCTTTCTCTCTCTCCTGAACACACATCAGCCCCTTCCCCACCACCTCCTCAAGCACTTTCTCCTTCCCCAACCCTTAAAAAGTGTGATCGGTCAGCTTCTACTATTTCCCCTTTTCTTTTTTTGCAATCGTGAAAGAAGCATAAAATCTATTAATATGCATCAATTTACCTTAGAAATATTAAGGGAATCTAGGATGGAGGCAGTATCGTTGACCAAATTAAGGAAAGAGGTCTTATCGGGTTGTTGAGGGAGGTCGGATAGTCCGTATCCTCTGTAATCGGGTGCAATTGCTCTGAACCCGGCTTTTGCGACAGCAATCATTTGATGGCGCCACGTGTACCATATCTCTGGAAATCCGTGAAGGAAGATGACCGCCGGAGATGAGTCGGAGCCTATCTCGGCTACGTGGAGCTTTAACCCGTTGACCTGGACGTAACTATGCTTTAACCCGTTGATCAGTCGGTTGCAGTGGAGAGAGAGAGTGAGGAGGAGAGAAAGAGGGGTGAGAGAGATAGAAAAGAGGGTTCAGGAGAGAGAAAGGGGGTTTAGGAGAGAGAAAGTTCTGTCTCGGGATCAACAACGACACGTGGCGGTCCTCTGTTGGCTGAAATGGGAAGCCTCTCAGGAGACGGTTCAGGCTCTTTGGGAGCCGTGTCCCGTCTCTCCAAAGAGGGGTCAGAGGTTTATTTTTGCAAAACACCCGGTCAACGGGCTATTTTGGCCATTTTCCCTTATTTTTATATCTCTTCCTAAAGGCCACTTTTATCTTGAAAATATATTGTGACATATCCATATAAAATGTGACAAGAACAACGCTTTCAGATATCTTTTTCATCATGCAAAAATTCATAAAAAAGCCTAGACTAGATCATACTCTTTTATTTTGAAACGGTATACTTTTGCAACGGATAGGACCTCAGTGATGCAGCAGTGATGATGGTGGTGGCGATGCAGGCTTGCACTGGTAACACTTGGCAAAGAGCCCGAAGGTATCGACCTGTTTGATGAAGTTTTTCATGCTTGCCCACCCTCCAAATCCAAATCCCACCACCATAACCCACACCACAATGAAGATGTTCACCATGTACATCGCCGTCCAGCTCGGGATGAAAAATGGAGGTTTCTCTGCCGCGTTCTGCATCCAACCAACGAGTTTTCAAAACACACACAAAAAAAAAAGAAGTTTTGTGCCTCCGTAGTTAAACTTTCAACATATCTTTAACCATTCACAACTACGGGTCAAATAGATGAGCCAAAGTTTAACTATAAAGGGAATATATACGCGACTTCCAACATCTTTGACCTGTTCAATCCATTCCCTTAATAGTTAACTTTTGACAGGTTACCTCTTTGACCCGTTTTCACAAATCAACCCATTTACCCATGAATGGGTTGAAACTAACACCTTTATTAACTTTTTTTTGTAACAAATGTATATTGATGGAATACCTGGCGAGCGGAAGGTTTCCAATAAGTGAGCATATGAGCAAGAGCGGGAATGATGTAGACAGTGAAGCTAACCAAAAGTGCCCCAACAGCCGAATTGATTGGACCGAAGAAAGGAAAGATAATGGCCAAAAACCAGATTGGTATAACAACAGGCAGTCGCGCCAACGCCCTTACATATATGCTCGTAGTGTCATGCATTCCCACCACTTTCTCCCACACAAAGTACAACGGGGTACACGCAAACCCAAAAGTTATAAACTGCAAAAAAAAAAAAAAAAAAAAAACTTGTTAATAAAGTCATTAAATCTTGAAACTAATTGAAATGAGCTCAACACTGCTGACCTGGTGTATGAGCATAAGAATAACTGCTGCATCACGGAAACCAGACCGGGGAAGGAGTGAGAACGCGTTTGAGTAGTTAAGAAGTTTGTCGCCGAAGGCCCAATACATTGCAACAGCCGATGGAATCGTTAGAGTGAATACATAAAGTGTGGCAAACAAGTAAATGTACTTGAACTTTTGAGGCTTCCACATAGCATGCATTATCTCTCTGTAACAAACAAATGTACTTAAAATCATTATTGTTGACTAACATTATGAATGTCTCATAGGTATGTTTAAATCAGGATATATAGTACTAACACGGTGACTGCGTGTCCACCAAAAGTATATAGTATATTTGTGGCTCCAGTGAAATATAAAACCATCTTTTTAGGACCTGAGTGAACCACTCCTTCATCCTACACAGAACAAAAAAGAATAATAACCACCAACACAAGATATGTACCCTTCTTGCACATTTTCGCCTCGTTTACTATGGTTTTCAGATATGACAGACAAAACTAGTAAGATGTTCATAATAGCTTAAAAGGCTTCATGCGTCAAACAAATACAAACTTAAAAGTTAAAATTCACCCTACGTGTAATTTTAATACATAAAACCTCAAAAACATTTTATTAAAAAATGATTTTATTGAAATAATATAAGTTTTGTAGTCATATATGTGGCGCGTTGAAAATTATTAAGGAGAGAAATGCACAAAAAGTGTTTTGGGTTAATCCACCGTGACCCATTTTGATTTGTATCAAAAAATACTTGTTTTGATACAAAGTCCAAACCACTCTGACCCGTTTTGATATTTATCAAAAAGTACATGTTTTGATACAAACCACTCTTACTCGTTTTGATATGTATTAAAAAGTACATGTTTTGATCCCAAGTCCAAACCACTCTGACCCGTTTCGATATTTATCAAAAAGTACATGTGTTCGATACAAACCACTCTGACTCGTTTTGATATGTATTAAAAAGTACATGTTTTATCGAAACCACCTTGACCCGTCTTGATATGTATCAAAAAGTACATGTTTTGATCCAAACCCATTTTGATCTTTTACCAAACCCGCCCATTTACCCGCCTTTACACGTATACATCAATAAGGAATATCGAGTACCTGGCCATGAATCAAGGCTGCAATGGCAATGTACCAAGCAGTGTAAGTAGTCATGCCAAGACCAAGAAAAGACCAAATTCTATAGTTATGAAATGAAGGTATGAAAACAGTTGTAGCACAACAAGCTCCAAATATGTATGTCCATGTCCTTTTATCCAAATGATCATTTATATAGTATATATTGCTGTACATATCACAAATTGTGAAAAGTCAGAAATGCCCCTTTTTAGAGCTTCAATTAATAATTTAATGAGTACAGTGTGAGGAGTAATTTAGTAATATGGAACTATGCTCACCTTGCACAAGCTATAAGTTGTATAACAGAACCAAAGAGCAAGAAGGTGCAATTGAAGACAAGCCCAATAGCCTTCCAATTTGGGCCCAATAGACCATCCAACACCTCAAACCACTGCATTGCATTATGCATATATATCATGTACATAGGTCATAAGCAAAGCTTCTAGGAACACCTAAGGGAGAGGTCATGGGTTCAAGTCTTATAGGGTGTAGAAATTTGCCGTTAAAAAAAAAGGAAGGAAAAGAATGTGTCATGATTTCAAATTCCAACACCAATATCAAATTCTAATATCAATATTTGAAGGGTACATTTTTCAAACATGATCATTAAAGCATTTGTTTTGCACAGGACTAGACAGAAAACAACAAGATTACATGGTTTTCAAGAAATGCTAGTTCCTAATCATTAACTCTCTTAATTTCAAGGACAAGAATAACATATTTTATTTATTACATTTTTTTAGTTATTCTCCTAATAATATGAAAAATTAAAAAACAAGATTGAGACAGAGAGAAAGAGAGAAATCAAGTAAAATATTTTTTGAAAAGATAGAGTACTACCAACATATCATAATCACATATCCACATAGAAGAAAAATTATATTGTTTGGAGAACGAATTAGACAAGATTTATACAAAAGACGAGTTGTAGAGAAAAAAAAAAAGATACAAACACGAGTCACTATTATATTATCACGTAACTGAATTATACATAGAATTCGTACGCAGTAACTCGATTTGTACAAATTCTTGCCATTAAAATTACAAATTATTCTCAATGAACATGAAAGTGAGCAAAGCATATAATTGTCATACCAGAAATTTCATGAACAGTGAATTATAAAAATCAAGTAAATTATAACTTTTTGAAAAGATAGAGTACTACCAATATATCATAATCACATATCCACATACAAGAACATGGTTCATGGTTCTGAACATACAAGTGGCTAACCAGTTATGAGATTAAATGTACAATATGCTCTCTTGGTTGTGCATTTAACCATTTATCATATACATAAAAGCACTCACAACTGACAAGTGTACATATAAGTCTTTAGTAAAAGATAACTCCACATAAATTCTTCTTTTATTTTTTTTATATTTTCTTTTTTTGTAATTTTCTACTGAAGGAGTGTTCTTGAAAGTCAAACCTGAATAACATGATTCTTGAAGCTGACATTCTCTTTCTCCTTCCTGGTTCTATACTCAACATACAAAACACTGATGAGATAAGCAGTCCAACTCCCAAGCAGACCATAGAACACTTGTAGCATTATTCCTGAAACCATTCCCAATTGAGAGAAAGAGTATGGCAATGTCAACAACACTTGTGCCACCTAAAAAATAATAATAATAAAAATATTCAATCTTTAATTCAACCAAAACAATCTCAAAAAATAGTTAAAGAATAAAAAAAAAACACAATTATAATTGATGGAATTTAAAGGGTATATAGGTAAATAACCTGATTTGAAGCACAGCTAAACCAAGCATCATAAACAGACCCACCATGCCAAAGAAAGTTCTTGAAGCCAGACATTGACTGATCTACCCCTAACATTCCCTCTCCCACATCTTGATCATCTCCACCATTCATTTCCAGTGGCACACTGTCCTCTTCTCCATGAATAATATTATTGTTGGTAGGCACCATTTTGCTAATAATATCTTAAACTGAAAATCAAACCACAACACACCTCAAAAAGAGCAGAAAAGACTCCACATTTGCACTAATATTTGTTTAATTCTCTTCACACCATTTTAACTTTCAACAAACGCCATAAAAATATTAAAAAAATATATAATAAAAACAGATTAATCTTTTTCATGGGAAATTTGAATGAAACATAGATCTTGATGATGAAAATGCATTCACAGAAACATACCCAGAAAAGATTTTGATTCTTTTATGCTTTATGTTCTGAAAAGAGTGAGAATTGTTGAGGAGTCAATTAGTTATGGGGGTTTGGGGAGCAGCAATTGATGAGGAAAATGTGAGTGGCTTTTTTGCAGGGAAAAGAGAAAGGCTGTCATGTCTTTATATATTTGAATAATATTTGAATAATAATATTAATAATAATATTAATAATAATAACATGCTCCGTATCCACCTCTTACATGCATCGTATTGCAATTTTATTTTTGTCTTTATATGGTTTTGTAATAAATGGGTAATAATAACATACCAATTGTGTTATATTACGTATATACAATATAATATAATACAATGTGAGTAATCCGATATAATTTTCTTATGAATAAACCTACATATTTCCGTTCTCTTAGCTTTTGATACATTTGCATCGCTGGTTCCGAAAATTATTAGGTTCCTGTACAGAGTTTAACAGGTCGTTCATAGCAACATTTCGACTTTTGGGGTCAAGGGTTTGTTTTTAATAGTTAGCTTTTGCAATTTAAAACGGGATGGCAGCATAACTTGTTGTCCGTTTACCGATCATTCTAAGGTAAAATTTGCCACTTTATTCTCCCACATTTTTTACACCCCTTTGAAATACACCTTATTAAATGCCTCTCACCAGGTTTTAACCTGTGTTTTTTCTCCAAACACCATTTGGTGTTACCACCGACCCAAGTGGTGCCCCTTTTTTATTAATGAATACATGATTCCTTCTTCAATAATAAACTAAAAGAAAATCATTGAAAATTTTTAAAAAATAATTTCTGATTACTTCTTTGTATTTAAACTTTTGTTGATGGAAAATGTATTTGAAATCTAAAAGATATGGGGTGGTTATTCAGGTTTGAAATTATGTGATTAGTTTTTGAAAATTCTCACCTGCTTGGTATTCTATATATAATTATTTGCTGTCGACCCTTATGAACAGTTCGGCGACATCCACCGTCGCTTTTTGATCCAACGGTCCACTCTTCTCAATTCTATATTATTTTATTATTAAATGATTATGTCTTTCACCTCTTCTTTTTGTAGCCACATGTCTTTTACCCAGCTTTTCTTCTCCACCCACCAAGCATCCTCATTTGGCACGTCTCCCCACCACTGCATATGCATATGCTCATATCTCTCTATACAATCATCTTTCATCTAAGAATTAGGGTTCTAACAATAGTGGTTATGAAAAACGAGGTGGTGGCTAGACCGACGGTGAGTGCTTGCTCCTCGAGCAATGGCGACTTGATGATTGGAACCGACGAGTAACATGATACAAGTAGCGGTGATGACGGTGTTGATTCGAACAGGTTGATCGGTGGTGGAACGTCGAAATGAGGGATACTTTTCTTCCACCATAACAGAATAAGTGTTAGACATGATATGGTAGGTTCACTTAACCTCTCTGTTGGATCAGTGGCTGTTTCTATGAACACTTATGTGTTGATCAGATTTATATAAGAGTTATTAAGCAGCGGAAAGTTAAGTGTTCAAAGGTCTAAAAGATCACTTTGATGAGGAGTTATTACTCCCCCTTGACTGAATAGTAAATGAGAAACAATAAATGATCTAAGTATAAAGCAGTAATAGCAGTTTATGTTTCTCAGATGTGAAGTGGAAATTATAAGTTTAAAGCTTGAAGGATTTCAATATAATTTCAAAGATATTACACAAAATCACATGTCTAAAATAGATGAACAAACTCATCTATTTATAGACTAATGTACTAAACTGAAGTCTGAAGTAATCTAAGATATTTAACAAAGATATTATGCTAAGATAAGCTTACATCAGTCTGTACATTGAAACTTGAAATCAAGACTTTAACAAAACAATATAATAGTAAAACTGCTGATCTTTCAGTCGGTTAGAAGCTTCTGATGGAAAGTGCTGATGAGTGACAAACTGCTGATGAGCAGTTTGTCTTCAGTAGTTCTTCAGTGAAATGTCTGGTTAGACTTCAGAACTTCTGATGAATTTACTCTTCAGAACTTTGTGTTTGTTCTTCAGTACTTCTTCTATTTGTTCTTCAGCAGTTCTATACTTAGGCAGATATGGAAAAGACTAAGGTTATCAAAAGGTGGTTTCTTCAATCCTCTTCGTCCCAACAATCTCCCCCTGGATTGATGAAGCCAAAACCTTATCTATCCTTTATTGTTGTCCTTTTCTCTCTTCTAGCATCCTCCAGATCTCTGCTGTCATCCGGGTGGTAAGAGTACATCTTTGTTGCTCAGTGAGAGGACCAAGTTCAGGTGTTAAATGTTGAATGGTGAGAAGGTCTTTGGACGATAAAACACTCAACTCCTTTGAGTTTCTATAGACCTTACTTGAACGGTCTCTCCTGGTCACAAGTACTGAGTTGGATTCAGTAAATGACCATTTTACAATGTTTACCTTTGACCTGTCAAAGTCAGAGGCATAGGAAACCAAGCCTGTTTCCTTAGGTTGACCTGATTGAGGAATGTCTTCAATTTCAGTGACTCTCAGGTGAGACTCTTGACTTCCTTGTAATTCAGCAGCACCTTGGATTGGCATATTGGGCAGGTGATGCTCTGTAACAACCCTTGTATGTGTTTCTTCTTGAATGGATTGTTGTAGCTGATAAGCATAGGTAGCCTTGTCTCTGAATTGGGTCAAGATGGGTTTCTCTTCAACATCAAAATCACCATGTACCAACTGATCTCCTTCTAACAGAATCATCTTGAAGTCAGTCTTGACAATGGGATCTCCATCTGCTTTTCTTTTAGTGGCTGGCTTTCTTAATGTACCAGATGGTCTTTTGACAATAGAAGTTGTTTGGACTTCTTGGCTTTCAAATCTTTCTGGTTCAGCAGCTTTCTTTGCTTTGAGTTTCTTGTAAGCCTCATAGAGAGTTTGTTCTTTCCATTTGCTGATTGAGGCTTTTGAACCATAGTCATTAGCCACTAATTCTTCAATCACTTCGGCTCTTTTGGCTTTCCTCTCATTTTCAGTTGCTATTCTGTCAGATAGCATCTGAGCTCTTCTTGTCAGTTCTTGTGTTGAGAGTTTCTTGAGGGCCACTTGTTTGGATTTGGAGTTCTTTGTGATGAATGCTATTAGCTGTGCTCTTTTGTCTTCTTCAGCAACAGCTTCAAGTGCTCTCTCTTCAGCCTCAAGCTCATCAAGTTTTTCTTGATACTTGATCAATTTTTCATCATAGGTCAAGTCTTCTCTAGTTTCTAGGCTGTTCCATACTCTGTCTTCTTTTGCCTTCTTGGCAGCTTCTTTCAAACTCTTCTCTAATAGTTCTTTCGACATCCTGATGGGAGTAGGGTTTAAAATAGCTGTGGAAGTTGTTGTAGGCAAAGGAGTTGGAGCAGGGTCTTTTTCAGTTGCCTTAGGAACTTCTGATGATGGTTTAGGAGGTAGAACTGCTGATGTGGTAGGTTTGGTCACAACTGCTGAAGGATTGTCTTCAGTAGTTTGAGAAATGTAATCAGCAGTTCCCTCTGATGCCTTAGATAACTTGAACTCTGGTGCTACTTCTTTTCCTGGTCTTTGTGTTGGTCTATCAGCTTCTTGATCAGGATTTTGTCTTTGTGTAGCATCTGTTGGTTCCTTAATCATCTCCCCCTTTTTGGCTTCATCCACTTCTGGAAGCCTAATGGAATGAGATGTTGCAGCAGACAACCTTGCAAGTTGATCTTGAGTTTCATCCATCTTCTTGTTCAACTCTGCAAGTCTCGAGTTGATCAACCCAAACTGATTGTTAGCTTTTAACTCCCAAGCAGTTGTGAAGGGTTTGAGTTGATCAGTAATAATTTGTTTGAGTGCCTGATACAGGGGACCATCTGGGCTGCATAGTTGGTTCAGATCTATGCTTGTGAGCCCAGTGAATTGGGTAGGTTGTTTTGGTGAAGGGGTGCTTTTTGGGTGATCTTCAGATTGCTCTGAAGATGCCAGTTGTGGGGATTTTTGGGCTAACTGGTCTTTAACCTGATCTTTGGTGACCAGCTTCTTGAGCTTGGAGACCTTAGATGCAGGACCTTCAATATCAACCGTCAATTCAGTTTGTGGAAGTTTTGATTCATCAACCAACTTAATGGAATCATCTGAATCCCTGATAGTGTCCTCAGAGAGGGCAGGATCAGTTATATCATGAGCTGGACCCAAACCAGTAGTCTCATGAACCTCTTTGTCTTGGTCCTGAGGTTTTCCTACCTCTGGCCTTAGGCCTTCATCAGTAGTTGCCAGATTTGAGGTCTTAAGTATGTTACTACTGTCCTCAGGTTCACCACTGGGTGATAAGTGAGTAGTAGCAGCCTCAAAAATATCAAAAGTTTGTAAGTTTGGGCTTACAAACCCTTGTTCATCCTCATCTCTCTGTGTTGGGCTAAAGGGATCCACATTCATGTCAACTTCTGAAGGCATCTCCCCAACTTGATGTGTTGTAAGGGGAGTGACATGTGGTGAATGGGTTCCTTTAAGTCCTGAGAGAAGTTGGGCAATTTCTATGGTTGTATGTGAGGGTTCAGGTTCAGTAGTTTGGATGTGTTGGTGTTCAGAAGTTTGGGTGGGAATGGTTTCAGCAGTTTCAAAGGCAGGGTCAACAGTTATTTGTTTCTTAAATCTTTTTCTTTTAAATATAACTGTGACAGGTTTTCTTTTGGGTGGTGGAGAAGGAGTGTGCTGAGAGGATGTTTCAGCCACTTCCTTTTCAAGTGCAGATTGCACATCAGTAGTTTCAGGTTTCTCCACTTCCTGAACTTTCTTTTTCAGTGACTTGGTTGTTTTTGGTTTTTGTTGTTTAGGCTTTTTAGTTATCTTTTTGGGTTTGGAAGATGTGGGTTCCTTGGGGATGGGTTGTTCTTCCCCTTGGTCATCTTCAAGCAAAAGTGCTGGTTTGTTGTGCCTAGAGAATACTTGAGCAGTTAAAGGATTTAAAGTTGTTGTTTTTCCCTCAAGTACTCCCTCACCAAGTTCTTTTATTATGCACTGCATAACAAACCTTGGATACAACAAAAATCTCTTTTTATCATTTTGATGATGTAAAACCAATTCATTGAAAAACAGTTTTGATGCCTTGAAAGAAGTTTCATTTATGATGGAATGAAAAATAGGTTGAAAAGTTGAAGGCATCTGATCTATTGACCCAGTTTTAGGACTAAGACACATAATAATATAATGAAATAACAGTTTATATTGTGGGTCAAAATATTTTTTGTAAACTGTTGCTTGTGCCAAAGTACCTTGATAGCCACATTCTGTCATGGTTAGATGAATATCTGAGGTTGGAATAAGCTCAGGTGCCTCAGAATCCTTCAAACCAAGCCTGATGCTTAGTGTTTCTGGTGAGATGGCCATCAGTTTCCCTTTTATAGAAGATTTGAGGGAGATCACTTCATTATTTACTTTCACTGTTTCTGAATTTGCCCAGAACTCATTAAGAGTTTCTTCATGAATGGGTGGATCAATGGTGAAAGCATCATAATATTGGGATTTCATGATGAGATCAAGTATCTCATCATACTGGGACCAGGCTTCATCTTTAACAAAGTAGCCTCTTTGGTTGTGTCCCTGTTTTAACACGAGAGCCATGGATGTTTTTGATCGAACAGTGATTTGTAGGTTAGAGAAGGGGTTTTGCTTTGAATTTGAGAGAGAAAGAGGGAATTTTGCTTTTTGAATGGATAAGTGTTGGAACAGGGTATTTATCAGAAGTTTTTAACCGACTAGGTCAAACCTCTGACGAGTGAAAAGTCTGTTTTACCCTTTTAGTCAAACTGCTGAAGAAGAAAGGTTTCTTCATCAGTGGTTTTAGTTTTCTCATCAGCAGTTTCAACTGCTGATGCAGATGACTCTTAAAACACTTTTCTAACTTCTGATTTTCATCAGTAGTTATATCCATTTTGAAAATATCCCATTTTGATGTTTATCAGTAGTTTTCAAAATTTGTTCATTAGAACTTTCTCTTTTCTCAAATTTTTGGTCTTCAGAGGTTTGTGACAGATAAGTATGTAAGTGAAAAATAAAATATGTGCATAATTAAAAAGTGAAACACTTACAGACTTTCTTCTAAGTTTAACATCCCAAGCATGGATACTAACCTCTGAAAAGTTGTTGAATCAAGGGGTTTGGTGAAAATGTCAGCTATTTGATTGGCTGTTGTGACATGCTTCACCTCAATCTTGCCTTTTTCATAGCAATCTCTTATGAAATGATACCTGACTTCAATGTGTTTAGTTTTTGAAAACTGAACAGGATTTTGAATGATGCTAATGGCAGATTTGCTGTCTACAAAAAGTGGGGTCTTGGTCTCTTTGATTCCATAATCAAGCAGTTGATATTGGAGCCATTGTATCTGTGAAGTACAGCTTGCAGCAGCAATGTATTCAGCTTCAGCTGTTGAAGTTGCCACAGATGTTTGTTTCTTTGATTGCCAGGACACCAGACAGTTTCCTAAGAATTGACAACCACCAGATGTTGATTTTCTTGACATTTTGCAGCCTGCATAGTCACTATCTGAAAAAGCAGTTAACTTGGTATTGCTTGAAGCAGGATACCAGATCCCTAAAGTAGGAGTTCCTTTCAGATATCTGAAGATTCTTTTGACTGCAATTAGATGAGATTCTCTTGGTGCAGATTGGTATCTAGCACAGACACAAGTTGAAAACATGATATCTGGTCTAGAAGCAGTTAGATATAAAAGAGAACCTATCATACATCTATACATGGTTTGATCAATGTGTTTCCCTTGATCATCTGGTTCAACTTGTGTGATTGGTGTCATGGGAGTGGAACATGTTTTACAGTCTTGTAAAGAAAATTTATTCAATAATTCTTTAACATATTTTGATTGATGTATAAATGTTCCATTTGACTGTTGCTTGATTTGCAGTCCCAAAAAGTACTGCAATTCTCCCATTGTACTCATTTCAAATTTTGATTGCATGAGTTTCTTAAATTCTTCACACAGTTTTGAATTTGTTGAACCAAAGATGATATCATCAACATATATTTGAACAAGTAAGACATGATTTCCAACATGTTTTATGAAAAGAGTTTTATCAATGGATCCCCTTGAGAAGTGATTCTTTAGTAAAAAGTTGGAAAGTGTTTCATACCAGGCTCTTGGAGCCTGTTTTAGCCCATAAAGAGCTTTGTCAAGTCTGTAAACCCAATCAGGATGAGAAGGATCCTCAAACCCTGGAGGTTGACAGACATACACTTCCTCTTTTATTTTTCCATACAAAAATGCACTTTTGACATCCATTTGATAAACTTTAATGTTGTTGGAAATTGCATAAGCTAAAAATAACCTGATAGCTTCAAGTCTTGCAACTGGTGCAAAGGTTTCATCATAATCGATTCCTTCCTCTTGGGAATAACCTTGTACCACTAGTCTTGCTTTGTTCTTGATGATCATACCAGCCTCATCTGATTTGTTTCTGAAGACCCATCTTGTTCCAATTGGTTGCTTGTTTTCAGGTAAGGGACAGATTTCCCAAACCTGTTGTTTCTTGAATTGAAGCAACTCTTCTTGCATTGCTTGCACCCAATTGTTGTCTTTGAGGGCTTCTTGATACTTCTTTGGTTCCAACTGAGAGATGAATGCTGAGAATAAGCAAAAGTTGGAAAGCTGGTTTCTTGTGAGTACCCCTGAGGCAATATCACCCATGATTTGTTCCAATGGATGATCCTTGTGTTCAATCAGTTGTTGTAAGCCTGTACTGGATGATGGCTCTACAGTTTCTTCAAATAAACCACTGAGATTGATAATATCTGGTTCAGCTGTTATTTGAACTTCAGGAGTTTTAGGTTCAGCTGAATCAGTAGTTTCAAAATGTTCATCAGTAGTTCCTGAAGTAGAAGCTATTGAAACTTCTGAAGGTTTAATAGTTGATTTTCTGACTGTGTTTGGAGTCCATGGTGTAGGACTATCATCTTCAAATCCTTGAAAACCATTTTGAGGAGGTTTGGATGATTCAACAGTCTTTTCAGGTCCGAAATGAAAACTGTCAAGATCAAATAATTCAGCAGGATCTGCTGGAATAAGAGTGTGTTGTGATTCATTGAACTTGACATTCAGTGTTTCTTCTACTATCCTGGTTCTTGAATTGAATACTTTGTAAGCTTTTCTCAATGGAGAATAACCAAGAAAATAACCTGTGTCAACTTTTGCAGCAAACTTAGAGATAGAGTCTTTGATGTTGAGGATAAAACATTGACATCCAAAAGCCCTGAAGAAGGAGATAAGGGGCTTAATGCCATGAAGAATTTCATAGGCAGTCTTGGTATGTCTCTTGTTGATAAGAACTCTATTCTGAACATAACATGCAGTGTTGACTGCTTCAGCCCAAAAATACAAAGGTAGGCCTGAATCAGCTAACATTGTTCTGGCTGCTTCAATTAATGTTCTGTTCTTTCTTTCTACTACACCATTTTGTTCAGGAGTTCTGGGAATGCTGAACTGTCTAACAATCCCTTTAGACAGACAGAATTCATCCAGAGTTTTGTTCCTGAACTCTGTCCCATTGTCACTCCTGATGACTTTGACAGATAGAGAGTATTGCTTCTCTACTTGTAGAATAAAGAACTTGATGATTTCAGCTGCCTCATCCTTGGAATATAAGAAGAAGACCCATGTGAATCTTGAGTAGTCATCAATGATGACCAAGCAGTACTTCTTCTTACCAAGGCTCATAATCTTGACTGGTCCAAATAAGTCCATATGGAGTAGTTGAAGACATGCAGTTGTTTTTGATTCTTCAATAGACTTATAAGAGGACTTATGCTGTTTACCTTTAAGACAGGAAACACAGTGTTCTTTGCACTGATATTCCTTCAAAGGTAGACCTCTGACCAAGCCCATTTTTGTGACTTTATTGATGGTTTTAAAGTTCACATGGCCAAGTCTCCTGTGCCAGAGATCATTTTCTGAAGTTGATGCCTTTGAGAAGAAACAGGCAGTTTTGTTCAATACTTTGTCTTTTTCAATGTCCACTGCATAGACATTGCCACATCTTTTGGCAATTAGCAAAGTATGATCTTCAATGATCTTCTCTATCAACTTCTGGCCTTCTGGTGATATGATCTTGCATGCTGTCTTTGTGAA
This sequence comes from Ambrosia artemisiifolia, assembly GCA_032199755.1. Classification (NCBI taxonomy): domain Eukaryota; kingdom Viridiplantae; phylum Streptophyta; class Magnoliopsida; order Asterales; family Asteraceae; genus Ambrosia; species Ambrosia artemisiifolia. Next base: position 24,026,028 of record CM063526.1, read on the forward strand.
AAAGGAAGAATATCCTTTGTCACACATTTGAGAGACACTCAGCAAGTTGTACTCAAGGTTTTCAACCAGATTGACCTTGTCAAACTGCATTTTGCCTGAGGATACATTGCCATATCCTAGCACATATCCCTTGGCATTGTTCCCAAAGGACACAGATCCTTCTCTTTGACTGATAAAATTGTTTATCAGGTATCTGCATCCAGTCATGTGCATTGAGCCTCCACTATCCACATACCATATGCTATTCAAACCTCTGGAGACTCTCTGCACAAGATAGCAAATTAGTTAGTTTTGGCAACCCAAGCCAGTTTGGCTTTGGGTTTGCTCTTGAGAACAGGTGCAGCTTGTTGTGGACCATTTTTAGTAATCCATGTCTTTTTGGCAATGGATTTGTCATTAAGAACAATGGTGGGTTCTTTTTGGTTTCCACCATCAACTTTGGTCATCAGAAGTTTGACCAAGTTTATCAAATCTTTAACTTCAGCAGTTTGTGAATCTGCTGATGAGTTAGGTGAAACTTCTGAAATTGAACTTTGAGAAGATGACCTTTGTTGAGATAAAGGCTTCTTCTTAGAAAGGGCTTTGTTTGATTGTTGTTTGTTGGGAAAAAAGGTATTTTGAAAATCTTGTTTTATCTGTTTTCCCACAATCAGTTGTTGTCTTTGTTTATTTAACTGATTTACCTTTCTAAATTTGCAAAGTTCAGTTATGTGGTTGAACAGACCACATATTTCACATGCTTTTGCCTTCTCTTTCCTTTTAGATAGATCAAGAGAGCTAGAAGGCAATTTACTGACAAAATCTGATTTTTGAAATAGGTCATCAGCTGTTTTCAGGGTCTCAACTCCTGATGTAGTTGAAACTGCTGATGGCTTATTGTCAGTAGTTTTAACTTCTGCAGTACTTCCCTTTTTAAGGAAGTTCTGATGGTAGGATGTGCATTCCTCCATATCAGAAGTTTGAATCAATTTCTTCCCATCATTATCAGTTTTGTGGGTGAAATCTGTTGGTGATTCAGTGTGGGTATATCCAATGCCAAACTTAACATTGGCTGCAGTTTGTTTGTTAAGTAACATTTGATACCCTTTACAAGACTCAACCCATTTTTCACAATCAACCTTGGTGTCAGCAAGCTCTTGTCTGACTTTTCCTAGGCTGTCTATCATGGTTTTAATTTGTGCTTCTGTTTCAATGGATTTATCATTTAGTTTGGAAATTTCTTTGTTTTTCAACATGACTTTTCTTTCCAAATCACACTTCATTTGTGTGTATTTTCTTTCCATGTCATTGGATTTGCCTTGTAAATGCACATTGGTTTCTCTAATTAAAGCAAATGATTCTTTGCAAGATTTAGTGCAAAGCTTTAAAAGAGATTGTTGTGATACCTGTGTGAGAGCAGAATTTGAAGAGTATCCTTCAAAGGCCATTAAGGCAAAATTCTTTCTGCCATTATCAGGTTCTCCCCAGTTGACATCATAGACCTTATTGTCTGAATCCTGACTGCATTCTGATGTGTCATAAGGAAGACTGCTCCAGTCAACATACCCTGAGGTAAATAAGCTTTGTTGCTGAGGGGGTTGTTGAGTTTGTGCAGGAAGTTGAGCAGTTGGAAATGGAGGCATTAGCTGCTGTTGTTGTTGAGCAGGCATCTGTACATATTGTACTTGTGGCACATATTGGACATTTGGAGCTTGTGCCTGTACAAAATGAGCACTCCCATTAGTTCCATTATTCCTATTGTATGAGGGGTTATATTGATTTCCAGGGGACATTTGTTGGTTATAGCTAGAGCTTCTACATTCTCTAGCAAAGTGTCCCAACTTTTGACACTTATGACATCTCAATTTAGATTTGTCAAAACCAACTTTTGTTGAATTGTTTAGTCCTGGAAATTTCCTTCCTGACCTTTTGTAAAATTTGTTAGTTTTTAAGCTTAACAAGGCCAGTTGGTGCAATATTTCCATTTCTTCTAAGTCATCACTGCTAAAATATTTTAAATCATCCATGATGAAACACATGTTGTCAGCAGTTTGACTTAGTTCCTCATTGTCATAAGCTGGGAAAGATCCATCTGATGAGATCCCAGCTGTTATGTCAATGTGGTCAAAAGAACCAAAATTATTAGAACAGGATGGTGAGTCATGTCCTAATAAGGCTGTGCTACCCGGAGTATAGTCATCAGCAGTTTTACCAGATTCTTGAAGCTTTTTCTTTTGATTGATTTCTCTTTCAAAAGTTAATAATTTACCATGTAACCTAGTTAGGTTCAAGGTGTTAAAATCAGAACTGGTTCTGAGGACTATTGAGTAAGTTTCCCATTTTGAAGGTAAAGACCTTAAAAATCTATGTAACATAGACTCAGTTGTATAGGTCTGATTGTTTATTTTTAACTCAGATATGAGTGAAGAAAATCTTTCAAACTGTTGAGTTAAAGTTTCACCCTCTATGTGAGTAAAAGTTTCATATTGTTGAGCTAGTATTTCTCTGATGTTGGCTATCACCTCAGCAGTTCCTGCAAACTGCTCTTTTAGGCAGTCCCACAGCTCTTTGGCACTTTCACAGTGTAAAAGGCCAGCATAAATTTCGTTTGGGAGAGCCATAGCCAACATGGAGAAAGCTTTTGCATCAAGCTCAAACTTTAGGAAATCTTCCTCCGTGTATTCTTTTGGATCCTTTGGTCTTTCAGTCTTACCCTCTGGATCAGTAACAACTGGTTTGTGAGGTCCAAAAACTACAGACCTCCAACAGCCAGTGTTTGTTTGAGAGATAGTATGTGCCAACCTTTTAGACCATATGTTATATTCATTTCTGACTAACATAGGAGGTTTGTTGGCAGATCCAGTATTGTAGGGATCCATTTTTAAGAAGTTTGGATTTGTCAATACTTTCTTAAAGTGATGGATTTAAAAAGTGAGCCTTTTATCCTTTTTATTGAATATCAATATTGAGCCTGTGTCTGAATCTCAATTTGTTAGATTGATTTCGATCAGATTAACCAGATGCTCTGATACCAATTGTTGGATCAGTGGCTGTTTCTATGAACACTTATGTGTTGATCAGATTTATATAAGAGTTATTAAGCAGCGGAAAGTTAAGTGTTCAAAGGTCTAAAAGATCACTTTGATGAGGAGTTATTACTCCCCCTTGACTGAATAGTAAATGAGAAACAATAAATGATCTAAGTATAAAGCAGTAATAGCAGTTTATGTTTCTCAGATGTGAAGTGGAAATTATAAGTTTAAAGCTTGAAGGATTTCAATATAATTTCAAAGATATTACACAAAATCACATGTCTAAAATAGATGAACAAACTCATCTATTTATAGACTAATGTACTAAACTGAAGTCTGAAGTAATCTAAGATATTTAACAAAGATATTATGCTAAGATAAGCTTACATCAGTCTGTACATTGAAACTTGAAATCAAGACTTTAACAAAACAATATAATAGTAAAACTGCTGATCTTTCAGTCGGTTAGAAGCTTCTGATGGAAAGTGCTGATGAGTGACAAACTGCTGATGAGCAGTTTGTCTTCAGTAGTTCTTCAGTGAAATGTCTGGTTAGACTTCAGAACTTCTGATGAATTTACTCTTCAGAACTTTGTGTTTGTTCTTCAGTACTTCTTCTATTTGTTCTTCAGCAGTTCTATACTTAGGCAGATATGGAAAAGACTAAGGTTATCAAAAGGTGGTTTCTTCAATCCTCTTCGTCCCAACACTCTCTCACTCTCCCTCCCTAATGTCGCTGGGTTTTTTCTCTCTTAAATTCTCTAGATGTGGTGGCCACGGTGGACCAGCGGCGGAGCGCGACGGCTGACAACGCAGAAGGCGGCGGTGGTCGTTTTCCCCTGTCACGTGAAACGCTTGAGCCCTTCAACTTCTGCACACCAGGTGTTTGATTTAGCGCTTGCGGTATGTTCGATTTTAATGCTTGCTGTATCCCTTTAATTCTTTAAATAAATTGATGTTTGTGCTTACTGATGAATGTCTATATCTTCTGTTCCTTATTTTGTTTTTAGGGTTTAGAAGCTATATGAATAGGTCCTTCGCATATCCTCTTCCAACCTCCTATGCCGTAACCGCTACAATTAGGTGAATATTCTCTTCGGTGTTAATCTAATTTATTTGTTTTCTTATTGAATCGTTGAAGTATTTGTGTTTTGTGGGTGCGTGTCTGCGTGATTGTTACCTCAGTGTACAATATACTTTAAACTTCATAAAAAAAGCATATAGTTTTATTACAATTAAAGTGCACTATCCATGGTACAACAATAAGTTCAAACACTGAACTTCATAAATATGTTTCCTCTTGGATGTAAATCAATATGAACCAACTTTATACTCGACAAAACTACTCCCACTGCCAAAGGGCTGAGTTGGATCTTTTCTTCTGCTTATACACGGAATATAATGATGAACGACTTTTCCTGCGACCATATACGAAAGCAAGCCCAACTCACATCGTGAACCTAGAATCCTGGATCATATACCAAGGTACAACTACACATGTATTAGCTTCAAGACTATTGACGTTTCGTTGCTTGACTATTTATTGAAGTGTGCAAATGAAATTTGATTGCAGAAATAAGGAACATGTGTCGATGTGTCGATTACATGCTACTGTTAATTTCAAGTCATGTTTTAAACTATTTATTTACTCCTAATTTAAAGTCATGTTTTAAACGTGTGTCGATTACATCCTACTACACGGAGTAGGTAATCTAACTATTCATTTACTGTCGATTACCTCTGGTAAGCCTAATCATTCGGTAAATGAATAGTTAAATCACATTTACACAAGCTTTTGAACTTAAGAACACCTTTCTACAATTTTCTAACTATGCATGTATGCTTATAGTTGGCTGAAGGATCATACGAACCAAGACCTGTTTCTGCTATTACATGTATTTACTATTCAGCACAGAAAAAGTGGAGTCAAGAAAAAGATGATTTTTTATGCTTTACTCATAGTCGGTGATCGTTGTGTTTAGAAACATCATTTCTCAAATGGGTTGTAAAGAGGTATCTAAGCATTTGAATAACGCAAATGGATTGTAAATTAACATTTGATATTATATTATATTTCAGCTTTCCTACTTTTAATTTTTATGACTTCGAAATTAGTTTATATAATTCATATTCCATATTCACATTGGTTCCACAGTTGCCTTTTCATTTCAAGTGATTCAGAAATTCAAGCATGACACTTCTGAGAATTAATGTAGGTCTTAGTTTTTCATAGATCTTTCAAGCACTCAAATTGTTGCACTATAACATTATAACTATAACAAATCCCATTGGGTGTTTGCTCTCACAGTTCTTCAACCACTCACGCTCATATTGCTGCAACAATACACCTAAACGAGGAATTCTAGAAATTTGGCGTTGCCTTCTCATGACCCATGGACTGAATTGGTAGAATCAGTTTAGATTAGTTATCATGCCGAGTCTACGAGAGTGCCCTGTTGAGTTTTCCGCGGCGAAGCGCGGGGAATCCTCCTAGTTAGATTTTATGCTATGTTATGTATTTATTTACCAGAACCATAACGATAAATATTCCCTTCTTGTGTTTATTTTACTTGTAATCAACTTATCTATAAATTTATAGCTTTTATATTTTTAGTATTCTTGGTACTAAAATTATAGAGAAAATTGCTTGAATAGTCCATGTGGTTTGCTCGGATTTCACCTTTAGTTCTTAACTTTTAAAAATTACATTTGTAGTCTTACACTTTTGGTGTTTCTTAACTCGGATAGTTTCTGGAGTTAACGGAGGTTAAAGTAACCAGTTAAGTTAGTGTAAAATTACTAAACTACCCTTACTTTATAAAAATAAAAAAAAATCAATTAATAAAATATAAGGAGACCTCACTTAACCCCTTAGCCAATCATGTTTCTCCACCTATTTTTAGTGGGACCCACCCACTTCATCTTCCCCAACCCATCACCTCCACAAACCACCACCACCCATCTCCACTTTCACCACCACCTCCACCACCGGCATCCCAACCACCACAGCCACCATCCACTTAATCCCTACCTCCCAGCCCTTTTCTTCATCATCCCAATGCACACCTATCCGGTCACCCGCTCAGACATCGGTGACTGGCAAACAACGCCGCCGACAACAACCCTACTGCAAACCACCTATCTCTGATTGTTACCACTCTCACCAACCCCCTTTCTTCACAATCCCAACCCACACCCATCCAGTCACCCTTTTGGTCACCCCCTCTGACACCGTTGTCACCACCATAACCAACATCCACCAACCACCACAGCCACCATCCACGAACCACCATGAGAATCGATTAGGTCACAAACATCTAAAATTGGGGATTAAGATGATGGATAGAAATACATGTGGTTACGGTACCTTTTACAAATAATAGCTTCAATGGTGGATCAGTTAGGTCACAATCCTCATATAAGAGCTGTGATGGATAACCTGTTACAGATGATATGAATCGGTGTTACATATAATAGCTTTAATCGACAGATAACATATTATAGATCGTGATGGTACCTGCTTCAATGTTGGTTACGGTGATGTTGTTGATGGAGGTTACAATGATGGAGGTTATAATTATGTGATAGGTGTCGTCGGAGATGGAGGCGGTTGAAGGTGGAGTTCGACGGTTGAAGGGGTGGTGGGTTTCAGAGAAAATCGTTGGAGATAGAGGCGGTTGAAGATGGAGTTCGACGGTGGTACTGGGTAGATGAGTTTCTTGATGACCGTTGCTCATTTTTTGTTTACATTTTGTGATGATGATTGTGAGTTTAACAGAGGTGGATGGTTATGGTTAAGAGGTAGTGATGCTGGTGGATTGGGGAGGTGGTGGTGGTGGTTCTGGTGGTGGAGGTTTGGGAAGATGAAGTGGGTGGACCCCACATAAATTCTTAAATCTTTTTATTATTATATTTTTTTAATGGAAACGTTAGTTTAGTAATTTTACACTCACTTAACTGGATAATCTAACCTTCGTTAACTCCAGGGATTATCCGAGTTTACAAATACCAAAAGTTGAGGACCACAGATGTAATTTTTAAAAGTTAAGGACTAAAGATGAAATCTGAGCAAACCACAGGGACTATTCGAGCAATTTTCTCAAAATTTTATAAACATCTATCTATATATATAAAAGAATTGAACGTTGCTGACGTGGCGTTCAATGGTGCCTTTATCCTCCCCTTTATAATGCCACGTGGCATAATAAGGTGTAATTCTTTGTTTTTTTTTAATTTTCGTTTTTTTATTAAATTAAATCACATAAAACCTAAACCCTAACCCATCTTTTCTTGCCTCCATTCTTTGCCATCTACTATCTCAAACCTTCTTCAATCTGCTTCATATCCGACACCACACATTTCATCTCCTTCCTGACAAAACCTCTTTTTAAAGTTAAATAATATCCCAATATGCTTTATCCACACGTATAAAACTAAACCCTTATTCACATACCTCAATTCCCACAAAACCCATATAATATTATTATTTTGAAACATGGCATCAATAATAGATCCATCTGATATTGGTTTGTCCTAAAAAGGTTATTGAGCTTGAAAGCTATGAGACGTTGGTGAGACCGCATGATCTTTCGCTCATTACTACGTTATCAGTTATTTGTTCGTGCTAACAGTATCTCTTTTGATCTTATTATTATTGTTGTTGTTGTTGTTATTATTATTATTACTATTATTATTGTTATTATTATTATTATTAATATTATTATTAACAATCAACGTCTGATTTCATGTTTATGTTGTTTGTGATTGAAGTTTGCAATGATTCAAGTAGGTTTAAATTAACATATATTTTCCACCACTTAATGCTTATTCGTTTGGTTTCGGTTACTATTGGACTCGAATTTGATTGAGGTAAGACGTTATTTATACTGACAACTGTGATTAGGTTCAGCACTGGAATTATGTGCTTTGAGTTAAATGTTATCCACTTAATTTTCTCATAGGCATTATTTCAGTTGATTGCAAACTTGGAGAATGGGGATCTGTAAGAGATTCTCATTAGATTATACTTGAAAAGATATTAGGTCAGATATAGAATAAGTGACAGGTTTCTTTATTATTGCAACTTAAGTGATTATTTAGTTGATTAAGTTTTATATAAGGTTAGGTTTAAGGTTATAGGAGCGATTAGAATGCCATAAACATGTAGTCATTAAATGCGAGGGATTAGAGAGATGTGATAAGTGTTTGAACGGTTGCAACTTAGTTTAGTGATTGTTTACTTTATTAGGTATTATTTAATGTGAGAGATCAGAGAGATGAATCATGTGATAAGTTTTTTAACTGTTGCAACTCATTTAATTAAGTGATTGTTTAGTCGATTAGGTTTTAGATATTATTGCAACTTAAGTGATTGTTTAGTTGATTAGGTTTATGTTAGGTTAGGTTTAAGGTTATAGGAGCGATTAGAATGCCATAAACATGCATGTGATAAGTTTTTGAACTGTTGCAACTTATTTAAATAAGTGATTGTTTAGTCGATTAGGTTTTAGATTTTTCAACCTCAGGACTTTCCCGGGGTAATCAGCTAGTTAGTATAATAAGAAAATGTATTTGAAAACTTTGTTTAATAATATAAAGGGTATTAGACGAGTTATTAGACACGGTTTCATAATTTTAACTCATTTCATATATCCTGAACTATTCCCAACCATTTAAAATTCAGTATTGACTTAGATGGTGTTTTAGATTATTGCGTTTTGATAGCCTAAAAATATATTTCAAAACTCTACCCCAAACACTAAAAACTAATTATTGGAGTTTTCAAAACGCAAAAATATAAATTCATTTCAAAACGCAATCCGAAACACACCCTTAGTATTTGGACATCATAATTGAAAATCCAAAAATGAAAATATTATCATTTAGACATTCGCGTATCAATCTCTTCTCATGTGAATTGTATTTATATAATTTTATTTTATTAAGTTTCTTAAGTTATATGTCCCTGTGATACATATGTTAAACAATTTAAATTATATTAACCACAACAATATAAATAATAGAAAATACATATTAAAGATCACAAAAGCTATAGCTAATTCATAAATCTCTAAATATTTCCTTGTAATTAACCCAATTAAGTTAAAAACCGAAACAATGAAACATGATATTTAAGACATAAGAGCCCAATTTTTGTTACTTAATTAGCCGAAAGTTAAATATATGAATCCATACTCCATACCCAAAGTGTATGTTTTAGGGTCTGATTGATATGTGGTAATGGAATGAGTAAGGGAATGAAATGAAGAAGTTAATGGAATAGACAAAGAAATGAAATGGATGATTACCATTCCATGGTCTTATTTAGTTACACGTAAGAATGGAATAAATCATTACTTTGTATTGTTTGGTATGAAGGAAAAGACAATGGAATAAAATCGGCGGTGGTGAGTGGTGGCGATGGTTGTTGGCAGTGGGTGCCAGCGACGGTGGCTGGTGGTGGCAGAGGTAGTGGTGGTCGGTGGGTGGTGGCGGCAGCACCGACGACGGTGGTGGTAGTGGTTGTTAGTGGCGGCGACGACGATTGGTGGTGGTGGGGGTCTATGGTGGTGGGTGGCAACATCTGGTGGTGATAGTAGCGGTGACGGTGGTGGTGGTTGGTGGCGGCGGGTCGCGACATAGAGAGACGACGACAATGAGTGGTGGCGGCGGCGGCTAGCGGTGGCAATGGTGGTTGGTGAGTGACGATGGTCGGTGACGGAGAGTGTCGGTGGTGGCGGTCGCTGCTTGGTGGTAGGTGTTGGAGGTGGCGGTTAATGGTGGGTGGCAGTGGTCGATAGTGGTGATGGCGCTAGTCGGTGGGTGGTGGTCGTTAACAGAGAGTGGTGGCGATGGTCTGTGGGTGGCGACGGTCGATGGTGAGTGGCGGTGGCGGTGGTTGGTGGTGGCGATAGGTGGTAGTGGTAGATTGGTTGGTGGTGGTGGTCAGTGGTGATGAAGGGTAACAGAGGGAATGGACTACAAAAAACAGGGGGTTGGATGGAATGAATTTGGGGGTCTTTAGAGGGAATGGAATGGAGGAGGTAATGGATGATTTCAGTATCTTAACAAACCAAACACATTTTTTTCATTCTATCGTAATGCTCCATTCCATTCCCCCTCTCATTCCTGCGTACCAAAAGCTACATTGGGCCTCACAAATGCTCTTTCAAAACATCTTCAACAAAAAAAGTCAAGACTTATTAGAAGATGCTACGTTGATAGACAGTAAAAAACAAGCATTTAATGATTTAAGATAGAATGGGTTTGTTTCAAGTTTGGAAAAAAAGACTACATTTTGTGAAATAACAATATTACAATGTTAAATATGGCAGAAAGTTATGGTAATCCAACAAACCGAAAGAATGTCATTACTAATCGACATCATTTTGAAGTTGACATTTTTAATGAGGATTTGGATATGCAAATTCAAGAATTTTGAAATCGATTCAATGAGGTAACAACTACTTTGCTAAAAAACATGTCAGGTTTAAATCTTTATGGTTGGTTATCTAAGTTTGACATATCAAAGATTGTGGCATTCTCTGAGATGTATCCGTGTGATTTTAGTACGAACGAAAGAGGATGTATTCCGGGTGATCTTAAGGTCTTTTAAAATACCTTAAAAGAAGATGATAGATTTGCAAAATTGAATGGAATGTGTAACCTTGCTCGTGTAATGGTGGAAACCGGAAAAGATCGTACTTTTCTTTAGGTTTATTAGATATGAAGCTAGCATTGTTTATACCGGTGGCAACTGCAACCGTTGAAAGATGTTTTTTTTTCTACATTGAAGCTTATTTAAACAAATTTACATAATCGGATGGGTGAGAGGTATTTGCACAATGCTCTAGTTTGAGTGGTCGAAAGAGAAACATTTGATAAAGTAATAGAAGATGATATAATGACTCGATTTCAAGTTATAAAATCTCGAAGAGGCCAAACATATTAGGTATTTGCTTATCCTTATTATTATTATTATTATTTTTCCTATTATTAACTGAATATAGGGTAAAACGAAATTGGGGATACCCCTGAATTTATAGACTAGATCCGTCACTCTCTTTATCATCTTCAACCCCAAAGTCCTCTTCATTCTCATCCTATAAAATCCAGAATATGAAAAAAAAAGGGTATGAAGAAAACTATATTGATGAAGGATGAAATTATATGAAACAGGAATAACTTAAAACTAAGAAAACATGAAAATTACATTGTTGAAATATGATAACAGGATTGATCCATAAATCCTCCTTTGCCGATTCTTAACCTGCAATACATAATAAAACATCATGGGTTTAGTTATAGGCTTATGTGGGCATACATACTTGTGTGTCGTAATTAAACATTGATTTGATCATCATGCATTTCGCTGACTACGTATATGGTTTTTCAAATGTTATGGTTTAATTTGATGTCATTGAAATATGTGAACTCATCAGCATTATGTTTGACGTTTTTAAGCATGTTTTCAAGGAAGTGAACGAGGTTCACGAAGTCTAGAAGTTGAAGCATGCATCACATCGATACCTCTTTTGTAGGGAGTTTCATTATATTTCCCATTCTCATAGGGGATATATTTGTCAAATCCTGGGATTTTAAAAACTTGTCTTTTTGGTTGTCAAACATTGAACGAGTTGTCGTATGGTTTGTTTAAACTTGGGTTACGGAATTTGTAACTTTTGGTAAACTTCGTCACGAATGAATTTTCATTTCATATAGATGTTTGCTTAATTGGATGCATGAAAACCTTTCGTGTCATGCCTCATGTTTCCGCCTTCACGAGGTGTGACACATAAGCATTATACGTTACAATCACTTAAATTTTGTTGGTATCATTATCAAATGCATTATATTTAGGGATGGCAATCAAAACCGAACCCGATGGGTAAACCCGAAACCCGACACATTTGGGACGGATTTGGGGTCGGGTAATCGGGGATGGGTCCGGGTATGGGATTAGTTTTTATTTTTTTCGCGGGTTTGGGATTTGATGATATACCCGTTTACCCGACCCGATTACCCAATAAAGTATACCCGTTTACTCGATTAGATACTCAATATAATTTCTAATATATCTTTTTAAATATATATGCATAATATATCTAATTGTCCATCTACAATGTCATCTTGTGCTAAAATTACCAAAAAGTTATTGTATGCTATTTGTTATCTATGTGTTTGATTGTTTTTATATGATTTAATTATTTTATATTTATACATTGTAATCATTTACATATACATTTAATAATGGTAAATGTAATTGGTTAATAGTTACCTAATAGATGCCAGTCGGGTTTTTGGTCAGATATACTCAACGAGTAAGTTTAAAAATTAATGAGTTTACCCGATACCCGATGGGTAAGTACCCGACACAAACCCAAAGAGTTTTGGGCCGGGTTTGGGACAAGCATACCTAATCAGGTATGGGGTTGGGATTACTTAAACCCGTCCCAAACCCGACATACCAGATTGTAACTGTCTTCATTTTTTATTAAATTAAACATTTCCATTAATATTTTATATCTTTTACAAGATTTTCACACCTTGAAAACACCGACATACCAGATTGTAACTGTCTTCATTTTTATTATTTGGCATTTGACAAAGAAACTCGTATAAAGAAATAATATTCTTTTATACATATAAAAAGGTTGGGCAGAGTCACACGCGTCACATGCGGGAAAGAACCAAGGGACAGGTGGCAACAACAAAGCATTATACTTAGTTTTAATTTTTACTGTATTACTATTAACCATGTATTTTTACTGCTAAACATTATTCATGATTATGTGTATTAGATATTAACTAGTGGTAAACGAGGCGGCGCGTTGCGCCTAGGTTAAACCGTTATTTAATTCTGTGTATGTAATGCACAACAATGGAAAGACGACGCAATTTCTTTTATTATTACAACAGCCTTTCTTTTAATTTTCTAGTGTCTGTTACTGGTGTATACGTTGCAAGAATATTGGTTTTCGGATCTGATGTAGCGAACTAATAATTAACGGAGTTGAATAGTAACTTGCCGGCATTGAATAGTTACCTGGCGGAGTTGGATAGTAGTTGACAGACTTGAGTTGAGTTGAGTTGTAACATGACAGAATTGAGTAGCACCCTAACGGAGTTGAGTAAAGAAAATTAAAAAAAAAAACAGAGTTAAACAGTAACCTATCAGAGGAAAAAACGGAGTTGCGGGAAAAAACAAATTAAAAGAACAGAGTAAATAGTAACTTGACGGAGTTCAATAGTAACGCCGTTAAGCTAACGGAGTTGAATAGTAGCCTAACGGAGTTGAGTAGTAACCTAATGGCGTTGAATGGAGTTGAATAGTAACTTGACGGCATTGAATAGTAAAATGACAGAGTTGGATAGTAGTTGACGGAGTTGAGTTGACTTGAGTTGTACCTCGACGGAATTGAGTAAAGAAAATTAAAAAAAAAAAAACATAGCTAAATAGTAACTTAACAGAGAAAAAACGAAGTTGCGGGAAAAAAATTAAAAAACCAGAGTAAATAGTAACTTGACGGAGTTAAATACTTAAGGCAGTTGAATAGTAACTCCGTTAAGCTAACAGAGTTGAACAGTAGCCTAACGGAGTTGAGTAGTAACCTAACGGCGTTGAGTGGAGTTGAGTAGTAACTTGACGGCCTTGAATAGTAAATTTACGGAGTTGGATAGTAGTTGACGGAGTTGAGTTGAGTAGTAACATGACGGGATTGAGTAATAGCCTAACAAAGTTGAGCAAAGAAAATAAAAAAAATAGAGCTAAATAGTAACTTAACGGAGAAAAAAAAACGAATTCAGGAAAAAAAAATTAAAAAGCAGTGTAAATAGTAACTTGACGGAGTTGAATAGTAACCTAACGGAGTTGAATAGTAACTCCGTTAAGCTAAATAGCAATTAACTGAATTAAATAATAACTTAACGGAGTTGAATAGTAACTCCGTTAGTACTATTTTCGAATCTTTCCAGGCAATTTTGGTTCTTGGATTGTTTGGAACTCTAGACTGGAGCAAGTATTGTTAGAAAACTTACAGTGAAAATGGAGAAGAACTGAAAACAAACAGGAAGACAGAAGTAAATAGGTTAGCGTAAAACAAAACCGGGCTTGTGTTTAACACAATTCCCTTAAACAGATTCGTCGTTTGTTCCCAGGGTACACCGGTTCAAACAGTGACGGTGCACTGCGGACTATCCCACTTGCCTGAAAAGAATTTTTCCCGAATCAGAACCCATTTTTGCGTTGGTTCAAGAATTTTTCCCGAATCAGAACCCATTTTTGCACCCCCCCCTGCGCGCGCGGGTAGGTGCCAGAGTATAAAGTAACTTAACATTTTAATTCTTCCATTCAAGCTTCACCTTATAAACCCATCAATTTTCTATCCCACTACCAATGTGGGACAACTCACATTCACACAACTCCAACAAGTATCAATCTACATAAACAAGAAGTCCCTAGTAAACTTAATAAAATTTAGTATCAATAGCAACTGTTCCAGTTGTGAGATTTGAACAAAACATAAACTATGGAAGGTCGTTATCAATCTCAAAAGCAATCATGTTGGATGGGCTTTCCCACAAAGACAAAAGGCAAGCTTTTTTTTTGAACGGCCAACAAACCCCTGAAGACCCGATGGCAAAGGAATCTTGAAGCCCTCCGGAACATATAGCGCCGAAGAGCAACCCAGCCCCCTCTGGCAGGCAGTTGCTGTGCACCACTCAAGCCTACGACCTGAGTGGCAACCGCTCCTGGGAAAACCCGGCCCAAATACCCGCCCGAAGGCACGACGGCATTGACCGGGTCTTCTGTCACTTCCCGATGTCCTCAAATGCAGCCCGTGGGATTTGAACCCAAGCCCCCCCAAAGGAGAACTTGAGCCCTTACCAACTGAGCTGCATGTTGGGGACACAAAAGGCAAGCTTTGACTTCAATTCTACAGATTTACAGCCATAAAAATCATTTTATTTGACAACAATATAAAGTGAATGGGACCAACTTTATATTCCTACTAGGTTAGAGACCCGTGTTGACACACGGTGGATCCCCAAGGTAATGTTATAACTAATAATGTACATATACGCATATGATACGAAGATATTTACTGTTTGACTTTATATAAGTCAAATTTAGGTTGCAAGTTCTTAACCTAAGTTTTACATAACTATCAAAGAGTTACTGTAGGAACTCGATCAAATAATAGTGTTCAACAAAAAAAGAAGAACATGAATGCTGAATTTTGAACAAATGATCAGTTTGCGGATCATGTGGCTGAGAGAAGAGGCGCAATGGTGAAAGTGGAAGACTCAAACGACTCTGAAAATGGATTTTTTTTTTGGCAAAAAAACAACATTAAACTAATACTTTAAGTTTACATCTTAACTATTAAAGTAACTGATCTTTATGAATACTTTAAAACAATACAATAGTAGATGTCCTACACTTCATATGTGATGATTCACAAATCTTCGTTTGAAAAACAAATAGAAATACACAAAACACAATTTATATGTATATGTTTGTTGACATATCCATTAAAGATAGAAAAAAATAAATTACATAATTAGATACACATTATGGGGTAATATTCATGTTTATGACTTTATTCGGAGAAGACATACAATGTATACAAACACACACGTATCATCAACTTACATGTAGCCAATAACACAACAATATTATTATACAAAACACAATTCTAACAAAGTGATACTCAATTATGACTAAACGTTAAACTTTGACAAATATAGTACACTAATTCTAAACGAAATTGGCTTAGAATTCATTAACTGAGAAAACAATGTTTTATTTTATTTTTATATCAAAATATAGATAAATATGTTTATGCTTTTTATGTATTGGCTAAATATGTATTATATGTATCATAAGATTTTAAAAAATCAACACAATTATGTAAGAATAAAACTGAGTTAACATATATATAAAGAACTTGTTTGTTTGATAAACTAAAACATAAATATACAAATTTAACCACAAAAAACATTGTGGCTTACAAAAACATGGAAACCCAAAATGGTTGATTAAATTTATTTGGGCTTGGGTTACACATCATAAAATTTATTTGGGCTTGGGTTACACAATTGTGAAATATATAACAATGGTCATAAAAGTCTTAATAATATGGTTACTTATTAAATATAATACATATTAAACATAATGATAAGTATAACTAAATCATACATATAACAATATAAGAACATGTTATCTTAAGGTCACTCAAGATGATACGAAAATACCATATTAAGCACGCAAACATTACATAATACAATGTACTAAACAGCATTAAAAGTAAACTGTCATAGAATATTAACATTAGATAACACTAAGTCATCTAAATTACATAAACAAAAACTATTCAAAACATAATATTATCTGTTTAATATGGATAAGCAAAATATTGGAAAAGTCTTTAACACATCAACATACCCTACATGGAAGGTGAAATCAGTGATTCATAAAACAACAATCCTCGCATCCCACGAAAAGTATCTGCATGACAAAGGTAATCAAGTTGAACATTATCCATGAAAACCTCAATTATCTGTCCCCAGTCAGCCATCAAAATCCATGAATTGGATTGAATCAAAGCAGTTAAATCGTAAGCTAGACCCCATTGTAGTTGTCGAACATCTGGAAATGAAAATACCCTTGTCCAAGCATCAGATTCCCTCTTCCATAGTTCAACAGAAAACTCAGCGAAGCCATTAGTAACAAATATGTGAAGCACATCAGAAACTCCTAAGAGATGACATTGTGGAACCCAAGATTCTTGAACAAAGGGAACAGATATTAAACTGAAAACATCTAGATTAACATCAAACTGAATAATAATGCTTTGAAAATCTGACCAATACTTAGACACGGTAAAAAACAATGCACCATTGCAAAACGTACCATTCGACCAAGCATAATCAGTGGTATTGTATTTAGTTTCATTCAAGAAAGATACAGATCTCCACAATCCAGATTTCCTCGAATACACATAAGGAACAATGACATTGTGCTGGCGTTTCAAATGTAAAATCTTAACATCACCAGTAGAATCCATATAAATCCCAGCCGTATCCAGTTGAAAGTTGTATGAGTTACCAAAAACAGCATGAGATAATACTTTAATAACATTTGTAGTTGGATTCCAAACAATAAAAGAGCTGATACTTTTATTAGAAAGCAGTATTAATCCACAAACACTTGAAATGACTCCTAAATCAGCAACGCTTATCTCATAAGGGAAATCTATAATTTTACTAAAAACAGCAGAAAGTTGACCATCTACTTTGTTAAAAAGAACCATTGATTCATCATGATAAGTAATAAATTTTTTCTGCTCATGCTTTGACATATGCCTCAGATGCATGGACGCAAATTGTTCGCTAGACAATTCGACATTAAATTTCTTAGACAATACCTTTAAACGACCAACCGTTTTTGCAGAAAGCCTTGTAAAAATCTCTGAAAGGATTAACTCAAAATGTAGCTCACCCATTATACTAATACCTACATTGATAAATAAAAAAAATGATCTAGATTAACAATACATGCATAACAGTCAAAATGTAGATCACCCATTATCATAGTTTTAATTTTTGTCCCTAAAATTGACAAAACCTAAGATAAAACATATTTAGAAACAGAATCAATGATTAATAATTACTATATGTTGAATAATAAAAAATCTGTGAGCAGATTTCAGATGAGTATGGACATTTAAAGAGATAAAAGAGCCCATAAAGCATTTAGATGAACACTAACTTAACACTAAAATTTTGAAATATTATAAGAAAGGTAAAGAACAAACAACAACATTTCAAGTGAAGATGTGCTTACCGGTTGTAAAACTGAAAGATCAGAATGCCGAGGTCTTTGGAAAGCAATTTCAGAGTTCAGTTAGTGAAGATGAAGAGGCCGGAGGTTGTATTTTAGAGAATGAGGATGGTGATTATTATTAAATGAGTTTTTATGGTAGTATAAAATATTATAGTGGTGTTTGAAAAAGTACTTATACAATTCCAACAACTATTGAAATGACATGCCATAATTAACACTTTTGTAAGAAGGTAATGATGGTTATAAACTAATATAGTGCACCAATGTTAGTTAAAGTAACTAAAGGTTTCTTGCGCAAATTAACATACATTAAACGTAAGTGTATCAATTACCGTTTTTTATTTTGTTTTAAAAATATTTAAAATTTACAGGATATAACTTATAATTATAACATTTTGGAACACAATTGACATTCAAAAGTTAAAAACATATCAATGATTTAATATAAGTTAACAATATACAACACTCATAGAAAATAATATAGACTACATATCATCAAAATATTGTCATAGTTAATACAGACAAAATAAAAATTAATAACCAAAAGCCATTAGCATTGTACTTAACAGTAACATTACAGAGAGAAACATTACATAACTGATAAAACATCCACCATAATAACATAAAACTAAACAAACGGTGAAATAAGCGATTCATAAAACAGAGCTCCCCTTACTCCACGAAAGGTATCTGCATCATCAAGATAGCCAAGTTGAACCGCATCCATAAAAACTTTAATCGTCTGTCCCCACTCTGCATTCAAGATCCATGTATGCTCGTTCAACACGTGTGCAACGTCGCACTGCTGAACATCCCCAGCTTGACGAACATGTTGGAAAGATAAGACCCTGGTCCAAATATTAGTGTCCAGTTTCCATAGATCAACACCGAAATTAGGGAATCCATTAGTAAGAAACATGTGAAGGACATTCGAAATTTTTAAAAGATGACCTTGGGCTATCCAAGACTTTTGAACATATGGAAAAGATATTTTGCTGAAAGTCTCTTGATCAACATCAAACTTCACAACAAAACTTTCACATTCGGACCAATATTTTGAAACTGTGAAAAACAAAGAAGATTTGCAAAAAGTACCACTTGACCAAACATAATCAGAGCCATTGTATTTGGTTTCAGTTAAGAAACCTATGCTTCTCCATGCCGCATATCTCCTTGAGTAGACAAAAGGACGCATTAGACCATGATCACGTTTTAGGAGTAAAATTTTGTAATCGTTGGATGAATCTACATACAATGAAGCAGCATCCAATTGGTAGTTGTAATAATTGCCAGAATGACAATTAGAAACTACCTTGTAAACTCTTGTAGTCGGATTCCACAGAATCAAAAGAGCAGTGTTTTTCTCACAACACAATAGTAAACCATTCAAACTGGATAAAACTTGTATGTCAGAAAACATTGTTTGGATAGGAAAAGGTATGATGTTAATCAAGTAAGCGTGATGTTGTCCAGAATTTGTGTTAAATATTGCAAATGATGACCCTTGATTAGTAAGAAACTTTTGCTTCTCAAACATGGACAACCGAGTAAAATGCATGGTAGCAAATTTTTGACTCGAGAGTTCGAAATACCATCTCTTGGATAAAACATTCAATCGGCCAACATCTTTCGCTGAAAGTCTTGTAAAAATCTCATAGGCCACAATCTCAAAAGGTAAATTTGCCATTACGTTAATAACTACATTTCAAAAGATAACATATGTAAATATAGATTAGACATGGTAAATAAAAGAAATGTAATCAAAACAAACATGTTAGCAACATTGACTTACATTAAGAAATCTGCAGAAATAGAACTTCGTATTGGTGCAAGCAAGATGAATAAACACAGGATACGTTGCTAAATTTCGTAAAAGAAGAGGGAAAGAAACTGTCTTGCGGTTGTAGATTAAAGATGATGATTGTACAATTTATTAAAGGATTGTAATTAGAGTAAAGATACATTTTTTAATTGTGAATATAGGTTTATATATAGATAAAATTATAGGATATGAAACGGTTTACCTTCTCAATAACCGATTATTGAAATCGTGCATGAAATCTAATTAATATTTAGAAACTAACTATCTTTAATGCACTCGGTTTATAATTAATATTAGATATTTATAGTTAGATTTACATATTTATGGTAAATATCAAATTTAATAAATAGATAAAATATATGCTCGAAATAGTGTAAACGTGGGAAATATTCGAATTTATATTACATCACACGGTTAGAGTCCCGTGTGTACACATGGCAAATCCCCAAGTCAAATGACAAAAAAATTTTATAAAGATTGTAGTATGCAAGTTTTAAGTATTGAAAGTTAGGTAATACAATTCGTATGAATTTTCATTGCATGCAAAATATCATAAATAGTAAAGCGTATGGAATCATGGTACTATAAAGTGAGGTAAGATATAATTATAGCAAAATTCTTCTTCTTTTGTTTCTTATTTATTTGAGCATTTGGTTGGTAAAAATATGACGAGCCGAATTTTCAAATGCAAGGGAATTATGGTTGTAATTTCTATTCCCCTTTACTCCTTGAATCAGTTATACTTCTTGTACCTTATCATATGCCATAAGTTGGAATACCATTAACAGAAGCCACCAAAACCAAGACACACAAAACCATATAATTTTCTCAATTTAAAGTGGATACAATAAAGAATAAAGAAACATACTATTTGATATCATTTCGTCACCCTAATAGTTAGAAATAGGAAGTCATCAAATATTAAAGATTTTAGAAATTCATATATGACCTTATATCTTACCAAATCTATGAGCTTTGAATATGTTTTTTAACATTCATAGTATCTTGTTTTGATACATTTAACTTTGTAGATATCCAAAAACTTAATATCCAATTCCATTTGGAACTGTGGTCCACGATTTCAAGAAACATATATTTACTTAATCACAAAATCGCTAACTCAGCCATAATATAATCAATCAAGCTTTCAGAAATCGTCATATTAATCCATAAACCACATAAATTAATTTCAACCATCTTAGTTAAACGATAAATATATACAACACTAAAATCATATACAAAATTGTGAAAGCTAAAATCATCTCATGTCAAACAATTAATCAAGTTTGATTAAGTTTTTATAGATAATATAAATCAAAATTACATTACAATTACAACTTTTAATAAAGTTGTTAATAACATGCATCATAAAGTACCAAATACATACCAAGAAAAACTATTAAAAGTTCATATAAAACATACTAAACTTAATCACCTTCCTCATCATCATCATCATCATCCATTTCAGAATCGGACTCCTCCTCTGCTTCCACCATTGTCGCTTCCTCTTCCAGATTCATGATTCTTAGGCGAATCATTTGTTCCAGGTTCAAACTGGCAGTGGTTCTACGCTTGTTAGACATCGGTACATTATCGAGTTCCACAAGCAAGTCATAGTCATTGCAGTTCTCAATATCATCTCTTGACATCAACCCATATTCACCACTGGAAAACAGAATACTTGCAACATTAAGATTTTTAGCAAAAAACCAACTTTGGACATGAAATACCTCCATAAGTTCATCAAACTCATCCAATTCAAAGATTTCTTCCAACTTAGCAACCAATCTGCTCTCTTCATTGCTCGGCAACCTGATGGTTCTTCCAAAGTCATACACTTCTCTTTTAAAGTCTTCATCCATTTGCATAATCGCCTTTCTTGAACCAAAAACTAATAATGTAGTGTCACTCATGTTCACAAAATACCTACGCTTGATTCTGCAGAACCTCCAACTGACAACCCTTACCATTGTTGAAATTTTTTTTTCCTTGGATTTGTGTGTGTTTAATTTGAAGAAAGTAAATATGTGATTTATATTTAGTGATTATGATTATATAGAAATATTTAAACGCGTGTAAGGGAACCGAAGTGACAACATCAATTTTCAACACTAATACTAATTAATATTTGATACCCTATTAATTGATGATCTTTTGAAAAGACTAATCGCTGCAGCCAATGCTCAAAAGTGGCGGTTATTTGAAGAAATTATATTTGGAATATTAAATGTAAACTAAAAAAGTTAATGGTTTTTGTTACCATATTAATTACTATAAGAGATTTGTTGTAATATATAAGATTTTTAATATATACGAAAGTTTACCTTAAATATAATTATTAAATTTGTATGATTTTTAATAGTAATAGAATTTTGTGTTAAAACAAAAACAATCTATATAACATTTACATTTATATGAAATCAAAGGTTGCCAAAAAAAAACGAATATGTCTTGAACTTTTTAAATGAAAACCATTACATATTATTGTGTTGGATATTTACCAAAATTTGTTTTAAATCAAAACATTTAAAAATCAACCAAATTTAATAAAAAGTCAAATGTTAACAAACAAAAAAACTTACACAGAGTAATACAGAGGCAGCAGGTACCTGTTCTAGAATCAGCAGCCAATTCAAGTAGAACTGGTTAAGTTTTTTGCAGCAAATGAATAGTAATACAGAGGCAGCAGGTACCAAGGGACGAAAGACAATATACTCTTAAAATTCAGTTCTTCACCTCTCTACCTCTTCATTTCTATAACGGTGGCTGGAAAATAAATAGCATGAATTAGTTGTGTCACACAAAGTACATAATTTAACATTGAATTACAATGTGGAGAATGATGTACTTCCAAAATGATTACCACTTACAGTGAGTCCATTCTTGGCATGGTCGTCATCAAATTTGCATTCGTGGGATGAGTCCGATCTTCTCTAACAAAGAAGCATTATTGTCCCAAGTAATTTGGTGAAGATGTGGGTTGGCAGGACAATCAAGAAATAAGCTTTTCTTTCAAATAAGTGAAAAGAAAGCATATTGATGCAACATTTTCATCCCTATATATGTGATACCTTAACAGTTTATGCATGTATAGCATCAAATATCATTCAAACTTATCTTCCACACATTTTTAAGAATTCAGAGGTCAAAAGTCAGATAATAACAGTTTTAGGCATCACCATACGAGATATTATATAAAGAATCAAAAAAACTATGGCCCAAAACATCAAGCTACCAGGCTGTGCGTTGAGCTTTTTGAATACGACTTCATAAGTTGGCTTAAGGGCATGTCTCAAATTTCTTTAAATTGTATAAATGCAGAAAGTTGACCATCCACATCACGTACATGCTAATTAGTTTCATCACCTGACAATTAATCATTTATTAATTTTACATCCAAAACTATTTGAACCAAAATGCATAGTTGTACAAAAAACGATTCACAATTAGGGCACACAAGACTAACATACATCTTCATCAAATACTGAACTTTAGTCTTATTGATATCATACACTCGAGAAAAAATGAGTAGTAATTTGTGACGGTTCTCTTTAGTAAGAGAAATATAACCCTGCATGACAACAACCATATTGTCAATACCATCATTTTAATGGCCATTTGACAGCAATAAACATGCGAAAAAAAGTTCAATGTTGTCACATGTGCAACCACAAAGTCTAAAGAATTAAATAGAAATAAATACAAACAAAAATAATAACACACTGCATAAAGCATAAACATAAAAGTATATGACCAAATGTTAAAACATAAATTATATTAATTAAAAAGTTCCTTTGAAGTTAAAAAAACTATATAATAAAGTATAGAAATACCTTATTTTCTGAAAGTAAGGTTTGAGCAGACATTGGTATAATCTTTGAAGATTCTTCATGAAACAAAATGAGTCTGACCCCTGTACCGAAAACAAAAACGTAATTAATTTATCAGCTTTTTAACAATTTAAAGCATCAAGATTAAAAGATAATCATATACATCATTATATATCAAATGAAAATGTAAAAGAAGATATTAAAAAGATTAAGATTGTAAACAATATATTGCAAATGTAATTTGCTAAAATAAATACTACTGAATAAAACATAAAACAAATCGTATCAAGTTTTTTAAAATAAACAATATGTACATTTAACCATGTAGAAATGAAGTCATGTAGATTAAAAAGGTGGAGATGTAAGTTTTATAAATTCTAAAAATCAATGTATAACTGAGATTAAGATTGTTTATATAATGAGAATTTGAAAATTTGAATTAGTTTAAATGGAAAATAGAAATTTAATAATTTTATTTAATTGATTTGCGGTTAAAAGTCGGTTATTAATGATGATTTGAATTATATTAAGGAAGTTATTAATCTAGATTGGGAGAATTAATATAAATTCGAATTTAAAAGTTTGAATTCAAAATTAAAATAAATTCAAATTTAAAATAAATTAAATTTGAAATGAAATTAAATTTGAAATTAATTTTATCCAAGAATATCTCCTCCAAAAAAGGAAATTCAATCATGGCATTAAACTTCCAATCGGATCTTACACAGATCCGTAACCAATACCCATCCAAATCCATTTTCAATTTTCGATCAAGTGTTCAAAACATTCACACATACTATGAATAACCATAATATATGTAATTCCCAAGAACATGCCAAGAACACTTGAATAACATTATTAAAACATAATGCACTCTCATCGTCTCTAATCATACTTGTTCAATCGACGGTTAGATTAGTTCAAAACACATCATATCATGCAAGCGTTATTCGCTCCTGATGAGCGCAATTTAAAAGCCAAGTCATAATCATCAAAATTATGGTAAAAAAGAACTCGAAATCTCAATCAAAATGAGCTTTACCGATATCAGTTAACCGTTATCTAATCGACTCAATTTTAATATTCTTCAAGTAAAATACACACATAATCATAAAAATTAAGGCAAAATCAAACCTGAAGAACTGGAATTGGTTTAATTTTCTAAACATATCGATACCGATCGTTCGCTGCAGCAATCGCAGCTCTCTCCTGAACCAAAAAAAAACAAATTAACAAACAAATTAACAATCAATTTCACAAGACTCCTAATAATAATAATAATAATAAAAATATGAGAGTTAAATAAATAAACAGTACCTAACGTTTTCTTCCAACCGTTAGCCATTGTTAAGGATTGTTTTACTTTTTGAGTGAAAGAACGAACATTAAAGAGGTTATTGTGAAGGTAAGAATCGACTTCTTGCAGGAGTAAAGTCGGGTCGTGTAAAAAGAAGAAATTAGGGTTGAATGTGAAGGAGAAGGAAATAGATGAATGGATGGTTAGACAGAAACAGAATCGAATAGAAGAATAATCGATGAAAAGGAAATTGAATATGTGGTTACCTGAGATGATGGATGAAGGATCGATGAAGATGGCTGAGTTAGGGTTTATGTCAAATGAGAATGAAGGTTGAATGGATTGTTATATTCGATGGTTAAAATCCAAAAAAAAAGAACAATATATACCCGGGTTTTAGGGTCCGAAACCCGGGTCATGGATCGGGTATTAGGAACCATACCCAAGTTAAATGGGTTAGAAAATACTGAGGTGGACACCCTAGAATGGTGACACCTCACCCCTAGTTACTCCTTTATTATATGTATAGATTTCTCCTGACATATTTTATGATTAGGATTTAGTACACACTACCATAATCTTGATAACTTC
Source organism: Ambrosia artemisiifolia (assembly GCA_032199755.1). Lineage (NCBI taxonomy): Eukaryota > Viridiplantae > Streptophyta > Magnoliopsida > Asterales > Asteraceae > Ambrosia > Ambrosia artemisiifolia. Next base: position 24,051,426 of record CM063526.1, read on the forward strand.
AAATATTCTCCTAACAATGAGAAAACAGCTTGGCCATTTTGCAATGAAAGGGACAATTCAAATGCCTAAAATGGTGATGCACCGAAACCGAAACCGTAGAAACCGCGAATAAGACAGTGAAAATAAAAGAAAGGTCCAAATAGCTATCTATAAAAAGGGGAAAGAATAAATCAGTAGAAACCGCAAATAAGAGAAAAAATGTAACAAGAAAAAAAAAACCAAGTTGAAGTGAACATGAAATTTTAAACTTTAAAGTTTAAGAAGAAATGCATACATGCAATTTTTTTCTTAGACCATGGGGCATTATTTCTGGCACCTGGTTGAACTCCCAAAGTTTGTATTTTTTTGACATACCCCGACGAGGGTGTGTCATGGATTAACTGTAGGTTTTTGGGGGTGAAAAATTTAAGGTCTCTCTTTATGATTGGTCCACGTGACAGCTGAGCCAGCATGAGGCGTTAATTCAAAATGAGGTGTAGTGGAAGAGGGAAAACATTGGGGCGCTATTATAAAAGAAAAATAAAAAAAATAAACAACAACAACAAACATCATAGCCATCTCACCATCACCATCTTCTTCTTCATCTCTCTCATCACCACCATCTACACACCAAACATCACAGCCATCATCACCACCAAACATCACAGCCATCATCACCACCACCGTACCACCGTACTTCACCACCACATACACCATCTTCACCACGGTACATCACCACCACCGTCCACCATCATCACCACCACGGCTTCTTCGTTCTAGAGAGAGAAACATAAGAGAAGAGAGAGATGAAGTGTCACAAATTTATTGGTTTCATAATTTGCATTCGAGCGTTAGTGTTTTAACGCTCCGACCCTATTTTCACCTTTAGCACCCCACCGTAACGGTTTCCAGTCGCGAATTTCAATTTAGCGTTGCACATCACGCTCGACTACGCATGGTCTTAAACTATCTTCATACCCGATCTCATACAGCAATACCTGTCATATCAACATGGCCGTCTTTTAAGGAGTGGTGGTGTGGTGGTTGGACTATGGGCCTAATTTCTAGACACATTTTAAATATATATTAAAGTTATAATCCATTTAGCCTGAAAATTTTGTTAGTTTGTAACAGTCTCATTATAACTCTAAAGTCCAAAACTCAAACCTTAGGCTATTAGCCCACTTAAGTAACTTAACCATTAATCCATTAGCCAATACCCACAAAGCTTTAACTCACTTAAGTTAAAAAAAAAGGCTTTGCGAATTGCGATGATAGCTATCAGGAACGAAATATTGGATAATATAAACTGTGAAGAGCTGATCCATCAATTTGATATTATTTTAATCGTTGTTTAAAAATGATTTATTTGTTTTGTTAAGGTCTAAGACTAAGGGGCATCGATAGCATCTACTACACCAGGAATATCAATGAATCTAATTATTGCAATTGCTCAAGATACCCTTTTTTAGTTTCTAGGATCTATTTCTTAGTTCAAGATCCCCCTTACTAACTGGAATCAAAGAATTAATAGATATGTCTGTCCAAAATGGTAATGGGCTTGGGTTATGAACTTATAATCTATAATCTGATAATCAAGTTGATTCTATGATTATAAGTACATTTCATACCAGACCAAACCGGAATAGAGTTATATACATTCTCATTGTGAGAAGGGGTCGTTTAAGCGTATCTAAATAGATACTATGTTTACATATGGATCCCTACGCGGCTCAGCCCGAACAACTAAATTTTTAGACTCGACCCTGCATATCAACGCATACTAGATACTTTTTATTCACCAGGTTCGGGTGCTTTATTCCTAAGAGGGATCGGTTGGGTGTGTTTGTGTATGTGTTCAAGTACAAGAGGAAAATGTATTTCTTTTACACTAACTAAACATGAAAATTTGACGTCCATCTACTCTACGGACCTTAGATGTTATAGATGAATGAAAACGCAATGTCGTTACGAAAAGTGTGGACAAAAACTGTAAGGCTGAGTGATGCAGAATGGAGTAGGGGTGTAAATGACATGTAGTGGCTTAAGTGCTACTTGAGATCAGCTCGGTAAAAAGCTCGAACGAAGCCCGAGCCCTAGTTCGAGCCTTAAGTATTACTCGTTTAGTGATCGAACCCGAGCTTGAGTCTTACATACAAAGCTCATTTAGGTTCGAGTCAGGATATGGTTGTGGTTGTAAAGGGTAGTGGCGGCAGTGGTGATTGTGGTTCAGTGGTTCGATGGGTTCAGGTGGTAGTCCGATGACGTGAGGGTTGGTCCGATTTGGGTCTGGTTCGTCGGTCCGATTGGGTTGGGTTTTGGTCCGGTTGTTCGGGTCTGTTGTGGTGACCGATTGGGGCTGAAGGGTTGGCCGAGATGGTGGTGTTGGCTTCGGTCGCGTGTCGCAGCTCGGGTTCAAATCTGGTTCAGCTTTGGGTTCATTTTTGGGTTGGTTTGGCTCGGGTCAAGGTCTGGTCAGCTTCGGTTCAGGTTTTGGTTCTTGGTTCGAGTCTGGTTTGAGAAGGGTTTAAGTTCAAGTCAAAGTTCGACAGTCTTGGTCAACGAGTCAGATCTGTTCGGGTTCGGTTAGGGTGTCAGTCGCGGTTACGGTCAGCTCGGGTCAGAATCTTGCGGGCCAGATTTTGGGTTACGCGTGTTAGAAAACTTACATTGTAATCGCCGCACGCCTTTGTTACATGAAGCTCACATGTATCAGAATCTCCGTACTTGCTGCAACAAAATCTAAAAGAAAATGGAATCATAGAAAAAGGAACCGGGCTTGTGTTTGACACAATTCCCTTAAACAGATTCGTCGTCTGTTCCCAGGGTACACCGGTTCAACAGTGCGGCGCGGTGAACTGCGGACTATCCCACTTGCCTGAAAGATAACCGGACTTCGATTGAGTTTGTTCTCTACATATATGTGTGTGTATGCATCTCTTTTCTACATGTCCAAATGAAGCACAAAGCCTTCCATTATATAAGAACATGGATGTATGAAAAGTCTTCTTAATTAGAGACTTAATTTGAGACATAAAGACTCTCATTAAGTGACATAAACTCTCTAATTAAAAGAAATAAAGACCTCTAATCAAAGACATAAAACTCAAGAGTTTTAGTCTTTAATTCACCACATTAAGGTCTTATTAATAATTATAATTTATCAAATTATAATTTCAATAAAATCCATTCACATATTTCCAACAATCCCCCACATGAATGGAGATTATTCAAAACACACAAAAGTTTCAACAAACCCCCCACATGAACGGGAGTCATACTCAGAAACAATCTCATTCCGATTAAATTTCAACAGTTGAGTTTTGCATACGATAGGTAGGTGTGACCCTTTGAACCTTCGCTTATGAAACGCACTTAGCCCACTGGCTCTGAGTAGAACGCGATGTCTTTGAACTCGTCTGCCGTTTGTGTGGACGACAATACGCTTCACACAAAACTCTCCTTGACAACGTCAAGTCCTCATTGTTGTGTCCGTTATGGTCATGGACACGTGCCTGGTTCTGCGAGAGCTCTTAAGTATTGTGCCCCAACAATACCTTTCGAAGCGACCCCACTTCTCTCTCACATAGGTGATCTACTGGGACTAGTTACCTCAGTCAAATCATTAAAAGCCATAAGCTTAACCTCAACCTTGTCACTTTTTAGGAATGGACTAGGAAGCTTATTAAATTTATAGTAAGCTCCCTTTTTCAAAACGTGGGGTTTCCACCAACTCTCCCCCACAGTGACCTTCGCCAGTTCATACAATTAGGTTGTCCTATTGAACTCAGATCTTGGGATCTCCAGTCAGCTGAGTTAGGTTTCCTTCGCATAAACCTAGCCTTTCATGGGCTTTAGCCCCATTCCTATTGACGACTTCTGAACTAACTCTCTGCTTAAGCCTTTTGTTAGCGGATCCGCGATGTTATCCTTTGACTTCACATAGTCAATAGTGATAACTCTTATAGAGATTAGTTGTCGTACCGATCATGCCTACGTCTTATATACCTATTCTTACTGATACACATTGTGATATGAGCTCTGCCAATTACCGATTGACTATCACAGCGTATGCATTAGGCCAATGCCGGCTTCGGCCACCTAGGTATATCCTTAACAAATTGACGTAGCCATTTTGTCTATTCATCCTCTAAAGCGATGAATTTTGATTCCATCATGGATCTAGCAATAATCATTTGCTTAGATGATTTCCATGTTATCGCAGCACCTCCAAGTGTGAACAATTACCCACTTGTTGCCTTGGAATCATTCGTGTAAGATATCCAATTCGCATCATAATAACCCTCAACAACTGTTGGATATCTTTTATATTGCAGCCCATAGTTTCGTATGTATCCTAATTACCAAAGCACCTGTGTCACGTAATTCCAATGAATTGAACTTAGGTTGCTCGTGTATCTACTTAGCTTGCTTGCTAAGTCTGGTCTGATACAACTCATAAGATATATCAGGCTGCCAATAATTCTTGAGTACTCTAATTGGTTAACAGGCTCACCTCGATTCTTAGCTAGACATTGACTCGTGTCAATGAAATTTCTAGCTACATTAGAGTTATTTTTATTGAACTTCTCAAGAATTTTGTCCACATAATAGGACTGACTTATAACAAGTCTGTTCTAGGTTTGTGTGATTTGTACATCCCAAAATCACATCCGTTCATATCAAACCTTCTATTTTCAAATGCAAGTCACCTCCACACTTGTTATTGGATAACTATCAAATGGGGTGATGAAAGTTTCTTCCTTTCATATGTCGCTTAACACTTCTCAAGTACCATTTTTACATTCCTACGGATTGTTTCTTAAATGGCTCTTCCCCCCACATTGCTTGCACTTTGATTAAGTTTGAGTAATATCACTCATGATGACTTAAGACACCCGTGATAAGATAGTGACTATCTATATCTTTGTGTTATTGGGGTCATCCATTATATTACTCAACCCATATTACTCACACGAACCGTTTTCTGTGCTATATGAGTTCTCATATTCAGCTAAATAGTATCATAACCAATGAACTATTTATTCGGTCCTTTCGAGTCATCCTTTTAAATGAATTATATATTTGCTTTTACAAAATTCATTATTATGTCGTCACATATGTTTGAATGTTCAAAGTTAATTTATTCTCCGTGGAGCATCTAAATTAACAAGTATTAGTCTAGCATGCTTTAGACTACGAATACTTAGCATGTGAACAGAAGATGCCTCTTTCTGATTCTTCACAGCCTTAAGAGATAACTCACTATCTCTTCCTAACATTCACGTCTTAGTTTAGACACAAAATGAGATTTTGTTTACCATTCCAAAACTTTGGTTTAAAGAATGCTTCAAAACCATAATTAATTCCATCCATTAGGATCAAGACTCATTTTCCTTTAATTTCCAAGGCTTCACCATTGACTCTTTAGGACTTAAACATAAGTCTTAATATAAGTCACTTTGATGAACATATTCATCATCAACAAGTCAATTAGATTGACACTCAACGACATGACATGACATTCACATATCCCTAAGTGATATGTATATATTTGTTGAACTTATTTATTGGGTGACTCTCCCAAAATATATCACGAATCCTTCATATAGTTCAACCAACATTGATGGTTTGTAGAAATTCTACACGTCCATCACTATTCTAAGTCTTTTAAAATAAATCTTGAAATATTTATCAAAGACTTATGAATAATAACATATATTTCTATCATATGTTATAGTCATCAAAACTGCATTTTTGCATTTCTACGTAAATGCTCTCAACATTAGATGACATATCTCGTTTTCGTGCATTAACTTCAATACACTTGTCACGTTGATCATGGTTATCTCAATGGGGATGGATGAAGAGTTTTTTTCTTCTTAGTCATTTAATTAGAGACTTAAGACTCTAATTAAGACTCTAATAAAACCTCATCAAATGGCATTAAGAACTCTACTCAAGAGTTTCACCATGTGAAATAAAACCTCATCAAATGGCATTAAAAACTCTACTCAAGAGTTTCAATTATACACTTAATTTAGTCTTAAAACTATAATCAAGTGTCATAAATAAATTAACTCTACTAAAGAGTTTTTTCTTTAATTCACCACATGAAGAGTTTTACCAATTAATAATTATAATTTACCAAATTATAATTTCAATATAATCCAAAATATATATAAGATATTACATATATCTTTAACCGGATTCATATAAGGATATATAAACATCAAATCTCAAAGTGTTAATCTCTTTAACACTTTATCGTTCGACGAAATGATAACAATTATATCGTCTCATGGCATGTTTCGAGGTACTCCCTCAATACACTGTTCAAAACAACAACGTTGTTTATACTTAACTACTCACAAGTAGTCGAACAAGTAAATATGTCCAAAACAACATAAGTTGTTTTACACTAAATAGTCTCTCTAGACTATTATATGGTTCAAGTCATCATACTTCTCATACAAGTATCAAACCATATATAATTTGCAAAAGACATGTTTTATTCAGACAAAACATTTCTGCTTTTACAAGTATTTTCCATAAACTATACATATTTATGTTTTGATTACACATCAAAACCATAAACTCTAATATAGTTTTATTATTTAAACCATTCCTAACTCACTTGTTAGAGTATATGGTTTTCATGATTAACCATTTCTAGTTCGCTCATTAGAAACTATACGTGTACCATATAAACATATACGGTTTCAAATTTAACCATTTCTAACATACTTGTTAGACTGTAAACGATTACACGTTTCATCATATATAGTTTGGTTATATCAAATAAACCTTTTTTTTCTAACACACCCGTTAGAAATAAATGATTACCAAAATCATTTTAAAGGTCATTGGTTTATATTCTCAACCGTTTCTAACCTACTTGTTAGAAATACACGATTATGACAATCGTTTTAGACCTTGTTAGTTTATATAGAATAAACCGTTTCTAACACCCTCGTTAGAAAATTAAACCATCTACATAAATGGTATTAACTTTGGATTTTCCAAAATATGCTCGTTTCAAACTTACTCGTTAGAAACAGTCAAATTAACCAAACCGGTTTAATGTTGGAAAAGGTTGAAACACCCAATTCTCCATAAACCCATGAGTTGAAACATTCCATTAAAACATTTAAGAATATTTGACCCAACTTAATGGTATTCTTATTATTTTTAAGTTTCAACTTTGAAGTTTTAATTAGTATTCTTACTAATACCTTCAATAAAACAAAATAAGTTTATAACTTTTTTATTTTCACAAAATTTTCAAAGTACAAATTTCCAACACTTTTGTCTATTTTGTACAATAATCTTTTCTAACACACTTGTTAGAAAATATAAACATCTTATTTTGTCTTTACAAAATCATCAATCTCTAACAAGCCCGTTAGAGAAATCAATATATAAGTTTACAAATTAAACTTACTATTTTCTAAAGAATAATTTCTAATACGCTTTATTAGAAATGTTTCATGACACGTTATTCTTTCAACGTCGTCGATTCTAACACGCTTGTTAGAAATACATGTTTCAAACCTTATATTTTGAAACCCTTTATTTCCAATACTCTTATTAGAAATGTTTCATGACACGTTATTCTTTCAACGTCGTCGATTCTAATACGCTTGTTAGAAATACATGTTTCAAAACCTTATATTTTGAAACCCTTTATTTTCTAATACTCTTATTAGAAAATGTATACATTTCAAATACTTTGAAATTATCTTTCTAATACGCTTACTAGAAAGAAAACATGATCAACCAAGTTTACATGGGTTTTCAACTAATATGTCTTTTCTAATACTATCATTAGAAATTCAATATTTCAAAAAAAATGTTTAAACACATATTAGAAATGTTAATAGTCCGGTTTATCTAAACAAAACTCAAAACCCATGAATCCGAAGATTAAATCAAAAAATTCATTTTGTCAAACAAACTTTCGGATTAAAGATTGCATTCTCATCATGAATGTAATCCAATTCGATGTACCAAAAGAAAACATGTACAAACTTTCGCGAACTCAAATTCCTTAGGAAGAACACGAAAGTTTGTTCACTAATCTGTTTAAGTTTGTTAGAAAACTTACATTGTAATCGCCGCACGCCTTTGTTACATGAAGCTCACATGTATCAGAATCTCCGTACTTGCTGCAACAAAATCTAAAAGAAAATGGAATCATAGAAAAAGGAACCGGGCTTGTGTTTGACACAATTCCCTTAAACAGATTCGTCGTCTGTTCCCAGGGTACACCGGTTCAACAGTGCGGCGCGGTGCACTGCGGACTATCCCACTTGCCTGAAAGATAACCGGACTTCGATTGAGTTTGTTCTCTACATATATGTGTGTGTATGCATCTCTTTTCTACATGTCCAAATGAAGCACAAAGCCTTCCATTATATAAGAACATGGATGTATGAAAAGTCTTCTTAATTAGAGACTTAATTTGAGACATAAAGACTCTCATTAAGTGACATAAACTCTCTAATTAAAAGAAATAAAGACCTCTAATCAAAGACATAAAACTCAAGAGTTTTAGTCTTTAATTCACCACATTAAGGTCTTATTAATAATTATAATTTATCAAATTATAATTTCAATAAAATCCATTCACATATTTCCAACAACGCGCGTGTGTTTCGGTATACTTTAAATTGTATTTATTATTATTTATATATTTATAAATATTGTGTATTTGTAAATATTATATATTTATGAATATTAGATATTTATAAATATATCGGTATGGACGAACTAGTTTTGACTCGCGAACGGACCGAATAATAATAAACAGTAACTTTATAAACGAACGATTTGGTATACGATTAACTTGATGTGACTTATGGTTTCGAACTCGGACTAAATATAATTGGACTATATTGTTGGACTAAATTATATATATATTTTGGTATATATATATTCATAGGATCAAGTATAGATAGATGTCGGAACGTATAGTCTCGTGAATCGGAAATGTGGATTAAAGGATTTGATAACTTGTGTTTGTAAGTTGATTTTGGGGAAAATTGTAGACAACGGGTGTTGTCTGGTTGGTACAAAAACAGAGGAAACTCTGCCCGAATTTTTACAAACTCAAAGCGTAACGAACTGCTATTATTTCTATAAGTAAATTCTCCTAAGTGTTTGGACAAGTGTATTATATACAAAATCAAAATGTTTTCAAAGACTAACTATTTGTGACAATAAAGATGGTTTTCAAACAATATTTGAGGTAAAGTAACAATTGTTATTACTCGGTTTTAATAACTAAACATGTATTTCTTAAAGAGCATTTTTCCTAAAAGTAAGTATACTTGACACACATTTATACGGATTACGAGACGAGCTAGGATTCAGGATAATTATACGTTTCAGGGTGTTAGTCCAACTTGGTTACATACGGATAGCGACAAGTGTGCAACTTGGGTGCCATGTAATACGTGAATTAAGATAAGTCATGATCGGTTCGTCGAGTTGAAACGTTTTGAGACTCGTGTTGGTTAATAAGCTAGGCTTATGTGTGATAGACTGTTAAGGTGTCCTTTGTTGGTAATTAGGGCACGAGGAAGTCGGTCGAGGTTTCAGGCTTGTTTGCTAGCTTAGCATGGACATTAAGGTGAGTTCATACCCCACTCTTTACTGTTTTTGTAAATGTTTTCGGGGGGAAGACATGCTTCTGTTATGAAAAACTGAGGAACTCAAAGCGAACAAAGTTTTGGAAAATGAAACGGGTTGCGTGAGTTTACGGCCCCACTTTACTTGGTTTTCACTTTTGGGGGAGAAAACATGTGTTAAACAACTATTTGGTAACAACTGTCATACTATGGGTTTTCAAACGGATTACTATACGATCTTTGGAAGTCCCGGGGGGAAACCATGAATGTGCTGGTTTGCACAACGGGGAAATGTGAATAGCGCTATTGGGAGTGACCAACCCCACCCGTCGGCATGGAGCGCCGGGCGGGTGCATATTGTCTCAAACAGGAACAGGTTTACTATTCGGGCACAACATCTGGTTTGCGAGTTAGTAATGGTTTTCCAATCGTAGTAGTAATGGAACATGCGCCTAGCTAGCGTACTTTGGTTTACATTTTACATAGTATGGACAGGGTGAACATGGTAACACTTTTGGAACTTGGTAATGTTTGATAACATTTTGCAAAACTTATGAACTCACCAACTTTATGTTGACTTTTTAAGTATGTCTTTCAGGTTTAAACTATGGTAACGGCACGGTTGGAGTAGGTGACAGTTGGGATCGGGAATCCTAGAGGGTTAGCAATGGCGTTCAGGAAACAAGAGTCTTAGATGCATCTTTCCGCTGCGTTGGCAAAGGCACCAAACGTCACAACCGACCAGGGGAAAAGTCGGGGTGTGACAGTTTGGTATCAGAGCCAGGTTTTAGCGAATTAGGTGTCTGGGTAGATATCTAGGCTTTAACCTGAGGTTGTTTCGAGATAGGGACCAAAATTTCTAAGACGTAATATTTAGCATGAACGCCTAGGAACTGAAATTCCAACCGTTGCCAAGTGTGTTACATGACTATTAGTGTATTTAATTACACTAGCTCAGCGTACGTTTTTTTGTCGAAAGGAACATTTGTTTTCTTATGTGAATTGGAAGTCAGAATTTTCTATAATGGTATATAGAAAGGGTAATAGCACGTGATGGCTAGGTGTACTTCACGGGTGACTGGTGAGTCATCGCACTAGATATCAGAGTGGTTATTCACATAGAGTAGCTGAGTCATTGTTTCTTGGTATGAGAAACAATTTACTTGTTTATATACTGTGTGTATTTATGTAAAGTATATATAGTACATATCGCCAATGGTTGTCGACTCAATCTTGGACGTATTGGGAACTCACACATGTGTCACGTTTGTTGGACGAGTTTTGCCAATGATGTTGCGAAGCTGGAATGCAGTCGGGAGAAGCACTCGGAAAGGTGGCGCACACGACAAACATTATATTATGTGATATATACGTGCTATTATGTAAATGTGACGCTTGCTTGTGATACAACTCATGATGGAGGTTAATAGGATGATCTTGTGAGGTAAATTTTCGATAACGTAGACGTCACGTTATCGCAAATCTACAGGCACTTGGTAGTTCTAAGAATTTCTATCGTGAGGGTATCTATATTGTTATGTGTTGTTGTAAGTATTTATATTTATATATATATATATAAATAATGGATAAGTGTTGATCATTCTTTTGTTGTTGCGGACGTGATTGCCAATTCTCCCCTGTTCGTGTCATTTGTGACTTCGCTTTTCTTGAACCAGTTTAAGATCTTGATGATCTTGTCCCTTGAACTTCTAAGGTTCTTGTTTTAGAACCTAGTTATACCTTTTGGGTATGATTCACTTCTCTCTTCTTTTGTGTTTGTGGCCTTCAACATTCAATCGTAAAGGAATCTAATTTTTGTTGATTCCTTATTCTTTTCACAGAACTAGACACGTCTTTTGTACACACGTGTCAACTATTGTATGCTTGGATTCTTTAAGCTTGTGAAGGTCCATTGTAGGGCTTCACATCGAACAACCGTTTCATTTATGATTTGTTTATCATTACGTTGCTCGTAATGCTTGTTTCCTAGTCTTGATATGTCAGGCCGTTGTGGGCAATGAATCTTTTGATACTTCGTCGATGAGTTTCTTTAGAGTCGACACTTCAGTTAAATCGAATTGTTGGAATTTGATACAGCACCTTGTGGTGAACATTCATTCGACTAGTGATAGTGGATGGTTTTATTTGGCTTGCCTCATTTTCATCAGTTTGTTTGTTATTGTCTTAAATCGAGACACGCCTTGCGGTGTGTAATGAAAGGTTGGCGTACTAGTTGCTTCGTTTTGATGTTGTTGTAGGCATGGATTGGTTGTCTTTGTATCGCGCTGAGATTGTTTGCTACGACAAGGTTATTCGGATTCCTCTCCCTGATGGAGAATTTCTTTCTGTGTACGGTATCAAGAGCGGTGCTCCGCTAAGTCTCATCTCCAGCATGAAAGCCCTTAAGTATCTTCGGAAGGGTTATTCGGCCAATTACAGAGAGTTGAACAAAGTGACCATCAAGAACCGTTATCCTTTTCCCTGTATTGATGATCTATTCGATCAACTCCAGGGTTCTAGCTACTACTCTAAGATTGATTTAAGGTCCGGTTATCACCAGTTACGCGTAAGGGAAGCTGACGTTGCAAAGACTGCCTTTCGGACACGTTATGGCCATTTTGAGTTCTTGGTCATGCCTTTCGGTCTCACTAACACACCGGCGGTTTTCATGGATTTGATGAACCGCGTTTGCAAACCGTATCTTGGCAAGTTCGTCATCGTGTTTATTGATGACATCCTGATTTACTCCAAGAACAAGGTCGAACACGAGGAACACCTGCGTTTGGTTTTGGAACTTTTGCGACGGGAACAACTTTACGCTAAGTTCTCAAAGTGTGACTTTTGGTTACGCGAAGTTCAATTCCTAGGACATGTGGTTAATGAACTAGGAATTCATGTCGATCCAGCTAAGATCGAAGCGATCAAGGACTGGGAAGCACCAAAGACGCCAACTGAGGTGCGGCAATTCCTAGGCCTTGCGGGCTATTATCGTCGTTTCATTAAGGGGTTTTCGAAGATCGCTCAACCCCTCACCACTCTTACTCAGAAGGATAGAAAATTCGACTGGGGTGAACCACAAGAGTCAGCATTCCAAGAACTGAAGTCTAAACTTTGTTCTGCTCCTATTCTGTCCTTGCCTGAAGGCACTGATGATTTCGTTGTTTACTGTGATGCTTCTATTCGTGGTCTCGGTTGCGTGTTGATGCAAAGCGAGAAAGTAATTGCATATGCTTCTCGTCAACTCAAGGTGCACGAGAGGAACTACACCACCCATGACTTGGAGTTGGGTGCAGTGGTATTTGCGTTGAAAATTTGGGGACATTACTTGTACGGTACTAAATGCAACATCTACACCGATCACAAGAGTCTCCAACATATTTTCGACCAACAATATCTGAACATACGACAGCGTCGTTGGGTTGAACTCCTGAACGACTATGATTGCGCCATTAAGTACCATCCTGGCAAGGCGAATGTGGTGGCAGACGCCTTGAGCAGGAAGGAATCAACAAACCCTCGTCGCGTTCGGGCGTTGCAGCTCACCATCCATTCCTCTCTACCTGACCAACTCCGTTCTGCTCAATTAGAAGCTTTGAAGGAGGAAAACCTTAAAGCTGAGACTATGCACGGTGCCGACAAGCACCTCGAGCGAAGGCCTGATGGCCTGCACTACTTCGCAGAACGCATATGGGTTCCTTTATTCGGGGGACTTCGGGAGCTTGTCTTAGATGAGGCTCACAAATCCCGGTATTCCATTCATCCTGGTTCGGATAAGATGTACCAAGATTTAAAGGTGCTCTACTGGTGGCCAAACATGAGATCGGATATAGCCTCATACGTGAGCAAATGCTTGACCTGTGCTAAGGTCAAGGTGGAATACCAGAAACCGTCGGGTCTCTTGCAACAACCTGAAATTCCAGAGTGGAAATGGGAACGGATTACAATGGACTTTGTCACGAAACTACCTAAGACACCGAGCGGGTGTGATAAGATATGGGTGATTGTTGATCGGTTGACGAAATCAGCCCATTTTCTCGCCATTAAGGAGACCGACACCATGGATCGTTTGGCTCGTCTTTATCTGAAGGAAGTTGTTTCTAAGCACGGGGTGCCGGTTTCTATCATTTCGGATCGTGACTCCCACTTTACTTCTCACTTCTGGAAGTCTTTGCACAAGGCTTTGGGTACCCAGCTAGACATGAGTACAGCTTATCACCCACAGACTGACGGTCAGAGTGAACGCACGATTCATACCCTAGAAGACATGCTTCGGGCATGTGTGATCGATTTTGGCAAAAGTTGGGAAGCTCATCTACCGTTAGTAGAATTCTCTTACAACAACAGTTACCACACGGGCATCAAGGCAGCTCCGTTCGAAGCACTGTACGGGCGGAAATGCCGGTCCCCTCTTTGTTGGGCTGAGGTGGGTGAGAGTCAACTCACTGGGCCTGAGTTAGTGTACGAAACTTCGGAAAAGATCGTACAGATTCGTAACCGGTTGGCAGCGGCACGGGATCGGCAAAAGAGTTATACCGATCAGCGTCGCAAGCCATTAGAAATTCCAAGTTGATGACAAAGTACTTCTGAAAGTTTCACCGTGGAAGGGCGTCATACGCTTTGGGAAGCGTGGCAAACTTAACCCTCGGTATGTCGGACCATTTACGATCCTGGAACGGATTGGACCGGTGGCATATCGACTTGATTTACCGACGGAGCTCGGCAACGTACATAACGTCTTCCATGTGTCTAACTTAAAGAAGTGTCTGGCTGACGAGTCTCTTATTTTTCCACTGGAAGAGATCAAGGTTGATGATCGTCTTCGGATTGTGGAGGAACCTGTTGAGATTCTTGATTACAAGATTCGTAGCCTACGTCATAGCAAAATTCGCATTGTTAAGGTTCGCCGGAACTCGAACCGGGGACCAGAGTACACTTGGGAACGGGAGGATCAGATGAAGTCTAAGTATCCTCATCTTTTTCCTAAGGAAGCATTCGAATCGAGATGTGTTACCACTGCAGCTGAATGAATCTCGGGGCGAGATTCCTTTTTAACGTGGGGATGATGTGACAACTCGGGTAAATCTCTCTCTTGGTTTCTATCTTTTGTTTGTTTCTTTTGTTACTCCTTTTGGTACTTGTGCAATTTTCGGGACGAAAATTCTTTTAACGTGGGGATGATGTGACACCCGGCAATTTCCGATCTACACTGACGTGATTTTTATGATTTAAAAATAAATATTTATTTCAAATATTGCTAATTACTAAGTTTCGGAAGTTTACTGACCGTTTTTACAATCCAAACTACGACCGATCTAATTAACGCGATTTAAACGCGTGTTCTGAAAACACGTGTCGGACATCGAAATTATTTATATTCAAGCTCGGTTTTGTTTTTCGAACAAAACCGACTACTTTTTATAATTAATTATGGAGCCTAAATAGAAACCGAGACGTTTTACGTTTAATAGGGTTCGTATACGCGATATAACCTACCAACCCTAACCCTACCTATAAAACCAACATAATCCTCTCATCATCTTCATTTTCCCAGCCGCTATACACCCTCTCTCTCTCTAGAATCACTGCAGCTCCCTCTCTCTCTAACCCATCTCTCTCGCAACTCTCTCTCTCGTCCCTTTTTAGTTGCAGCCGGCCACCACCCACCTCATGGTGGTGGCGGTGCTCGTATCTCCAGGCAAACAGAAGGCAGGGGTGGCAGTGGTGGTTAGCAGAGGTGGCGCTTGGTGGTGGTTCGAGTGGTTTGTGTTGGTTCGGGTGGCTGATGGTGGTTAGGAAGAGGATGGCGGCGAGGCAGGTGATGTTCGGCCCAGGTTCAGGTCTGGTAGGGCCCGGGTTCGAGTCAGGATATGGTTGTGGTTGTAAAGGGTAGTGGCGGCAGTGGTGATTGTGGTTCAGTGGTTCGATGGGTTCAGGTGGTAGTCCGATGACGTGAGGGTTGGTCCGATTTGGGTCTGGTTCGTCGGTCCGATTGGGTTGGGTTTTGGTCCGGTTGTTCGGGTCTGTTGTGGTGACCGATTGGGGCTGAAGGGTTGGCCGAGATGGTGGTGTTGGCTTCGGTCGCGTGTCGCAGCTCGGGTTCAAATCTGGTTCAGCTTTGGGTTCATTTTTGGGTTGGTTTGGCTCGGGTCAAGGTCTGGTCAGCTTCGGTTCAGGTTTTGGTTCTTGGTTCGAGTCTGGTTTGAGAAGGGTTTAAGTTCAAGTCAAAGTTCGACAGTCTTGGTCAACGAGTCAGATCTGTTCGGGTTCGGTTCGGGTGTCAGTCGCGGTTACGGTCAGCTCGGGTCAGAATCTTGCGGGCCAGATTTCGGGTTACGCGCATGTGTTTCGGTATACTTTAAATTGTATTTATTATTATTTATATATTTATAAATATTGTGTATTTGTAAATATTATATATTTATGAATATTAGATATTTATAAATATATCGGTATGGACGAACTAGTTTTGACTCGCGAACGGACCGAATAATAATAAACAGTAACTTTATAAACGAACGATTTGGTAAACGATTAACTTGATGTGACTTATGGTTTCGAACTCGGACTAAATATAATTGGACTATATTGTTGGACTATATTATATATATATTTTGGTATATATATATTCATAGGATCAAGTATAGATAGATGTCGGAACGTATAGTCTCGTGAATCGGAAATGTGGATTAAAGGATTTGATAACTTGTGTTTGTAAGTTGATTTTGGGGAAAATTGTAGACAACGGGTGTTGTCTGGTTGGTACAAAAACAGAGGAAACTCTGCCCGAATTTTTACAAACTCAAAGCGTAACGAACTGCTATTATTTATATAAGTAAATTCTCCTAAGTGTTTGGACAAGTGTATTATATACAAAATCAAAATGTTTTCAAAGACTAACTATTTGTGACAATAAAGATGGTTTTCAAACAATATTTGAGGTAAAGTAACAATTGTTATTAATCGGTTTTAATAACTAAACATGTATTTCTTAAAGAGCATTTTTCCTAAAAGTAAGTATACTGGACACACATTTATACGGATTACGAGACGAGCTAGGATTCAGGATAATTATACGTTTCAGGGTGTTAGTCCAACTTGGTTACATACGGATAGCGACAAGTGTGCAACTTGGGTGCCATGTAATACGTGAATTAAGATAAGTCATGATCGGTTCGTCGAGTTGAAACGTTTTGAGACTCGTGTTGGTTAATAAGCTAGGCTTATGTGTGATAGACTGTTAAGGTGTCCTTTGTTGGTAATTAGGGCACGAGGAAGTCGGTCGAGGTTTCAGGCTTGTTTGCTAGCTTAGCATGGACATTAAGGTGAGTTCATACCCCACTCTTTACTGTTTTTGTAAATGTTTTCGGGGGGAAGACATGCTTCTGTTATGAAAAACTGAGGAACTCAAAGCGAACAAAGTTTTGGAAAATGAAACGGGTTGCGTGAGTTTACGGCCCCACTTTACTTGGTTTTCACTTTTGGGGGAGAAAACATGTGTTAAACAACTATTTGGTAACAACTGTCATACTATGGGTTTTCAAACGGATTACTATACGATCTTTGGAAGTCCCGGGGGGAAACCATGAATGTGCTGGTTTGCACAATGGGGAAATGTGAATAGCGCTATTGGGAGTGACCAACCCCACCCGTCGGCATGGAGCGCCGGGCGGGTGCATATTGTCTCAAACAGGAACAGGTTTACTATTCGGGCACAACATCTGGTTTGCGAGTTAGTAATGGTTTTCCAATCGTAGTAGTAATGGAACATGCGCCTAGCTAGCGTACTTTGGTTTACATTTTACATAGTATGGACAGGGTGAACATGGTAACACTTTTGGAACTTGGTAATGTTTGATAACATTTTGCAAAACTTATGAACTCACCAACTTTATGTTGACTTTTTAAGTATGTCTTTCAGGTTTAAACTATGGTAACGACACGGTTGGAGTAGGTGGCAGTTGGGATCGGGAATCCTAGAGGGTTAGCAATGGCGTTCAGGAAACAAGAGTCTTAGATGCATCTTTCCGCTGCGTTGGCAAAGGCACCAAACGTCACAACCGACCAGGGGAAAAGTCGGGGTGTGACACAAAAGAGCATGACGAGCCGAGCTCGAGCCTAGTCATGCTCGGGCTCGGCTCGGCCCGTCTACCCCCTAGAATGGAGCCCCCAGGGCTTCATTACGTCTCCTCAGCTCCACGCCATTAAGGGGCTTTATTTTTTCCTTCAAATGGTGCCCAAGAAATGGAATGGTACCCCTCAATGGCGCCCCCATCCACTATTTTCGATTTTTGTTAGTTTAATTAAAGTGGGGTCCACCAAACATGCTTGTTGCCGCTCATTATTGGGTAAGAGCCTTCAATAGTGCCCCTAAATGGCGGCCAGGAAATAGAGGAGGAGCACTATTATTCAAAAAAATTGGTGAGGTGAAATCCATAACGCCCCTGTACCGTAGAGCCTAATGGGCCATGCTATATGGAATCTTTTAGAAATTAGTTTATACAACTATGATTATACAAAACAATATTACATTATGTTGAATATATTATAACTATATCATATATGAAGAAACACAAGTCTAACCTCCAATTAGGGATGCCAAACCAATGGAACTACAAGCTTGATCATTTGCTAAACTCTCAATACTGACCGGTAATAATGGTGACCTAAGATAAGAAATAAGTTCAAGGAACAGAGATGACTAGGTATGTAGTTACTTGTAACAAAAACTATGGTGATGTGGGTACTACGTGAGTAGCTCTAGGTATTAGCCAAAAGTGTGTGCCCTCTCTCAAGGAGAACAAGTCTTCCTTAAATAGGATCTTACATGGGCCAACATAACCAACCTCTAGCTTGTATGGGATTAGGCCTGGCTAGAGGGTGTCCCCACTCCCTGGCCTAAGTATTAGTAAGAGGCAAAGTTAATCATAAATGATTTAAAGAGGGGAGACGATACCGCCTTTGCTTACCCCCACGGTTCGCATCGTGATTGGTGATTATCCAGGGCATGGACACGTGGCTCCCACCCATAGGTGGCATGCACATCCATCCCTGATTGGTCGATCCTCTTTCCGTGTCGTATTCCTGTCTCCTCTGTTGCTGGCCGTTAGTGGAGACCGTTGGTGAGGTGGCTTCATGCAAGATGATTGGTTTGAGCGCATAAGCGTTGTACTTGTTGTCTCCAGCACGTGCGACATGCTTATGTGATGACAACTGTTGTGCTGGAGCTTCCTAATTGGAATCACGTCTCTATCATGTGTACCTTTTGTCCCGTTGGTACGAAGGGAGATGTTGGAGATCTCCTAGCTGGCAACATCTGATTGGTGGGACGTGCACCACTTTGTATTCCACACGTCCCTTCATCCTAATTGCTTTGTACTAAGTTATACATTTATTCTCTTTGCCTTCACGTTTCTTGCTAAACGTTACTTGCAAGCAACCTTGGAGCTAGGGGTGAGTAAATTAACCGTCATAACCAATAACCGAACCATAACCAACATAACCGAACCAATTTTAACCGATAACCAAAATAACCAATGGTTATGGTTATGAAATTTCTTTAACTGAACGAGCGGTTATGGTTATGGTTTTGAAGCTTTTGTTAACCGATATAACCGAACCGAACTTGTAATTTTATGTTTATGTAAAAGATTTATGTTTTACATTAACTATGTAGATGTTTTTTACTATACTAAAAGCATGTGATAAGCAAAATGATCTTGATGTGGTGCTCTTTTTTATGATGAATTAATTTTGTAATCAAATGCTTAAGTATGTTTTTTTGCTAATAACTTATCACAAGGGTTCCTATATTGGTAGTATAACTAGAAAGTACAGTCTTGATAGCCTTATAAAAATAGTCCAAGCTAAGTCCAACGTTGTAGATTCCAGTTTTTTAGACCAATTGGCTTTTAATTTTATACTTTAACCGAAAGCTAGTTTTAGTTGAGTGTTTGGATACTAACCGAAATAACCATATCCGAGTAACAATAACCAAAGTTTGGTTATGGTTATGGTTAAGGAAATTTCATAACCGAACTTGCAGTTATGGTTACGCAAGAACAAAAAACCAAAATTACTAACGCAACTTACAAAATCAAAATTACGCAAACCTATTTACACTTCGCATGTTACGATGACTTCTTTTTCAACGACCAACTAAATATCATATTGACTATCAGTGGGTAGTACTGGACAAATAAGTGTCGATTAGCCAGCCCAAGTCCACCAATTTAGGGAAACACATGTCGTCCAAATGCCCACTGCGATAAAACCGCTCTGGATCGGGTTTAAACTTGAGACCAAATGACATCTAGCTCTTATCTTCATTTTCCCATGACTTTGGAATTTAACCTTTATCTATCTATCTATCTATATATATATATATATATATATATATATATATATATATAGCAACTAAATAATAAATGAATTGACCTCTAAGCCCTGCTCGTTTAAGAAAAAGCTCATACTCAATAAAAAGCCTTGTTTGGTTAAAGGAGCTTGAAGCTTTTAGGTTAGGGGAAAAAACTCTATATTGAAAAGCTTCTAGAGTAAATTACCAAAACCGTACCCGTGGTTTGGCCAAATTTGCCACTCCAGCCCAATCTTTTGAGAATTGCATGAACAGACCTTGATCTTTAAAAAAAAATATGCCAAAACAGTCCAACGACTTAACCCAGTTAACTTTTCTTCATTAAGTCAGGGGCATTTTCGTCTGATCACTTATAAAATCATCTTCTTCCCCATTCTCTTTTTTTCCTAATCAGACCCACCACCCACCCACCACCATCTTAACCTTTCACCACCACCACCACCATCCACCCATCATCTCCTCCACCTTTCACCACCACCACCACCACCATCCAGTTATCAGCCATTACACTAATTCAGTTCAAGTCAACTTCAATTCATTTCAATTATCAGTCATTACAGATTCCAAACATACAAATATAAACCAACAGATCACATGAATGAGATACAATCGATGAGTCAACTTCAAAACACGATTCATGAAATACATAATCAAATTCCAAATTCAACACAAATCCACTTCATTCCATTTTAATTATCAGTCATTACAGATCCAAACACACAGCATCCATACAATCGAATACACTTCATATCAATTCAATAACCAGTCATTACATATTCCAAACAAACAACCACCAAACAATCACGTAAGCAATATACAACCGATCAATCAACTCCAAAACATGATTAGATTTATAAAATACATAATAATTGAATCTAGTAGATTGAGAAACAACAGATCGAAGAAGAAGAATAAAAGTTCACCTTATTAATAAGCATCCTCAGAGAATGATTGTCCATACTTGAAGGCCTTGATGAATCGTAACCCTCTCTAAAAACCATATCCAATCATCGCTAAACGGTCTCCGATTCGTGACCTTATGTTTCGGCTGACTTCATTTCGTTGGTCATCAAATCGCGTGTGTAAGTTCAAAGTTTTTATGCCATTATATTCGTTGTTTTATGTAGTCTAATAGTCCCATCATTTCAGCAGACGACGGCGACGCTTCATTGATACCATCTGTATAACTCTAAGTTGACCTGATTTCAATGTAGATTAAAACCTCTGTCAATTCAATTGAAGCATTATATATATATATATATATAAATATTTAGGGTTGTAGATTTGAGTTTAAATTTGTGTACTGTAGTTAAATAAAATAGAAATGAAGGGGTAGGGGTAGGGTTTCCTATTGGTATTTGAAGGTGGTATGGTAGAGCTCCAGGTCGCGGGTCACAATCACTTTCAGTCACAGTGGAAGACAGGTAGTAACCTTACATACATACATACTGTTAATTTGTTCGTGATTCATTGATTGGGAAAAGGATGTAGGTTGTGATTGGTGAAGATGGAGGAATGGTGGGTAGTGGTGGCGGTGAAAGGTGAAGATGGTGGTGGGTGGGTGGTTGGTCTAATTAGGGAAGCAGAGAATGAGGAAGAAGATGATTTCATAAGTGACTGGATGAAAATGCCCCTGACTTAACTGGGTTAAGTCGTTGGACTGTTTTGACATATTTTTTAATGATCAACGACTGTTCATGCAATTTTATAAAGATTGGGTTGGAGTGGCAAATTTGGCCAAACCACATGGACGATTTTGGTAATTTACTCAAGCTTCTACTACTAACGTTTAAAAAAAAGCTACAAGGTTTTGATATTTAAAATTACTTAAATAACCTTCCAAGATAATATTTTATTTCAGGCTTATATTTTATTATGTTCATTTTGATCATTTTATTAAAAGTTGAAGTTACTCTACCAAACTTTTAAATATATCTAATAAGCTACAGCTATCAGCTATCAGCTTCCAATCACTAGCCACCAGCTAGTTTTGCCAAACATACCCGTAAACTTCAATCTCGGTTTGTTTCGCTTCAAGCTTGTTATATAATGTATAGTTTTAAATTTTTATATTTCACAATAAAAAACTACATATTTTTAGTAAATTTCTTTTGTCATAACTATACAGAACATTTCGGGTGGGATATAGGGTAACGCCTTCAACCATCTTAGCTGGATAGTGTCCTCAATAGAGAACTCATTTTTGGGAGAGAACTTGAGAACATAATAATATGGGATGGTTCAATAGAGAACTCATTTTAGGGAGAGAACTTGAGAACTTCTAACTAAATACAAAAAAATGATAAAAAAATCATAACTCAAAATTTAAGTAAAAAAATAGAAAATTAGTTCGAAGCTTCTCTATCCCAAGTCATCGCTGCTCAGAAAAAAAATTAAAAAAATAAAAAAAAACACCTAAAAACGCTACTGCACATATGTAGTATAACCCGAAAACCTAAACCTCCCACCCCTAATTTACCCCCACCCAAAAACATAATTCCACCCCACCCTCACCCAAAAACTTAAATCGCTTACCCAAAAACCTAAACCACCCATCAAACCCCTACCCAAAAACTATAAGCTCCACCCCCCACAACCAAAAACCTAATCCCCTACCCAAAAACCTAAAGCCACCCTACCCACCCCCACCCCACTTCCAAAACCTAAACCTTACAAACTAAAGTTAAAAATACCAAAGTTTAAAAGAACGGTAACGAGTCTCAAGGCGTTTTCTCTTTGCCTCATGAGGCGTATGCCTCGAGGCGAACCGAGGCGTAAGCTCGAGGCGCAGTCAAAAAATAAATATAAAAATTATGTGTCTGTAAAAAATAAAATACTTGACGTAGAAAAGTCTAAAACATCAAAAACACACATCAAAAATAAAATAATTGACCCAAAAAGTCTAAAACACCAAAAAAGCACATTAAAAACACCCTAAACCACCCGAGGCACACATTTTCTTAGTGCCTCAGCGCTTAGAGGCGTATGTACAATCTGAACTCCATGAGGCGCGCCTCAAACTCGTTTTCTTAGAGTTTCACCTCGAGGCGTACGCCTCACCCGTTTTTTTAAACCATGAAAAATACTAATCCTAAAAGCTAAACTAAACCCAAAAACTAAACCCTAAAGCTAACCCGACATTTACTACACATGTGCATTAGAAGTCACATATTTTTTTTATTTTTTTTTTCTGAAGGGGAATGACATGGGAAAGAGAATCTATTGCCCTGTCTCCAAGAGAAGAAATGGCACCAATCGATCTTTTATTTGTTATAAGAATTTCATCTTTTATCTTGATCTTTGATAGTGGCGGTATCCACTCATATGATCATGTTCTATTCGCCAAGCGATTTTCTATTCTCGGAACATGGGTGAAGGGGCAGCAATTCTCTAAAAGCTAGGACGATTAGCTACGCTCCAATGAAGCACATTCCAACAATAGCCGACACACATGCCCGCTGAGAAGCCTTGAGATGCAAGTCCTCTCAACAAACTCCATAAATATCGTTTGTCCAAAAAGAAAAAAAGTAGGTTTTTAGTAGTAGTTACTATCTGAATGACTAAACAAATACCAGCTAATGGACGCCCACGAATTTGATCAATTACTCTTCGCGCTTTGTGAGCAGACATAGATATATGTTGACCTAATTATGCAAAAGCTTCTAATTCTGCGAATTGTGCCAGCTCCAGTTTTAATTTATCAGACTTTTGGTTTTTGACTTATATTATGAGTTATGATTTTTTTTTTCAATTTTTTTTCTTAATTTAAGTAGGAGTTATTGAGTTTTATCCCTAACTTAATTTAATTAGTATAAAACCTAGTTTCAGCCCAAACCCGTTCGGGTTATAAACCAATTTGGTTCTAGTCAGGAACAGTTCAATACAAAAAAAAAAAATCCGAAATCTCTATCAAACCGCTAGGTTGGATCAGGCCCAAACGGGTTAGAGCCCATTTCCAGCACTTACCTAACTTTTGCATAAGTTCATACTTTCATGGGCCAAAATTAACAACCTAAGCCCAACAACATACATAAGCCCAATTAGGGCTTCACACATTTTTAGCATAAAACACACTCATTTCATTCACCACCAACCAATTAACGTACGCAGTACATTCCCTTAACACTAACCGATTAACCTTAACATACGAGGTTAAAGCGACGGCGCCGCCGCTGTCCGCCTTGGCTTAGCACCATCCCCGCTACGTCTTGGCCCTCACTTTTGTTCATATACATTTCACTTATTATTATTATTATTATTAATTTAAACACAGACAAATGGGTAAGGTGTCGAAGGCTGATAAGAAGATCGCATACGATCACAAACTGTGCCAGCTTCTTGATGAGTACACTCAAGTGCTTGTGGCGGCTGCTGATAATGTGGGGTCGAACCAGCTTCAGAATATTCGTCAGGGGCTGAGAGGGGACTCTGTTATTCTCATGGGGAAGAATACTATGATGAAACGGTCGATTAGGATGCATTCTGAGAAGACTGGGAATAGGGCTTTTTTGAACCTTGTTCCTTTGCTTGTTGTAAGTACAGCTTATGTTTTTTTTGGTTGTTAGTCATTATGATTGTGATTAATTTTGTTGTGTTTTAGTTGATTTTGAGTTGTTACTGTTTTGATGGGTGAAAATGATCAGTGTTTAAGAGTGTTTTTTGATTGATTATTGTTTTTTTTATTTCTGTTTTTCTTTTGTTTTTGTATTTAATTTTAAGTAATTATGAATTATTTGTGGCCCCTTTACCCGCCTCCCACTTGTAAGAATTATTTGTTTATCTATTAATATATATGAATTCGTTTACCCTATTATGATTAGTTTGGTGATTATATAATTAATTAGTTAAACAGAAGCTGTAATAAGAGTTTTGTATGATAATTTGGATTTGGTGTTATTGTTTTGATGTCTGAAATTGATGAGTTTTTTTAATGTTCAAGAATTGTATTTTTGAATTTCTGTTTTATTCCTTTTTAGGTAATTATGATTATATGGTTAACGAATTCTGTGATTTGTGTTGTGTTTAATTTTGATTTTGATGTGGGAAAATGATGAGATTTCACCAGAATGTTTTTGGATTAAATTGTTGTATTTGAGTTTCTGTAATTTGTTTTGTTTATTTATTTTATTTTAGGCAATTATGATTAAGTTGGTGATTATATGATTGATTAGGTTAACGAATGTTGTGTTTTGAGTTGTGTTTAGTTGATTTTGACGTGGTATTTTCGTTTATGTTATGTAGGGAAATGTTGGCTTGATCTTCACAAAGGGTGATTTGAAGGAGGTTCGTGAAGAAGTTGCTAAGTACAAGGTGAGATTTTGTATTTTACTGTTTAATTGGAGATTATATTATTTTTTATATTATTTTTGGTTGAATTGTTTTCAATACTTTAATATTTTACAGACTTAAAAACGGTTTAGTGAGTTGGCTTGTAGTATTTTACACACTTAAAAACGGTTTAGTGAGTTGGCTTGTAGTAGTCAAGTTCTAAATGTGTTAATTGGGTTTGAAGGTTGTAAAAGTAAGTTATCTGGTTGGCGGGCTGTAAAAGGTAGTTTTAATTGGGTTGATGGGTTGTAAATAATGATTTATATTTGGGATTGTAGGCTGTAGTTAATGAGTTATAATCGCAATAATGGGCTGTAAATAATTCGTAACAATTGGGATGGTGCGCTGGTAAATATTGAGCTATAACCGGGCTAATGGGTGGTAAACATCGATTTAATCAGTGTTGGTGTGTTGTAAATATCGAGTTACAATCGGTTTGGTGGGTTGTAAAAATCGAGTTACAATTGGGTTGGTTGGCTGTAAATATTGAGTGACAATTGGTTGTGGCTTGTAAGTAACGAGTTATAATCGTGCTGACGGTTTGTAAAAATCAGTTATATTTGGGCTTTTTGTTGGTAAAAACCAATTATAATTGGGCCGGTAGTGGTAACATTGAGTTATAAATGGGTTTGTGGGTGTTAAAAAAGGTAGTTAAATTGGTAAAATAAATTAGTGGTTTCAATCAAACACGACTAACTAATTTTGATGGGTTAGACTGAAGTTTACCTGTTTACCCAACTGGTTAAGTGGCTAGATATGTCAACTTTCAATAACCTACCACATGTAATCTTTTCTTGTTTTAGTTTTTAAATTGCACTTTTTGTAAAAAACATGCATTTTCATATTAAGAGTTTCTATTATCAAGATTTAAGATTATGTTCTTGATTAAGGTTTCATTTGATAATGATGATTGATTTTTATCACGCCATGTTTAGGTTGGAGCTCCGGCTCGTGTTGGTTTGGTGGCTCCTGTGGATGTGGTTGTTCCCCCTGGCAACACTGGTCTAGATCCATCTCAGACGTCTTTCTTTCAGGTCAATAAATTCATTTATTTTTATTTCATTTCGTATACTTTAAATACATGATGCACCGATGCAGTAAAGTTTAAACGTTTAATTTTTTATTCTTCAGGTTCTCAACATCCCCACTAAGATTAACAAAGGTACTGTTGAAATCATCACCCCTGTTGAACTCATCAAGAAGGGTGACAAAGTGGGTTCTTCCGAGGCTGCACTTTTAGCCAAACTTGGCATCAGGCCTTTCTCATACGGTTTAGTGGTTCTAAGCGTTTATGAGAATGGTTCTGTTTTTAGCCCAGAGGTGCTTGACCTAACCGAAGATGACCTGGTTGAAAAGTTTGCTTTGGGTGTGTCTATGGTCACTTCTTTAGCACTCGCTATCCACTATCCAACTATAGCAGCCGCTCCACACATGCTGATCAATGGGTACAAGAACGTGTTGGCAGTTGCTGTTGAAACCGAGTATTCTTTCCCTCTGGCTGACAAAGTGAAGGAGTACCTTGCGGTATGTTGGTCAAAGAAAGAAACTCATCTGGTTGGTTGAATAATATTTACCTATGAAGTTTTATCTTAACTGAAACCTATTACAGGATCCAAGCAAGTTTGCGGTGGCAGCACAAGTAGGTGGTGGTGGTGATGCTCCGGCAGCGGCTGCAGCTGCCCCAGCTGAAGAGAAGAAGGAAGAGCCAGATGAGGAATCGGATGACGACTTGGGCTTAGGTTTGTTTGATTAAATTGTGCTTTAGATGTTTGTTGATCTATTATCAGACTTTTTGTTTGGTTCTGTTTGGATTTTAAACTTGTTTTAAGTACCTTGCTCTGTTTTATGAATATCTATATTATGTTGACAGCCATATTTTGAATGCTTGATTCAGGGTTCATTTATATTTGACATGTCTTGCAATGGTTTTTTTTTTCTTTCCCTTTAGAGTTTGTTTAGTCATGAATTTCTTTCAAAAAATTCAATATATTCTGAATTATTTTCAATTGTGATAAGAGCATCCAGAGTATCAGTTGCACCATTATAAGGTTTCATGATTTTTGTAGAAAAATTAAATAACTAAGATAAGTAGAATATATTAATAGAGTGTAATTGGTTAATTTTTTTTAATGTTTGAACGGTTTTATTACCGTTTGGCACCATGATCGAGACAACCTATCTTCTCGCGCATGGGCTGCCCTTTCACAGTGAGGCTAATGCCCTGTGAGGCGATGTTTAGCGTGGCTCCTGACCCCCTGATCAGGGGCGTGAGCCCATTACAAACGGCTCAGGTGAGGAAACTTATGAGTCATCTTTAAATCAAACTCCAATAACAAGCTCTCCATACTCGTTTTCTTACTTAAACACATGCATACATTATTGGACTCGCATTGATTGTTAGTTTCATACTAATTTGTGGTAATGATGCAAAGTTTCTATGAATTTTCTTGGTGTCTACTAAAAATTTTCATCAATAATACTATAATAATAATCAATCGGCACATGTTTCTTTTTGTTAATAACCTATAGTTTTCTAGACTTTTAGGTACTTTATAGTTTGACTTTGACGAGGATAAGGATCCAATAAAGCCACATGTTTCTTGAATGGAATGGAATGGAATGGAATGGAATGGAATGGAATGGAACATTAAATACAATTTATTAAAAGGGAAAATCACCAAAATAGCCCTTGACCAAGGGTTTTACGAAAATAGCTCTTTGACCCGTCTTTGAGAGAGGAGTCACGTTTTCCAACAAGTCTGAATCGTCTCCCGAGAGACTTCCCACATGAACCAATACAAAACCAACACTTCATCAGACACTCTCTCTCCTCGCTTTCTCTCTCCTCTCTCCTGAACCGTCTCTCTCCTGAACCATCTCTCTCCTGAACCGTCTCTCTCCCGAAATTCTCTCTCTCCCTTTCTATTCCGGCGACGGAGTTTGTGGCGCCGTCGTCGCCGGTGGCGTTTGGGTGTCTGCCGCCGATGATGTCGCCGAGGTTTCCATTTTCTCCGACGAATCAATTTGGGTTTCAACAGTTGACGCCGCTGTCTCCAACGCCTCCGGCAACTAGCCCTAAATGGAAATCTGTTTGATGAATATTATTATTATTAAATCATTTGGGGCTAATCCGTAAGTTTTTTTTTAATTAGGGCTTTTGTTTACTGATCTGAAAATATATGTTTTAAATGTTAATCATGCTTCAGTTTTGATAAAAGATCAGTTAGTTATGTACATGATTGGATTTATGTAAAAAGAAACACTAGGATTTGTGTTTGTTTTCTTTTATGAAGATTGGTCGCTGGTAAGATGTTTGTAGATGTGAGAGAGACGGTTCAGGAGAGAGAAAGGGAGAGAGAGAGTGAGGAGAGAGGAGAGAGAAAGCGAGGAGAGAGAGTGCCTGATGAGGTGTTGGTTTTGTATTAGTTCATGTGGGAAGCCTCTCGGGAGACGCTTCAGACTGGTTGGGAAACGTGACCCGTCTCTCTAAAGAGGGGGGAGAGGGCTGAGGTGTTGGTTTTGCATTGGTTCATGTGGGAAGCCTCTCGGGAGACGCTTCAGACTGGTTGGGAAACGTGACCGGTCTCTCCAAGAGGGGGGAGAGGGCCATTTACGCAAATCGCACGGTCAACGGGCTATTTTGGCCATTTTCCCTTATTAAAATCATTGTTTATGACTTAAAAATGATGGGTTCTAGGTTTCATACATCCTGTGACATCACATTCTAGGGTGTGTGACATCATATTCTGGGTACGTGGCAGCCTCCTATTGGTGTGTGATGTGAGCCAGGGTGTATGAATACTAATTTGAGGGTGTATGATTCCTAAATATTTATATTTAGTCCAAAACAAACAAATAAAGAAGGCATTCTTTATCTTTATATATAGATTGGTGAAGATCTCTCTTTTGGACATCATTGAAATTGTCTTTACGAATTCATCAATCATGAATACAAGAAACTTTGAGAATGTGTAGTCGAGTTGATTATGGAGACAAGTTTTGACGCGTGGCGGCCAATTGCACTCTAATAGAAGACTATTTATTATCATAAAATTTGCACAGATGAGTTTAGTAAGATAACCATCAGGCCGTCATTCTGCTTAATTTACCTAGACGTGATGGGCAAAAGATCGAAGGATTCTCTAAATTCAACCTCTTAGATGTATAACAAATTGCTAAAACACTTAAATGTTCACATTTCCTTTCATTGCACACAAGAAAGAAATAAGATCCTTATACACTATACCTTCATTGACACAAACATTTAGTATAGTTAAGATGAAATAAATGAAAGAAAGATTTATGTCATGAGGTTGTAAGATATGTGGGACATCCACACTAAGAAAAATTGCTCCAAAAGAGAATAAAGTGGTGGAGGCAAGTGCTTTCTCATGCAAAATAGAATATAAAGCTTTTGGTAGGTTATAAAATGAAAAGTATCTAAATGACATTTTTATTCCAAAGCATAATTCTAAGTTTTAACAGTCAACATGCTTGTATTCCTTTACATATATACTATATATGCCTTGTGATGCCAATGGAAACCAAACTCAGAAATTATTAGATATTGTTAAAGAGTGGATGCTGACGTCAGCTACTAACATGGCAGGTCTAGATAACACATAAAGATATGACTCAACTTTGTACTCTTTACTAACAGAACTTGCCAACTTTACTTTAACTTTGATAAAGAAAGGCACCTAAAGTGTGAAAGTGATCATGAATGGTGGTCTAGAGATTTCCTTAATCAGTTCTAGAATCCATAGTCCATAGTATCCGACCATTCTAGGAATGCCCCCAGCTGTGCATGCTTAACTGTGGAATTCTCCTCTCATCCACAACCATTGTGCCAAAAACTCGTTGGTGGTAATTCAAGTTAACAATCTCGAATGGATAGCTCATCGCAGTGCTTTTGGTGATCGAAGAAGACCTCTCAGGAGAGTTAGGATTGACCATTGTCATATCATGGATGCTTGGTCTCCTTTTCTCTTTACCATCTGAATGTTGTCTTGCATAATACTTTTGAGCATGACTTGCTACTTGAGTTGATGTTTTTGTAATCACAAAGTTTAGAGAAATGCTTCTCCAATCTCCTTTTCCATGAACTTGAAGACCCATCAAAAATCGCCTAATTAAAAGTTACCAAATTTAACCAATATCGAATATTTATTATATAATGCTAAATGAACAAACTCAGAAGAACTAAAAAAACTGTGTTTGGTGAATATATTTTCAACTAAACAGAAAAGCAGATGTTTTTTCTACTGAATCATGCTATATAAAAGAATTTAGAAGAACTAAACAATATTAATGAATAATATTTTTCTGAAAACTTGAAAGCTAATGTCCTTATTGAATCTTTAGTAATGCAAAATGAAATAATTCAAAATAAGTGAAACTATATTAACGAATAATATATAAGAAAACTGAAACTCAGACCTATATTGAATCTTTGTTCATGCTCAACAACATAATCAAGAAAGTAGAAACTGTAACATTACCTATGCTCCTCTTCGGTCCATGGCACGCCTTTACGTCGCACGCGATCAGAAGATCTAAACTTTGAAGGCCTTTTCCTGAAGTTACTGAAGTTGTGATCATCAGGAACTAACCCCGCCTCAATATCATTAATATCAGCTTTCAGTTTTTCATACTGTTTGATCACATCGCTTTCGGTTTTCCCAGGGACCAAAGCAGCTACATTTGACCATCTTTCTGGTGTTTCGGTGTCGAATATAGCAAGAGCACCTTCAAACCATGTGTTTTGTTCCTTAGTCCATTTTGTGTTCTTGCTCTCTTGCATGATCACTTTGTTAGAACTCGCACTATTGGAAGATATAGATGATGTCTCCATATACATATATATAACTCTTTTAATCTGCTTCAAAAGTTATAAATTGGAATCATTTAATTGTAATGAAAATACCCTTTTTGAGATTTTTGGAAATATAAAGGATTGTCATTAATAGGAAACCATAACAAATTACAGGAGAAAAACAGATAGATGGCAACAAGTTGTCCCACTACCCCTTTTGAAATTAATCAAATCATGTTCAAAGATCTTGAAAAAGACTTACCTTATCAAGAATCAATAAGATCTTGAAAAAGATGCTACATTATTATCAACAATTGCAAGAAGTTGATTAAATTCTGATTGTGGATGAACCCAAAAGATATGAAGAACAAGAAAGAGGATGGAAGACATTTAAAGTGATGGAAGAAGGTGGCTACTTTGTCTCTCTTATGTATGTGTGTGAGAGTGTGAATTCAATATGTGTTACACCACATGGATGCTATTGTTGGTATGACTCTTTTAAGTAGATTTTTTTTTGCCTTTTTAGTGCTATAGTAGGTAAATTTTTTACGTTTGGAGGGTGTCAGGGGGGGTTTTTTTACAAATGGTGAAACCAAAGGACTGTCTTGCGGTTTGTGCTTAGGTGGAGGGGAGAGGAGGGAGGTTTGTGCTTAGTAGGAGAGAGGAGGGAGAACTCGAAACATGGTCTTGCGGTTTTAATACTCGTCTGACACAAGGCAGGGGGCATTTTTGTAGTTAGATAGTTTAAGGGGGTGTTTTGTAAGATGTCTATGAAACCTGTCACGGTCTTGCGGTTTCAGTAATGGACCTGACACAGGTCTGTACAAGCCAAAAAAGTTTGAATATTATCATATAGTTGAAGGGCTAGTGTTGTAAATTCTGTTTAACTGAAACCGAATCATGGTATTGCGGTTTGGTTATATTTTAATTTTAAGTTAATAGACCAAGGGCTAATGTTGTAACTTATGTTTTGTCGTTGTGTATATGAATTAAAAGAAAAAGCAGACCTGGTTCACATGCATTACACCCCAACCACACACCCAATATCTTAGTCAATATGTTAGTCAGTAGGGGGCATGCAATCGTCAAGTCTATTAGTCAAGTGTACAGACAACTAAAAACAAAATGCATGCAAATGCATGCATACGAAACCTTCTTTATATATGTTGATACGTTTACAATCGTTATATCAGATTCACATACTCTCTATTAAAATCGTTATATCACATACTCTCTGAAAGCTAAAATCGTTATATCACATACTCTCTGAAATTATGGCATTTATAAACCTTGGTCCTCGCTCCAATGAGCTTCTATGGGATCAATCACAACATCGTACTGCGATGTTGTTTGAAGGAAATGAGCTCCCGCGACTTAATGCAAGACGGGGGGACCAATCCTTGTGGGCGGAACTTCACAACCATCCGTTGGATGTACGTGTTAAATCGATGCTGCGGACGGCGGGTTTTCTTGGAGTTTTTGAGTGCGGTTACCGCAAGATTGACCGAGGGTTGCTAGCTGCCCTCGTTGAAAGATGGCGTCCTGACGTTTCACCTACGATTCGGTGAGGTGACAGTGACGTTAGAGGACGTTGCATGTCTAATGGGTCTTCCTATTAATGGTAGAGCAGTGACAGGGAAGCCATTTGACGCGAGGAATGATGCGGAACGGGCACAAGCTATCCACAATTTGTTGGGTATAAAAACCAACGCATTCAAGGGAAACACTATGTCAACCGTCAACGTTCTAGACAGAATCACGGGTCTGTTGCCCGATGACGCGAATAAGGTCGAGATCACACAACGCGCACGTTGTGTGATATTAATCCTGTTGTCAGCTTCTTTGTTTGCTGACACAAGAAACGGTTATGTGAAGTTGTCCATTTTACCGTTCTTAGAGGACCTCAATGAATGCGGGACATTTAGTTGGGCTAGTGTTGCGTTGGCATGGTTGTATCGCAACCTGTGCAAAGCAGCAGTAATGGACGGCGATGCAATGTATGGGTGTGTTTATTTGTTACAGTTATGGGCCTATACCAGATTCCGGGTATTTGCTCCCATAATTGTACGGGAACAACAAGAAGAAGAAGAACGACTCCCATATGGTGCAATGTAAGTACTATGTTATGCGTGCATATTATTGATTCTATTAAAACATGTTAATTTTGCTAATTATTGTGTTTCATAAGTATATTTTAAAGCTGGCGTGTACCACACGATTTCACGGACACGATCAAACACTCGTTGTGCGGAATCCGCTCGCAACTATCCAGTCTTCATGAGAACTCGGTAGGAGTTAAGTCACATTAAATTACTGCTGAATTCCGTACTATGGCTTAACAATTTATTATTAGTTTGCAACAGTTTGTCTGGCGTCCATACGAAGAAGAAAGGGATTCTCTGTGACACCCGGCAAACTCAGGTTGATAACATTGGTTAAGTTAAAGTCTACCTTAGCGAGTCACGCGTACATTATACCTAACTGGTTCGGTTGAGTCGTGTTATGGTTCGGGAGTCATTACAACGGTCTAGAGGGTCATTAGAAGTCGGTCCATAACCATGGGTACAAGGATTGACGATTCGTAGAATCGCCAGATTTCAGTACACACACAAGTCTCGAGTCCCGGGAATTGGTGAACGAATGTGAACGTGTTTGTTTTCATGAATTATGTGTTTATAATCTTTATGTGACTTGTCGGTATGTGAATACGTGTTTACATGTGTTAAAACGGTGATTACGCGTGATTGCATGACATTATATGTGATTACGCAATGCTGAGGGCGATTAGGACATGCCTGAAGGCGATTAGCCTTGTAATCGCCTGATGCTGAGGGCGATTAGGGGGAAACTGAGGGCGATTAGGCCCTAATCGCCTATAACTATAGGCGATTAGGAACCCTAATCGCATGCACTGCTGCGTAATCGCCTGACGTGTTTTAAACGACTAGAAACGCCTATAAATACCACCCTTGACTTCTAAAACACCATTTGTGCAACCCTAGCCGTCCCATAACCTATCCCAACTCACAAACACCCTCTGTAGCACGTTTTTGCATCAAAACACACATTTCCAAGCCTTACACCTCGTTTCCTTACAAATCTAAGGTGTGTTCTTCATCCTTAAACCTTTGTATGTTGTTGTTTTGTTCCCTAAAGGTCCAGACCTGATTTCTAAACTGTTGTGTCTTTGAAAACCTATTAAAAACCGTTTCTAAACAAACCCCAAACCTTTATGCATGTTATATGTGTTGTATTTGTATAAAGGTAGGATTTTTATGATTGAAACATGGTTATTCTTGTGTTATGAATGTGTTTCTGACTTAAATGGATTATGATAATGTTAACTTAGGAGTTTGGAGGTCCATGGTTGTGTATTGTTGATGTTTGGTATTTTGACCAATTTGAATGGTTTTGAATGATTAAGGATGATATGATGTGTTTTGTTGGTTATATGATGTTAGGGTTTGCTTTAGGATGATGCTAGAATGATAGGATAGTGTTAAACGACGTAGACACGTGATGAAATCTGGATTGTTGGTATTTAGGGTATGTTTTGCATGATGAAGTGATGTTTACATGTAGATTATGCTATTTTGGGAAAACACGTGCATTCGGGACTGTTAGAATGATGATAACTTAGGGGTTTTGCGTAGAATATGTTTGTTAATGTTTTGTGATTGATATTTGGTGTTTCCACACGTTCCGGATCTGATTTGGAGGGTTAAACGCAAAAAAACCGGAACAGGACTACAGGGGGCGATTAGGGAGCCTAATCGCCTGGGCTGAAGGCAATTAGGAGCCTAATCGCCTATAGGGAGGGCGATTGGGGGCCTAATCGCCTTCACTGAGGGTGATTACGATCCTAATCACTAGTTAAACCCTGAATTTGCATGTCTTATAGCCCTAATCGCCTATAAGACACCAGAATAGGCCTAATCGCCTATAGTTGAGGGCGATTAGAGCCTATTTGCCTTCACTGAAGGCGATTACATCACCTAATTGCTAGTTGACTTTCCTAATTGCTAGTTGACTTTTCCTAATCGCAGGTACTGCTGCTGTAAGTGCGTTTTGGCATTCCGAGACCTGATTTGACACCTAGGAACATGCTAGGAACCCCGTAACATACCTAGTAACATGGTAACACGTGCTCGGACTTATTTATGCACTGATTGAACTATATGTTAGACTTGTTGAACTTTAACACGTGTTATGTGTTGTTTGCATGAATTGTATGTCAAAGTGTATGAGGTTAACACGTGGAGTGTCGGATCACCAATGGGATTTCGAGTCTTGTCCAAAATGGTCGGTTAATCAGTCAACACGTTTTCAAATGAA
Organism: Ambrosia artemisiifolia; assembly: GCA_032199755.1. Taxonomy (NCBI): domain Eukaryota; kingdom Viridiplantae; phylum Streptophyta; class Magnoliopsida; order Asterales; family Asteraceae; genus Ambrosia; species Ambrosia artemisiifolia. The sequence continues at coordinate 24,086,887 of CM063526.1, forward strand.
CTTGGTTATGGTCTGGACATCTAGGGACTAACTAACCTGCGGGTTATTAGTCTAAGTGCTTATAACTGTCATATGTTAGGTCGCCGCTATACGGGGCTAGCATAGCTTGCTGATTTTAATCATTTACGAAAGGTGAGTTCACGGCCCCACTTTAACTGGTTTTACTTTTGGGGGAGAAAACATGCTTTAAACTTGTATTTTGGTAACAACTGTCATACTATGGGATATTTTGGATTACTATACGATCTTTGAAAGTCCCGGGGGAAACCATGAATGTGCGGGGTAGCACAATGGGGAAATGTGGATAGATCTATTGGGCGTGACCTGCCCCACTCGTCGGCTGGGAGCCGGGCGGGTGCATATTGTCTCAACCAGTAACAACATACTATTCGGGCGGCTTGAACACACACACTTATGGGCTAAATGCGTCAGTAATGGTTCCCAATCGTAGTAGTAACAAAACATACGCCTAGCTAGCGTACTTTGGTATACATTTTACATAGTATAGACAGGGCGAACTTGGTAACTTTTATTTCAAACCTGTGAACTCACCAGCATCTTGTGCTGACATATTTTTGGCATGTTTTTCTCAGGTCGCTAAGGTAGCATCCCAGGGCTTAGGCGCACGCGTCTGCACGGCGTCTAGTTTAGGGTTCATGGTTTTGGATGTCAAATAAGTTGGATACTTTTGGATTTCGTTTTGTAAACAATGCTTCCGCTATTTTGTCGAATGGTTAAACTTGTGTTTTAAAATTTCATATTTTTCATATAGTGTTGTTTATTGTGACCGTTGACTTGGATCCTGGTTTGTCACGCGCCTCGCGGTAAAACCCCGCAAGTGGAATTTGAGGGTGTGACATTCTCTGCCGGATTATTGTCTAGCAGGGGAGGATTCTTGGATTTGTGAATGCTATATTGTGTGGATGCAAGTGGTGGAATACCACACACCGTCTCCGGTACTTAGACAGTACGGGTTCAGCCAATGGAAGCCTGATAATCCTCCCCTTAGCCATGAAGACCTCCTAACCTTGCGTACACAGAAGCTTACCGGGCAAATGGATAAAGACTGGGGAAGCAAACATGCAACCTATGTATCTTCCTGGGATAATCGCAGATTTAATAGAGTGGTGGGGGACCGGATATCGGAAGGGTTTCCACCCGTGCTTCCAGATTACATGAGTTGGTATCTGGAACACACAATTGGATTTGTGACCAACCCGACGAATAACCCGGTACCACAAACCGGGTTCCAAGATGATGGGTCAAGAAGCCAACTAATGGATTGTATATCAGTTTAACAATTAACACATTAGTATATAATGCAAAATATTATTTTAATAATTGTTATTTTAATATTAATGCAGATGGAAGGCTATGCACAGATTTATGGCCAAGCCGGTCAGTTTATGGCAAACGCTCCTGAACAATTTTCAGCGATTCAAAACATTACCACCGCAGTGTTGACTTCATTTCGCGAAGGAGATCGACTGAATTATCCTTCACGTCTACAAGATGACCCGGTCGGTTTCCAGGCTAACAGTAGCCGACCTCAAAGGGTTTCAGGGCGGATTAACCATAGACGACATGGCCGGGCGGAAGCAGAAGGGCCTTCAGCAAGAAATGACGACGAAGCAGGGCCTTCTGGCAGAAATGACGACGAAGCAGGGCATTCTACAATAAATGACGAAGCAGGGCGTTCTATAGGATTTTCATGCTCTGCCTTTGATAATCAGACGGCCGACTTTTCTGATATATTTTCACTACTTCATGATGAAGGTGGGATTAGTAATTTTTTAGGGGCCGGTTCGTCACAACACACTGTTCATCAACAACAGTTTGGGGGAGGCTTCAATACACAACACTCTGGGGGTTCATACCCCTAAGTAACACTCAGGAGTCTATGTTCTATACACCCCTACCCCCAAGTAACACTCAGGCGTCCTCATTTTGGACACCAGATAACCCGTCATACACCCAACAATCTTCGTTCCCTTACTGGGCACCAATCAAAGTGAACGACCAACGGGTTTTAATACTTTTATGACACATGTACCCTTTCAATATGAAGAACGTCGGAATCCTGCTACAGAACGTCGTCGAACTCTATGTGGTACTGGTTCTAGAATTTGTAATCTGCGTAGTTGTGGTGGTCCTGGTTACTGTACTAATGAGGTACCAAGGGATGATGTATAGTTTTTTAAATCGTTTATGGATGTAACATTTTTATGTTTTAGTGTTTATGTTTTAATGTTTAATGTTAGCTTAGATAAACATATTAAAAAAAAAAATAAACTAAAACCATTACGTAAACACCTTATCCTAATTTACTTATTCCAACCATGAAAGGTCACATTTTCGGACGATTTTCTAGCGTGTCAAAATGACCCGGGGCCACTTTCTGGCGCGTGAATCGATGTGCCGCCCGGGTCTACCGGTCACCGGACCCCGCCAGCGCGCAGTTCTCAGGACATAGTTTACCGTTCATGCAATTTTGGGTGTCAAAAAGTATGGCTCGGCATCATTAGCTGCCTCACAAAACCATGAAAAGTCACATTTTCGCATGCGGCTTTTTAGAGTTGATGAGGTGTTTTTAATTTTGGACGTATTTCTAGCGTGTCAAAATGACCCGGGGGCCACTTTCTCGCGCGTGAATCGATGTGCCGGCCAGGGTCTACCGGTCACCGGACCCCTCCAGCGCGCAGTTCTCAGGACATAGTTTACCGTTCATGCATGTTTGGGTGTCAAAAAGTATGGCTCGACATCATTAGCTGCCTCAAAAAACCATGAAAAGTCACATTTTCGCATGCGGCTTTTTAGAGTTGATGAGGTGTTTTTAATTTCGGACGTATTTCTAGCGTGTCAAAATGACCCGGGGGCCAGTTTCTGGTGCGTGAATCGATGTGCCGGCCCGGGTCTACTGGTCACCGGACCCCGCCAGCGCGTAGTTCCCAGGACATAGGTAAAACCGCATCTTCAAGTTGCAGATTTAAATGGTCTATAAAAGTACATGTATTTCCCTACTTTTACTACCACCAAATATCACACCAGGCTAGTATGGCAAACAACAGTCATACACAAATCCTGATGGATCTCGAGCAATCAAACCCCGAATTTGAGGACGTCCCTGAGACACCACCGTATAAGATTCCACACCAACCCCGATGGTATCGTCCAACTAGAGAGTCGAAGAAGTGGTCTCCCAATGTCATAGAATTCTTCTAGAATGGGGACGCCCCTGTCTGTTCTAGTGTTTTTCTTGGCCGGATTCCGCTCGGAAAGGATTTTTGGGGAACCCTATTGGGATATGACGGTGATGGTCACCTTTGGCCACTTGTAAGCATTATTTTTTAAGGTTTTTAAATATTAATATACATTTTTTCCTCTCTACATTTATTTATGTGTATACATTATTTTATTAAAAATTGCAGCACGTGGGAAGCTGGGTTACGTTGTTCATGAGGTACAGATGGGTTTTGATCAATAAATCTAAGAAACCTGAACAATTGTATCCGTGGACAATACTACCCCTAGTATATTCGAAGGTTCATCAAACATTATAGTTTAAAAGCTATACGAGAAAAACGAGTGAAGCAGTTGAATTATTTAAGTTATATAACAATAATAATAATAATAATAATAATAATAATAATAATAATAATAATAATAATAATAATAATCAAAACTTACTGTGCGTATGAATTGTGTATTAAAAGGAATATCTCAAATCTTTGACATGAAGATTTCCACCAAAAATGGACACATAGGAGGCGGGTGCTCTGTAACTCTGTTGTCCAAATTGAGCATTTTACTTTATAAAAAAGAGGGGGGGGGGGGGGGGGGGGGGGTAGCTAGCTTAAGAAACCGACCTGTTGAGATAATCGCCCTCTACATGTGTTATGTATTAGTCACTTTTTAAGATTCCAATTCACATCTCAAGTCTTATGAGCATAAGAAGTCAAGACGTATTTAGGTATGTTCTCGAGCCCTTTAAGTTTAATGGGCATAATTATTATTTGGGTATGATACATGAGTAGAATTTAGGGTCATAGCCAGAGTGGGTCTTGGGTAACCTAACTCTAATTATTTGCATAGACTGATCACCCATGCTTAAATTAGGCCGGGTAATCCAAAGCCGACTACGGTATGACTAGTTAATACCCATTTCTTTTTCAAATAGCATCTAAGATTGTCTTCGTTTGGATCGTTCTTCCCTTCTGAATCAGATAGATTCATAAACAAGGGATTGATTAGAGTAAACACCTATAAAGCAAATGTGAGTTTTATGAATGTTTTACTATGTGAGCATGCTTGTCCTAACTGGTAATTATTATAATTGTATTAATGACTGTTGTACGCGTGCATATAATCTGAACACACATACACATGATATATGGGGACCCTTATACGTGCCGCTGCGGTGGGATTTGCCGGTACTATACTAGGGTGTAGTAGGCATTAACTGTATGATAATATAAGTCATGGACTCGGTGAGGGTACCAGATTGACATCAGGTGTCATGGACCCGATGAGGGTGCCAGATTGACACGGGGTTATGATGACATGGGCGGGTACAAGTCATGAATAATTGAAATAATGTGATTTATAATTTGTGTATATTCATGAACTCACCAGCAATGTTTGACATCATTTTTAAGCATGTGTCACATGTAGTGATGGCTAGTTCTTGCGCATGATGTTTATCCCGGACCGGTATGACAAGTGGAATAGATATGCTAGTTCGTGTGGTTTGATGAAAAGGTTCTATATCTCCAACTAGGAATAGTTGATAACGTTTTTTACTTTTAAGTTTCTAACTTTTGTACGTTGTAGTTATATTAATATTAATAAATAAGAAGTTTTATGTGTAAGTTGGTATCAATTGTGTATGGTGCATCTTTATCTGGGTGTGGGCGTCACAGTTGGTATCAGAGCCAAAGGTTTTAGCGAATTAGGTATTTAATAGAGATGCCTAGGCTTCAACCTTCGAGATTAGCACTGCCTATTTAAGTTTTATACTTGAATTAACCTGTATGGATAAGGATGCCTGGAATAAGAGACCTGATAGGCTTACTATTGTTGGTTATGATGTAGATGCTATGGATAAAGTTTAGTACAACCTCAATTAAGTATAGAAATTTGAATAATTAAGTGGGATGTGGAATACCAGAGAATTAGAAATGTAAATGTTCAGGACACGAGATTTTAGCAAGAACTAGCTGAGGCAAAAGCCCAGTGAGGTCAATGGACTTGTATGTCTATATATGTGCTATATTTGAAAACATGATTGTATTATGTATATTATGTGAAGTAGCTATTGTAGTTGTTTGTATATGAACAAAATATTGGAGTAGTATTTTCTTGGAAACCTAGAAAATGTCGACTGGATCATCCAATAATCATGGTCGTCAATTTGAACCACCGGTTGAACCCGCTCGTCATAGTGAATTCGTAACCGTAGGAGATGATGTAATTGATCAGATAGCAGTGCGAGTTGCGGAAATTCTCGCCAACGCACGAGGACATGAACGTCTGTATTCTGAAAGGCCTGTTCTATCCAAAAGAAGCATCACACACACACCAACTCCGCAAGAAAAATCTCGACAAGAAGAGAAGACGGGTGATCTTAAGATAACTAAGGCTAGCGAAGCGGAAATCAGGAGAGAATGCAACTATAAGACTTTTATTTCCTGTAACCCTTACACCTTTGATGGAAAGAAAGGAATTGAGGCACATGAATGGCTAAGTGAAGTAGAAGCCATTCTAGATGTTAGTGATTGTCATGAAAGGAATAAAGTTAGGTTTGCTGTTAACTTGTTCAAATCTGAAGCCTTGTTTTAGTGGAGGATACAAAAGCAAACCAAAGGTGAGGATCTAGCTCAGCACCTAAGTTGGAAGGAATTCTCTGAACTCTTTTCACAATATTTCTGTCCACCAAGTGAGACGGACAGGATTGAAATGGAATTTTTACACCTTAAGCTCGGAGATAAAACTTATCGGGAATATGTCCCCAAGTTTAACGAAATGTCCAGATTGGTGCCTCATCAGGTAACCACAGAGGAGAATCATATTAGGAGGTTTGTTTGTGGACTACTTTCAGAATACCGTACATTTATCAAGGTAACCAAACCGACCACCTATTCTGAAGCAGTAGAAGCCGGGGCAACCATCGCTGTTGAAATACAATAGAAGAAAACCCCAGAACCTACTCCAAAAAGGAAATGGAACAACTCCCAAGACCAGAGGAAGACCAACGACAAGGATAATAAGAGGCAATGAGGACCCCCACCTAGGTGCTCAACATATGGAAAGGGGCATTTTGGTCCATGTAATCCACTGTTCTGTAGAAACTGTAAGAAAAGAGGACATGACTCCCGTGATTGTAAGGAGCCTCGTAAGTGTTTCAACTATGGAGAAACAGATCACTATAGTTATAATTGTCCTAAGAAGAAGGAGGAATCTAATAAAGCAAGAGGAAGAGCCTTTGTTCTAAACACTGAAGAAGCTCGTAGGAACCCATATGTAATAACAGGTACATGTATCCAAAATAACTTCTATGCTAAAGTGTTTGTTTGAACTGGTGTTGATAAAAGTTTTATAACTGAGCAATTTAGAGCTTTGATTAATCAAATTCCATGTAAGTTAGATAAACCCTTTATAGTAGAATTAGCAGATGGAAGGGAAGAAGAAATTATTGATGTTATTAAGGGTTGTACTATCCTGGTTAATAATACCTCATTGCTTATAGACCTGTTGCCAATGAAACTTGGAGAATTTGATATAGTAATAGGAATGGACTGGTTAGCCAATCACCAAGCTCAGTTATTGTGCGATAAGAAGCAAATCCGAATTAGGGACCCTCAGGGGAAAACCGTGATAATTCATGGGGAAAAACCTAGCAAACCCATAAGTTTCATTACCAGCATAAAATCATCTAAGTATATTCGGAAAGCTCATCTAGCTTACCTAGTACATGACTTGGAAACTAAGGAAGAAATGAATCTTGAAGAAATACCAGTAGTGTCAGAATTTCCTAAGGTATTACTTAAAGATCTTCCTGGACTACCAACTGATAGACAAATTGAGTTTAGAATAGACTTGATTCCTTGAACAACCCCTATTTCTAAAGCCCCGTACCGCCTTGCCCCGACTGAAATGAAAGAGTTAAAAACCCAACTCCAAGAGTTATTGGACAAAGGATTCATACATCCTAGCACGTCGACTTGGGGAGCACCTATTCTCTTTGTCAAGAAGAAGGATGGTTCAATGAGGATGTGTACTGATTACAGAGACATGAATAAGATCACCATAAAGAATCGATATTCCTTCCCAACGATCGATGATCTGTTTGATCAACTACAAGGTGCAAGTTATTTCTCGAAGATAGACTTAAGGTCTGGATACCATCAGTTGAAAGTGAGAGAAGAAGACATACCTAAGACTGCCTTTAGAATAAGATATGGTCACCATGAATTCCTAGTTATGCCTTTCGTACTCACTAATGAACCAGCCGCTTTCATGGACCTTATGAACCAAGTCTGTAAGCCATACTTGGATCAGTTTGTGATTGTATTCATAGACGATATCCTTATTTACTCTAAGAGTAGAGAAGCTCACGAAGAACATCTCTGTACCATACTTAAGTTATTGAAGAAAGATAAACTTCATGCCAAGTTCAGTAAGTGTGAGTTCTGGATTAGGGAAGTCCAATTTTTAGGGCATGTGGTTAATGAAATGGGCGTACAAGTTTACCTTGCAAAAATTGAAGTAATTAAGAATTGGGAGACACCAAAGAACCCCACAGAGATTCGACGTTTCTTAGGCTTAGCAGGATACTATAGAAGATTTATTCAGGATTTTTCTAAGATAACAATGCCCTTAACAACTTTGACCCAGAAGAATACCCCATTTGTCTGGAGTAACAAGAAAGAAGAGGCTTTTAACCTTTTCAAGATGAAGCTATCTAGTGCTCCAGTACTTGCACTACTTGAAGGTACCGAAGATTTTGTGGTATATTGTGATGCTTCACACTATGGATTAGGGTGTGTGTTGATGCAAAGAGGGAAGGTTATTGCCTATACATCTCGACAATTAAAGATTCATGAAAAGAATTACACCACCCACGACCTAGAACTAGGAGCAGTAGTATTTGCCCTCAAGATATGTCACACCCCGCCAAAGGCGGAAAGGCGAGGCGAGACGAATATGGTGATCACAAACATTGTTTATATGAGAAACACTATATGTCATTATTTCATCAAACACATAAGTCACACAGTCGATTACAAATTAAAAATCCTAACAAGTGTTTCAAACTGGTACATCAACTCCACAAAACAAGGCCTTCTTTATGCAATCCTAAATTTGGCTCCTTAATGTCCTTACTTGGTTTCCTGAAAAAACATGCTTACAAGTGTCAACTAAAAAGTTGGTGAGTTCGTAGGTTTTGTTGACTCGATAAAACAGTTTTGTTGCTCAAATGGTTTCGTTGTCTGTGTCCATGCAGAATATAGTTACCATGAGCACCATAACCAAACCACAACGTTCATGTGCACCCTGCCCCAATGCCATGTCACGAGACATTGTAAAGTATGGTTAATATGCATTCATATGTGTTAGCGCGACTAACAATAAAAGGGGGTGTCAACCCAAATAGTACTATTCATATGATCCACGGCTTATTGCTAAGCAAATGGTTATAGTTGTCCGGGGAATTTTTATTAATCTGCGACAATTGTGGGTCTAACTCATGTAACACATATTGTTGTTATGTACATATGTTGGTCTGTAGCATGTTTCTCCCTCGAAGTTGCAAAACAGTAAAAGGGGCAACGAAACTCACCTGGTAGTGTCACGTGTGGTCTAGCAAAGCAGAAGTAACTACTGTTCCGACAAAAGTTCCCTATAACGTCAAAGACATCTTAAGTTGTGTGTACTTATTGTTTACCATACAAGTTTGTTGGATCAGTGTCCTCTTTAGTTAACACTTATGTGTTTACAGATTTAGTTAAGAGTTATTGAGCAGCGGAATAATAAGTGTTCTAAGGTTAAAAGATCACTTTTAAGAGGAGTTATTACTCCCCCTTTACTGAGCAGTTAATGAGAAACAATAAACAGTTCAAGTATAAAGCAGTAAATGCAGTTTATGATTCTCAGATGTGAAATGGATTATAAGTTAAAAAGCCTCGAAGGTTTTCAATTAATTCAAAGTAAATCACATATATAAAAATAGATGAACAAGCTCATCTATTTATAGATCAACATACAAAACTGTTGTCTGAAGTAATCTAAGATATTTAGCTAAGATACTATGCTTAGGATAATGTTTACAATAGGCTGTACATTGAAACTTGAATCAAGACTTTAACAAAACAATATAATACTAAAACTACTGAAGTCTGAGTCGGTTAGAAGCTTCTGATGGAAGTACTGATGAGTGACAAACTACTGATGAGTAGTTTGTCTTCAGTAGTTCTTCAGTGTAGTGTCTGGTTAGACTTCAGAACTTCTGATGCTTAACTCTTCAGTACTTTGCTCTTTTCTTCTTCAGTACTTCTGATTTCTTCTTCAGCAGTTTCTTCTATACTTAAGCAGAATATGATCTGGACTAAGGTTATCAAAAGGTGGTTTCTTCAATCCTCTTTGTCCCAACAATCTCCCCCTGGATTGATGAAGCCAAAACCTTATCCAATCTTTATTGTTGATTCTTTCTCTCTTCTAGTATCCTCCAGATTTCTGTTGTCATCTTGGTAGTAAGATACATCTTTGTTGCTCAGTGAGAGATCCTTGTTCAGGTGTGAGATGTTGAATGGTGAGAAGGTCTTTTGAAGATAATACACTCAACTCCTTTTAGTTTTTTTTGTACACGTTACTTGAACGATCTCTCCTGGTCACTAACACTGAGTTAGAATCAGTGAATGACCATTTGATGATATTTACCTTTGACCTGTCAAAGTCAGAGGCATAGGAAACCAAGCCTGTTTCCTGGGGTTGACCTGAGGATGACTGGGGAATATCTTCTATTTCTGTGACTCTCAGGTGAGATTCCTGGCTACCTTGAAAGTCAACACCACCTTGGATAGGAATGTTGGGTAAGTAATGTTCTGTTACAACTCTTGTATGGGTTTTCTCTTGAATAGATTGTTGCAGTTGATAGGCATAAGTAGCACGATCTCTGAATTGTGTTAGCAGGGGCTTTTCTTCTACATCAAAGTCACCATGAACCAACTGATTCCCTTCCAAGAGTACCATCTTGAAATCAGTTTTCACAGTGGTTTCTCCCTCTGCCTTTTTCTTTGCAGCTGGCTTTCTTAGTGCACCAGATGATCTCCTAATGATTGAAGTTGGTTGGACTTCAGGAGTTTCAAATCTCTCTGGCTTTGCAGCTTTGCTGGCCTTAAACTTCTTGTATGTTTCATATAATGTTTGTTCTTTCCATTTTGAGACTGAGGCCTTTGAACCATAGCCATTTGCTACAAGTTCTTCTACTATCTCTGCTCTTTTAGCTTTTCTCTCTTGTTCAATTGCCAACCTATCAGATAATAGTTGAGCTCTTCTTACAAGTTCTTTAGTAGAGAGTCTTTTTAGAGAGACTTGTTTGGATTTGGAGTTCTTTGTAATGAATATAATCAGCTATGCTCTTTTGTCTTCTTCAGCAGCAGCTTCAAGTGCTCTCTCTTCTGCTTTAAGTTCATCAAGCTTCTCTTGATACTTGATCAAGTTTTCTTGATAGTTCAGATCATCTCTAGCTTCTAGGCTGTTCCAAACTTTGTCTTCCTTAGCCTTCTTTTGAGCCTCTTTCAAACTCTTCTCCAATAATTCTTTAGACATGGCAATGGGAGTAGGGTTCAAAACAGTTGTTGAAGTTGTTGTTGGCTTAGGAATAGAAGCTGGTTCTCTTTCAATTGCCTTTGAAGACTGTCCTTGTATAGGTTTGGAAGATAAAACTTCTGATGGGTTAATAGTCTTCACAACTACTGAAGGATTGTCTTCAGCAGTTTGAGAAATTGGATCAGCAGTTTCTTCAGCAGCCTTAGATGAGGTGAACTCCTGAAAGATCTCTTTTCCTGGTCTTTGAGTAGTCTTTTCAGCATCAGGAATTTGAGTAGAGACTTCAGTTGTTGGTTCCTTAATCTTCTCCCCCTTTTTGGCTTCATCCACTTCTGGAAGCCTTAGAGAGTGAGAAGTTGCAGCAGACAATTTTGCAAGCTGAACTTGAGTGTGATCCATCTTTTTGTTCAGCTCTGCAAGTCTTGAGTTAATCAACCCAAATTGGTTGTTTGCTTTCAACTCCCAAGCAGTTGTGAAAGTTTTGAGTTGAGTAGTTATGATTTCCTTCATTGTCTGAAACAGGGGACCATCTGGGCTGCATAGCTGGTTCAGGTCTATGCTTGAGAGCCCAGTGAATTGGGTAGGTTGTTTTTATGAAGGGGGGGGGGGTGTTTTTGGGTGATATTCAGATTTTTCTGAAGATGCCACTTTTGGGGAAGTATGGGCTAAGTGGTCTTTAACCTGATCTTTGGTGACCAGCTTCTTGAGCTTGGAGACCTTAGATTCAGGATCTTCAACAACAACCGTCAATTCTTTTTGTGGAATGTTTGATTCATCATCCAAATTAATGGAATCATCTAAATCCCTGATGGTGTCCTCAAAGAGGGCATGATCAGTTATATCATGAGCTAGCTCCAAACTAGTCGTCTCATGAACCTCTTTGTCTTGGAACTGAGGTTTTCCTACTTCAGGCAATAAGCCTTCATCAGTAGTTGCCAAATTTGAGGTCTTATTTATGTTACTACTGTCCTCAGGTTCACCACTGGGTGATAAATAAGTAGTAGCAGCCTCAAAAGTACCAAGAGTTTCTAAGTTTGGGCTTATAAACTCTGGTCCATCCTCATCTCCCTGGTTTGGGCTAACAAGGTCCACATCCATGTCAAGTACTGAAGGCATCTCCCCTATTTGATGTGTTGCTGGGGGAGTGACATGTGTTGGATGGGATCCTTTTAGTCATGAGAGAAGTTGGGCTATTTCAATTGTTGTGTGTGAGGGTTCAGGTTCAGTAGTTGTAAGGGGTTGGTGTTCAGTAGTTTGTTCAGGTCCAGGGTCAGCAGTTTGGAAGGATTGGTCAATAGTTACAGTCTTTTTGAGTCTTTTTCTTTAAAAAATGACTGTAACTGGTTTTCTTTTTGGAGGTGGAGAAGGTGTGTGCTGAGAGGATGTTTCAGCCACATCCTTATCAAGTGCAGATTGCACATCAGCAGTTTCAGGGATCTCCACTTCCTGAAGTACCTTTTTCTTTGGGTTGGTTGGTTTTTGTTTTTGCTGTTTTAGCTTTTTAGTTTTCTTTGTTTTGGGTTTGGAAGATGTGGGTTCCTCAGGGATTGGTTGTTCTTCCCTTTGGTCATCTTCTAGCAAAAGTGCTGGTTTGTTGTGCCTTGAGAATACTTGTGAAGTCAGTGGATTTAAAGTTGTTGACTCACCCACAAGTACTCCCTCACCAAGTTCTTTGATTATGCACTGCATAACAAATCTTGGGTACAGTAAAAACTTCTTTTTATCATTTTGATGGTGTAGAACCAACTCATTGAAAAATAGTTTTGATGCCTTGAAAGGTGTTTCATTTATTATTGAATGAAAAATAGGTTGAAAAGTTGAAGGCATGTGATCAATAGATCCAGTTTTAGGACTCAAGCACATAATAATATAATGAAATAACAGTTTATATTTTGGATCAAAATATTTTTTATAAACTGTAGCCTGTGCCAAAGTACCTTGATAGCCACATTCTGTCATGGTAAGATGAATATCAGAATTTGAGATGTGCTCAGGAGCATCAGAATCCTTCAAACCAAGTCTTATGCTTAAACTTTCTGGTGATATGGCCATCAGTTTCCCTTGTATGGAGGATTTGAGGGAAATCACTTCATTATTAACAGTCACCACCTCTATATTAGCCTAGAACTCATTGAGAGTTTCTACATGTATTGGAGGATCAATGGTGAAAGCTTCATAATATTGGGATTTGATGATAAAATCAATGATCTCATCATATTGGGACCATGCATCATCTTTCTCGAAGTAGCCTCTTTGATTGTGTCCCTGTTTTAAAACGAGAGCCATGGATGTTTTGATCGAACAGTATTTTTAGGTTAGAGAGGGGGTTTTGGTTTTGCTTTAAGAGAGAGAGAGGGAATTTTGCTTTTTGAATGGATAAGTGTTTGAAAAAGGTATTTGTCAGAAGTTTTTAACCGACTAGGTCAAACTTCTTATGAGTGAAATGTCTGTTTTACCCTTTTTAATGAAACTGCTGATGAAGAAGGTTTCTTCATCAGTGGTTTTGGTCATCTCTTCAGCAGTTTGAAACAGTTGATGAGAATGACTTTTAAAACACTTGAATAACTTCTGATTATCATCAGTGGTTACTCTTATTTAAAAATTTCCCATTTTGATGTTTTTCAAATTTTCAGTAGTTTCTCTTTCTAAAAAATTGTTCATCAGAGGTTTGTGACAGATAAGTATGTAAGTGAAAATAAAATATGTGCAGAACTAAAAAGTGAAACACTTACAGACTTTCTTCCAAATTTAACATCCCAAGCATGGATACTAACCTCTGAAAAGTTGTTGAATCAAGGGGTTTGGTGAAAGTGTCAGCTATTTGATTAGCAGTTGTGACATGTTTCACCTCAATCTTGCATTTTTCATAGCAATCTCTTATGAAATGATACCTGATTTCAATGTGTTTAGTCTTTGAGAACTGAACAGGATTTTGAATGATGCTAATGGCAGATTTGCTGTCTACTAAAAGTGGAGTCTTGGTCTCTTTGATTCCATAATCAAGCAGTTGATATTGGAGCCATTGTATCTGTGAAGTACAGCTTGCAGCAGCAATGTATTCAGCTTCAGCTGTTGAAGTTGCCACAGATGTTTATTTCTTTGATTGCCAGGACACCAGACAGTTTCCCAAGCATTGACAACCACCAGATGTTGATTTTCTTGACATTTTGTACCCTGCATAGTCACTATCTGAAAAAGCTGTTAACTTGGTATTGCTTGAAGCAGGATACCAAATTCCTAAAGTAGGAGTTCCTTTCAGATATCTGAAGATTCTTTTGACTGCAATTAGGTGTGATTCTCTTGGTGCAGATTGGTATCTAGCACAGACACAAGTTGAGAACATAATATCTGGTCTAGAAGCAGTTAAATACAAAAGAGAACCTATCATACATCTATACATGGTTTGATCAATTTGTTTCCCTTGATCATCTGGTTCAACTTGTGTGATTGGTGTCATGGGAGTGGAACATGATTTACAGTCTTGTAAAGAAAATTTGTTCAATAATTCTTTAACATATTTTGATTGATGTATAAATGTTCCATTTGATTGTTGCTTGATTTGTAGTCCCAAAAAGTACTGCAATTCTCCCATTGTACTCATTTCAAATTTTGATTGCATGAGTTTCTTAAAATCTTCACACAGTTTTGAATTTGTTGAACCAAATATGATATCATCAACATAAATTTGAACAAGTAAGACATGATTTCCAACATGTTTTATGAAAAGAGTTTTATCAATGGATCCCCTTGAGAAGTGATTCTTAAGTAAAAAGTTTGAAAGTGTTTCATACGAGGCTCTTGGAGCCTGTTTTAGCCCATAAAGAGCTTTGTCAAGTCTGTAAACCCAGTCAGGATGAGAAGGATCCTCAAACCCTGGAGGTTGACAGACATACACTTCTTCTTTTATTTTTCCATACAAAAATGCACTCTTGACATCCATTTGATAAACTTTAATGTTGTTGGAAATTGCATAAGCTAAAAATAACCTGATAGCTTCAAGTCTTGCAACTGGTGCAAAGGTTTCATCATAATCAATTCCTTCCTCTTGAGAATAGCCTTGTACCACCAATCTTGCTTTGTTCTTGATGATCATACCAGCTTCATCTGCTTTGTTTCTGAAGACCCATCGTGTACCAATTGGTTGCTTGTTTTGAGGTAAGAGACAGATTTCCCAAACCTGTTGCTTCTTGAATTGAAGCAATTCTTCTTGCATAGCTTGCACCCAATTGTTGTCTTTGAGGGCTTCTTGATATTTCTTAGGTTCCAACTGAGAAATGAATGCTGAGAAAAATCAAAAGTTGGAAAGCTGGTTTCTTGTAAGTACCCCTGAAGCAATATCACCCTTGATTTGATCCAATGGATGATCCTTGTGTTCAATCAGTTATTGTAGACCTGTACTAGAGGATGGCTCTACTGTTTCTTCAAATAAACCACTGAGATTGATAATATCTGGTTCAGCTGTTGTTTGAGGTTCAGGAGTTTTAGGTTCAGCTGAATCAGTACTTTCAAGTTGTTCATCAGCAGTTCCTGAAGTTGAAGCTTTTGAAACTTCTGAAGGTTTAAAAGTTGATCTTCTGACTGTGTTTGGAGTCCATGGTGTAGGACTATCATCTTCAAATCTTTGAAAACCATTTTGAGGAGGTTTGGATGATTTAATAGTCTTTTCAGGTCCGAAATGAAAGTTGTCAAGATCAAATAATTCAGCAGGATTTGCTGGAATAAGAGTGTGTTTTGAATCATTGAACTTGACATTCAGTGTTTCTTCAACTATCTTGGTTCTTGAATTAAATACGTTGTAAGCTTTTCTCAAAGGAGAATAACCAAGAAAATAACCTGTATCAAGCAGCAAATTTTGAGATAGAGTCTTTGATGTTGAGGATAAAACATTGACATCCAAAAGCGCTGAAGAAGGAGATAAGGGGCTTTATGCCATGAAGAATTTCATAGGCAGTCTTGGTATGTCTTTTGTTGATAAGGACTCTATTCTGAACATAACAAGCTGTGTTGACTGCTTCAGCCCAAAAATACAAAGGTAGGCCTGAATCAGCTAACATTATTCTAGCTGCTTCTATTAAAGTTCTGTTCTTCCTTTCTACCACACCATTTTGTTCAGGAGTTCTGGGAATGCTGAATTGTCTAACAATCCCTTTAGACAAACAGAATTCATCCAGAGTTTTGTTCCTGAACTCTGTCCCATTGTCACTCCTGATGACTTTGACAGAAAGAGAATATTGCTTCTCAACTTGTAGAATGAAGAACTTGATGATTTCAGCTGCCTCATCCTTGGAATATAAGAAGAAGACCCATGTGAATCTTGAGTAGTCATCAATGATGACCAAGCAGTACTTCTTCTTACCAAGGCTCATAATCTTGACTGGTCCAAATAAGTCCATATGGAGTAGTTGAAGACATGCAGTTGTTTTTGATTCTTCAATAGACTTATAGGAGGACTTATGCTGTTTACCTTTAAGACAGGAAACACAATGTTCTTTACACTGATATTCCTTCAAAGGTAGACCCCTGTCCAAGCCCATTTTAGTGACTTTATTGATGGTTTTAAAGTTCACATGGCCAAGTCTCTTGTGCCAGAGATCATTTTCTGAAGTTGATGCCTTTGAGAAGAAACAGGCAGTTTTGTTCAATACTTTGTCTTTTTCAATGTCCACTGCATAGACATTGCCACATCTTTTGGCAATCAGCAAAGTATGATCTTCAATGATCTTCTCTATCAACTTCTGGCCTTCTAGTGATATGATCTTGCATGCTGTCTTGGTGAAAAAGGAAGAATATCCTTTGTCACACATTTGTGAGACACTCAGCAAGTTGTACTCAAGGTTTTCAACCAGATTGACCTTGTCAAACTGCATTTTGCCTGAGGATACATTGCCATATCCTAGCACATATCCCTTGGCATTGTTCCCAAAGGACACAGATCCTTCTCTTTGACTAATAAAATTGTTTATCAGGTATCTGCATCCAGTCATGTGCATTGCGCCTCCACTATCAACATACCATATGCTATTCAAACCTCAGGTGACCCTCTGCACAAGATAGCAAATTAGTTAGATTTGGCAATCCAAGCCAATTTGGCTTTGGGTTTGCTCTTGAGAACAGGTGCAGCTTGTTATGGACCAATTTTAGAAATCCATGTCTTTTTGGCAATGGATTTGTCATTAAGAACAATGGTGGGTTCTTTTTGGTGTCCACCATCAACTTTGGTCATCAGAAGTTTACCCAAATTTATCAAATCTTTAACTTCAGTAGTTTGTGAAACTACTGATAAGTTAGGTGTAACTTCTGAAGATGAACTTTGAGAAGAAGACTTTTGTTGAGATAAAAACTTCTTATGAGAAAGGTTTTTGTTTGATTGTTGTTTGTTGGGAAAGAAAGTATTTTCAAAATTTTGTTTTATCTGTTTTCCCACAATCAGTTGTTGTCTTTTCTTATTTAACTGATTTGCCTTTCTATATCTACAAAGTTCAGTTATGTGGTTAAACAGACCACATATTTCACATGCTTTTGCCTTCTCTTTCCTTTTAGATAAGTCAAGAGAGTTGGAAGGCAATTTACTGACAATCTCAGCATTTTGAAATAGGTCATCAGCAGTTTTTCAGGGTCTCAACTCCTGATGTAGTTGAAACTACTGATGGCTTATTGTCAGTTGTTTTAACTTCTGCAGTACTTTCCTTTTTGAGAAAGTTCTGATGGTAGGATGTGCATTCCTCCATATCAGTAGTTTGAATCAATTTCTTCCCATCATTATCAGTTTTGTGGGTGAAATCTGTTGGTGATTCAGTGTGGGTATACCCTATGCCAAACTTAACATTTGCTGCAGTTTGTTTGTTAAGCAGCATTTGGTACCCTTTACAAGACTCAACCCATTTTTCACAATCAACCTTGGTGTCAGCAAGCTCTTGTCTGACATTTCCTAGGTTGTCTATCATTGTTTTAATTTGTGTCTGGGTTTCTATGGATTTATCAGTTAATTTAGAAATTTCTTTATTTTTTAAAGCAATTTTTCTTTCTAAATCACACTTCATTTGGGTGTATTTTCTTTCCATATCATTGGATTTGCCTTGTAAATGCACATTTGTTTCTCTTATTAAAGCAAAAGATTCTTTGCAAGATTTTGAGCAAAGCTTTAATAGAGATTGTTGTGATACCTGTGTGAGTGCAGAATTGGAAGAATATCCTTCAAAAGCCATTAAGGCAAAGTTCTTTCTGCCATTATCAGGTTCTCCCCAGTTGACATCATAGACTTTATTGTCTGCATCCTGACTGCATTCAGATGTGTCATAAGGAAGACTGCTCCAGTCAACATACCCTGATGTAAATAAGCTTTGTTGCTAAGGGGGTTGTTGAGTTTGTGCAGGTTGTTGAGCAGTTGGAAAAGGAGGCATCAACTGCTGTTGTTGTTGTTGAGCAGGCATCTGGACATATTGTACTTGTGGCACATATTGAACTTGTGGAGCTTGTGCCTGTACAAAATGAGCACTCCCTTGAGTTCCATTATTCCTATTATAAGAGGGGTTAAATTAATTTCCAGACATGTGTTGGTTGTAGCTAGAGCTTCTACACTATCTAGCAAAGTGTCCCAACTTTTGACACTTATGACATCTCAGTTTTGATTTGTCAAAACCAACTCTTGTTGAGTTGTTAAGTCCTGGAAATTTCCTTCCTGACCTTTTGTAAAATTTGTTAGTTTTAATGCTTAACAAGGCCAGTTGGTGCAAAATATCCATTTCTTCTAAGTCATCACTGCTAAAATATTTTAAATCATCCATGATGAAACACATGTTATCAGCAGTTTGACTTAGGTCTTCATTGTCATAAGCTGGGAAAGATCCATCTGATGAGATCCCAGCTGTTATGTCAATGTGGTCAAAAGATCCAAAATTATTAGAACAGGATGGTGAGTCATGTCCTAATAAGGCTGTGCTACCTGGAGTATAGTCATCAGCAGTTTTACCAGATTCTTGTAACTTTTTCTTTTGATTGATTTCTCTTTCAAAAGTTAGTAATTTTCCATGCAACCTTGTTAGGTTCAGGGTGTTAAAATCTGAACTTGTTCTGAGGACTATAGAGTAAGTTTCCCATTTTGAAGGTAAAGACCTTAAAAATCTATGTAACATAGATGCATTTGAATAGGTCTGATTGTTTATTTTTAACTCAGAGATGAGTGAAGAAAATCTTTCAAACTGTTGTGTTAAAGTTTCACCATCTATGTGAGCAAAAGTTTCATATTGTTGAGCCAGGATTTCTCTGGTGTTGGCTATCACCTCTTCATTTCCTGCAAACTGTTCTTTTAGGCAATCCCACAGCTCTTTGGCACTTTCACAATGTAAAAGCCCAACATATATTTCATTTGGGAGAGCCATAGCCAACATAGAGAAAGCTTTGCATCTAGCTCAAATTTTTTGAAATCTTCTTCAGTGTAGTCTTTTGGGTCATTTGGTCTCTCAGTTTTTCCCTCTGGATCAGTAACAACTGGTTTGTGAGGTCCAAATACTACAGACATCCAACAACCAGTGTTGGTTTGAGAAATAGTGTGTGCCAACCTCTTTGACCATATGTTATATTCATTTCTGACTAACATAGGAGATTTGTTGGCAGATCCAGTATTATAAGGGTCCATTTTTAAGAAGTTTGGATTTGTCAATACTTCTTTAAAGTGATGGATGAAAAAGTGAACCTTTTAATCCTTTATTGGATATCAATAAGAGCCTGTGTCTGATTCTCAATTTGTTAGATTGATATTTGATCAGATTAACCAGTGCTCTGATACCAATTGTTGGATCAGTGGCCTCTTTAGTTAACACTTATGTGTTTACAGATTTAGTTATGAGTTATTGAGCAGCGGAATAATAAGTGTTCTAAGGTTAAAAGATCACTTTTAAGAGGAGTTATTACTCCCCCTTTACTGAGCAGTTAATGAGAAACAATAAACAGTTCAAGTATAAAGCAGTAAATGCAGTTTATGATTCTCAGATGTGAAATGGATTATAAGTTAAAAAGCCTCAAAGGTTTTCAATTAATTCAAAGTAAATCACATATATAAAAACAGATGAACAAGCTCATCTATTTATAGACCAACATACAAAACTGTTGTCTGAAGTAATCTAAGATATTTAGCTAAGATATTATGCTTAGGATAATGTTTACAACAGGCTGTACATTGAAACTTGAATCAAGACTTTAACAAAACAATATAATACTAAAACTACTGAAGTTTGAGTCGGTTAGAAGCTTCTGATGGAAAGTACTGATGAGTGACAAACTACTGATGAGTAGTTTGTCTTCAGTAGTTCTTCAGTGTAGTGTCTGGTTAGACTTCAGAACTTCTGATGCTTAACTCTTCAGTACTTTGCTCTTTTCTTCTTCAGTACTTCTGATTTCTTCTTCAGCAGTTTCTTCTATACTTAAGCAGAATATGATCTGGACTAAGGTTATCAAAAGGTGGTTTCTTCAATCCTCTTTGTCCCAACAAAGTTGTTCACCCGACTTGTGGACCCTTGTACTATGTATATGTGGGCCAATGTTTATGCACGTGTCAATTATTACGTATCTGGTTTGTACTTTCAAAGTGTTTTGTTTTGATCAAAAATCGGTTCCTTGACAACTATTAAAGCCGAGTGTGGTTTATAAAACATTAATCATGATGTGGCTGCATTCACTAAATTGATTTGTGTCACATAAGTGTGTGGTATGTGATTATATATAAGTGTACATGTGTGTGTTTCATAATCAATCAACAATAAACAAGATAAAGCCTTTAGAAAATCATTAACTTATATGCAAGATATGGTCGATTACTAGACAACTAAGGGTCGAAGGTCGGGTATTCAAGAGGGTCGATTACTATAGGAATTATAAGAAAGAAAAAGGCTTGATTACTTACCAAAGGAAACAAGGGATGTGGTAAGTGATAGTGAGGTTCTTGTGCTTCTTCCTTGGATCGTAGCTCAAGTGGCTTGGCTCCTCCTTGTCTTTGGCCGAGTGAGGTGAAGAAGAGAGGAGTGTTGTGAGGGTGAAAGAAGTGTGTTTGGTGCAAGAAATGATGGTGGTGGTAAGCTCTTTATATAGAGGTAATTATGGGTAAACAAGTCATCTTGGTTGTATAATCTTGGAGAGTACATACTGGTTTAGTGTATCATGAGTTGTTTATGCTTGTCCTTGACCGAATACTCCCATGGGATCCTGTCTAGGCTTCAGCCGATTGCAATTATTGATGGAAGTGGTATGTTGTTTTGAGTAGAGGTGTAAACTAAGCATGTGTATTGTTTAAATGGGGGTAAGATAGTGTCAAGACTAGGTAGTAGACTTTGCAAGTTGATAGTGATGTTTATAACCTCATGGCCGATTGTCATTTGTGGGCTAAAAGGGGTAGACTTAACTAGTGTATAAGGTGATTGGAAGCATTGTCTTGTTGCCTATTTTGGTGAAATACCACATGTTCTTTGTTGGCTAATGTGGATCAGCCAAAATGTGTAAGAATGGAGGTGTCATAGTCATGTGTTGACAACCAAGTCTATGCTTTTAGAAGTTAGGATTAGTTGTTGGTTTTGTCTCTACATGGCATGCATGTGTGGAAAGGGACATGTCATGGTTGTAGTTGTTTGTTTTGGCCTAATTATGTGTAAATGAATTAGGCACATGTCTAATGTATTTTAGGTAGTGTGTCATGGATAGGTCTTTTTCTAGAAAGATGGTTATAAGGCCTATAATGGTATAATGTAGGCTTAGTTGTAGTCTTGTCTAACATTGGAAGGTTCCATTTTGTCTTATGTTGTCACCAATGATTCAAATGCAAGTGTGGTGGTGGAATTGTAGTTATTGGGTTGTCCCTTTCATGTGATTGTGCATATATATACGCATGTATGTGTATGTGTGTATTAATAATATTGTTTTCATGTTTCATCATGTACATGTATATAAAAATATATATAGTTTTGGCAAAATAAAATATTATGTGAAAAACCATACGCTTTTGTTGATCCTTATGATGGTCATGGTGTTCGCGTAGAGTTTATTTTCACATAATCGTTCAAATAATGAGGTGTACTGACACACTTATTCTAAACACATAGTGAAATAAAGACAGTTAATTGTACGGTTTCGACTAGTAAATTTGTCGGGTGTCACAAGATATGGAGGCACTACTTATATGGTACAAAGTGTGTGATTTACACTGATCATCAGATCCTTAAGCAAATCTTTGAACAAAAGATGCTAAACATGAGACAGAGAAGATGGATGGAGCTCTTAAATGACTATGATTGTGAAATTGGTTACCATCCAGGAAAGGCTAATGTTGTAACAGATGCCCTTAGTCGTAAGAACATAACAAAGCCTCTAAGAATACGCGCATCAAGGATTGAAGTGAGATTTAGTTTAATGGAGCAAATCAATGATGCACAGGCACAAGCATTGGTTGATGGTCAGATTAATATAGAAAGAATGGTGGGAAAACAAGAACTCCTCGTTTAAGGGAGAGATGGAACATTAAGATTTCACAACAGGATTTGGATACCCATTGCGGGAGGACTAAGGAATAAGGTGATGGAAGTAGCCCATAGATCTAAGTATACCATGCAACCTGGTAGTCCAAAGATGTATAAGGATATTTGAAGTGAATATTGGTGGCCAGACATGAAAGAATCAATAGCTAAGTATGTGGAGAAATGCCTGACGTGTTCACAAGTCAAAACAGAACATCAGAAGCCTGCAAAATGTTTAATACAACCTGAGATCCCTGAATGGAAATGGGAGATGATAACAATGGATTTCGTTACCAAACTACCACGAACTAAGTCTGGGCATGATGCCATTTGAGTTATAGTAGATCGCCTAACCAAGTCTGCTCATTTCTTACCCATACGGGAAGATTATAAGGTGGACAAGTTAGCAAGGATTTATGTCAAGGAAGTTGTCACTCGTCATGGTGTACCTATATCAATCATATCCGATAGGGATAGCTATTTTACCTCAAGATTTTGGAAAAGCTTTCAAAAAGAATTGGGAACGAAGGTAAATTTAAGTACGACATATCATCCACAAACCGACTCGCAAAGTGAAAGGACAATACAGACTCTAGAAGACATGTTGAGGGCATATGTGATAGATTTTGGAGGAAACTGTGATGAAAATTTACCACTAATAGAGTTCGCATACAACAACAACTATCACTCAAGCATCTAGACTGCTCCATTTGAGGCGTTATATGGAAGGAAGTGTCGTTCGCCGGTCTGTTGGACTGGGATTGGTAGGAATCCCTTAGCTGGGCCAGAGATCATTGAAGAAACTACCAATAAAATAGTACAAATTCGAGAACGGATGAAAGCTGCAAAGAGATAGACAGAAAAGTTACGCTGAAAGACGAAGGAGACCCTTAGAATTTCAAGTTGGTGACAAAGTACTACTTAAGGTCTCGCCTTGGAAACGCATTATTCGGTTAAAAAAGAAAGGAAAGTTAAGTCCACGATATATTGGACCATTTGAGATGATAGAAAGAATTGGCCCCATAGCATATAAGTTAAAACTGTCAGAGGAGTTACAAGGAATACATGACACGTTTCACGTATCCAACCTAAGAAAATGTCTGGCAGACGAGTCGCTAAAGATGCCTTGGCAAGAAATCCAGATCAATGACAAGTTGAATTTCACAGAACGCCCCATCCAAATAATAGATCGACGAGTAAAGAAATTAAGAAATAGAGAGTTCCCTCTAGCACGAGTCAAGTGGGATGCAAGGAGAGGAACTGAAGAGACCTGGGAAAAAGAAGATGAGGTGAAACAGAAATACCCATACGGCCATACCTCTTCACCTAAATTTCGCGGACGAAATTCCTATAAGGTGGGGAGAGTTGTAACACCCCATTTTGTGATCAAATAAAATAGAAATGTTTATTAAAGTTATAACATGAGTATTATATGATCTAGTCGTGAATAGTACGATTATTTGAGATATAAGAATCTAGTCGAACCGTTAGTATTATAAGAGACCATTTAGTTAGATTATCACAGGATATTATATTTGACCCTACTCTATTTTGTCTTAACAGTATATTCAAAGGTTCGTAAAACATTATAGTTTAAAAGTTATACGAGAAAAACGAGTGAAGCAGCTGAATTATTTAAGTTATATAATAATAATAATAATAATAATAATAATAATAATAATAATAATAATAATAATAATAATAATAATAATAATAATAATTAAAACTTACTGTGCACGTGTGAATTGTGTATTAAAAGGAATATCTCAAATCTTTGACATGAAGATTTCCACCAAAAATGACACATAGGAGGCAGGTGCTGTGTTGTCCAAATTGAGCATTTCCTTTATAAAAAAAGGGGGTGTAGCTGGCTTAAGAAACCAAGCTGTTGAGATAACCGCCCTCTACATGTGTTATATATTAGTCACTCTTTAAGATTCCAAATCACATCTCAAGTTTTATGAGCATAAGAAGTCAATACGTATTTAGGTATGGTCTCGAGCCCTTTAAGTTTAATTGGCATAATTATTATTTGGGTATGATACCATGAGTAGAATTTAGGGTCATAGCCAGAGTAGGTCTTGGGTAACCTAACTCTAATTATTTGCATAGACTGATCACCTATGCTTAAATTAGGCCGGGTTATCCAAAGCCGACTACGGTATGACTAGTTAATACCCATTTCTTATTCAAATAGCATCTAAGATTGTCTTGGTCTGGATCAGGAAACCAAGGGATTGATTAGAGTAAACACCTATAAACCAAGGCATGCATATAATCTGAACACACATACACATGATATATGGGGACCCTTATACGTGCCGCTGCGGTGGGATTTGTCGGTACTACGCTGTGGTGTAGTAGGCATTAACTGTATGATAATATAAGTCATGGACTCAGTCAGGGTGTCAGATTGACATCAGGTGTCATGGACCCGGTGAGGGTGCCAGATTGACACGGGGTTATGATGACATGGGCGGGTACAAGTCATGAATAATTGAAATAATGTGATTTATAATTTGTGTATATTCATGAACTCACCAGCAATAGATGTGCTGGTGTATGACAAGTGGAATAGATGTGCTAGTTCGTGTGGTTTGATGAAAAGGTTCTATATCTCCGGCTAGGAATAGTTGATAACGTTTTTTACTTTTAAGTTTCCAACTTTTGTACCTTGTAGTTATATTAATATTAATAAATAAGAAGTTTTATGTGTAAGTTGGTATCAATTGTGTATGTTGCACCCTTATCTGGGTGTGGGCGTCACAATAGTGTAAATGTAAGTACGAGGACTGTTGAGCTCATGAACCGAATATCTCATGTTCCACATGGTAGTCATGATAGAATGCCACACAAAATGTAATGTACTAGTAAAGCAGCATGTTTATCCCTCGAAATTTAAAAGTAGTAAAATGAGGCCGTGAAACTCACCCGATGATAGTACATGTGGTCTGGTAAAGCTGAGATGTGAGGTAGCTATCGTCAGGATAATAATTGTCCTATGATTATCAAGGACATAGTATGTTGTATGTTCTTATCGTTTACCATACAAGTTGTTCACCCGACTTGTGGACCCTTGTGTTAGTTATATGTGGGCCATGTGCATGTGACAATTACTACTTGTTTCATGTGTACTTTGTAGAATGTGCGGTTTCGGGAATTCCGAGCATTTTATTGTGAAAACGTATCTATAAAATGGTGTTGATGCACTATTATGTGGACGTCACTGTCGAATAGACTAGGGTTGAGTCTTGTATTGTATTACATGAGATTGTGGTGATCCAAAAGGGCATTTTATGGATCTGTTGCATTTGTAAATATAGACCAAAACTTAAAGTCTTGGTTCGACCTTAGACAAGGGGCGAACCTGCAGAATCTGTAGGTTCGACCTAGCTAAAGGGGCGAAGGTTGCTTTAGGTGTTGGACTATAAATAGCAATCTCATGTGTTGGTTTTCATTTGAAGATTTGAGTTTGTGCTTAGAATGCTCTCAAGGGGGAGGTCATGCCCGACCTCCCCCAGCCCCGAGATAGATGTTTACCCTACTGAATTATTTAAGTTATATAATAATAATAATAATAATAATAATAATAATAATAATAATAATAATAATAATAATAATATGTTATATCCTAAGTCTAAGAAATGTAAATAGTCACACCGATTAGCTTAGCGGTTAGTGACAGTTAATGGCAGTTAATTCTGTTTGAATGGTTGTGTCTCTTGGGACAAACCGGTTCACTTAGTATAAATAGGTCCATAGGTTTTCATTTGTAATTTGTCTGACTATTTTTTTTTTTAAAACAGTTTAGTTTCCCTTTCTTTATTTCCCTCCAAACAGCAATCTTAATATTCGCATACAATCAAACCAAAACCAATCAAACAGTGCAGAAAACTATCATGGCATCAGAGCCTCGATCAAAGACCTATGGGATTTTTGACTTAGAAGATGTGTATCACCATGAAACAAGAGATAGTTGTGATGATTCCCCAATGTTTCCTTCGTTGTTCAATGGCCGTGTGAGTCAAGAGAGGACAACCGTGGCATATCAGAGGGCCATAGAAGATTTGATGCACAAAAGTGTCGAAGATTTCAAAGTGGGTTCAAGAAACTATGGCCCGTCCGAGAACAAAAGGGCAGCGCAGGAAGAATTCAACAGGCAAATCAAGAAGAAAAAGGCCTTTGCCGATTATCCCAAGGGTATGTGTTGTAGTTATTGTCAAGAATCCTTCCACTATGGAAGGGATTTGTCCCAAAAGAATCGTTAAAACAACATTTATTGTTAAAGGCACTGATTTGCAATGGTGGGAAGACATATGGCATGCAAGTCTAACCCGAAAAGAACATGGTTGTGGTAATAAGGATTTGTTTATGGTTCTTAACAAGTCATATGGGATAGAAAGATGCCCACAAGGGTATCTTAGAGAGTATTTCAGGGGTTAAGGATAGGTTCTAATCTTTAGTGGTGGACAAATGCACAAGATAAAAACTGTGTATTATGTTCCTACACTTAGCAAGAACATCCTAAATGTTGAAAGATTGACGCAACAAGGATTTGAAGTAGAATTCGAAGGGGATGTTTGCCACATCACCCAACCAAATAATCCACATGCAGAAATTGAGAACAAAGAAACAACATGTTGGATTTGTTAGAAGAAGGACCATTATGCTTTTATATGTCCGAACAAGAAAAAGCAATCTGCCCAGACAACAAAAGGCGCTCTTGAGGCGCACATGAACAAAGGAAACGAACCAGAAACAGACAGAAATGATCCATATAATGGTCTCACACACGAAGATATTGAGAAGGCATCCATGTATCGGCATTTCGAGTCATTTGCCATACCAAAGGACGCTGAGAATGAGTTTATGGAAAGAGGAGAAGTTATGTATCCAAACGAAGTGTCTTTAATCAACGATTGCATAGTAATTATGGATTTGATCCATATTGCAACCAAAGTTGAAGAACACAAAGATAAATTCCAGATTGAGTTTGAAAGGATAGTCAAGTGGTTTATAAAAGAGTTTTTACAAGCACGAATTCATGTGGAGATGCCACCGATTGATATCTATGGTTATCCAGTCAATACTCTAGATTTGTACATGATTGTACAAAAGATGGGAGGATACAACAAAGTGTGTCCAGAATCAAATTGGCCTACAGTCGCAATGTTAATGGGATATGGAAAAGTGTTGATGCACTTTATGTGGACGTCACTGTCGAATAGACTAGGGTTGAGTCTAGGTATAGTGTTACATGAGATTGTGGTGATCCATAAGGGCATTTTATGGATCTGACGCATTTGTAAAATATAGGACAAAGCCATGCTAGGTTCGACCCATATATATACTGGGCGAATGTGGAAGCTTTCCACATTCGACCAACACAAATGGGCGAATGTGGAAATGCTCCACATTCGACCAT
The DNA here is from genome assembly GCA_032199755.1 of Ambrosia artemisiifolia. Taxonomy (NCBI): domain Eukaryota; kingdom Viridiplantae; phylum Streptophyta; class Magnoliopsida; order Asterales; family Asteraceae; genus Ambrosia; species Ambrosia artemisiifolia. The sequence continues at coordinate 24,114,637 of CM063526.1, forward strand.
CCAAAAGGGGCGAATCTGGAACCTGAGTTTTGGACTATAAATAGCAATCTCATGTGTTTGTATTCATTTGGGATTTGAGTTGGTACTTTGAATGCTCTCAAGGGGGAGGTTATGCCCAACCTCCCCCGGCCACGAGATAGACGTTTATCCTACTGATGACAGTGTCTGTAACCGTTTCTGTATTAATACGAATCTGTGATGACGTTGTTATCGTTATATTTCTGTCTCGTCTCGAACATCCCGTCTGAAACGAGTTGTTTACGCGTAATCGATCCGCGAGTTCGGTCCGTAACCGGATTCTCAACAATCACAAGTTCGTGATCATGTGGCATTTTCAGACTACTCCGACAACAGCAACTACACAACCACAACAGCAGGTGATGGACCCATGGACAGTGGCAGCACAGAAGACGAGCACACAGTCTTCGCAGCCGGTTAACTACATGACTCAAAGTGCACCTCCAGCACCACAATATGACTACTGGGGAGTAGCAGCAGCGGTGGTAAACACTCAAACTTCAAATGCTATTTCCACACTGATTAATGATTTGTCTTCAGGTAGCGGGACTCGGCCACCGAAGCTTATGGAGATTCAAGAATACAATCAGTGGCAGAAAAAGTTCAAGATACATTTGGAAGGTATGGGAGTGGAAGGTGCTGAAGCATGGAACATGATTGCTAAAGGTTACACACCACCAGTTTTGGAGAACACAGGCGAACCAGTGCCATTGGAGAGCATGGCTGAGGATGAGAAAAAGAAGTTTGCTGTGGAAAAGAAGGCGTTTTCCCAATTGACACAGGCAATCACAAATGATCTTTTGCATCAGTTTGGGACTTGCACAACATCTAAGGCACTATGGGAAATGCTTAAAAGGAAGCATGATGGGAATGAGAAGACTAGAAGTTTGAGGACGGGAGAACTTATAAAGGAGTTTGAGATTTTTTCTTATATTGGAAATGAAACTTTGAAAGAACTAACTCCTAGATATAATCATTTGTTATCTGAATTGTCTAGTTATGGTATACAGATTCCTATGGCAAAGCAGGTGGACAAGTTTGCAGATGCATTACCACCAAACTGGGATCAGCATGTGGAAGTCCTGAAGGAGAAGGATGCTTATCAATACTGGTCTATTCAGGAGTTCATTGAGAAGCTGGAAAACAAAGAATTGGAAGAGAAGAGGAAGGCTAGGAGAGCACAGATCCCTCAGAATCCCAACTTATACTTTGGAGGATCTTCAGTTCCAGCTAGTACAAGCTCAGGAGGGCTAGTTACACCACATGTTGCATGTATATCCAATGTTATGGAATCACCTACCATGAACTACCATCAACAAACTTCATCCTTTTCACAACCACCACCACAACAACCATACAACTATTCATACATTCCACCATTCTCCCCAAAGCAACAAGCAGCTTTCTACACTGCTAGTCAATCTCAACAACAACCAACGAACCAACCTAACCAACAAACGGTGGTTTTGGAAACATCTAATCTTGGAAATGTGACAGTTGAAGTTGCTCAGCAACACATTGCATTAGTCTCTGCAATGGTCTCATCCTACAATGGATTAGTTGCTAGTCAAATTGGGAATAACAACTTGACCAATGAAGACTACGCACAGATTGACAAGGAAGAGATGGAACTCATTGATATCCAATGGGCCTTTGCGAGCATAATGAGAAGAGCAACGGAGTTTATTGAGAAGACAGGTAGAACAGATTTGGGAACTTCTCCTAATACAACCTACGGGTTCAATAAGGAGAAAGTGACTTGTTTTAACTGTGGAGGGAAAGGTCACTTTAAAAGAGAATGCAACCAGCCACCAAAACAAGGCAATAGGAACCCATTCAATGCCAGCTATCAGAACCGTCAACAACAAAACCAAAACCAAGTTTCTTACCAAAACAATAACCGTCAAAACAACTTTAATAACAACCAAAACAGACAACCCAACACACCAAACCAGACACAAAACCAAACACCAAACAATGCTAACCGAACAGTCATACCAATCACTACACCAAATGAACAACAACAGAATACCAATCAAGCATTGGTGACTCAACAAGATGAGAGGTTTGACTGGTCGAGTATACAGATAGGTGTTGAGGAAATCACTACTGGGGGAAATGTGGCTTGTGTTGCATATCAGGTTGATATTGAAGATTCAGGGTCGGTAGATGAGAAGGTAGGAACTGAAGTTGAAAGTGATGAGTCTGAGGCTGAGATGGATGTGGAGATTGAACCTGTTAAGGTTAATGCTGAGGTTAATGTTGAAGTTGAGACTGAAGAGACAAATTCTGGAGTTGTGATTGATACTGTTTCTGATATTCCTGAGGAGTGTGAATCGGTTTATTCTGATTCAGACAGTGAATCGGATACGGAAGCAAGTGTTAATTCTCTAGATGAAGACATCGATCAGTTGCTTGCAGAAGCGGATTTTCTGATGACAAGGAAGTCGTGCATTGCAGATGATGCTTTCACAAAGATTGATTATTCCAGATTCTTTGCAGGAAAGGAAGCTCATTTCGCATTAATGGCCATGACTGATCCGCCAAAACCTGTAAGTTCTGAGTGTAGTACTGATAATACGAGTGAAAAATATTGTGGTACATGTGATAGATTGACTGAGGAGAATAAACAACTCCGTGTTCAACGTGATAGTGCTATCATGAACAGTCAATCTACTCGCAAAGAGTTGAATGCTTTCAACAAAGTTTTAGATGGCTACAAAAAGGACATTTCCGACTTGAAAAACACTTTGACTTTAAAACAATTGGCAATTAACAACTATATCAATGAAATTGAAAACACCAAGTTGGAAATGGCCGCCATCAAATGCTTTGCTGAGAAAGTAAACAAAAAGCTGGAAAGTTATAAGCATATTGCTTATGTGGTAGACCACATCATTGATGATAAAACAACCAATTATCGGGCTGTACCATCTCCGGTTCTCTTTGAAAACCATAATTGTCACCAAGTGACACCGGAGAGTTCGGTAAAATCTGACTCAGCATCGGAAAATGAATCTAATACTTCAAGTATTGGTGATCCAAATTCCGATGTTAGACCGATTTTGGGAATCAATGATGAGGGTGTTACTGCTGAGAGTGTAGATTCAGACTCAGAGAGTGATGATACTGGTTGTAACCAAACTGTTAATGCATGTGAAATTCCAAAAGAAAATCACATCATTACAAATGAACCAGTTTCATCATCTCAAATTGTGATTCCGATGAGAAGTGTTCATCATGTGAATAAGTCTGAAAAGAATGTGGTGAAGAAAGATCTTAATGTGTTTACAAAGGATCTTGAAAAGAATGCTAAGAACGAACAATGTGACAAACCTGTCAAGGTGTTTTATCGGATGGAAGGATCCGATAAAATCATTTCTGACGAGGACTTTCCAATAAAAGATGTTAACTATGCTAAAATTGACAAAATTTGGCAAGAAAGTACTATTTGGTTCCCAAAACATGAGAGAACAAATGAGATTCCACCAGCTTTATTAAAGAAATTGTATTTGGATGTTCCTCAAGAACCAAAGGTCCATGTCACAGAGTTTGTTCGACCCAAAAACAGAGCTAATGGTTTTAATGAGCCTACTTACTCAAAAGGGCCACTCCCTGAGAGTTTAAGGAAGCAACAGTACAATGATCAATACCCTGTTAGATCATTTGCTCAACCAAATGCTCCGAATGTTTTTGAAGAGTACCGTGCGTGCTTTAAGTGTGGAGAACGTGGGCATTTACTTGCTCAGTGTCCATATGTAAGGCACAAGAGGCACGAGGTGGAAGTGAGGAATTCCATGAGGAAACCGATTGATCATTATGTGCCACCACATAGGAGAGTTGTTCCTCAACAACCACAACCGTTTTATAATCATAACAATTTTCAACAAATGAGGAACACTCGTCCAATGCATTATGATCGAAGGAATCGGATTGCTATGGAACACTCATGGAGGAAGCCTGTGGTGAACGCAACAGTTGATAGGCAAAAGGTTCCACCAAAACCGATTGTCAAATCACATTTTGGACCTAAGTCTGTTAAATCAGATAAGGTTACCAAGAGAGTTACATTTGCTAACAATGTTCAGAAACCGACTGAGAACCCAAAGTCTCAGATTCGTATCCTGAAAAGGTCTGAACAATCTTGGACACCCAATGGTACTCCAGGAGCCTCAACTTCAAGAGTTAATGAGAAAAAGGAAACTGTTTTGAACAATCAGAAAAAGATTGATCAAAAAGTTGTTGACAATGTTTGTGAGAATGTTACTTTGAAACCTGATGTTCAAAGACCCAAGACTCAGGCTTGGGTCCCCCGAAAGAACTAACTGATTTACTTTTTGTGTGCAGGGAGCTTCAGCTGGCCCTATTAGCAGTCTTTGGATTGTTGATAGTGGAGCTTCAGGCCACATGACAGGGGATCTTGCGTTGCTGTTCGATGTGAAGAACATCAATGGTGGGTATGTAGCTTTCGCGGGAAATAAAGGTGGATATATCACGATGGAAGGAAGTGTGAGCAATGGGATAGTGAGTTTCGAGCGGATTTCGTATGTGAAGCAAATTGATTATAATCTGTTGAGTGTCAGTCAAATATGTGATAAGCAATTTACTGTGCATTTTGATGACAAATCCTGCTATATTCTGAAACCGGGCTTTACAATTCCAAAAGAGTGGATAATGTTGAAGGCACCTCGAGTCAACAATCTATACATTCTTGATATGTCCAAGGCGATGACATCACAGGGGCAGATAACATGCTTTTTGTCCAAGGCGACAGAGAAAGAATCGATAATGTGGCACCGAAGAATGGGGCACATTCATCTGAAGAAAATGAATCAACTTGTGAGAAATGGACTTGTCGATGGAGTAAACGTGAAACATTTCCATCTGAATGACAAGTGTGTGAGTTGTAAAAAGGGGAAGCAACACAAACAGTCCCACAAAGTGAAAAAGGTTAACTCTGTTGAGATGCCACTTGAGCGACTGCACATGGATCTTTTCGGACCGGTCAAGCGCAAAAGTCATCTTGGAGAGCTTTACTGTTTAGTCGTCACTGACGATTACTCAAGATTTTCATGGGTGATGTGTTTGCAGAATAAAAGTGACACCTTTATCAATCTAAAAGTTCTGTTCACTCGATTGGAAAATCTCTATAATGTGAAGATAAAGAGAATTCGGAGTGACAATGGGACGGAGTTCAAAAATGCCAAGATGGATGAACTTTGTGAAAACAAAGGGATACATCATGAATATTCGGCTCCGTACACTCCACAACAGAACGGTGTTGCTGAACGAAAGAATAGGACTCTAATTGAAGCGGCTAGAACAATGCTTGCTGATTCAAATCTTCCAGTAATGTTCTGGAATGAGGCGATTTATGCAGCAAATTACACACTAAATCGGGTTCTGACAGTGAAGAAGTTTGGTAAAACATCTTATGAGCTGTTACACCGAAGGAAGCCGAACTTAGAGTATGTAGAACCTTTTGGGGCGCCATGTACTATGTTGAATCCAAGCGAGAAGTTTAGTCCTAAAGCCGAGGAGGGTTACTTTGTTGGATATGAAACCCCACTCAAACGGGTATACAACAAGCGAACTCGTCGTGTGGAAGACTGGGCTAACGTGGAAGTTCAACGATATACTCAAAATATTCAAGGCACGGGTCCTGATTGGATGTTTGATTACAAATATTTCTTTGAATCATTCAATCTAGATAGCTTGGTTGAAGAAGCTGTTATTCGATTACTTTACGAGTGTGAAAATGCAACAACCTCACCGTTGGTGCGTCCGATCACCGTGAACCCCCTACCAGCTTCTAATGATACCAATGCTCCTATACAAGAGGAAGAAGTGTTTCAAGAGGCTTCAACTTCATTAGACACTTCAGAATCTGAAGATGAACAATTTGAAGAAGCTATTCTTGAACAAGCTGAAGAACCAGAGGCACCGCCAGTGAACCCAACACCAAATTCAGATGTGGCTTCATCATCAAATACGGGTCATGATCTGGATGCTGTAGAGAACTTGACTGTTCAGACGGGAGTGCAAGTACCTGATTATCCGGAATCTCGGATTCATCGTATTCACCCGCTGGAGCAAGTAATCGGTGATCCTGGAAGTAGTGTTATGACCCGAGGGCAGCTTAAAAGCGTTAATTCGCCAGAGAGTTTTGGTGCTTTAGCTTTATATGCCAAAATTCAACAATCTGGTAGTCAAAATGATTGGTCGTTTGCGTGTTATGTGTCGCAGGTAGAGCCAAGGACATACAAGGACGCTTTGAAGGATGATGCCTGGGTGGAAGCTATGCAGGAGGAGTTATTACAATTCCAGAAACTGGGAGTTTGGACGCTCACGGATTTGCCGCCGGATAGGAAGAAGATTGGCACCAAATGGGTGTTTAAGTGTAAGAAGGATGATCGTGGGGTTATCGTTCGTAACAAAGCCAGATTGGTCGTGCAGGGTTTCCATCAAATCGAAGGGATTGATTATAACGAAATCTATGCACCGGTAGCACGGATCGAAGCTATTCGGATGTTTCTTGCGTTTGCTTCATACAAGAAATTCAAAGTCTATCAAATGGACGTTAAGAGCGCATTTCTGTACGGGAAAGTCAAGGAAGAGGTGTATGTCGGGCAGCCACCAGGCTTTGAGGACCCAATCCACCGGGATAAGGTCTACGTTCTGAACAAAGCTTTATATGGCTTGCACCAGGCTCCGAGGCAGTGGTACGAGGAGCTAAGTACATACCTCATCACCAAAGGATTTAAGCGCGGCCTCGTCGATTGCACCCTCTTTACGAAAAAGACGGGAGATGATTTGCTTCTAGTACAGATATACGTTGATGATATAATATTTGGTTCAACTAACGAGCTTTTATGCAGGGAGTTCGAAACTGTCATGCAGGAAAAGTTCGAAATGAGCGCAATGGGGGAGATGCAGTTTTTCCTAGGCTTGCAGGTGGACCAAAGACACGACGGGATCTTCATTCACCAGACGAAATATGTCTCCGACATCTTGAGCCGGTTCCAGATGGAGGACTCTAAGCCGATGGATACCCCGATTCAACCCAATCACGGGATTGGAGTGGACGCTAAGGGGGAGCTGACGGATCCTTTTCCATACAGAGCAATCATCGGATCTCTGATGTATTTGACGGCGTCTCGACCAGATATTATGTACGCAACGTGTCTCTGTGCCCGTTATCAATCGAAGCCGAAACAAAGTCATCTGACGGCGGTCAAGCGTATCCTTAGATATCTGAAGGGTTGTCCTTCAAAAGGACTTTGGTACCCTAATGATGATAATTTTGATTTCATATCTTTTAGTGATGCAGATTGGGGCGGCTGTGACAAAGATAGCAAATCTACTACAGCTGGTTGCCAGTTTTTCGGGAGCAGGTTAATCACCTGGCAATGCAAGAAACAGACTTCCGTAGCACAATCTACCTGTGAAGCCGAGTACATTGCAGCCTCGAGTTGCTGTTCGCAAGTACTCTGGATTCAACAACAAATGGTGGATTACGGTTTGCAGTTTCTTAAAACTCCTATTTACTGTGACAACGAAGCTGCAATTGCATTAACTAAAAATTCGGAAAATCATTCTAAAGCGAAACACATCCGGATCAAATATCATTTTATCCGAGATTGTTACGCTAAGGAATTGATCGATATGATCAAAATACATACTGACTACCAACGTGCAGATCTGTTTACTAAAGCTTTTGACCGTTCACGCTTTGAATATCTTTTAAAAGTAAACAATATAAAGGAAAAACAGGACTAATCGGCACCTCGGTTTATCGCTTTTTAGTTTTTTAGTTTTTATATTTTGCTAATTGGGAATTTCTCTTTGCTAATTGGGAATTTCTCTTTACTTTCGTAATCCTCAAAGAAGTTGATGCTTTCGAGGGGATTGTTTAATCCTCAAAGAAGTTGATGCTTTCGAGTGGATTGTTTCTTTTAAAATTTTGTTTTATTATTTTTCAGAAAAATCAAAAATCCAAAAATATGTTCTTTATTTTAGGGGGAGCCATTTTATCAGAAAAACCAAAAACATTATTAAATTCAAAAAGACCTAAAAATTAGAAAATCAAAAATGATTTCCTGGTAAACAGAGGAAATGATAGTACATCAGTGGGGATCTGACACAGGCTAAAGAATTGTATAGTATAATGAGGCGTGTGTTGACTACGTGTGATATGCTGATAGGCTTCGTAGACTAAATATTGAGTGCATTAGTGATACAAACATAACGAACTACGCGTTCGTGGCTGAACACCTCATGGGCATATGGTCTTAGTACCGTAATTTCGTTTGATAGGATTGCCAAAATCTGAGGTTTCGGGTCGTTATGTTATGGTTATCCGGGATATTCTGATAAACTTTTGTCGTATTGATTTACGGACCTAGTTTTATCAGAATATTTGCTAAAAGAGCTTAATTGCCAAAACCGCAAGTTACCGAATTGAGGAACTTTATGTTTTAACTGATCATAGATCATTATTACATCGTATTGATCATCTGATGCAAATCAATGATTAATATCAGCCTCAACCTAGTGTATACGCACATGTTACTCTGCTGCATTCAATTGCTGACCTGTACACCTCTGTGCTATATACTTTGTAACTTTTACGGATAACTCTGGCATAATCACGCGTTACGACGAAGCTTTGTGCAATTACTTGATACGGGAGTATGTCGTGTGTGTGGGCACCACATCGTGTTAGTCTAATACACCTAACTCGTATCATTTTAAAGCATTGCGTAATTGTCTGCATGTGAGCTTACGTGGACCACAATATCAGCAATTGCCGTGTCACATACTGTTTCTAATGATAATATTAAACAAAAAGATCAACGCTGTGATCAGATTTCTCAGAAAACTGATATGATCCTCTGACCGGATTTCACAAAATGTTTACTGCTTTCATTTACTTTGATGCAATTTATTTTGTTGCAATTTACTTTTATTGTCAAAAAGATACAAAATCCAAAAAGATTTTAGGTGTGTTTTGATAAAATTTCAGAAAAATCCAAAATTTTTGCATTTCTGCTTTATTTTTGATAACCGGGGATGCTTGATAGTCAATTTCTGAGATTTGACAACACCATCTGGGCTTTGTATCATTCTAAAAGTGAAAATTTGTGTTTTGGAAGCTTAACGGATTGAAAAAATGTTGAACGGGATCTGAATTCGTGATTTGGCAAAATTTTCAGAATTTTCCATTTTACATTCGCCCCTTAAATGGGTCGAAGGTGGAAAATGTTCTACATTCGGGTTGGTAAAACGGGCGAATGTGGATGTTTATTCAAAATCCACATTCGGGTATACAAAGTTTCACATTCGTGCCATTAAGTTGGGGCGAATGTGGAATGTTCCCACATTCGTCCACTACCACCGGGCGAACGTAGAGCCTTTATATTGCCAAAACCCAGATTCGACCCTCACTTATAATTTTTCAAAATTTTTCTTCAATACCAGACCTTGTTGATTTTCATTCTCTTGATTGTGTGTTTTGTTCCCTGAGTTTCACTGATCCTTTTCATATAATTATCACAGGTAATGGAGCTAAAACACGACTGGAATCGTTAATTTTCTAAACCGGTCTAGGGTTTTAGGGATGATGGTCTTTCAGTGGTTGTTAATGTTTAATCTTGATGGAAATTCATTCCATATCAGTTTTAGGGGGAGAAGTATACAAGAATTAGGATATTAACATAGTTTAAGGAGTGATTGATTGTTTGAATGTAGAAAAACCCTAATTCTTTATAAAAACTGATATAAAATGAAAAATAGTAACAATTGATGGTTTGCGAGTCTTAGTCGGCCATGTTAGAATAGTTCCTGATCAAAATTAAGGGTTAAAAACATGATTGAAAAATTTTAAAATTTTGGGCAAGAACAATTTCTACCTTCGGTCTATCGAACGGACGAAGGTGGAAATAAGTGGACGAAGGAACTATAAAACGGACGAATGTGATATTACATTTACAACTATTCCACATTCGACCAATAGATTGTACATTCGACCACAAAATTCTACATTCGACCAGAAATTTGGGCGAATGTGGAAATTCCAAAAACCAAAATTTTGAATTTTGACGATTTCGTGTTTTGACATTTGTTTTTGATTTTGTATTTCAGATGGCTGAGGAACAAGAAAATATAGAGATTCCTGTTGAGACTGCTGTTCCTGATCCTGTTCCAGAACCAGTTCAGGAAGGTGAATCATCAAGTGGCAGTAAATGGCCGTTCGAGAAGAATCATAACTGTTGTGCTTATCTGGGAGAAGTTGAGAAGAACGTGGAGTTTGCTGATATTATCAAGTTTCTGAAGAGATGCAGAGTTGTTTATGCTTTAGCTACACCAACTATTATCTACAAGGATATAGTTGAGGACTTCTACAACAACGCGAAGTATGATTACTTTGATAACCAGACCATCATAAAGAGCAAGATTCAAGGAATGGAGATGTTCATTACAGAAGCTGACATCAGAGAAGCTCTTCAGATCAAGTTTGAAACCAGTGAAGATCCAAGAGAACTCTCATGGACTGAGCAGAAAGCCTGTTTCCTTAGGATGAAATACAAAGGACCGATCACTGATGGTTCTATGTACAAAGGGAAACTGGGAGTGCAGTTTAAGTATTTTGCTCATGTCATTATACACGTGTTTGGATGCGTTAGTGGAGGTTATGATGTTATGAGAAAGAGTTTGAGCTCATTAATGGTTGCGTTGACTCTCAACAAACCATTTAATGTTGCTGGGATGATATTGGACCATATGTTGGAGATGCTGAAAGGGTTGAAGGTCAAGAAGTTCATGCTTTACCCTAGATTCCTGATGATGATTTTTGATCACAAGTATCCAAACCTGAAGAAGGATCCTACACAGATACTTGCTATGGATCACATGAACATTAGAACCTTGGTGAGAATGAAAGGTTACAAAGGTGTGCCTGATAATGAAAGACCACCTTACAGAAGGTTGTTTGGAGCCTTAGCTAGAGAGGATTACAATGATCCTGGAAAGAATACAGCAAGGCATCCTGATAGTGATAGTGATAACGATGATCCTTTAGTATACGCTGATGCAAGTACTAAGAGGAAAAGACAAGTAGTCAATCCTGGAGCCAAAGGGAAGGGCAAAGAAAAGACTGACCAGGGAAGTTCAAAACAACAAGTTGTGAGAAAGAAATCTACTTCAAAGAAAGGTACAACTTTGGTGGATGAAGAGTCTGTAGATTCTGAGGAGACAGAGGTTGAAGAACAATGGGATTCGGATGCTGAAAATGTCCGGACCACCAAACAAAAGGCCACTTTGGTTGGTGAGTCTGAATCACTAAACAGATCTATTGAAGAAGCTAAGAAGAGCAAGCAGACTGTTAGTGCTGAAGATGAAGGGTTAACTGTGAATTTGGACGAGTTGAACGAAGGTGAAACTGTAGTAGTTAACTTGCCCAAGCCTAAACACAAAACCATGGCTAAGAAAACAAGTTCAAAGCAACTCAGGGAGAAAGAGTTGAGCCAACTTTTGAGAGGGAAGAGATTACCTGAAGCTGGAACGTCATCAAAACAATCTTCACCAGCCACAAAGAAGCAAAAGACTGTAGAGGCAACAAAATTACCAGTGGATCAATTCAATATAGCACTGGATAATGTTCTTAACATGTTTACAAAGCCTCAGAAAGAAAAAGAAACTGAAGTTGAGCCATCAAAGTCAAAGTCCAAGTCAAAGAAAGTCACTGTGGATGACGATGTTATGAAACAAGTGAACAAGAAGATGGACGATATGATGAAGATGTTAGTGGCTCAGCAAGCTGAAATTGCCAAGTTCAAGCTGAATGAGGAGAAGATGCTTCAGATCGTAGTAGCTTCTAAGTCTAATCAAGATGAGATAGACGAGAAAGTGAAGAAGCTAGAAGCTAAGAATAAGAAGCTTGAAGGAAAGTGTTTGAGAAACAAAAACAGGTACAAGGCTATTAAAGAAGATAATAAAGAGTTGAAGGCTGAGAACAAACGCCTTAGTGAGCTGATAGACAATCTGTACAATATTGCACCCAAGTTGAAGGAGGGTGAGGAAGACAAAGAAAAGGAAGTTGAACAGGTTGATTTTGAACCATCTGAATCTGATAAAGAGGAAGATGAGGATGATGAGGATGAAGAATCGGAAAAGAGTGATAATAGAGATGATGATAATGATGATGATGATGATGCTGAGGGTTCGGGAAGTCAGAAGGAGGATGAGAGTAGTGATGATGATAATGATGGAGGAGATGATACTTCGAAGTTTACTTTCGAGAAAAGACCACCTTCAAAGAAGAAGAAAGACACTGGTGAGTCAAGTTCAAAGAAGAAAGGAGAGAACGTTGATTCGGATGAGACTGTGTTTTGGAATGAGAAGGTGAGGTCCTTGACTGATGATGCTAAACAAGTCTATAAGGACATGTTAGAAAGAAGAGAATGGACCATTGAGTTCACAGGTCGTTTTGCTGAAATATTCCAAACTGATGATATGCGATATGAATTGGAATATAACGATCCTGATTTGGAAGAGGGGGAAGTACCTGCATCTGTGGCAAAGGAGATCTTGGATGGGCTTGCACAGAGGGTAGGGAAAACATTTGAAGAGTTCATTGTTGATGAGTCGATTCCACATATACCTGAAAAGGATATTGGAAGTCACTCTGATGATAAAGACACCCCTGAGTTTGAAGAAGTTGAAATAGAAGATATCACGCATGAGGAATATCCACAATACTTCAGACAAACGGATGAAGATTTGGTGTTTCCTGATTTTACTGAGATTCCTAATACGTCTGCAAAAAGAAAGGCAAAGAAAAGAAGTGCAGAGTTTGTAGAGAAGGTATTTGGAGCTGATATGCCTAAATCTTCAAATAAGTCTGATGAATTGAAGAATTATTTGAAGAAGTTAAGATTGATGGATGAAAACCGACCTAAGCCTGAAGCTCAAGGAAACTTTTATAGGTTTCACAATGCTAAGTTCAGAGGCAGAGCTCTCGGGTGGACATACTTAGGTAGGCTGAAGTGTCTAGCTGCCAAGTGGGAATCTGGGATCTTGTACTTTTACAGATTCATTGACTTGCTGACTCTACCGTACTGGGCAGTTAGAGATTTGTGCAGATTCCAAATGTCAGGCGCTTCAGTTAATAATTCTCATGTTGGTTGGTGCGCAGACAAGCTGGTTTAGGAAAGTAGAACAAGATGGAATAGATTCAAACCACAATATCCCCGGAGGAAAGTTCACAGGGATATTGATCCCAGAACCAAGCTGAAACGGGTTACCTTGATTTATAAGGCACCTGAAGTGATGAGAAAGATACCTTTGATGCCTATGCCTCAACACTTTAGTGCTGACTTCATTTTCTGGTATTATGATTGGAGGAAAGAAGAAGCGGTGATTGTGTTGAGAGACGGGAAGGATAAATACAAGCATGTGCATGTATTTGATCCGATGTGGTTGATTAATTGCACCTTCGAAGACATCATCATGCTCTTTTACAATCCGATTCATCATGAGCCGAACGATGCAGATCAAGCAAAGAAATACACACAAGTTGTTGGTGTATGCTTTGCTTATGACATTAATGCTGGTAGTAATTTGGAGGGAAAACTTGGCAAGATGGTGAAGATGGCGAATGTGTCAAAGCCGGTAAAGAGGAGGCTAGAGCCCGAGATGACGAAAGAGCAGAAGAAACAGCTCAGGATTATGTTGCTAAACAAAGCCATGGACGAGGACAGAAAACGATCTAATCAATAGTCGAGAGGGAGTTTGTAGATGCGTTTTGCGACTAGTGATTAGATAGTTAACATGTGTTAAAGAAGGCTGATGGGGCGAATGCAACAAGATTGGGCGAAGGTGAAGATGCAATGGACGAAGGTAGAAGGTATATGGACGAATCTGGAACTGGACTAACACTGAAGACACATTCGACCACTAAGAGTGGGCGAATGTGAAAAGGCTTCACGTTCGACCAGTTGAAAGGGGCGAACGTGCAGGTCCTATATATAGATTTTGTGATTTTGTAAGTTTAAGCGAGTCATTAGGTGTGTGTGTTATCAGGTGTTGTTCCAGAGAGGTTTGAGAGAATTTGTGTGTGTGCTAGATTAACTGTATTTGAGTTGTAATCAAGTTTTTGAAAGAGTTAATCTATGAAAAGCATTGAAAATGACTTTGATTGTGTTTTGATTTGAGTTTACTTCAGTTTGTTCAAAGCTAGGGTTTCCACACCTGGTTTTGTAACTTGTATGATCGTATAATCCTGTTTTCGTGTCAAATTTAGCCTCTACAAAAAGAGGGACCAAGACTCACTAAAGAAGATTCAATTGTGAAAGATCTAAGAAAGACTTATGTTCTATATCTAGAGATGCTAGAGTGGTATCATTTGAAGTACAAAAGAAAAAAACTCGCAATTGAAATTGGAGAAAGCAGTGGTGCAGCAAACAATCAAAATAAAGGAGTGGATGATCATGATCTTCCACCAAAGAAACGAACCAGAAAGTGAAGGCTACACAAAGTGTTTTGATGCAAAGATTAGGGGGAAAAATGTTGGACATAATCCCTTTCATCAAAACAAGTTACAAGACCAAAGATAATACATTATAAATATGTGTCTCATGTAAATAATATGTTATATCCTAAGTCTAGGAAATGTAAATAGTCAAACCGATTAGATTAGCGGTTAGTGACAGTTAATGGCAGTTAATTCTGTTTGAATGGTTGTCTCTCTTGGGACAAACCGGTTCACTTAGTATAAATAGGTCCATAGGTTTTCATTTGTAATTTGTCTGACTATTTCTGTTTATAAAACAGTTTAGTTTCTCTCTCTTTATTTCCCTCCAAACCGCAATCTTAATATTCGCATACAATCAAACCAAAACCAATCAAACAGTGCAGAAAACTATCATATATATATATATATATATATATATATAAAAGGGTAAGAGAGGTGTTATGACACTAAAGACCATTAACATCATAAATCTTTTTTGCATAAAATTATTCAACAAAAGAAATTGTCAAAATGCATTTATTTAATTTTTTTTACTTTGACCAAGAGGTCAGCACATTTCGATTTGTGATGTAGTATTGTAAAAGGCAAGTGACAATACTAAATTTCCTGTTTATATGTGTGCAAGCCCAATTTTTTAATTTTTGAAATAAAAACATCACAAAGATGTGAACTTGCGAGCATTAATATATAAATAACTTGTAATAAAAGACATGGCTAAAAGGTGGCCTTATCATCTTTTTTTTTCAGCGATGTTGCGGGCAGCGTTCAGAAAAATGGAGATCCAAATATTAACTCGCGGACTCGTAACAACGATTTGTGTTTGCGCCGGAGCACATATAGGCGTATCATGGTACAACTTCTTATCGTTGTGTGCCCATTAGTTTGTTTATGCCTTTTGCTTTCGTTAACATATAGTTATACTGCGTGCTTTAGTGTTTGTACCATTATGGAGCATGAATAAATATTTATAATAAATGGGAGTTGTGAAGTCTTATATCCTTTGAAAAAAAGATGTTTGAGTTGCCAAAAAGATAACTAGGAAAAAGTATTGTAAATAGATCACTTTTTGCAAACTTTTGTATAGTTTTACAGTCACATGCTTGTTTTTTTTTTTTTTGTTGAAAAGTAATAATAAAATTTACTTTTTCTAACATATTTTCCTTTTGAATGGATAGCTTTAGAAAAAGAATTTTGATTTGAACGGTCACTTTTCTACTCTTTTATGTGAGATGAGAGGTTATGTAATAATCGTTGTATATTCTTAAAATATTGAAAAGTACATGCTTTGCCCAACCACATGACCGTTGGATGAAAAATAGTATTTAATGAGAAATTCACCCATATTTGTTGTCAGAAATAGTATAGTAATACGTGTCACACTTTTTTGTTTTTTTTTATATTCTTATACTTTACTCAAAGTGAAATATACATAAGTGAAAAAGACAGGTGACAGAGCCTACAAAAAGTGAATTAGTAGGCTTGGACTTTCTTTTATTCTAAAAAGATTAAACATGTCATATCTTGGATGTGAAATGTCATCGTAAAAAAGATTAAATATGTGACATATTAGCTTCATATGTTTACAACACAACATTCAAGAATTTGTTATGCATTATTTCTCGAGGACTAGCAAGTCATGTTTCAAATAAATTATTGTGTAAAATGTTAGAGGTTTAGAACCTTACAATCTTAGATTCTAGCATAGATCCATTGTAGAACACATGAGGAAACATGGATGTGTAAGAGGTGTAGAAGTGACTTCACTAGGAACGTTTTCTCCAAACGTAGAAAGAACATAGAAAATAGATCGACGGGGCAGAACTACATAGAGTTTTTTCTGTTCAAAGTAGCACGACCCCATGGTGGGCGCTAACTTGTTGCTACAACAAATATTGGTTTGGAGAGGGTCTGAACGTTCCAAGGTCGTCAAGCTTCTGACCTCGTCTGCTGCTTAAAGGGTTGAACCTGAAGCATGAAAGAACTCGTTAAAAGGGGTAAAGGGTTTCAGTTCACCAAACGCGGGTTGTGGAGTCCCTCTACGTTGTAAACGTAGATGGGAGATTCAAGAGTTTTTGCGTTTTAATTGTTATTCTGATTTGAGAAGGACTCAAAGTCATAATGTTAATGTTATTAGTTTATTGATGTGTTAAGTTAAGAAAAGATCAAACATAGAGTATGATCTTGAAGAAATGAACTCTTGATCCAAGTTACAACTAAGGACTTTCCACTTAAGCCGATGAAGGCTTGCGACCTACGGGTAATAGAGTGTGATTCCACACGTAGAGGCTGTAGGAGCCGGTTTGGTTGTGGAATCAACAAGGTTGTAAGTTTCTAATAATGTATGGCAGCAGCTTGCGTGCTCGAAGGCTTCGGCCTGCTGCTGCAGAAAGTATTATTAGAGAGATAAACTCTAGAAAGAGTATTTAGAGAGAGTGAGAGAGAGTGTGAGAGAGAGGTCTTATGTCAAGACCAATTTGGTTTGTTGTGAGGGTTTGCCCCTCTATTTATAGAGTGGGGGATGAGTTGAAACCCTAGTGGGCTTATTTTTTGGGCTTGGGCTTGGCCCAGTATGTTGCTTAATGATTTTGGCTATTTAGGCTATTGGACTTGGTCCAATGGTCACCCTACATCATTAGCTCTCGAAAACAACATGGGGAATTTCAGTTTTAAGGGGACCTCTAGCAGCCACGCGTCTAACCAAAAGCGAATAGAAAAGCCATTCCCAAGCCGCCCCTACATATATTCTAGAAAGAAACGATCACCGCATTTAAACTTTTCACAATTTTTTATAATCGCCGCCCAGCAACCATCTTTTATAAGTAATGTATATCACAAATCTGTATGTTTAGCAATGTATTAGAACAAAAATAGTTTAGCTTAAAAGACACCAAGTAGATATTGTACCATAACAAACCCCAAACCAATACTAACTACGTTTCCGTTTCCGGTGCAATGTGCAAGTAATTTTACATGCTTTTTGTTTATTTGACCCATATTCTATATTTTCAATTGGTTAGTTTGATTGGTGGGCCTAAAAGGAGTTTTTTAGATTAGTTTGTACAAACAAAAGTTACATAATGTTATCTCTAATGTCTGCCAAACTTTCAATGAAATTGAAGCCCCCCGCAGCAAAAGCGCGAGGACCTACAGCACTAGTTAAATATAACTAGAATTACCGATATGCATTCCGATGTCCATTCATTGACTAGAATACTAAATGCGTCTTTTCAGCCAAATGTAGAATGTAACAACTAGCCAAACCTTGTCCAAAATTTTGATGGCCCAATAAGCTGTTTGATTTCATAGCCCAGTTTTGTTATCAAACTAGGTTTATCAACCGCGCTTCGCAGCGGGTCTCATGAAAATAGAATACTGTGCATACATTGAACTTCCAAATCAAATGGACAAATCCAAAATGCAAAGTGGTGTTGTAAGATATAGGCTATGTAAGCTGCAAAAATCTGGACCACACATTTGGAACCAATAAACCTATAAATTCTGACCCGTTAACAACTAAATGCAATCTGAAAAAGTATGATACCATAGTTAGCCTGCAACCACACGCTTCTTAGGCAGTGCTTCTAAGGTTACCTTAAACTAAAAAGGAACACAGTTTGATCATTTCAGACATAAGCGTCGGAAAATCTTTTTTTTGATACGACGTATGCCATCTGTAAATGCAATCAGCAATTATGAGAAATCAGACCCACATCAATTGATTAACAAACAAAAGTCTCCAAAACCCACAAATTGGTCCACCAATACCTCAAATTTGTCATTGTAATTCATACCCATCTCTTATTTTAGGTTTATTGTTCAGTGCCCACCTTCAACCAATCTTGCAAAAAGAACCAATCTCTAATCTTTTGCTATTTGATGAGGGTACGAAATCAAACAAAACTTGTGTGTTTGTTTGGTGCCTAAGTGGTGGAACAATAAGCTTTTAATTAATACTTCAATTTGTTCAGTCTATAAATGGTTCTGTCTAGACCTGGCAATTTTAACCCATTTGGTTGAGTTTGGGTTATTTTGGGTTTAAAATTTGACTTTGTGGGTTGAAATGGGTTTAGTATAATTTTCAAGGGGGTTAGGATGGGTAATTTTAATTGTAGGATATAAGTAAGTAGGTCAGGATGGGTAAATTAAAAAAAACAAATGGGTCAGGATGGCTATTTTTAGATAACCATATACAAATCTGAATAAAAACTCACCAAACACCAAAAGCGTTAATGCCTCATAGAAATAAATGTCATTAAAAACAAAAAATTATATCTTTTGCATTTGTTGATAACCCCGGTCCGGTCGAAACAGTCCGGTTCACTACGGGACGAGACAGGTTGAAAAAGTCTAGGTCGTTACCGGGCCCGGTTGGGTAGAAACGGTCTGGGTAGCTACCGGGGCCGGCTGGGTCGAAACAGTCCGGGTCGCTACGAGACGGGTCAGGTTGAAATGGTTTGGGTCGTTACCGGGCCCGGTCGGGTCTAAACGATCCGGGTCGCTACCGGGCCCGGTCCGGTCGAAATGGTCCGGGTCACTACGGAACGAGTCAGGTTGAAACAGTCTGGGTCGTTACCGGGCCCGATCGGGTCAAAACGGCCCGGGTCGTTACCGGGCCCGGTCGGGTAGAAACAGTCCGGGTCGCTACCGGGCCCGGATGGGTCGAAACAGTCCGGGTCGCTACGGGATGGGTCAGGTTGAAACAGTCTGGGTCGTTACCGGGCCCGGTCGGGTCTAAACGGTCCGGGTCGCTAACGGGCTCGGTCCGGTCGAAATGGTCCGGGTCACTACGGGACGAGTCAGGTTGAAATGGTCTGGGTCGTTACCGCGCCCGATCGGGTCAAACAGGTCCGGGTCGTTACCGGGCCCGGTCGGGTAGAAACGGTCCAGGTCGCAACCGGGCCCGGCTGGGTCGAAACAGTCCGGGTCGCTACGTGACGGGTCAGGTTGAAACGGTCTGGGTCGTTACCGGGCCCGGTCGAGTCTAAACGGTCCGGGTCGCTACTGGGCCCGGTCCGGTCGAAATGGTCCGGGTCACTACGGGACGAGTCAGGTTGAAACGGTCTGGGTCGTTACCGGGCCCGATCGGGTCAAAATGGTCCGGGTCGTTACCGGGCCCGGTCGGGTAGAAACGCTCCGGGTTGCAACCGGGCCCGGCTGGGTCGAAACAGTCCAGGTCGCTACGGGACGGGTCAGGTTGAAACGGTCTGGGTCGTTACCGGGCCCGGTCGGGTTTAAACAGTCCGGGTCGCTACCGGGCCCGGTCCGGTCGAAATGGTCCGGGTCACTACAGGACGAGTCTGGTTGAAACGGTCTGGGTCGTTACCGGGCCCGATCGGGATAAAACGGTCCGGGTCGCTACAGGGCCCGGTCGGGTAGAACCGGTCCGGGTCGCTACCGGGCCCGGCTGGGTCGAAACAGTCCGGGTCGCTACGGGACGGGTCAGGTTGAAATGGTCTGGGTCGTTACCGGGCCCGATCGGGTCCAAACGGTCCGGGTCGCTACCAGGCCGGGCTGGAACGAAGCAGTCCGGGTCGCTACGGAACGGGTCAGGTTGAAATGGTTTGGGTCGTTTCCGGGTCCGGTCTGGTCGAAATAGGCCGTGTCGCTACCCGGGCCCGGCTGGGTCGAATGGTCCGTGTTGCTACCAGGCCCGGCCGGTTCGAAATGGTCCGGGTCGCTAACGGACACGGTCGTCGACGACCCAGATCGGGCCGAAACGGTCTGGATCGCAAACGGGCCCGGCCTGGTCGAAGCGATTCCGGTCACTAACGTGCCTGACCGGGTCGAAACGGTCCTAGTCGCTAACGAATACGGTTAGGTCGAAACGGTTTGGGTCGCTAACGGATCCGGTCGGGTCGAAATAGTCTGGGTCGTTAACGGCCACGGTCTAGATCGATAACGGGTCAGTCGAGTCGAAACAGTCCGGGTTGTTAACCGGCCCGCTTCGAAATGAAATATTTCGCATCCCTTAAGATTTTATTTTTAAATTTACTTTTGTTTTTTATTTTAATTTTTTTTTACTTTTTAAATTTTTAATTTTTTATTGTTATTTTAATCTATTTTGATGTGAGCTTATCTTAATCCAAACCATTCAGGCCCAAACCCATCCAGACCCAACCCATTCTAACCTATTTTTTTAATTTACCCATCCTAACCCAAACCCATCCTAACCCAACACCCAAACCAACCCAACCCACCCATTTTGCCACCTCTAGTTCTGTCCAAATGAAACTGAAATATTTAAGTCTTTCAGGTAATTAAGTATACCTCTAATTAGGGGTGTTCACGGCTTGGTTTCAAACGGTGAAACCGCCCAAACCGGTCGTCGGTTTGGTTTCATGGTCGGTTTTATTACTTGACTTTCGGTCGGTCGGTTTCAATATTTTCAAACCGTAGCAAATGGTTTGGTCTACGGTTTATACCGGAAACCAACCGCAAAAAACCGGACCGGACCGTAAGGATTTATTTATATTTTCTTATAAATATTTTCATATAAAATAAAATTTGGTTTTGCCTATAACTAAATTTTTGTAAAGTAATAGTGGGCTAACTCATTTTACATTAGCATATATTTCATTACACTAATTTAAATCCTTATGTAAGTTTTTTCAAATTCTAACTCATTTTCATTACACTCATTTTTTGTAATAATTAACAATCCAAATATCTTAAAAGACATCAAAACAAAGGTTGAATTTGAAAGACAAAATTACAATTTTTGTCCTTTATTTTGTCTAAAATTATGGAACAGGTCCTTTAAAAAGAATACTTTCAGTCTTTGTCCTTTATTTCAATATTTGCTTACAACTTTTGTCCTTTACACTAACCTGGTTAGTTTTTCTCAGTTAAATCCCTCACATGCATTGCACGTGAGGGTATATTTGTAAATTCCTTCTTCTTTTAAGCTGATTAAAAAACCCCCTCCCTCCCTTATAAAATAAATGGGATGTCAATGTGGCCAAGGTCCTAGATGCCTTCAACAATCACCCCACCTGCATACCACAAACCAATTGGGAGGCCCAAAAAGGCTAGGAGAAAGTCAGCTGGAGAAGTTGAAGATGGAAATAAGAGAAAGAGGGACAAGAATGTTGATTCAAATGAAGCCTCATCATCTAAGAAGTCAAAGAACTCCAGCTCAAAGGGAATGGCTAAAGGTCAAACTAAGTAGTCAAAGAATGCAAAGTCAAAGAATGGAAAGTCAACTGAACAGGGTAAAACAAAGGAAAAGTCAACTGGTAAAGCAAAGGAAAAGTCAAAGCCTGCAACTTGTGGAAAGTGCAAAGGCCACGGTCATAACAAGAGGACATGCACCAAATAGCTTGGACATGTTGGCAATAATTTGAT
This sequence comes from Ambrosia artemisiifolia, assembly GCA_032199755.1. Taxonomy (NCBI): domain Eukaryota; kingdom Viridiplantae; phylum Streptophyta; class Magnoliopsida; order Asterales; family Asteraceae; genus Ambrosia; species Ambrosia artemisiifolia. The sequence goes on from CM063526.1 coordinate 24,136,532, forward strand.
GTTTTGTTAGTCTTAAACTTGGTCGACTTATTAGTCTTTTGATGTGTGTAAGGATAATATGGTATGGGTCTTCTGATGTATTTTGATGTGTCATGCTTGTTAAAGCATTAAACACTATGTTTTTAAACTACTTTGACTTGTTATGGTTAATATGGTATGCAATATGGCATGGTTAAATGAGCAGTTACTGATAATATGTTATGGTTAATATGGTATCCATATTGACCCATTTACCCCCATATAAATAACAGACTGCATATATCATCCATCTTGACCCATTTCCATATTGACCCATTTACCACACAATTGATAAATAACAGGTTGCATATATCATCCATCTTGACCCATTTCCATATATCATCCATCTTGACCCATTTCCATATTGACCCTTTGCCACACATTGATAAATATCAGTATCACAAACATCACATTGAACATACCAACCAAAATATTAACTTCATTTCATTATCCTTTACAAAGTTCTTACAAACTAATTACATAGTACTAAGGAATTAGGAAAATTTAAGAACTAGGGATTTTCTTAGCTAATAATCATTCATTACATCTTCATTACTAAAACAACGATAAAAAACCCAACCCAACTAGCCATCAACAGCTTCTTCAGAACCTTAGCAGTCAATCGACTCTCTGTTAGCTGTTCTTCCATCTCATTACTAAAAGGAGAAGGAATTTACAAATATACCCTCACGTGCAATGCATGTGAGGGATTTAACTGAGAAAAACTAACCAGGTTAGTGTAAAGGACAAAAGTTGTAAGCAAATATTGAAATAAAGGACAAAGACTGAAAGTATTCTTTTTAAAGGACTTGTTCCATAATTTTGGACAAAATAAAGGACAAAAATTGTAATTTTGTCAATTTGAAATTTAAAAAACTTACATAAGGATTTAATTAGTGTACTGAAATATATGCTAATGTAAAATGAGTTAGCCCACTATTACTTTACAAAAATTTAGTTATAGGCAAAAACAAATTTTATTTTATATGAAAATATTTATAAGAAAATATAAATAAATCCTTACGGTCCGGTCCGGTTTTTTGCGGTTGGTTTCCGGTATAAACCGTAGACCAAACCGTTTGCTACGGTTTGAAAATATTGAAACCGACCGACCGAAAGTCAAGTAATAAAACCGACCATGAAACCAAACCGACGACCGGTTTGGGCGGTTTCACGGTTTGAAACCAAGCCGTGAACACCCCTAATACAAGCAAGTCACATGCTATCCCCTCATTTTCTAAACAGAGTAACTTTTTTATAAGTCATATTTTTAAAAAGAAAACACTATACCATAAAATCAAACGTCTTTTTATCATTAATATTAGTACATATTGTTATAGTTTAAAAAATAAATGAAAACATAGTTTCGTAAAACTCAATGGACATAACGTAAATCACAATGAATATCTAACTAAAAACGTAATGGAGGAGATGGTGTAAAACATAATGAAAAACGGACTAAATCACAATAGACAAGAAACTAAAAACACAATGGACAACAAACTAAAACACAATAAACAACATAAAAAAACATAATGTAAAGCAGAAACACAAAACCTAGTTGCGTATCAAACACTGAAAAGCATACTAAAAACATAATGGAAAAAAGTTAAATCATGTGCAGAATAAAACACACAATGAACATGTTTATAACACACATGTGTATACTAATAACATAATGGACGAGCAAAAGACATAATAAGTAAAAGAATCGGTTGACACACACACATATATATATATATATATATATTTAATTATTATATAGCAATATGATAGTCATATTCTCCTCTTCTCTAATTAACAACCGTCAACCCCACATCGTTCACTCACCACCTATTCACCATCATCTATCACCAACACCCCCGATTACCAACATCAAACACTTCAACCTCCATTTTCCTCACCAACAACCGACCAACATCACCACAACCGTTCACCTATCGCCAACTCACGAGTACGTCGTTGGTCAGGTATGTTTCCCTATTTTATTTTATTTTCTGTTGCATCTGATCGTGTCTTTTTATAACCTGTTTATTCTTGTCCTAGTCATGGGATTGCTTGATATAATTTGATTGCAGGATTAGCTCGCCCCATTCGTACCCGATCAACATTCGGGTGGGGACGATCCCGAAACCATTAATGTCATCACGAATGGAATTCTATTAGTTGCGAGCACGAATGGCATGCTGTACGCTCGAACTGATATATATATATATATATAGGATTTGGATCATTTGAGAACCACCATTTAGGGAGAGAACCAAAGAACCAAGTGTGAATACAAAAACCCTTCCACCAAAAAATAAAAAAAATAATAAAAAAAGAAAAAAATAAAAAAAGTAAAAACACCAAAATGTTTTTTTAGTGTTTATCTTTCTGAAAATAAATAAAAAAAATACAAAAAACATAAAAAAAACAAAAAAATGGCTTTTTTACGTCATATTTACGTCAGGTCTGATGCACATGTGCATTTTGCTGTTATATACTCCCTCCGTCCCATTAGAAGTGTCTTGGTTTGAAAAACACAAAGTTTTAGACATATTAAATGATTGCTTTTTTTGCTTGCCATATGACAATAATACCCTTGTCATATGTGGGTCCATCATATTATTTGTTTATTTTAGTTGGGTTTTTAAGGGTAAATTTGGAAAATGGTTAATATTTTTTTAAAGTGGACACATGAAATGGGACAAATAAAAAAGGGAATATGGACACTTTTAATGGGATGGAGGGAGTATATACATACATATACCGTATGCACATGTGCATTTCACTATTAGAGCACACTTTTGAATAAATTATCAATTACCATAATGAAATGATCATTAAATGGACGTGATATGATATATAAGGTGGAAAAAAATTTATTCAATGATCATTAAATAAACGCGAAGTGCATTTCACTATTATAGTTAGGTTTTTTTTCATGGGTTTAGCTTTAGGGTTTAGTTTTTAGGTATGATGGGAAGGGGGTTAGGTCTTTTGGGGTTGTTGGTGAATAAACTTAAAAAATCTCTATATACAACTATAAAATAAGATAATTGTACTACATGCACATGTGCATTTCACTATTATAGTTAAGTTTTTTTAATGGGTTTAGCTTTATGGTTTAGTTTTTGGGTATGGTGGAAGAGGGGGTATCTTTTTGGGGGGATGGGATGGAGCGTTTTTGGTTTTTCGGGAGTGTGGGGTTAGCTGCACATGTGCGTTTCACAATTAGGGGGGGGGGGGGGGTTGGAGTGGTGTGGGGGATGGGGGGATTAGGTTTTTAGGGAGTGAGGTGGGTGGATTTAGGTTTTTAGGGGGTGGAGGTGGGGTTTTTAGGTTTTTTTGTTTGTGTTCACACTGATTCTTTGGTTCTCTCCCTAAAGTTGGTTCTCGTATGATCCCTACCCTATATGTATATATATATATGTGTGTGTGTGTATATATCTATATCTATGTGTGTGTGGCAACTTTCTTGAGGAATGTTGCCAATTTTACCAGGGGAGTATGTTCAAATTTCTTGTTGTTGTACATCTTTTTTTTTTTTTTATTATGTCTTTTTCTTTATATTTTTTCGACGTTTTCGGGTCACAATGAGGACAATGTGTCATTCAAGTGTGGGGATACCGTACCGATGTCTATCGTAGATTTTACTTTAGATTAATTATATTAAAAATATAAATTCAAAAAAAATACAAATAAGAACCTAAAATTTTCAAGTTAGCCCGAAATTATTTTTGCAATTACATGGAAAATGATAAGTAAAACGTAAAATTGGGGATCGGTTTTAAATATATACACACACATGTAGTTATATTTAAGATAATATTAAGGTAGAAAATGCATCTAACTCGAGATGTGATGGTAGGCCTAGCCGACTTTGAATGGTCTTCCTATGAATGCTAGTAAATTTATTAATTAAATCAGGAAATCTAATGGGTTCTCATCATATGAGAAATGGAAAAAACAAACCTGTCAAAATAATGTGAAAGTTACGACTGTAGATTAAAAAATTGTATGTTTTAAGCATTGTTTCCATTAGCAAACCATTTCTTTTTTATGAAAATAAATCTGGAAGTTGGCGGCGCTCCCAAATACCAAACTTCCATCAAGTGAACTAAAATAAGAACCTAAAAAGTCTATGTGTCACATGCCGAGTTTCAACTTGGTTGAAACACCTCTAGGTTAGGTTTGATTAAAATATATATAGGCCCAGAATAAAAAACAAACTCATCCATCAAATACATCAAGTGAGTTAATTTTTAATAACTGTAAGTTTTTCTTTACAGGGGCAGTGACACATATATGGTTTTAAATGTAGGTTTTTCTTTACTGTGGCTTCATTAGACTGTATGGTGTGGGCGCGTGAAAGGGTGGCATGAAGCCCTTCCATACCAGCCACACCACCCCGTGTCTAACGTGGGGTAAGTGAGGAATGTGAGGTGACGATGTTTGGTTGGATGTTGAAAAAAAGCTTTTGACGATGGCTCTTTTTATTTTTTTTCGTTTAAAATATTTAGTTACACAACTATATATATATATATATATATATATATATATATATATATATATATATATATATATATATATAGGGTCAAGATCGTGTACAAAGTGTTTTTTTTGTGAGAAGTGTGAGAAGTATTAAAAATTGATACTTAGGCATCATTTTTTGAACTTAGTCGTGATGTTTTGGATTGTTTTGCCTATAAAAACACCAAACATAACAATTAAAAACCGAAAACAATGTATTTTAGGCTTAAAACTTAAAACACCATGCTAAGAACATTAGCAGTGTGTTTTAAGCGTTAAGTAGTGTGTTTTAGCTGTTTTTTAAATTTAATGACTATAATACATTGTATTGTGTTTTATATTGTTGTGTTTGGTGTTTTTCAAGTTAAAACAACCTAAAACATCATTCCTAAATCCAAAACATGATGTCTACATGTCAATTCTTAGTCCTTCTCACACTTCTCACGAAAAATGTACTTTGTACAGGATCCTAAACCTATATATATATATATATATATATATATATATATATATATATATATATATCCAACCTTTTCCATAAAAAAATTCACATACCCCCCTTTTTTCATTTCAAATTCTATAAAAATCTCAATATTTTCAATCAAAAATAAATCCCAATAACCATGAGTATGACCTAAACAACCATTGGGGCAAGGCGAGTCCACGAATCCTAGTCCCCCTCAAAACCGACACCTACAAATTCGGGGTCATTCAACGACAAAGCGTCATAAACGCAACTTATAACCGGTGGTATATATGTATTACAGATCAAAGCGTCAGAAGAAACCACTTTAGTAAAATCTTTGATATTCTTATCTAAAAACCCGGAGATAGGTAAAAAACAAAAACGATTTTTTGAATAGAATAAACACTCTGTTTACCACAAGATGAGATGAGAGACTTAGTAGAAAATTGATAATCTCCGTCAAAGTGGCATGAAATAAATACTGACATGACGGCCTATGACAGTTACTACCTTAATTGCAAGAATTCACCAAAAAGTGGGGAAACCTATGACGACTAGTTGTTGAGAGTGCTTATAGTGTTTCAAGGTAAAACCAACCACCATTTCAAGTTTATTCATTGTTGGGAAGTGATGCGGTACTCGATCAAATGGGCGAACATACCGCTTGCGAGCGATTCGTCTAAATGGATTAAAACAAGTTCATCTTCTCATTGTTTTGCGAGTGATGCTTGTAGCAACATTAATATAAGCGATGAAGATGTCGAGGTTCAAGTGACCTGCCCACCCGGTAGAGACCGGTTACAGAAGAGGCACCGAAATCATCTAGTGGGGGTGTCGATTATAGCGAACATTTATCCGACATAAGTCAACATTGGATACGTTCAATGACATTAAAAAACAAAAGCTCAACGAAAGAAGAAACCTTCAGGCTGTTTTGAAAAAAAAAATATATAAAACAGGAGAAAACAAGCGGTTAAATAAAGACAAAAGGATATGAAATTCCTCGCACTGAAAATCGATCTCCTCAAAGGTCCTGACCGATAAATGCATAAAGAAATGAAAGCACAAATAAGGCAAAAATATAATATGTAGTATAATTTTTTATTTATGCTTTCAATATTTTTTTAATGTAGTGGTTTAATATAAATGTTTTTTTTATTTACTTTATTTGTTTATATAAATAACAAATGAAAATTAAAAATAAAACGTGACTTGGTAGCCGCTATAGGCCCACCGTCTACGATACCACCACCATATGAATGTTTTATCTTAGAGGGCAATTCCACCATTGGTGAGGTGGATGCTACATGTCATTCCATGCCTACTACAATGGCATGACCACACCGTGTACTCTCAGTGTGACACCCATACATAATGTGTTAACTTAAATATAAAGATGAAAAAGATTGGAGGCCTGATTTGTCAGTGGTTGAGTTTAATTAGATAAAATTATTGATAATCAAGGTTAATATGTTAGTATACGTGCTAACTAATGTACTTTAATGATTTGAAAGCTAGTTTCTCAATTATGATTCCATTGCATATTTTTTTAAGGACAAAAAGAGTTGATGTTTGATGTGTTGCAAAACACACTATTTTATCTTACGTTTTTATTCATTTAGTTAATTGTTTTGTTAGTAATTAGCTTTTATTTATTTGTGTTTTTACAGGTACCCATGCATAGAAGGAGTAAAAGTTGAAGAAGAAACGCACAAGTGGGTGTAAGGGCTAGAAAGAAAAGAGAAAAGATATTATTTCCTACTTTCACGGCACGCGAAAAGGTGAAGACAATCGTTCGTAGTGCTCTAAAAAGCTGATTACGGGTCACGACTATTTTGGACTTCGTGCCACGCGAGGGCTCAACACCCATGCTTCGTGACGCATAAAAACCTCTAAGCACCGAGAAACCCTAGTTTGACTAATAAAAAAACTTCCGGCCCCATTCATTTGGAACTTTTAACTTCTAGAGCAAGCTAGGGGCGATTTTGGAGAAAGATAGGATAGAACATATAGAGGGTTGGTGATTCTTAATTGTTTTGGTTAGATCTAAGTTACATATTATCGATTTTACTTAAAACTTTGAATGTCATTACTTTGTTTATTGTTTTCATTAGTTTAGATCTGAATTTTGGTTTTGATTATGAACATGAGTAACTAAACTCTTTAGGCTACCTAGGCTTTATGATCATTGTTGATTAATGAACGGTTTTTGATTTTGGGTTATTGATTGTTTTGGTTAATGCTTTTGTAAACAATCTTCTATTCAGGTTCTAATGTATAGGTGTGCTTATATATGACGTGTTATTAATTATTCTACATGATTCTAGGCTTAACAGGTAATTTAACTATTTGGTGGCTTATAATTCTATCATCTTTGAGCCTGAGAAGAGATTTGTGTAGATTTAGATATTTAGAAACATGTTAGAAATACTATGTGTGTATGTGATTCAATGTTTTTACATATATACGCACCGGGCGTGCATGATTTAACGCTTTTACATCTACTATGTTATTATAATTAAAAGAGTCACATTACTATATTGTTATGTTTTTATATTAGAAGAGTCTTATTAAACTACAACAAAAGTGATTAAGAAATGATTCAAGTGGCCCATCTACTATTCGAGGAATCAAGGGTATCTTATAAACATTATGTATTTTATTTTCTTTTTTTTAAAAGAATTACTATAACAAGAAGTATGGATTTAAATAATTGTTTTATCATATGATTAGGGAATTATATGCATGTGCCTGGTAAGGGAAGTGTGGATGGTCCATTTTTAATCACTTGGTTGACAACTATGACAGTTATATTAAGAAGTGTGTTTTTATACACTAGCTGTTATATATATATATATATATATCGAAGGGGTAGGGTATCAATTTTGGCGCGCAGGTGAACCCTACCCCACAACGTTGTCGTCATAATATACCCGCGAAGAACTTACTAATCGAAATGGTTAACTTCAAAACACAACACACCTCCGTGGAGCATCAGGCCCCGGTGGAGGTCAGGCTCCAGGTGCATCACATGTGGAGCGCAATCCACCCGTCACACCAAGCGCCAGTCCTGGCGATGGTCTCTCGCGAAAGACAACAACAACATGCACCTTACGCCTCCTGCGCCTATCCGACGCTCCAGCAAAGAAGATGCAGCCCCCCTGAGCCCCACTTGCTGCACAGGCTCCTAGGTGTCGGAGGTCACTTCGGTTAATCTTCCAAAGGAAGCTAAGCTGCTTGACACATTGTGGCAGTAGGAAGAAAAGGAGGTCCCTACAGTTAACCACAACGCGCCACGTGTACCAGTGGCAGGGCGCCGCCCTGACATCTAATCACAGCGTGCCACGTGGACCAATGGCAGGGCGCCATTTCTACCTGGTTTGCTTTAAACAAACCTTGGGTCCAAACATAACTAGAAGGGCTTCTGGAAGACAGGCCTAATTCCTGGGCCCAAGCCCGTCGCTCCTGAAATGGGCTGCAAGCGCCTGGCCCATGCACCTTCTATTAAAAGGAGGCTTCACTTCCTTTCTAGAGGTTGATCATCTTTCACAATTCAAACACACATTGTAATACACTTATAACTCTTCTTTATACTTTTAATCATTTGAATAATAAAGATTATACTTTTATAGTGGATGTAGGTCCATGAGACTGAACCACTTATATCTTGTGTATTTGTTTACTACTTCTTCACTCTCTCTTTATCTTACGGGCCACAGATCTAGTCTCGGTGTGAGCACATGATTATATCCTGTAGCGAACACGAGTAGCCGCCCCACATAGTACACCAGTTATACTTGTTGTTTCTTCATTAGCGCCATCCGTACCGGCTGAAAACCAAGTTTTCTAAACCACACCTTTTAGCCCACCCATGGCAGATCCCAACCCAGCCGGAGCTCCTGTTTTCACCTCATCCACTGTGCTCCCGGGTACACTGGTGGGAACATCAGGCACTCCTGATAATCAAACCAAAGAGTCTGCTCCGAAGACGCGCAAGAGAGTCCAAGCGCACAACTGCTTTGACCCAGATTCTGACGATGAGCCCACAATGCCCGTCCATCCGGACGAGTGGCTGTTCCAGAAGCAGATGGAGAACACCGCCATCTACCACCGCATGCTTGCAAGGCAAAAGACTGGTAAAACAATCAATATTGGCTCCCCTTTGGCAAAACATAGCCAAAAAGGGACAGAAAAAGAAACCGACCAATCCAAGGGTCGTGGTAGAAATACACATGATCGGGACCATGACAAATCAACGGAAGAGTCAGATGGCTACCGATCCACCAGTAATCTAGACTATCGCCAGTCTAGCCGTCACCATACATCGCGCAACACGTCGGCGATGTCACACAGGAAGGCGGGCAACGATCTTAACAGGCCATACTTACCTAAGTCGTTCGCCGAAAACTCTAAATTTTGTCAGCGGATAGCCACCGCTCCCATTGAAAAACAGGCTAAACTCCCTAGCAGCATCGACAAGTACGATGGCCTGCGCAACCCTACTGATCACCTGCATGACTTCGAGTGTGAGGGAACTACAGTTCTCTGGCCAGTTCAAGTCTGGTGCCATCTGTTCGCCCAAACGCTCACTGGAGCCACCAGGGTGTGGTTTGATAATCTCCTTATGGGAAAAATTATGGACTTTGATGACTCATCTAGAAATTCAAAGACCACTTCTACCACCTAATGAAGCACAAGAAGGACAAGGCGCATGTCCTACTATGTTAGCGCACCGAAAATGAGTCCATCGAGGACTATATCGTGCACTACAACAAAGAGGCGCTGCAGATCAGATGGGGTGAGGAGGTCACACGTGAGGGCTTCATCCAGGGAGTCCACAGCAAGCAGCTCATGAAGTCTTTTACAAGCAAAGACGGAATCCCAAATTCCTGGGACGAAGTAATCAAGGCGTCCAAGATCTTTGCATCCTCCGAGCGCTCATTCACACAGCAGCGCGACTTCCAGCATACAACAATAAAAACAAAAATAAGCAGTCTGTCTGGTCGCGCATCAACAGACGAGGGCAAGTAATCATCTGCTAATGATGCCCGCCACACGCTTAACAATAAGCAGTTACAGGAACAGAGGGGCACTCCAAGAAAAACACTAATTGGACCCCTCTGACCAAGAACCCATCTCAAGTGCTCAAGACAGAGCAACACTTTCAAGGAGTCCAAGGCCCTTGGAAAGCGGAAGAATGTGGACACCACAAACTTTTGTGATCACCACAACGACTATGGCAATCTTACAAACAATTGTTACAGTCTGAAGATGGAAATAGAAGTCGTACTCAAGAATGTCCACAGGGTGGACGGGGGCACAACCAGGATGACAACCGCGAAGAGGGAGGGCGGAAGTAGATCCATAACTTCGAAACAAACATGATACACCGCCCCCCGTGCAACCACAGCAACATGATCAGAGGGAACGCTAAGCGCCAAAAATAGGGCAAGCCTTCTCGAAAACAAAACAATGACGCGTGGAAGGAGGCAGACGTCCTCCTCCCCAACGTCCCCGGCGGGCCGTCATCCATGGCACCGCTAGTCATTACAACCATCTTCGGACATTATCGAACCAGATATATGTTCCTAGATGGAGGGAGTAGCACTGACATAATGTATGATCAATGTTTTAAACAACTGGACGAGGAAGACAAAGCCCGCCTCATTCTAGTTAATGAACCAATCTCGGGCTTTATTCATGAAGTCATCATGCCGCGAGGCATGATATCTTTTCTAGTCACCCTAACTGATGGTAGTCATGAGAGCACAAAGATGTGCGACTTCATAGTCCTACCAGCGACGTCACACCACGACATTCTCTTGGGGTGGGAATGCTTGGCGCGATTCAATGCGAAAGCGTCAACACCACATCAAATCATTGGCTTCCATACCCGCACAGGCGTCGCATTTATTAGGGGCAACAAGGACTGCCATGCCATCGACACAGCGAAGCCCCTAAAAATGGTTAAAACAGAAGCCCGCTTGGAGGCAGAAAATTGGGTTCTTAACCGTAAATTCCCGGACCAAACGGTGGTCATCGGCCATGTAATCTATGACCATCTGGGCGCATTTAAAACAGCTTCTGGTCAACAACATTGACATCTTTGCTTGGCAACCATCCGATATGATTGGCATTTTGCGCGACGTCGCAGACCATAAGCTCAACACATACAGATCGGTGGAGCCAGTCATACAGAAGAAGTGCAGCATGGGGCCAGAGAAAACAAAGGCCATGAATGAACAAGTAACAGAGCTGCTCAACGCAGGCATCCTATGCCCGATCCGCTACCAAACATGGGTTGCCAACCCAGTCATGGTAGCCAAAGCGACGGGGGGATGGCGGATGTGCATTGACTACAAAGATCTGAACAAGGCTTGTCCACAGGACTGCTACCCTTTGCTAGAAATCGATATCAAGGTGGACTCCTTAGCGTCTTACCGCTTCAAGTGTTTCTTGGACACGTACAAGGGCTACCACCAAATACAGATGGCAAAGGAAGATGAAAGCAGCCTTCCGCACTGACATGGGCACTATTTGTTATACAAAAATGCCATTTGGCCTGAAAAACGCGGGAGCTACTTATCAGCGCCTGATGGATAGCTCATTCATTGACAAAATAGGCATGCACATGGAAGTTTACGTCGACGACCTCGTCATCAAAAGCAAAGAAGAAGAGCGTATGTTGGGGGACATACAGAAAATGTTCGATCAACTGCGCAAGGTGCGCATGAAGCTTAACCCCAGCAAATGCTCCTTTGGCATGAAGGAAGGCTAGTTCCTCGAGGTCATTGTCACGCGGGATGTTTTCGTGCGAATCCCGACAAAATCATAGCGATCGAAAGAATGCCTTCCCCCGCATCTATCAAGGAAGTACAAATGCTGATGGGTCGCTAGGTGGCCCTCAACAGCTTCCTTTCTAATTAAGCTTCTAGATCTTTTCCTATTGTAGATACTTTAAAAAATTGTTTGAAAAAAGAGCAATTTTCGCTGTTGTGACACCCCGCATTTTCGGGTTATTTAGTTTAACCTAACTCTAGTTAACTTACACGATAGTTCATAGCATTGCACTTAACTAGGATTAGTTAAGTGAGTCGCATGGTACACAGTTACAAGTATGGTAATTCGAGAAATTACCAGACCGTATACATGAGTATCGAACCCTGAAGGTTGGTGAATATAGAAAATAGATAATTGTGAGATAATTGTGTGATTTTATTTGCAATTACGTGTTTATGTGAAACTATGTGTAAACTGCTACGTGATTATGTGATTTAAACCAAACGTGTTATTAAACTCGTAACCGATGAACCGTTATGATGGTTGGGGTCTAAATACATGGGGTTACACTTGGTATGGTCCAAAATAATAATTACATTGAGGAAAACATGCAATACGCTGAACTGGGCCGCCCGAAACGAAACTTGTCAATCTGAACGGCCGTTTAGATTGACCGAATGGGGGTTCAGATTGACAGACGCGTGAAACCGACTTAAAACGCCTATTTAAGCAACCTTAAGCCCTAAACAACTCATAACCTCAACCCTAATCGTCCATAACAGCCCCCATACGGAAAATATACCCTCTAACACCTGCTAAAGCCCAAGAACATCGTCTTGGTAGATTAGAAGGTGTCCGGTTCTTTATTTTGAAGTGTGCTAGGTATATTATCTTAAACCTTTGTGTTTTTAACCTTCTTGATTATGTTTAAACACCATAGTATGGTTTGTCCAGATCTGAAACAATGTTATATATATTAAAACTTGATTTTTCAAAAGATTAACATGTTAAACATAAGGGTTCATGATGATTATATGATTATGTTTGCATGTTGGTGTATGTTGTTCATTGTTGAATGTCTAGGGTTTGTAGATGCTTGTATTCATGGTGAATCTTGCATGTTTTGGTCTTGTTAATGTATTAGGGATATTTTATGATGATTATTTGAGGTTCTTGATTGATAATATACACCTAGGATTTGATATAGTTGATAATATTGCATGTTTAAAATATGTACAGAATCTGAATGCGACTTGTAGGCTCTGTATCATGACTTTAATATATCTGTTTTGATCCATTCTTGTTACGTTCATGTCGAACATGGTCTTAACTTTCTAGAATGGGTCAAAACTGATTTTCGGATTAAAAACTTAGGTCAATGTAATCAACTATAACTCGATATTGGAAAAAATAGGCTTTTCCAACTGGATTCATCGCGTTTGGATGAATACATGATTTTTGGTAATTTTTATCGTAAAGTGACCTGTTGTGAAAGTTTTCAGAACCTAGCTGTAGTAATTGATTTTTTCATAATTTTTCAACAAGGTTTTGTTACGAAATAAAAATAGTAGAACGACAAATTTAATCATGGAAATATTCTGTGAAATTTTGGTTGACTATTTCTTTGTGCAATTATTTTTAGAAAAATCGTTTTGGTGGTGTACAATCTGTCCTAAAAACACAGATTGTGACGTAGATGCATATGTGCTTATTTGAGGTCTTATATGCTTTGATTATGACTTGAACTTGTGTGTACACTTATATGAGATGTAAATGACGCGTAAGATTGATGATAACATAACGTTCACCAACGGGTTCGTAGGGTTTACTTGTGCATGTATTTATACTAGTTGTCACTTAAATGTTTTCACATTCTTAAACATTTTGGACAAACGAGTTATGTGGTGTATGGTATGTACACACGTACTCACATGATGACACATATAATAGGGAGTCGGTAGCACATCCTTGTTACTTTTGGATTTGATATTAGCTTTGCAACCTAAGGTGAGTTTCACAACTTTTTCTCAAAAGCATGCGTCTCTGGTTGGAGACACACATCTTAATTCATGGTTGGGAATTACTTACTTTTCTTGTCCAGTTTGGGACTACTTTTACATCCCGGGTTTTTGGGGTGCTTTGGTTCACGGGGTGAATTGGGTTTTGCTATTTTCACACTTTGTGTTTTTGATGAACTAAACTGCATACTATCACGGAAGTCCTTCACTATACCGAATGAGTTGCCAGGTTATGGCAAGCGGGTTACAATTGATAGCGTTATTAGGTTTGACAAACCTCACACCATGCTGGGAGTCGGGAGTGAATTACAACCTTAGATTTTATCATTGTTAATAGGCAATGATGGGAGGCAAAAACCAGCTTGCGGGGCGAGTGCATCGTTTAAATAGCAGTTTGGTACTTTCATTGTTTGGTTATCATGAATGGGTTTGGGAAGCCTAACTATTGTTCTTGGTTTAGGAAGCCTACATTTTTACTTACCTTACATTGTAAACTCACCAACTATATGTTGACACACGATGGCATGCTTTTGCAGGTCTCTAGGTTCGGAGCATGATATGACATGCATAATTGTGCCGTGGGTTATAAACATTATTGAACTTATACTTTGCTTAACATTCAATGGTTTTATTTTGGGCGTGTTTTCTTGCGCATGAACTTAAACGATTATGTTTAATTTACGCTTCCGCAACTTATCTAAACTTTGTGGTTAAACGCTAAACTTGATTATTGAAAATGAACTAAATGGTTTGGGCATTTAGAGTCGTTCATATGATTTATGGCTATGAGATTCTAGTATGTCACGCGCCTCGCGGTATAAACCCTGCAGTGGAAATTTAAGGGTGTGACAGGTTGGTATCAGAGACATTGGTTATAGTGAACTAGGAATTGCATTCTAGTCTATAATCATCATAGCATAAGCATTGCATTAGTTACACTCACAGCTTAGGTGCACAATTAGCTTTTGGCTACGTATATCTACCACACATGATTTCAGGAGATATGTTATCTTCTAGCCCTAAACCTGATTCTATACACGTCACTGGTGAGGGACCGGGGTTACACCAGGTGGTGCAATATTGGTATTAGGATCCCTACAAACTTCATGGATGGGAAATCGGCAATGGTTCAGAGAAGAGAACCCTTGCGGGCGTTGTGGCGCACGTACACGAAAAGCTGCACGACATCTATGGCGCATGCCACTAAAAGGGGAATTGAAGTATGAACCTAAACCAATCGAACTCGGAGAGATCAAATACTAGGACGCAACCCTTTTCACTAAGCAAGAAGACAATTAATTCATGTCCCTTGTTGCTTGATCTTTCTTACTTTCACTTGAGACTCAGATGAGACTGGGTTACCCACATAAAATTCTTTTCTTGCTCTAGTTCCTTTATGCCAAGTGCGAGCGATTATATGACATGCATATCCCTGTTTCTCATGAGTATATGGTAGATACATGGGAACACACCAGATCAGGACTTGTTACTCACACTCTTGGGGAGTTATGCAATGACTAAAACGCGGTGCAACACTTCAAATGAAGATGAAACCGACAAAGACTGAAAACCAAGATTGGAGGAACGAGTGGTACAGCTGACCACTAAACTGGCTTACACATGACTGGAGAATGAGACTGTTGGACTACTTCGATAGTCTAGACAAGGAAAAGGCGGTCTTTGTCATGTACATTTTCCCAGGATGAACTGGTAAGGTATGCTACAGGCACCCTTGATGTGCTACAGATACTTGGGTGGAGAATGTTACACCCTGTGATGGAGTTGGAAATTTGGAATCGAACACTATTACCCTAAGACGGTTGGGTCTGAGATTGACGTATACACTACCAGCCACATGAGTTAGCTACTATATGCTTAAATCTAATTAACCTACCTTACTAGCGGATTGAGCATTACACCAAAAGGGTGGGTCCCACAGATTTGAGGCGTGGTCACTGCAGCTCACCTACCCAGAATCTAACAAATCTTTCACCTGGCTCGCAAACTCACTGATGAGACTGTTGAGCATGGTACTTTTCCGAAGCATGGTGCTTCATCTTCTACTTTTGGTGATAGCAAGAGAACATGGGATAGTGTGAGGTATAAGTCCTTCAACAGCAACAACTAGTATAACAACAACGACGAGGTATTGGGAAAGGGTGTTCCTGGTGTGGGAGTGAAATCCACTTCAAGAGGAACTGTCCCCAGCTTAACTACAATAGCAGCAATGGTAACCAAAAACCTTGATGGTGCTCGGGGAATGGCTTCCATAATTAGCTCGGGAGAAGCCAAGAGCGACAACAATGTGTTGACAAGTATGTTTTTTGTGAAAGACAATCTAGTTGCTGTTCTTTTTTTTTTATTCCGGTGCGAATATCAGCTTTGTGTCATTAAAACTTAGCAAATTCCTTGGGTTAGCCCCTACTCTTCTTGAGACCCCACACTCTATAGAGCTAGATGATGGCAAGCCTGTTGAGGCGACCCATTTCATTGGGATTGTAAGCTCGAACTAGATGGCCAACTGTTTACCATTGATCTCATACCTATCACCTTGGGAAGCTTTGATATTGTTGTGGGCATGGATTGGTTGTCCAAACAACATGCTGAAATTCTCTATCGGGGGAAAACTTTTGTATCCCTCTCCCTAATGGAGAACTATTATCTATTCAGGGTGATCGTGGTGGTGCCATGGTGGGTAGAATCTCATTTTTGAAAGCCCAGAAGTGCATTAGAAAGGGCTATCCAGCCATTCTGGATAGGGGTTTTATTAGACTTAGTTCTTCACCTTGGGGAGCCCCATTCCTATTTGTTAAGAAGAAGGATGGGAGTTTCCTCATGTGTATCGACTATCGGGAGTTGAACAAGGTGACTAGTAAGAACTGCTACCCGTTGCCCTGTATTGATGACTTGTTTGATCAGCTCCAAAGGTCGAGTTCCTATTCTAAGATTGACTTGAGGTCAGGATACCATCAGCTGAGAGAAGGGATGGCAATGGGTCGGGTTTGGGACGGGTTTAGGTAATCCCAACCCCATACCCGGTTAGGTATGCTTGTCCCAAACCCGTCCCAAAACCCGTCGGGTTTGTATCGGGTAATTACCCGTCGGGTATCCGGGTAAACCCGTTAATTTTAAAAACTTATCCATTTGGTATATTTGACTAAAAACATGTCGGGTATCTATTGCGTGACTACTAACAAATACATTTAGCATTATTAAATATGCATGTAAATGATTACAATGTATAAATATAAAATAGTTAAATCATATAAAAACACTAAAAGACATAGATAACATATATTATACACAAATAATTGGTGTTTTCTAAAGAAGATGACAATTTTGATGGACAATTAGATATATTATGAATACGTATTTTAAAAGATATATAGGAAATTGCATTAGATATCTAATTGGGTAAACGGGTATACTTTATCGGGTAATCAGGTCGGGTAAATGGGTATATCATCAAATCCCAAACCCGTCCCAAACCCGCGAAAAAAATAAAAACTAATCCCATACCCGATTAGCCGACCGCAAACCCGTCCCAAATGTGTCGGGTTTCGGGTTTACCCATCGGGTTTGGGTTTTATTGCCATCCTGAGAGTACGAGAGGAGGATGTAGCCAAGACAGCCTTTCGAACTCGCTATGGACACTATGAGTTTTTGGTGATGCCATTTGGGCTAACCAATGCACCGGCGACATTCATGGATCTTATGAACTGCGTATGCAAGCCCTATTTGGACAAGTTCGTCATAGTGCTTATTGACGACATATTGATCTATTCCAAGAGTAGGGAGGAGCACGAGCAACACCTGCAACTGATCTTGGAAATTATGAGAAAAGAGCAATTGTATGCTAAATTCTCTATGTGTGACTTTTGGATTCGAGAAGTCCAATTCTTAGGACATGTAGTTAACGAGGCTGGTATACCTGTTTATCCCGCGAAGATAGATGCTATCAAACGGTGGGAGGCTCCTAAGACTCCTACTGGAGTGCGCCAGTTTCTTGGTCTTGCGGGATATTATCGCAAATTCATTGAGGGATTCCCAAAGATCGCTCAACCCCTCATTTCTTTGATGCATAAGGGTATTACTTACAAGTGGGAAGATGGCTCGGGTAAGAACTCAGGTGGTGACGGTAGTCAGCAATAGCGAAAGAAGTCGGACATCAACGACAACAACAACCAAACCATTCCTGACAAAAACCATAGTATTTACAAGGGAAGGCACCTGAAGTATGAACGGTGTAACTACGTGTGACGACAACAACAACAATGGGGACAATGATGATAACAACGTGTGACGGGTACGTCCTTTATGAATGATAAACTTGCTAATGTCGTATTTGATTCTGATTCTGATTGAGCATGTGCCTTTGGACCTTATCCCAAATCTAGGGTTAGACCAAACTCTCTTTGAATTCAAATTCACCATAAAACTAGCTGATGGTAAGCTTAACGAAGTTACCTACCTCTATTGCGAGTAGAAACCCGTACGGTTTAACTAACCATTAGGTATCAATCTCATCATCCCAACTTTCCTTCTTAGCTCTGACATCATCATGGGCGTGGACGGGTTGTCCAGCCATGAACTGAAATCTTTGATACAAGATAGTTATTGGTGTCCCTCGTTCTGGTGGGGAAATCTTATCTGGCCAGCGACATCAAAACAACGCCAGTGTTGGCACCTCTCTTTTAGGAGAACTCCGAGCACGTAATCGAAAACTCAAACTGAATTTCGGGACGAAATTCTTTCAACTTGGGGATGATGTGACACCCAATTTTTTTTTCAGAATTTTCACTCACTTGACACCAAGTTTACTGGTTACTTACTGAATTTCAGGACGAAATTCTTTTCAACTTGGGGATGATGTGACACTACGCATTTTTGGGTTAAATAGTTTAACCTAACCTTAGTTAACTTACACGATAGTTCATAGCATTGCACATGACTAGGATTAGTTAAGTGAGTCGCATGGTACACAGTTACAAGTTAATAACTGCACAAATGGTAATTCGAGGAATTACCGGATCGTATATATGAGTATCAAACCCTGAACGTTGGTGAATCAAGAAAATAGATAATTGTGTGATATTATTTGCAATTACGTGTTTCTATGAAACTATGTGTAAACTGCTACGTGATTATGTGATTTAAACCAAACGTGCTATTAAACTCGTAACCGATGAACCGTTAGGATGGTTGGGGTCTAAATACATGGGGTTACGCTTCGTATGGTCCAAAATAACAATTACATTGAGGAAAACATTCAATACGCTGAACTGGGCCGCCTGAAATGAAACTTGTCAATCTGAACGGCCGTTCAGATTGACCGAATGGGGTTCAGATTGACAGACGCGTAAAACCGACTTAAAACGCCAATTTAAGCAACCTTAAGCCCCATGCACCTCATAACCCTGTAGAGGATCTTTTTGTCAAAAACAAATTGATTTGATCATACAAGTCTCTATTCTAGGTGCGGAAACCCTAGAACAGTAACAATACGATAGTTATAGAAACAAACGCACTGATTTACCTTTTCAATTCTAATTTTCATAGATAACTTGTCAAAATATGATTACATAAACGTTTACAAGTTAATCTGACTGATTTCAAATACTCAAGAACACTAGAGAGCCCTAGCCTGACACACACACTCGAAATGATCACAGTTACATTGCAAAATAAACTTTAAGCTTATATAGGACTGCATGTTCGCCCCATACGCTAGGTCAAATGTGGAATGTTTCCACATTCGTCCTTCTTCCTGGTACGAATCTGAAACACTTCAGTTATAACTTCTACCTTCGACCACTATTTTCTACATTCGCCCTACTGCCTTTCCACTTTCGCCCCTACGTAATCAACAAAATTTGTTTTAGTCGCAATCCAAAGCATTAGTCGCACCATATGCGTCAACAAACTCCCCCTCGACTATTGCTTGGATTGCCTACGTGCTTCATCCATTCCTTTGTTCATCAGCTTCAAACGAAGTTGTTTTCGTTGATCTTTAGACATTTCTGGTTCCAATTTCCTCTTCGTTGAACACATTGGCACTTCATTCATCTTTACTCACTCACCAAGTTTCTTATCAAGATTACTTCCAGAATTTATATCATAAGCAAAGCAAACTCCAACCACCTATTGATATTTTCTTGCTTGATCTGCATCTTTAGGCTCACGGAAGATCGGATTATAGTATAGCATGATGATGTCTTCAAAAGTACAGTTTATGAGCCACATTAGATCAAAAACATGTATCTTCTTGTAAGCATCCTTCACATCTCTCAACACAATCACCGCTTCAGCCGTACGCCAATCATAATACCATACTAAAAAATCAGAACTAAAATGCTGTTGTATTGGCATCAACGGTATTTTCTTCATGACAACTGGAGGTTTATACTTTAACGTCACCTTCTTCCTTCCAGTCTTTGAATCAATTTCTTTGTGAACTTTCCTTCTCGGATACTGAGGTTTAAAAATATTCCACCTCTTCTTACTTTCCCCAGTAAGTTTCTCAGCAAACCATCCTACTGCATCATTATTCGCTGAAGCACCAGTCATGGTAAATCTGCATATGTCTCTCACCGCCCAGTACAGTAGAGTCTGTATGTCATGGAATCTGTAGAAGTACAGAATTCCCTTATCCCACTTCACAGCTATGCATTTTAAGTACCTCAAATATTTCCAACCCAACGCTCAGCCTTTAAAAAGTTGGTTGTGATATCTATAAAATCCTCCCTGTGCTTCAGGCTTAGGCCTTTTATCATCCATTTCTTTCAATTTCTGCAGCAAAGTCTTCAAACCATCACTTTGCTTAGTAGTTGTTTTCTGACCGCTTTCTCCAAACACATTCTTCACAAACTCTTCACTTTTCTTTTTAGCTTTCTTTTCAGCCTCTTTCAAGTTTGCTTCTGTAAAATCTGGAAATACTTCATCACTGTTATCCCTAACATACTCAGGATATTCTTCATTGGTGATGTCCTCAATTTCAATCTCTTGAACTTCAGGAGTATGTTTGTCATCAGAATGATTACCAACATCCTTCTCAGGAATATCTGGAATCACCTGTTCAGTCATAATCTCCTCTAGTGTCTTACCAACTTGCTGCGCTATACCTTCAAGTATCTCTTTTGAAACTGTAGCAGACACTTCATCCTCTTCAAGATCTGGGTCATTGTACTCAATCTCAAACCTCATGTCGTCTGCTTCAAAGATTTCAGGAAATTTTCCTGTAAGCTCAATAGTCCAAACTCTTTTGTTGAGCATCTCTCTGTATAAGTTCTTATCATCAGCAGACAACAATCTTATCTTTTCTGTCCAAAATATATCTTCTTCAGCATCAACATTCTCTCCAGATTTCTTCTTAGAACTTGATTGTCCAGAACTTCCTTTCTTTGTCTGTCTTTCTTCAAACGTAAACTTACTCGTATCATCATCATCATCATCATCACTATCACTATCATCCTCATGATTATTTTTCTCTCCACTCTTGCCACTATCATCATCATCGTCAGAATCATCATCAGATTTCTCATCATCTCCTTCTTCATCTGATGAATCACCATAATCTAGTTTTTCTTCCTCTTCTTCTTTATACTCTTCTCCTTCTTTCAACTTAGGAGCTTCATGTAGAGTTTATCAAGCAACTTACTCGTTTTCTCATTATCTTTCAACAACTTCTTATTATCAATCCTTATCCCTGTTATCAATCTCCTGTTCCTCTTACATCTTTCATCAATTTCATTTTTCCCTTCTTCTAGCGTTTTCAACTTCTTTTCAAGTTCATCTTGATTTTCTTTTGCTGCCACAACAATCTGCAACATAGTCTTTTCATTCTTCTTGAACTTTTCAATCTAAGCTTGTTGTGCAGTAATCATCTTCATCATATCTTCCATCTTTTAGTTTACAGCTTTCATGACATCATCAGAAACAGTCACTTTCGGATTGGAAGATTCAGCTTCAGGAGATTTCTTCTTTTTCTGGAATAAATTCAACACATTCTCCAAAGTAATATCCAGATCAGGAACTACCTCAGATTCTGTTGTAGTTTTCTTTTGCTTCTTTGTCACTGGAGAAGAAACTTGTGATGATGTGCCAACTTCAGGAACTTTCTTTCCCTTTAATAGCATCTCAATTTATTTCTCTCTCAATTTCTTAGACTTTTCTTTAATATCTCTTTTAGCCATAGACTTGTGCTTTGGTTTCTTCATATTTACAACCACAACAGAACCATCAAAGTCTTCAGCACCAAGTCCTAAATCACCTTCAGCACTCTCTAAATCAATCGTCTCTTTCTGCAACTGTTCTTCGACTGACTTATTAAAAGATTCAGATTCTCCAGCAATAGTGGCCTTGCGCTTGGAGTTCTTCTTCAATGTTTCAGCTTCAGATGCCCAACGTTCATCCTCTTTAGTTTCTTCAGAATCTACAGAAGATTCCTCATATACCAGTTGGGTACCTTTCTTAGCAATACTTTTCTTTCTTTTCTTTTGTTTCTTAGCTGGTTCAGCTTCATCAGCTTTTGCCTTGCCCTTCCCTTTGGCTCCGACATTTTTAGCTTGTCTTTTTCTCTTTGTTGTTGCATTAGCATGAACCAATGGATCATCTCTATCAGACTCATTGTTAGCATGCCTTGCCTTGTTCTCACCTGGATCAGTATACCCTGGATTGATTAAGTATCCAAATAGATTCTTGTGTGGTGGTTTCTCATTATCATGAATCCCTTTGTATCCCTTCATCCTTATCAATGTCTTCAAATTCATGTGATCCTGAACCAAAATCTTCATAGGATCTTTCTTCAAAGTCGGATACTTCTAATCAAAAATCATCATCAAGAACCTGGGATATAACAAGAACTTCTTTGTCTTCAAACCCTTAAGTGGTTCAAGCATGTGATCCAGAATCATTCCCGCCACATTGAATGGTTTGTTCAATGTCAAAGCTACCATCAAAGAACATAAACTCTTTCGCATTACATCATATCCTTGACTCACTGTTCCGAATACATGAATGATCACATGAGCAAAGTATTTGAATTGCGGACACAGCTTCCCTTTGTGCAAACCACGATCTGTAATTGGTCCGTTATACTTCATTCTTAAGAAACATACTCTCTGCTCCATCCAGGAAAGGCATCTTGGATCAGTTGGTTCTTCATCTCTCAACTTCAATGCTGTTCTGATATCATCTTCAGTAACCATTGAAAGTTTTCCATGAATATTACTTACAATAGCTGTTTTATTATCCCAGAAGTCATAACGAGCATTTCTCCAGAATTCTTCAACAATATCCTGATAGATTATTGCTGGAGTTGCAATAGCATCAATAATCTTGCTCCTTCTGAGAAACTCCACTATCCCAGAGAATTCAGTTTGCTTTTGTACTTCCCCAACGTAAGCACAACAGTTATGGGCAGGTTCAAATGGCCATTCTTCCACAACATTCTGAACAGGAGCTTGTTGTACAGGAACGTCAACATTCTCAGCTTGCTGTTGTACTGGAACTTCTTGATTTTTAGCTTGTTGTTCTGCCATTTGAATTATCTGTAACACAATACATTGAGAATACGTTAAAAACAAACAAAAACGACAAAATTTGATTTTTGGTTTCAAACAGGTTCCACATTCGCCCCATACGTAGGTACGAAAGTGGGATTTGTGAAGTACGAATGTGGCACGAACAATTCGAATGTGGAATCTTGTGAACAAAAATCCACTTTCGTCCTAAAAATTCACCTTCGTCCTTTAATATTTTACATTCGTCCCAAAATTCCAGGTTCGTCCCTTATATTCTGGTCGAATGTACCAGTTTTATGACCAAAAATTCAAAACTGTAATTTGTGTTGTTTTAAACTCTATTTTTGATTCATTCATTACCTAAACCAACCGATTAACTGTTTTCCTCAATCAATTGAATCTATTGATTAGTTTTTATTGATTTTAAAAGTAATCTAGGGTTTCAAAACCTTCAAGAATCAAAATCAACCAATTTCAATGATATAACCCTAGATTATCTAATATTCTCCCCCTAAAATCAATAATAACTACAACCTAAGCTTCTAATTGCATTAAAACATAGTTAAACTCATCCAATGATCAGGTCTAGGGTTTCGAAGACCCAAACCAAGAATCTGTGTTCGTTTCTGGTCCATTACCTGTGATTTTATAGAGAAAATGATCAGTATACAAGCAGGAGTAAGAATCAAGGGTGAAAAGAACAAGGCCAACAAGGTTTGGCTGTTTTGAAAAATTTTGAAAAACTGACAGAATGAGGTTCGAATGTGGATATGGTTATATATTGAGTCCACATTCGACCGTTTCACTTGGGCGAAAGTGAAGCTATTTCCACATTCGACCCTACTTAAAGGTTCGAATGTGGTAATAGGGTTCGAATGTACAATTTGTAGTTTGAACACTCACCTTCGTCCGGTTTGACAGGTTCGAATGTAACTAATTTTCCACGTTCTACCCAGTTAAGGGGCGAATGTAAAATGGAAAATTTGAAAATTTACCAAATCTCAAAATCGAATCCCGTTCACACATTTTTCAACATTTTAAGCCTTAAACATTCATTATTTCACATGTCAATGATACAAAACTCAGATTGGTTCATCAAATTTCAGAAAATGACCATCAAACACCATTGGTTATCAAAAATAACTCAGAAATGTAAAAATTTTGGTTTTCTGTAATTTATGTTAACACACACCTAAAATCTTTTTGAGTTTTTGTATCTTTTTGTAAAAACAAATGTAAAATGCAGAAATGTAAACACAAAGCAGTAAATGTTTTGTGATTTCCGGTAAGAGGATCATATCAGTTTTTGAGAAATCTGATCACACCGTTGATCTTTGTTATATATTATCATTAGAAGCAGTGTGTGATCCGGCAACTGCTAATATTGTTGTCCACATAAACTCACATGCAGACCATTATGCAGTGCTTTAAAATGATACGCTATTAGGTGTATTATACTAACACGTTTATGGTTCCCACGCACACGACATACTCCCGTATCAAGGATATTGCACAAAGCTTCTTCGTAACGCGTGATTATGCCCATGTTATCCGTTTAGTTACAAGATATATAGCACAGAGGTGTACAGGTGAGCAACTGAATGCAGCAAAGTAACATATGCATATATACCAAGTTGAGGCTGATATCAATCACAGATTTTCATCAGTGAATTGATACGATGCAATTAATGATCATTGATCTATAATAAACATGAAGTTCCTCAATTCGGTAACTTTTTGGTTTTGGCAAAAAGCTCTTCTAGCAAATATTCCGATTGAAACTAGGTCCGTAAATTAATACGACAAAAGTTCAATCAGAATACCCCGGATAACAATAACATAATGACCCGAAACCTCAGATTTTGGCAACCCTATCAAACGAAATTACGGTACTAAGACCATATGCCCATGAGGTGTTCAGCCACTAATGAGTAATTCGTTATGTTTGTATCACTAATGCACGCAGTAATAAGTCTACGAAGCCTATCAGCACATCAAACGAAATCAACACACGCCTCAAATTGCATTACGTGTCTTTAGCATGTGTAAGATCCCCACTGATGTACTATCATTTCCTCTTTTACTTCTGGAAATCATTTTGGTTTTTCTATTTTTATGGCTTTTTGAATTTTTCAATGTTTTTGGTTTTTCCGAATAAAGACTCCCCCTAAAAGTGATAAACCGAGGTGATGATCAGTCTTGTTTCTCTTTTATACCATTTAGTTTTAAAAGATAATCAAATCTGGATTTATCAAAAGATTTTGTGAAAAGATCCGCCCTCTGGTAATCAGTGTGGATTTTGACCATATCGATCAACTCTTTTGCATAGCAATCACGGATGAAGTGATACTTAATCCGGATGTGCTTAGCTTTCGAGTGATTGACCGTGTCTTTCGTTAATGCAATTGCTGCTTCATTATCACAGTGAATAGGGGTTTTTAGAAATTGCAAACCATAATCAACCATCTGCTGTTGAATCCAGAGAACCTATGAGAAACAACTCGAGGCTGCTACATACTCAGCTTCGCAAGTAGATAGTGCGACCGATGTCTGCTTCTTACACTGCCACGTCACGAGCCTGCTCCCTAAAAACTGACATCCAGCCATTGTGGATTTGCTGTCTTTGTCACGGCCGCCCCAATCTGCATCACTAAATGCGATAAAGTCAAAATTATCGTTATTAGGGTACCATAGTCCTCTCGACGGACAAGCTTTCAGATATCTTAGGATTCGCTTGACTGCCGTCAGGTGACTTTGTTTCGGCTTCGATTGGAAACGTGCGCAGAGACATGTAGCGAACATTATGTCTGGCCTTGATGCAGTGAGATACATCAGAGATCCGACGATTGCTCTGTATGTAAATGGGTCTGTCAGCTCCCCTTTAGCGTCAACACTAATCCCGTGATTAGTTTGTATTGGGGTGTCCATCGGCTTCGAATCTTCCATCTGGAACCGGCTCAAGACTTCAGATACGTATTTTTTTTTGATGAATAAAGATCCCAGTTGGTCTTTGATCTCTCTGCAAGCCGAGGAAAAACTGCATTTCTCCCATCGCACTCATCTCGAACTTTTCCTGCATTACACTTTCAAATTCTCTACAAAGAAGTTCGTTAGTAGAGCCAAAAATAATATCATCTACATAAATCTGGACGAGAAGCAAGTCATCCCCTGTTTTCTAAGTAAACATTGTGCAATCGACCAAGCCTCGTTTGAATCCTTTGGATAGCAGGTACGTGCTTAGCTCCTCATACCATTGACGTGGAGCCTGGTGCAACCAGTATAGCACTTTGTTGAGAATGTAAACCTTATCCCGGTGTATAGGATCTTCAAAGCCTGGAGGTTGACCGACGTAGACCTCTTCCTTTTCCACACCGTAGAGAAACGCGCTTTTGACATCCATTTGGTACACCTTGAATTTCTTATACGAGGCAAACGCTAGAAACATACGGATAGCTTCTATACGTGCCACATGCGCATATATCTCGTAATAGTCAATTACTTCAATTTGATGAAATCCTTGAACAACCAATCTAGCTTTGTTTCTCACGATCACGCCTCTGTCATCTTTCTTGCATTTTAAAACCCATTTAGTTCCAATCTTTTTCCTACCCGGAGGTAAATCTGTAAGTGTCCAGACACCCAATTTCTGAAACTGCAACAACTCTTCCTGCATCGTCTCTACCCAAGCATCATCCAAAAGAGCTTCCTTGTACGTCCGCGGCTCAACCTATGAAACATAACAAGCAAAAGACCAATCATTCTGACAACCAGATTTTTGAATTTTTGCATATAAAGCTAAAGCGCCAAGATTTTCCGTGAATGGATACTACGTAGTTGTCCCCTAGTCATGACACTGCTGCCAGGGTCACCAATAACTTGCTCGAGCGGGTGAATACGATGAATCCGAGATTCCAGATCTTCAGGTACTGTTACTCCCGTCTGAGTAGTCAAGTTTTCTACTGAATCCAGATCATTACCCGTGTTAGGCGATGAAGCAACATCTGGATTTGGGTTCACTGGTGGTGGCTCTGTTGCATGATCTAAAATAGCTTCACTAAAGTCTTCATCATCTTCCGATTCTGAAGTATCAAGTGTAGTCGAAGCTTCTTGGAACACTTCTTCTTCTGCTACAGGAGCATTGGCATAATTAGAAGTTGCTGGAGGAGTTACGGTGATCGGACGCACCAATGGTGAAGTTGCTGCGTTTTCACACTCGTAAAGTAATCTTATAACAGCCTCTTCAACCAAGCTATCTAGATTGAATGATTCAAAGAAGTCTTTGTAATCAAACATCCAGTCATGACCGTTTCCGTGTACATTTTGAGTATACCGTTGAACCTTAACATTTGCCCAATCCTCCACCTGTCGAGTTCTTTTGTTGAATACCCGTTTGAGCGGGGTTGCATATCCAACAAAATATCTCGCTTCAGCTTTCGGACTTAACTTTTCACCTGGATTCAACATCATACACGGAGCCCCAAATGGTTCTAGATACTCCAAGTTCGGCTTTCGTCTGTTCAACAGCTCATAAGAAGTTTTGTCAAACTTCTTCACTGTTAACACACGATTTAGTGTATAACAATCTGCGTAAATCGCTTCATTCTAGAACATTACTAGAAGGTTAGAGACCGCGAGCATTGTTCTTGGCGTTTCAATGAGAGTCATGTTTTTCCTTTCAGCGACACCGTTCTGTTGAGGGGTATACGGAGCAGAATATTCATGCTGAATTCCTTTGTCTTCACAAAGAGTATCCATCTGTGCGTTTTTGAACTCCGTCCCATTGTCACTCCGAATTCTTCTGATCTTTAGACCATATACATTCTCCAGTCGAGTGAACAGAACTTTCAAATTGGTAAACGTGACACTTTTATGCTGTAAGCACATCACCCACGAGAATCTTGAAAAATCGTCAATAACCACTAGACAGTAAAGCTCTCCGATATGACTTTTACGTTTGACAGGTCCGAATAGGTCCATGTGCTACCGCTCAAGTGGCATTTCAACAGAGTTCACTTTCTTCGGTTTGTAGGATTGTTTGTGCTATTTACCTTTCTTGCAACTCACACACTTGTCGTTTAGATGGAAATGTTTGACATTAACGCCTTCGACAAGCCCGTTCTTCACCAAATGATTCATTTTTCTGAGGTGAATATGTCCCATTCTTCTATGCCACATTATAGATTCTTTCTCTGTAGCCTTCGATACAAAACACGTCACTTGGCCCTGAGTTGTCATCGCTTTCGACATATCGAGAATGTAAAGATTATTAACTCTCGGTGCCTTTAACATGATCCACTCCTTTGGAATTTTAATGCCTGGTTTGAGGATATAGCAAGATTTGTCGTCGAAATGCACAGAAAATTGTTTGTCACAGATCTGACTGACACTTAACAGATTGTAATCAATTTGCTTCACATAGGAAATCCTTTCAAAACTCACTATCCCGTTACTCACACTTCCCTCCATCGTGATGTAACCTCCTTTATTTCCCGTAAAAGCAACATAACCTCCATTAATATTCTTCACGTCAAACAATAGTGCTAAATCCCCTGTCATGTGGCCTGAAGCTCCACTGTCAACAATCCAAAGACTGCTAACAGGGCCAGCTGAAGCTCCCTGCACACATCAAGAAAGATCATTAGTTCTTTCGGGGGACCCAAGCCTGCGCGGTCTTGGGTCTTTGAATATCAGCTTTCAAAGATTTACTCACATCAACATTTGGTTTTGAATCGATCTTTTTCTGATCGTTTAAAACTTTCTCATCTTGAGATTTTTCATTTGACTTTGAGGTAGAAGCACCCGGAGAACCGTTAGGTGTCCAAAATTGTTCCGAACGTGTTAGAATCCGTATCTGAGTTTTTGGAATCTCAGTCGGTTTCTTAGTGTCATTCTTAAATGAAACTTTCTTGGTTACCTTCTCTGATTTAACAGAGACAGGTCCAACAGTCGACTTAACAGCAGGTTTGGTGGAACCTTTTGTTTATCAACCGTTGTGTTCACTATAGGTTTCTTCAACGATTTTTCCATAGCGATCCGGTTTCGACGATCATAGTTGAATTGACGATTATCCCTCTTTTGATAATAATTGTTTTGAAAGGTATAATTAAGGATATGTATGAAAGGTCTGTCACCATCGTTCGGGCTCCTGTAGGGGATACCGATTCCTTTCCTGTGGAGATAGGACTCCATCAAGGGTCTGCTTTGAGCCCTTTTCTCTTTGCGATGGTTATGGATGAGTTATCCAAATCGATTCAGGAGGCAGCGCCGTGGTGTATGCTTTTTGCCGATGAAATTGTGTTAGTGGCGGAGACCAAAGAAAGTCTGAATGCGAGGGTAGAAGAGTGGAGAGCATCTTTAGAGAGCAAGGGGTTAAGGATTAGTCGCTCGAAGACAGAGTACCTCTACTGTGGTTTCAGTGATGCAGGTGACGTCAGTGACACGCAGATCACCATCGATGGCCAAGCGGTCACGAAGACAACGACTTTCAAATATCTAGGATCTTTTGTTCAAAATGATGGAGAGATAGATAGAGATGTAACCACCTTATTCAGGCCGGCTGGCGTAGATGGAAAGCAGCCTCTGGGGTTTTGTGCGACAGGAGGTTCCCAACTAAACTTAAGGGTAAATTCTATAGAGTTGCAGTCAGACCGGCTATGCTGTATGGGTCGGAGTGTTGGGCCATCAAGAAGACCCAAGCCCACAAGATGGATGTAGCAGAAATGAGGATGCTTAGGTGGATGTGTGGGTACACAAGGTTAGACCGAATAAGAAATGAGCTTGTTAGGGAAAGGTTAGGATTGGCTAAGATTTAAGAGAAGATAAAGGAGTGGAGATTGAGATGGTTTGGGCATGTGAGAAGGAGGCAGACATCAGCGATAGTTAGAGTAGTGGAAGCGCTGACTGTTGAGGGTAGGAGGAGTAGAGGTAGACCCAAGTTGACCTGGGATAAGCGTATTGAACAGGATTTGATAGAGTTGCACCTCTCTGAGGACATGGTCCATGATAGGTGTTCGTGGAGACATAGAATTAAGGCTAAGGATTCTTAGGGACTGTCCATCTTTCCGTTGGACTTGTTTTTGTGTTAGTATTCATGCTTGCATATATGTTGTGTACCATGTTATATATGTTCCTTTGCCTGCCATGTTATTTTTTCACCACTTACTTGATTGTTGGTACTTGGTAGTTTTATTTTATATATACCAGTTTTTTTTCTGTTTAGAGCCGGGGGTTTCTTTGGAAGCAGCCTCTCTATCCCTAGGGATGGGGGTAAGGTCTGCCTACATCACACCCTCCCCAGACCCTACCAATAGTATTTCTATTTGTGGGATTTACTGGGTATGGTTGTTGTTGTTGTTGTATTGTAAAATGGTGCTGGTTGAGGGACAAAACGTCTATGAGGATAACTATGATTATCGATCGGCTTTCTAATAGATTGCCTTATCTCAACCTCGTGCCTCTTGTGCCTCACGTACGGGCAGTGAGCAAGTAAATGCCCTCTCTCCCTGCACTTGAAACATGCACGGTATTCTTCAAACACATTCTGAGGATGCGGCTTAGCAAATGAATTGATTGGATATTGATCATCTACGCATCTGCGTCTTAAACTCTCAGGAGCTGGGTCCTTTGAGTAAGCCGGTTCAAGAAAACCATTTGCCTTTTGCTTAGGCTTGACGAATTTAGTGACATGAACCTTTGGTTCTCTCGGAGTATCCAGATATAGTTTCTTCAAAATTTCTGGTGGTACTTCATTGGTCCTTTCGTGTTTAGGAAACCTGATAGTACTTTCTTGCCAGATTTTCTCAATTTTAGAATAATTTGCAAATTTAATCGGATACTCCTCGTTAGAGATAATCTTATCGGATCCTTCCATCCGATAAAATACCTTGACGGGTTTGTCAACTGATTCATTTTTAACCTCTTTCTTCACTGATTGATTGACACGATGTGCGTTAGCCATTGGATGACAAAGCTGAGAAGGTGAAACTGGTTCAATTGTGATAATGTGATTTTCCTTAGGAATATCACTCACTTTCTCAGTTTTCTCACTCTCTGTGTCAGAATCAGTCACAGTAGTCACGCCTTCATCATTCAAACCCAAAATCGGCCGTACATTGGAATTTGGATCTCCAACACTAGAAGTGTTAGATTCATCTTCCGATGTAGAGTCAGATTTGACCGAACTCTCCGGTGTTGTTGAGTGACAATTGTGATTCTCGAATAACACTGGTGATGGAACATCCTTGTAATTTGCATTACTGGGTTGTGATGGCTTTTCAATGATATGGTCAACTACATATGCAATGTGTTTATAACTTTC
This sequence comes from Ambrosia artemisiifolia, assembly GCA_032199755.1. NCBI lineage: Eukaryota > Viridiplantae > Streptophyta > Magnoliopsida > Asterales > Asteraceae > Ambrosia > Ambrosia artemisiifolia. Next base: position 24,168,167 of record CM063526.1, read on the forward strand.
AAGCTTTTTGTTGACCTTTTCTGCAAAGCACTTGATGGTAGCCATATCTAACTTTGTTTCTTCAAGTTCATTTATATAACTGTTTATTGCCAGTTGTTTTAATGAAAGTGTTTTCTTTAAGTCAGAAATGTCCTTTTTGTAACCATCAAGAACCTTGTTAAACTCTCAAACTTCATTGCGAGAAGATTGACAGTTAATTATAGTACTCTCAAGTTGAACCCTGAGTTGCTTGTTTTCATCTGTCAACCTATCACAAGTGCCACAATACTTATCACTATGCATATCAATTGTGGATTCAGAACTTACCTGCTTCGGAGGACCTGTCATAGCCATGAGAGCGAAATGAGCTTCCTTTCCAGCAAAGAACTTGGAATAGTCAATTCTGGTGAAGGCATCATCCACAATACATGACTTCCGAGTCATAAGAAGATCAGCTTCGGCCAAGAGTTGATCAATCTCATCGTCTAATGAGTTCACACTTGCTTCCGAGTCTATTTCACTTTCCGAGTCTGAATACACTGAATCATTTTCTTCGGGAATATCAGTAACTGAATCAATAACTCCCGAAGTCTTCTCATTATGTTGTTTTTCAACTGGATCAGCCACAGAAACATCCATTTCTTCAACCGACTCATCAATCTCTTCTTCAGAAGTACTCTTAGTCTCTTCAACATTCTCAACTATCTCCGACTCCTCTAAATCAATCTGCTAAGCAACACAAGCTACATTCCCAGCTTTTACCTCTTCAACACCTAGTTGCATTCCCGTCCAGTCATATCCTTCGTCATTTTGAATCACCAACGCCTGATTTTGAGTATCTGTCTGTGGTTGGTCATTTGGTGTTGTGATAGGAATAACGGTTTTGGTTGGGTTATGTGGTGTTTGAGTTTGAGTCTGGTTAGGTGTAGTTGGTTGTCTAGTAGAATTGTTCTGTGAGGTGTTTTGTCAGTTTTGGTAATTGTTTTGGTTTTGATAAGTAATTTGGTTTTGAGATTGACGGTTTTGGTAATTTAAGTTAAATGCATTTCGGTTACCTTATTTAGCTGGCTGTGTGCATTCCCTTTTGAAGTGACCTTTACCACCACAGTTGAAACATGTGACTTTGTCTTTGTTGAAGCCATATGTTGTATTTGGTGTTGTAGCCAGATCAGTTCTTCCAGTTTTCTTGATGAACTCCGTTGCTCAACACATAATACTTGCAAAGGCCCATTGTATATCAATAAGCTCCATTTCCTCTTTATCAATCTGAGCATAGTCCTCATTGGTCATGTTATTATTACCAATTTTACTAGCTACCAAACCGTTGTATGAGGCAACCATTGCTGAAACCAAGGCAATGTGTTGTTGAGCAACTTCCACTGTGACATTATTCATTTTGGATGTCTCCAACACTACTGGTCTTTGATTGGATTGTACTTGATTCATCTGTGGAATGTATGGTTGTTGTTGAGGTTGAGGATGGTTTGCAGTGTAACACGCTGCTTGTTACGTTGGTGAAAAAGGTGAAACGAAAGAATTTGGGTATGATTGTGGTGGTGTATATGGTGGTGGTGTATAAGATGAAGTTTGAGCAAGGTAGTTGATTGGGTTTTTGGGTGGTTCCATCACACTTGAAACACAAACAATATGAGGAGCAACTGTACAACCAACACTTGAGCTACCCACTGTAGAAGATGTACTTGCATGATACAACTCTGGGTTCTGAGGAATTTGTGATCTCTTTGCTTTCCTCTTTTCTTCAAGCTCTTTGTTTTCCAATTTCTGAATGAATTCATTGATGGTCCAGTACTTATAAGCATCTTTTTCCTTAAGCACCTCAATATGTTGATCCCAGTACGGTGGTAAAGAATCAGCAAATTTATCCACCAAATCAGACATCGGAATCTGAATTTCGTAATTGGACAATTCAGTTAACAGATGACAATATCTGGGAGTCAGCTCCTTCAGAGTCTCATTTCCAACGTAACTGAAGTTCTCAAATTCCTTCTTCAGTTCCTCAATCCTTAACCTCCTCGTCTTCTCATTACCATCGTGACAATTCTTCAACATATCCCACAGTTGTTTGGAAGTAGTATAAGATCCAAACTGGTGTAAAAGATCATTAGTAATTGCTTGGGTTAGTTGAGAATACGCCTTCTTCTCCACCGCAAACTTCTTCTTTTCGTCTTCAGTCAAACTCTCAAGCGGAATCTGGTCACCGGTATTCTCTAACACTGGTGCAACGTATCCCTTAGCAATCATTTGCCATGCCTCAGTACCTTCAAGTCCCATCCCTTCCAAATGAATCTTGAATTTCTTCTGCCATTGATTATACTCTTGCATCTACATCAGCTTGGGTGGTCTGTTTCCGCTACCTGAGGACAAATCATTTATTAGAGTAGATATAGCATTTATAGTTTGTATGTGTACAGCCGCTGCTGCTACACCACAGTAATCAGCTGCTGGTTGTTGTGAAGATGAAGCAACACTCTGTAGAATCGAACTCATCATTGCAACATAATTGATTGGCTGCGAAGACTGAGTATTCGAATTCTGAGCAGCTACAGTCCAAGGGTCCATGGTAACTTGCTGTTGTTATGTTGTACCAGGCCTAGGTGTAGTCGGAAATCCCCACATATTATTTTTGAAGTTTGCAATACGACACACTTGAAAAATATCACAACTGATTTCTACGTTCGTCCCCTTCTGAATAAGAGGAGGTACGAAAGTGAAAAATCACTCAGGTTCGACCCAAAACTGAAGTACGAATGTAGAAATAACAGACCAGTTTCACTTTTGACCACAAACAAACTCACTTTCGACCTTACGTATGGTCGAATGTGGAACAATGACTCGAATGTGAAAATTCAGCACAACACATTTCTAGGTTTAACCAAAAAAGTTATACTTTCGACCTTAAAAACCTTGGTTCGACCCTCAGAAACCTACTTTCGACCCTTGCTCTCTAGGTTCGACCCGACCCATTTGAAAAACGGTTATTCTTTGAAAATCAGTTAATTTGATCTCAATTTTTCAAAAGTTGATGAATTTTGATGATGTTTATCAGGTTTTGCTTCGGAATTGATTTGGAACAACTTTAATAAGTCGAATTCTTGATTTTATCCATGAAATCTAATCCAAATCCTTCAACTTTCATCAAAACCACTGTTCTTTGAAAACAACAAAATTTTGATCAAATTTGGGTCCAAATCAGTTCAAAAACTATCAAATTGTAGTTGTATGATCTGTATAGGCTCTGATACCACTTTGTAGAGGATCGTTTTGTCAAAAACAGATTGATTTGATCATACAAGTCTCTATTCTAGGTGCGGAATCACTAGAACAGTTACAATATGATAGTTATCGAATCAAACGCACTGATTTACCTTTTCAATTCTCATTTTCATAGATAAGTTGTCAAAATATGATTACATAAACGTTTACAAGTTAATCTGACTGATTTCAAATACTCAAGAACACTAGAGAGCCCTAGCCTGACACACACACTTGAAATGATCAAAGTTACATTGCAAAATAAACTTTAAGCTTATATAGGACTGCAGGTTCTCCCCATACGCTAGGTCGAATGTGGAATGTTTCCACATTCGTCCTTCTTCCTGGTACGAATCTGAAACACTTCAGTTATAACTTCTACCTTCGACCACTATTTTCTACAGTCGCCCCACTGCTCTTCCACTTTCGCCCCTACGTAATCAACAAAGCTTATTTTAGTCGCAATCCAAAGCATTAGTCGCACCATATGCATCAATAAACCCCAACCCTAATCATCCATAACAGCCCCCATATGAAAAATATACCATCTAACACATGTTAAAGCTCAAGAACATCATCTGGGAAGATTAGAAGGTGTTCGGTTCCTTATTTTGAAGTGTGCTAGGTATATTATCTTAAACCTTTGTGTTTTTAACCTTCTTGATTATGTTTAAACACCATAATATGGTTTTTCCAGATCTGAAACAATGTTATAAATATTAAAACACGAGTTTTCAAAAGATTAACATATTAAACATAAGGGTTCTTGATGATTATATGATTATGTGTGCATGTTGGTGTATGTTTTTGATTGTTGAATGTCTAGGGTTTGTAGATGCTTGTACTCATGGTGAATCTTGCATGTTTTGGTCTTGTTAATGTATTAGGGATGTTGTATGATGATTATTTGAGGTTCTTGATTGATAATATACACCTAGGGTATCTGGACAGAATCTGAATGTTGATTTGTAGGCTCTTTATCATGACTTTAATATATCGTTTTTATCGATTCTTTTGATGTGCATGTCGTACATGGTCTTAGCTTTCTGGGCAAGATCATGCGATTTGGTGTTCGTTTGATAAGATCATGTGTTTGTAGATACTTGTACTCATGGTGAATCATGTGCATGTCGTACATGGGCTTGATTTTATCCATGAAATCTAATCCAAATCCTTCAATTTTCATCAAAACCACTATTCATTGAAAACAACAAAATTTTGATCAAATTTGGGTCCAAATCAGTTCAAAAACTATCAAATTGTAGTTATATGATCTGTATAGGCTCTGATACCACTTTGTAGAGGATCGTTTTGTCAAAAACAGATTGATTTGATCATACAAGTCTCTATTCTAGGTGCGGAATCCCTAGAACAGTTACAATATGATAGTTATCAAATCAAACGCACTGATTTACCTTTTCAATTCTCATTTTCATAGATAAGTTGTGAAAATATGATTACATAAACGTTTACAAGTTAATCTGACTGATTTCAAATACTCAAGAACACTAGAGAGCCCTAGCCTGACACACACACTTGAAATGATCAAAGTTACATTGCAAAATAAACTTTAAGCTTATATAGGACTGCAGGTTCGCCCCATACGCTAGGTCGAATGTGGAATGTTTCCACATTCGTCCTTCTTCCTGGTACGAATCTGAAACACTTCAGTTATAACTTCTACCTTCGACCACTATTTTCTACAGTCGCCCCACTGCTTTTCCACTTTCGCCCCTACGTAATCAACAAAACTTATTTTAGTCGCAATCCAAAGCATTAGTCGCACCATATGCATCAATAAACCCCAACCCTAATCATCCATAACAGCCCCCATATGAAAAATATACCATCTAACACATGTTAAAGCTCAAGAACATCGTCTGGGAAGATTAGAAGGTGTTCGGTTCCTTATTTTGAAGTGTGCTAGGTATATTATCTTAAACCTTTGTGTTTTTAACCTTCTTGATTATGTTTAAACACCATAATATGGTTTTTCCAGATCTGAAACAATGTTATAAATATTAAAACACGAGTTTTCAAAAGATTAACATATTAAACATAAGGGTTCATGATGATTATATGATTATGTTTGCATGTTGGTGTATGTTTTTGATTGTTGAATGTCTAGGGTTTGTAGATGCTTGTACTCATGGTGAATCTTGCATGTTTTGGTCTTGTTAATGTATTAGGGATGTTGTATGGTGATTATTTGAGGTTCTTGATTGATAATATACACCTAGGGTATCTGGACAGAATCTGAATGTCGATTTGTAGGCTCTTTATCATGACTTTAATATATCGTTTTTATCGATTCTTTTGATGTGCATGTCGTACATGGTCTTAGCATTCTGGAATGGGCAAGATCATGCGATTTGGTGTTCGTTTGATATGTTTTTGGAATTTTATTTGAATATGGGTCAAAACTGATTTTCGGATTAAAAACTTAGGTCAACTTTAATCAACTATAACCTGAGTTTTATGAAGAGTTAGATTAGGAAATACTTGGCTTTTCCAAGTGGATTCATTGCCTTTGGATGAATATACGATTTTTGGGAATTTTTATCGTAAACTGACCTATTGTGAAAGTTTTCAGAACCTAGCTGTAGTAATTTATTTTTCATAATTTTTCAGCAAGGTTTTGTTATGAAATAAAAATAGTGTAACGACAAACGGACCCATGGGAATAATCTGTAAAATTTCGGTTGTCTAATTATTTGTGCAAGTATTTTTAGAAAAATCGTTTTGGCGGTGTACAATCTGTCCTAAAAACACAGATTGTGACGTAGATGCATTTGTGCTTATTTGAGGTCTTATATTCTTTGATTATGACTTGAACTTGCGTGTACACTTATATGAGATGTAAACGACGCGTAAGATTGATGATAAAATAACGTTCACCAACGGGTTCGTTGGGTTTACTTGTGCATGTAGTTATAATAGTTGTCATTTAAATTTTTTCACATTCTTAAACGTTTTGGACAAACGAGTTATGTGGTGTATGGTATGTACACACGTACTCACATGATGGCAAATATAATAGGGAGTTGGTAGCACGTCCTTGTTACTTTTGGATTGGATTTTAGCTTTGCAACCTAAGGTGAGTTTCACTACTTTTTTCTTTAAAGCATGCGTCTCTGGTTGGAGACACACATCTTAATTCCTGGTTGGGAATTACTTACTTTTCTAGTCCAGTTTGGGACGAGTTTTACATCCCATGTTTTTGGGGTGCTTTGGTTCACGGGGTGAATTGGGTTTTGCGAGTTTCACACTTTGTGTCCTTGATGAACTAAACTGCATACTATCACGGAAGTCCTTCACTATACCGAATGAGTTGCCGGGTTATGGCAAGCGGGTTACTAGTTGATAGCGCTATTAGGTTTGAAAAACCTCACACCGTACTGGGAGCTGGTGTGAACTACAACCTTAGATTTTATCATAGTTGATAGGCAATGATGGGAGGCAAAAACCAGCTTGCGGGGAGAGTGCATCGTTTAAATAGCAGCTCAGTACTTTCATTGTTTAGTTATCATGAATGGGTTTGCTACCCTTGGCATACGCTGAACTAGTGGTTATTGATTACTGTTTTTGGGTTTGGGAAACCTAACTGTGATTCTTGGTTTAGGAAACCTACATTTTTACTTACCTTACTTTGTGAACTCACCAACTTTATGTTGACACACGATAGTATGCTTTTGCAGGTCTCTAGGTTTGGAGCACCATAGGACATGCATCATTGTGCCATGGGTTATGAACATTATTGAACTTATACTTTGCTTTACATTCAATGGTTTTATTTTGGGCGCGTTGTCTTGCGCATGAACTTAAACAATTATGTTTAATTTACGCTTCCGCAACTTATCTAAACTTTGTGTTTAAACGCTAAACTTGATTTTTGAAAACGAACTAAATGGTTTGGGCATTTAAAGTCGTTCATATGACTTATGGCTATGAGATCCTGGTATGTCACGCGCCTCGCGGTATAAACCCCGCAGTGGAAATTTGAGGGTGTGACAGCTGGACCCTGAGGCAGAAAAAGCTTTTCAGGAAATGAAACAGTGTCATATAAATCTCCCAACTTTAACTACGCCTCTACCCAAGGAATCGCTAACGCTATACGTATCAGTCACGGAAAGGGCCATTGGTGCGGTACTCATTGTGGATCGCCAGGAAGTCCAAACACCAGTCTATTATATTAGCCGTAGCCTGCTGGATGCGGAAACACGGTACTCCACAATGGAAAAGCTGGTTCTCGCACTTATCCATGCCTTGCGCAGACTGCAGTATTTCCACGGACATCCCATCAATGTTCTAACTGATTACCGAATCAACGATGTGCTTCGTAAACTAGAAATGTCTGGTCGACTCGCAAAATGGGCGATTGAGCTCGGAGAGCATACCATCAATTACAAGCCCAGACCTGCATAAAAGGACGCGTACTCGCTGATTTCGCAACAAAGATACCCGCCGATAAAATCCAAGACTGCTTGGCAGAACAAGACCCGCGCAACCCGAAGACGAAACCAAATAATGTTCCCTATACACTGATGGGACCTCTAACAGCGATGGGGCAGGCGCGGGATTACGCCATATCAGCCCAGATAAAAAAGAATTCACCTACGCCATCCGCCTAGATTTTTGAGCCACGAATAACAAGGCGGAATATGAAGCTTTACTGGCAGGCCTCCGCATTGCAAAAGAAATGGTAGCCCGCCACCTGGTGGCACATGTGGATTTAATGCATGTCGCAGGACACATCAACAGCACTTATGACGCACGCGATGCTAATATGGCACTCTACCTTGAACAGGCCAAGCTACTCATGCGCGAGTTTAATTCTTGTACTATTGTCCATATCAATAGAATCGAGAATAAGCCTGCCGGTGCACTGAGCAAAATGGCCTCAACGGTTTTTGAACACATGGGCAAAGACATTCGCGTCGAGCTGATAGATAACCTGTCTATCCCACTGCGACAGGTCAATGTCATCCAATCAGGCAACGCATCCTGGATGACCCCAATCAAAGCCTATCTGGCTTCTGGAATCCTTCCTGAAAACAAATCAGAGGCCCAGAAAATCCAATACAAGGCTTTACCTTATCAGTTGACCGACGGTATACTCTACCGCTAATTTACTTAGGGCCGCTACTCCGCTGCGTTGACTCTGCAGATGCCTATTTCCTCATTAGAGATATCCATGAGGGCAACCGTGGCTTGCACGCGGAGCCCATAATGGTAGTTGCTATGCTGATGAACGCAAGGTACTACTGGCCTGAAATGCACCCTGACGTAGTGGCAGAGTTGCACAAATGCGACTCCTGCCAACGTCACGCGCCAAATATGATGCACCCTAAAAAAGACTTGGTGCCTGTTACCGCAGCATGGCTATTCCAGAAATGGGCAATAGATCTTGTTGGGCCATTCCCTACAGCGCCGAGAAACATCAACTTACTAATCGTCGCCATCGACTACTTCAACAAATGGATTGAGGCAAAGCCCCTAGCAAAGATTGACGTGGCGCACTTCAAGAAGTTCATTTGGGAATTTATCATTTGTAGATTTGGCTTACCGTACCAACTTGTGAGTGATAACGACACCTAATTCACAAGCCAACATTTGCAAGAATGGCTGGCGCAAATGGGCGTTCAACAGATCTTCACATATGTCGTGCACCCACAAGGAAATGGACAAGTCGAAAGAGTAAATCGAAGTATAGTTGAAGGCATCAAGGCACGACTCGGAACCAAGAGAACGGGATGGGTAGATGAGGTTCCGCATGTTCTGTGGGCCCATCGAATACTGACCAAGACGAGCAACGGTGAAACATGTTCAACCAAGATTAAACATAGTAAAGCATGTTTAAAAAACATAGAGGCAATGCCTCAAAAGTTTGGTCCAATAATTATGTCCATAAGTAGTGCATGCTAAGCCACGCTTTTGACCCTCATGCATCCATACTTGAAAAAAATGCTTAAAAACGTCAATAAAAGTTGGCGAGTTCATAGTTTTTAAGGTAAATTCAAGAGAGAACTACACAGTTGGTCCTTGTGGTTTACCATTAATTTCACCTTTGAAAATTAAGGTTTGAAAGTTACATGTTGAGGTTTTAAGTTATGTTTTTGTAACATAATTAGGGATTAGCACAAACGGTGGTTAATATTTAACTGAGTTTACCCTCACGTGCCTAACACGTAAGGGCATTTTTGCCATTTCATGTTTTATGTTTATTATATATCGAGTATCACAATTAAAACCCAACTATCGTTCAATTCAAATCCTCCCCTGTAAACCTCCCCTGCAAACCTCGAACAACATCAACAATGGAACATTAATGCTACTATGGAATGGTGGCTGCTGTTCAAACCTCCTGGACCGACCTTGACCCTGGACAACGGTTCTACTATTGTCCCCATCCGGTATGATTTTAAACCCTAAATTCCACCCCCTTTTGAAATGTTGTGATTTCAAGCAGGAGTTAGGTGCCAATACATTGTTTGGGTCGATCCCTTAATGTGTCATAGGTTTGTTGAAGTTATTGCGGGGCATTTGAGGGGGAGAAACATGCTTAAACGACATGCTATGGATATACAAGAAGAACTTCAAAGGAAGAAAAAGTAGCTGCTGTTGACTAGGCTTCTAATTGTGGTTGTATTGGTTATGTACCTGGTGTACTAGATGGTTTATAACTGTGGAATGGTCTTTTGGTTGGTTTTTTAGTGCAGTAGATGGTGATGTATTGCAACAGGGATTATATGTAATGCAGTATAAGTGTAATGCAGTTTCAAATGAATGAAAACTGAATTTTTGGTATTTTAGGTGGTTTATTAGTGCAGTATTAGTGGGTCATTCAAAAACAAATGGTTCAATGGATCATTGAACAAACAAAGTCTAAAGAAGATGGCAAAGTCAAACATGTAGTCACCTTGGGTCATTCATGATAGTTTTTTAAAGCTCTTAAACCAAAATCTAAATCATCTCCAGGAACCAAATAGTGGTAATACCTAACAGAACCATCACCATAACCTAGTTCTTTTTCAATGTCATGCAATTCCAAAACATAGAACTTCTCTGCATTAAGCAAATCAACACAACTTACTTTACCATTGACATATACCCTCTCTAAAAACTTTGAAAACACACCACCATGGTGTACCATGTGACAAAACAATTCTGGATATATCCCTAAAACAGAATAAACATCATAGTTAAAAGAAAATGCAAACTTTCTACAACCATTAAGTATTATAATGAAAATTCTTACGATATATGTCATCATCGTAATCCAAATCATCGTCTTCTTTCCTGATTGACCAATTTGTAATCATATTGTGAAACCCTAGTTTGAAATTTCGCTCTGATGAAGTGATCATATAACAGAGGTGAGTGATGAGGAAGAGTAATCGTTTGTTTTGAAGGTGTATACTTGTATATGAGAGACACAATTTGTGAAATGAAAGAACTGCCCTCACGTGTTTGACATGTGAAGGGAAAACTCAGTTAAATACAAACCAGGTTAGTCCTATTCCTCAATTATGTTACAAAAACTTAACTTAAAACCTCAACATGAAACTTTCAAAACTTAATACTCAATGGTGAAACTAATGGTAAACCGCAAGGACCAATTGTGTAGTTCTCTTTAAATTCAAATATTTCCTTCTTCAAAAATGTATGATCGAGTACTAACTAAACTAAGAACCAAGTAGACTAGCTAGGTCATACAAGCATGATCACAACTTAAGGCCCTTAATCAAACCAAAACAAACGTTCCCAATGTGTTCCCTGAGAACTCAAGTGTGCTCCCCGTGCGTCTTTAATCAAATATATTCTCCCGTCGTGGAACAACGCAACTGTCCCGAGAGGGGTGTCAAACCCAAAAGATCTATTAACACATTCTGCGGATCACTACCTAGAGCTAATGATTAAGGCTACGGGAAGTATCCATCTGCGGGGATAGACGGGCATCCAGCGCTCACGTCATGCACTTACCAAAGGCCATCATATGTCCTACACGGTTCTACTCTACCCATCGTACAATCATGTTTATCCCCTGAAAGTAAAACGTCTAATAAAAACATTTAAAAGAAAAGGGGCCGTGAAACTCACTTCAAGCATAGCAATAAGCAACTCCTAGTCCAAACCAAAGTTTTGTTTCTAACATTACCCTATATACGAAGGACTATTTTAGCAAACATTCTAAGTCTTCCCAAAGTTATTCACCAATTGACTTAGTTTAAATACAAAGATTAAGTTTTTATAAAGTCTTACCCTGGGGACCCATTGGTGATCTTGATGAGTGGTTAAGTTTTACACCTCACATTCAAGCATATCGCGTCTTATTTACACGACTCTTAGGTTTACAACTTCATGATTGTACATAGAAAGTTCTAAGTCAATTTCAACATAACTTGACTTAGTAAACGTATCACTTAATCATAATCAAATAATAACATGTAGCACATAAGTTCACATATATACTACATTTAAGACTCGTTTTCCATAAAAAAAAACCGTTTTCTAACGAAACGCGAGAATTCCTTGTAACACTCAATTTACCTTAAGAACGCCTAAGCTTTATAGAAATCATTTAAGAAATCTACTTACGAGTCATGCGTCATGTTGGTTCATATAATTCATTAAAATTACATACATATGTCATTTCATCAACTTATCGTCTAACATAGCGTTTTCTAGCAATTTCAACACGTACAAGTTTCCAAAATCACATATTAACCCATGGACATCCTAGAAACTTATTTTACATGTTAGGACCTACATATCTATACATATAATATTTTAAAGCAATTTTGGACACATGTCATTCATTTACCCCCCGTAGCCATTATCTCTCCTCCATTGGTGATGCCACATGGCACATTGAGAGAATTTATAAAATTTTCGTTTTTTTTAAATCAAAATTCCCGAAATTATATAAACTCAAAAAAAAGACACGGACATAACATCAACACACAATCAACATCGCCGCTTCCATAACCTAAACCCTAATCTTGGCGATTCAAACATATCGATCATCTCCAATCCAAGGTAACCTCCATTCGATTCTTCTTTTGAATAGATCGATGTTCTTCTATCTTTGATTATTATCGCAGATCATCGATGAAGTTATTTTCTATATTTTGTTTTATTTCGATTACTGTTAATGTGTTTTGTTGTAACGATTGTTCTTCGTTTTTTGTTTATTATTCTTCAGTCATTCATTGATGTTAATATCTTTGATTTTGGAAAATATGTTTTAGGTTTCTATTTAGATTGAATGTTTTAGGTTTATGATTCGATTGATGTTTTATATAAAGCTTAGAATGGATTATTATGATTTAGTTTTTGATTAGTGGTTTATGTTTTAGGTATCATTTTAGGGTTTAAGAAATACTTTAATGGTTTGTTACTATTTAAGCGTTCAACTGAGAATGATTCTCCATTTATGTTTTAGGTTTCTATTAAGCTTGAATGTTTTAGGTTTATGATTACTTTTCAATTGATGTTTTAGGTATAGCTAAGAAAGGATTCTTATGCTTTAGTTTTTTTGATCGATTATTTATTTTTTAGGTCTGGAATTAGTGTTTAAGAAATACTTTAATGGTTTGTTACTATTTAAGCGTTCAACTGAGAATGATTCTCCATTTATGTTTTAGGTTTCTATTAAGCTTGAATGTTTTAGGTTTATGATTACTTTTCAATTGATGTTTTAGGTATAGCTAAGAAAGGATTTTTATGCTTTAGTTTTTTGATTGATTATTTATTTTTTAGGTCTGGAATTAGTGTTTAAGAAATACTTTAATGGTTTCTTACTATTTAAGCGTTCAACTAAGAATCATTCTCCATTTATGCTTTAGGTTTGTATTAAGGTTGAATGTTTTAGGTTTATGATTACTTTTCAATTGATGTTTTAGGTATAGCTAAGAAAGGATTCTTATGCTTTAGTTTTTTGATCGATTATTTATTTTTTATGTCTGGAATTAGTGTTTAAGATATACTTTAATGGTTTGTTACTATTTAAGCGTTCAACTGAAAATCATTCTCCATTTATGCTTTAGGTTTGGATTAAGGTTTTTGATCGATTCTTTATGTTTTAGGTCTCCACTTATGGTTTAAGAAATAGTTGAATGGTTTATTACTATTTAAGCGTTCAACTGAGAATCATTTTGCATTTATATTTTAGAATTTATATTTTGCATTTAGTAAAATTGGTGACCCCTGAAAACTTAAACATCAATTGTGTTTTAATGTTTCCATTTACTGATTTATGTTTCATACTAACTGACTTTTTTCTAATACAGATTGCTAACTGGTTGTGTGATAATGACTTACGGTTTTTGGGTACGGTCAGAAGCCAATGATCGTCTTTCCCTGGTAATCAATCTTACAATCTTTCTTATGCAATAATATTTGATTTATTACATTCATATAATATCAAATTCTTTCTTATATGTAGGCTTTACCTCAGGAGTACACAGATTGGGTTGCAAAGTATAAGTATCCAACAGGTGATTGTGCGATTCATACACTGGATGAAAAAAGATTTCGCGTTAAGGTCATGCAGATAGCTGGGAAGTGGTTTATTTGTGATGGATGGAAGCACCTGATGACTACATTAAATTACCCATCTGTTTGCAACTTTGTTTTTGAATACGAATCGGCGATCAACGCTTTCAATATGATTACTTTTCATCAAGATGCTATAGCTGCACCTGGTAGATTTTTCTACTGCAGTCTTGATGACCCTCAAACTGATGATGAACGTCTGGTATGTGTTATGTATAAAAATTTAACTACATTATATAACACACTGATGATATACTAATATGTATTAAAGTTTCATTCCATTTGTTGCAACTTATCAGCATATCAGTTGCTTTGTTATGCATGGATTATACAACATGACCCTTCCGTTGGAACCAATCATAGTCAGCTCATTTCCAGGTCATGTTTTCCAAACCCGATCATTCCTCATTTAATTTGATATTTATTAACAAATAATATAAAACTGTATTGATTATATAGGTTATAATGGTTTATCATTCATATTGTATAGTAATTATTAATTGAAATAAAGACTTTATTTCTGATTCTTTGGTTAATCTCTTTTTGAATGATTAAAAATAATCTTAAACAATGTTGTCTTCAGGTCATGTTTTCCAAATCCAGCTAGAAAATGATGGTGCTGCTACTTACATAACTCAAGGATGGCCTTATATGAGGGAGATTTTTGAGATAACCAAAGATCATCTGATTGTGTTTGAGATTTACAATGAGGTTTGTTTCTCAATTTGTAAATATTTGTTGTATTATTTTGGCTAATCTACATCAAGTATTAACTCTATGAATTATTTTCATTATCGTATAAAATTTTGATTTTTTGACTTTGTTAAACAAACAGAAAACATATGACTTGACATTTTTTAAGAAAGGCAAGCTTACACTTCCTCCCTCTTTGTGGGAGGACGATGACATCTGAGGATGATGAAGACAATGATAATGATATCATTGTTGTTTCTGATGATGATGGCGAAGAGGTGAGTGAAGGAGATGCTATGGATGATGAGGATGATCAATCTGCTGCTAGCGAGGATGTAGGTTATTGTGATGATTTGGGTGTTCCTGTTGTTTTCACCGTAGACAATCATTTTGTAAGTTTCCTATATTATACAAACCGTATATTATAATCATATTTAGTCATATGTTAGTTTGTTATTAAATTTGCAAATTTTTTGTCAATTTTAGCGTATGCAGCCTGATTGGGCAAGAGAAAATGGTATGAACAGGCAGAGGGGTTTGACGATTAAAGATGGTGAAGGTTACACTTGGGGAGTTTCTGTTGGTGTAGAAAGTTCGAGGTCAAGTAACCTTTACTACATCAAAGGTATGTCAACCTTTGTTGCTGATAAGGATCTTCAGGCAGGTGATCAAATGCATTTCCTTTTTTTCCAGAAACGAGGTCTGTTAAAGCTCTCTAAAGTAGTTAGACTTGCTGGTAATTAGTTCTGTTAGTTTTTGCAGTTGTTTGGTGAACATAACATTTTTGGGCCGTAACTTTTTGCACCTTAGTGGTGGTAGTTTTTTGAATATGGCGAACGTTTAGTGGTCACATACGTTTTGCACTATTTACTTATTTAGTCAACTGTGTGTTTTTTGGGTTGTTTTGTGTTTTAAACAGTACTATTATGCTATGGTTTGTTGAAATAGTTGATATGATACTTAATATGATGTTCCTGGTAGTATTCTAATATTCAAAATTTCACTGCAAATTAGTTGTAACTATGTTTGACATGTTTCAACTTATAGTAATATAGCGTAGTTACAATCACTTTTTATGATGTATGGTTAGTAGTCGGATATTTTCATTTTTTTGGGTTGTATAGCAAGTAAGTTAGCAGTGCTTGAAATATGTTAGTAAACAGTTCGTTGAATGTTAATAATAATGTTTTACATTTTCTCAAAAAAAAAAAAAAAAAAAACAATGAAGTTTTAAAACATTGGTTGGTAAATTATTTTTTAAATAAGGTTGTTATAAACATTAAGTTTTTAAATTTAACAAAGTTTTAGGTTTTGGAGGATTAACTTTTTAAAATTTACAACATCGATTAGACAACCTTTAAATTTATGAATTGTCATTGGTATTAATTACCTTGATATTAATAACAATAACTCTTATCAAACATTGTTAACAAGGTCAATATAAAAGTATTAGTGGTAACTTACAATCAACATAAATGTAATTACTTTGTTTTTTAAGTATTAAAAACCAACCCTTTAATAACTAAAACCGGTTTTAACATAATCAACATTAAAGCATTTAAAATCATTTTAAATGTAATTTTAATCTGTTGGTTTTTTAACCGTTTTAAAATCAATGTTTTACTATGTCACTTAACAATAAAGTAGACTGTTCAAATTTTCTTAAATGTGTTAGTGTATAAAATTTTTCATAATATATAATTTTTTTAAATACCTATCGGTTTGAAAAGTAAGAAATTTAAACTTCTAACTTAAAAATGGAAACATGTAACAGTTTAAATAGCAAGATTTTTATTTAAAAAACATTAAACGAAATTGTATATAATCATGGAAACACTTAAATGTAAAATCATTTTCATTTCAATTATAAATTTACTTAATTATTCACTAATCTTTACTAAAAATAACTAAGTAAACATTTCTTATTACATTTAACACTTACACTATAAATACATAATAGATTTTTCATCGTTGATTAAGGTTTCGATCAATCAAATCTTCCTCACTTTGTCAGGTATCTGTATCACTACTGTTTGTAATTAGGAATTCATATGTTATGTTTCAAAAATTAAAGCTTATCTAATACCTACATTGTCAACAAACTTGCAGCGTTATGGATCCAAACAACATCACTTTTTTGAATGACATCACTTGGCGCATGACTAAATACACGATCAAAGTTAAGGTGCTTAGGCTTTGGAAGAGAGCAAATCGAAAGATGCCAGGGGAAATTCTTTCTCTTGATATGGTTCTGATGGATGAACAGGTTATGTTTTTAATATATTCGGTTTTTATTTTTTTTAACTACGTTTTATTTTACTTTCTTTTTTTTGTTAACTTCGTTTTTTTTAACTTTTAAACAGGGTTCGAAGATGCAAGCAATTGTATGGAGTAGATATATGAAGAAGCATGAAAAATTCTTACGTGAAAACGAAACTTATTACATTTATAACTCTCAACTTGCTGAAAACAAATCTACTAAACATTTTGCTAAAGATGACATGCTCTCTTTTACTTTTGAAACCAATATTACAAAGTGTAGTAGGTTTGATGGAAGCCAATACGGTTTTAATTTTTCATCTTTTGAGTCAATTAAAAGTGGAAACCTGTCTGCAGAACAAAGAATCGGTTTGTTTTAATTACAGTAAAAAATGTATTTTAATACTTTTTGTAGCATCATTATGTATGCGAATAAACTGTTTAACTTTTTTTTAAGATTTCATTGGCTATGTTGAAGAATGGACTCCACCAGAACCAACAGAAACTAAAGCTGGTTTGAAAAGCAAGATGAACCTTGTGTTGATCGATCTAGAGTATGTATTTCATATCTATTATGAATATGTTGGTATAAAACTGTTTATAATTTCCTTTTTTAACATACATTATGTTTATATGTAGTGGCATTAAAATGACCTGTTCTTTGTGGGAAGAGTATAGTGATCAGATGTTTGAATACATCAAGCAGAATGAAGATGAAGTTCATGTAGTCCTTATTGTTCAATTTGGTAGCTTTAGCAATTATAAAGGTTTGTTATATTTTTTTTAGATTTCCGAATACATATTTTTCTATACCGGTATTTGTTTTAGCTGTTTTAATATATTTTTTTACAAAGGCAATGTAAGTGTTCAAAATGGATTTTTTATCACTCGCCTCTTTATTAATGAAGACATTGAAGACATTCGCTCTTTCAAGAAAAGGTAGCATACTTATCTTTTTTTTGTCTTTTATTTATATGTTTTCATTTGTTTAAAGGTTTATAAATAAAGAATTTTTATCGAATTACAGTTATATTGCAAAGTTTATTTCCAACGAATCCTCTTCTGCTCAACGATCTCTGGGATCGTCTGGTAGCATGAATATGTCTGACGAATTTTTGAATAAAACACCTTTCAGTTGTATTCGTGAGCTTCCATTGATAACTGAGGTTCGTGTATTAATTACTTATATTTTTAAAATACATTAGCTCAGTATTTGTGAACTGATTACTTTTTGTTATGCAGGTTAACAAACAAGTAATTGTTGTTGAAACAGTCAAGGGTGTGGATCCTAATGAAGATTGGTATTACCTTGGGTGCGAGTTCTGTAATCACAAGGTTGAGCCAACTTTGAGTTTACCTGATGATGAAGAGATGAAGGATGTAACTTCATTTAAACAAGTGTTGGTTTGCACGAATAAAAGTTGTCCAAAACAGATTGTGTCTGCTGATCCAGTGTAAGAATTTTATTTGTTATACATAAATTATAAATGTATGATATTATTTTTTTTGGAGCTTATGTTTTATGGTTGATGTTTTTATTTTTAAAGTTTTTGAATAGCGCTGATTTTTTATTGTTGATGTTGTAGCTTTAGAATTCCAATAAGGGTGCAGGATTGTACTGGAATAACATCGCTTACATTGTTTGATAGAGAAGCGAAAAAAATGTTGGGCATGTCAGCGATGCAGCTTCTTGAGAAAACCTAACAGGTCAGTTATTTTTTTTAATCTTAATCAATATATGTTATTCTACTTCGTATTACTTATATCATTTATGATCTAGGTATCTACTGAAGAGAAAATAACTCCTGTTGAGTTTTATGATTTTGAAGAGAAGAAGTTTGCTTTCAAAATTAAAGTAGGGAAGTTCAACATTGATAAGCATCTTGATGGTTATGGTATACGTAAGCTTACAAATGATTCCGAAATTGTAGCTTCTCTTGAAGAAAGGTTCTTGGACATTCAGGTTATGATTATCATTTAAAAATTTAGTTATAATAGGTCTTATGAATCATTCTTAATTAATTTTAGTTGTTATTTACTTATTGTTTAAACGCTTTACCTTAATCTTTTCATTATTACATTTTATTGTATTCTAGATCGATCAACCTGTCCTTGAAAACATTGATCTAGGTGAATCTTCAACACAAAATGCAGTGTCTGTGAAGGTTAGTAGTTGAGTTAGTCAATCGTGTATTCAGATTAGATTTTAATGTAGTTTGTTCTAACAATTTCGACATTCCTTTTAATATTGTAGGATTCTGTTGGAGACAACACTACTCCAGAATCATCTTCTAGAGTTAAGATTGATTCGTGATGAAGCTGAAGTAAAGCGTAGCCTGGACAAAGTTTATGAAACGGAAGATGATGCAAGTGAATCAACAACTAAAGTCCTTAAGACTGAGAAGAAAAACTACGTTAACAAATCACTTGACAGCCCACTTTTGATTCCTAAGGTTGAAAAATAGGATCAATGAATCGTTTTATGAACATTTTTTTATTGTAAGGATTTTTATTTGATGTGTGTTGACATTTTCTTTTCATTTATCTTTGGTTTGGTTCTGAGACAATTTTCATCTAAATAAAATGTGTGTTGACATTTGATGTTTTTTTGTAGTTTGGTAAAAATTCTACATGCTTCAATATGTTTTTAGGATTTAACATTATTGTTGATACTTTATAATTCGAGATTTGAATGGTTGTACAATACAATGTGAAAAGCATTTTTTATGTTAATTAGACACTTGCTTAATATTAATCAGACAATATCAAAAAATAAAAAAATTAAAGTTAGTATTATGAATTTTTAAATTAACAAATATGTATTCATGATTTATTTTTACAAAATGATAACTAAATCAAATGAATTTATTACATTAAAAGTAGAAACTTTATTCACTTTTAAATTATAAATTAAAAATGTATATACTTTTCAAAATTTATTAGGTTCATTTAAATATATTTATGCTACTTACAACCAAATTAAGCAAAAATACAAATTTCGAAATTTAGTATTTTCGGAAAATTGAAACACCATTTTCACGAAAATATTCAAATTCAAATTATTAGCATTTTGTAATTATGGTAATTCATTAAAAATATTTATTATAAGTTTTAATTATACATTTACTATATATGCTCTATATAAACCACTATTATCTATATAAAATAGTCTAAACTCAATCAAAAGAACATAACAAAGCTTACACAACAATCAAACATTCAAGAGAATTCCTGTTTGCTGTTTCATGCGCGCTTCAGTCTTCTTTTTTACAAGTTCGTTGTATGTCATTCTTTTCTCAGTCTTCTTTTGTACAAGTTCGTTGTATGTCATTCTTTTCTTCTATCAGTTCATTTTTTACTACTTAACATCGTGATTATATGTATTTTTTTACAACGAAACAAAATTCTAGATAATCATTCATTATTTCTATGTTATGTTCGTTTATAATTTAGTTGTACTTCATTATTATTTAGGTGAAATGGGACGTAAAAGACTGTCTAGCACCTCAAATGATAAACGAACACCGTTATCTAATATCTCTAACGGTAAACATATTTTTCATCTTTATCAATCGTATACATAATATCATGCAAACAATTTATTTTTCTTCACAGTTATCTCCAATGAACAAAAAATTAAAAATGCGGCCGAGTGTCGTAAATTTAGGAAGTTACAACTAGATGCCAAGAGAGGCAAGGTCAATAATCATAATAATGGAATAGAAAATGTACCACCAAGTGTACAATTTAACAGTGAGTCCATTGGACCTTCACACAATTATATTCATCAAAGTTCGTTGGTCCAATCTACTTTCAATTTGTGTACACCAGGTAAAATTTTGTTACATCACTCATTGTTTTTATATGTTTCTTTACCGTTTCAACTTGACATGCCTATTAGTAATCAGATTTAATAATAAGATTTCATTTTTCTATTTTCTTAAGGTCAAGTGCAACAAACTCCTCTGTCTAACATCTCAAGTGGTATCTTTTATAATTTTCATTACATATTTTATGTTACTAGAAAGTACTAATTTGGTTATTTTTTTGGGTATAAGACTATTATTATTTAATAAATTTTTTCTATGGTTGAAGTCAAAAGTAACCTTGCCCGCGATTGCCGTATTTTTCGAAAATTACAACTTGATTCTAAGAGACAGAATATTAACCAATCTGGAAATACTAATCCGTCAATATCCACCAACAATGTGGTTTCACTTGATATGGCTTCCTTTAGGTCAACCTTCAACACCCCATTTAATGCATCTTTTTCTGGTAATAGCTATTGTTTCCATTTAGTAATTTATAACATTTTATTAATTTCGTAATTTTTTATATCTAATCGTAACTTATTTTTTTACTTATTTATAAACAGGTTCAACAGAACGTACTCCTTTGTCTAATATTACAAACGGTATCATATTTCTGTTTATAATGTTATAACACTCTATATTTAAAAGTTTATTTAGTATCTAAACATTACAATTTTATTTGTATTCATAGTCCCAGTGCATGATAGTAATACACCAAATTCTGTCGAAGCTAGAAGTTTAAGAAAAGCACAAGTTGATGCTAAAAGACGTAAAGTTAATTCAGTTATAGGATTGCGGAACCAATCCATTGTTACATCTGGTACCTCTTTCTTTGAATCCATTACTTATATAAAGTTGTTACTGTTATTACTGTTAAAGTTTAATTTAAAGTATTATATTTATGTTCAGGTATTAGCTTTGATAGACGCTCAAATGCAACATCTTCTGTTCAGACAACAAACATGAATACTTCAAGTCATAATTCCATGTTACCAGAATCTTCAAGTTTAAGTAACGTAGAAAATTCCAACAATGGATTAAGAAATAATCGACGTTGCATCTCACCTGTTCGCATGGTTAGTTTGTCAGACGAAGAAGATATGAATCCTCAACCCATGGCAAATTATCAATATAAGGGTGTCTCTAAAGGTAAATGTTATTTTTAATAAACCAATTACAATTTTATTATTGTTTTATTTAACTTAATATGAATTGAATTTATTGTATTCACCAGATTATTTGGATCACGGTGATCAAACGGTTGTATGTGAGATGTGTAACGCCAAACTGTGGAAATCGGAAGCTGCCAGATCACTACAAGTTAGTGGTAGAAAATGTTACTTTCTATTTTGTGCTTATGGAAAGGTGCAACTTCCAGATTTCAAAGAAAGCAGTGTCGATTATCAGAATCTTTTTAAGAACATAGACTTCCGAAGCAAGTATTTCTTAAAGCACATTCGAAGATTCAATTCTATGTTCTGTTTTACTTCACTGGGAGGCAAGGTCGACTCAAATATTAATAAAGGCAAGGCTCCGTTTATATACAGGATTAGTGGTGAAAATTATCATGCCTTGGGTGGTCTTCTTCCTAATGATGGGACAAAACCGAAATTTTCTCAGTTGTATATCTATGACACTGAAAACGAAGTCTCTAACAGGAGTAAAATTTTCAGGTAATATTTTACAGTTTATTAAAATTAATTTTTACTTATAGTTTGTTTTTTTCATATAAAACAACTGTTCATTTTTTGAAATTTTAATCTATTTATTACAGTAAGGAAAAAGGGGAGTATAAAAAAATTGATCAACAACTTGATGTTCAAATCATTCAGTACCTCAAGTCGATGTTAGACTCTACAAATCAGCTTGTGAAAAGCTATAGGAGTGTACGCGATCGATTTCATGAAAATCCTGAAGTTAGCCTTAAGTTACGTCTTATTGGGAGGCGAACTAAAGATGGTCGACTATACAACTTACCAACTTCAAATGAAATCGCTGCACTTATACTTACAGACAATGATGATGAGCTTGACAATCGAGATATTGTTGTGGAATCAAGAAAAGAAGGTCTTAAGCGGATAAGTGAACTTCATCCAAAATATTTAGCTCTTCAGTATCCATTGCTTATTCCATTTGGAGAAGATTGTTATAGGGTTGATATACTGCATCGTGAAGAAAGGAAGTCTAAAAAGAAAGTAGACTCAAAGTGTTCAATGAGAGAGTATTTTGCCTATCATATTCAGGACAGAGTTGGTAAGTTCGCATTGATTTTGAATGCAAGGCGCCTTCTTCAACAGTTTTTGGTTGACGTTTATACTATGATTGAGAGTGAGCGGTTGTTTTATGTACGTTATCAGCAACAAAAACTTAGGTGTGACTCTTATTCCAGTCTTCAAAACTTGCATCAAAATGGACCTACAGATTTGGCAACAATAGGTACACCTATAATATTACCATCTTCTTTTACTGGTGGTGCACGTTACATGAGGGAAAATTATCTTGATGCAATGGCCATTTGTAAAAAGCATGGATACCCTGATTTTTTCATCACAATCACATGTAATCCGAAATGGCCTGAAGTTAGACGGTTTCTGAAGGATAAGAAGACAAATCCTGAAGACAGACCAGACATTTTAGCCAGATTATTCAAACTGAAGCTAGAGTCACTGATGAAAGATTTACGTGATAAAGCAATATTGGGGAAGACTTCGGCAGGTAACATACATTGATAACTTTGAATAATTCTTTATTACCGTAACAAACTAATAAAGTTAGTAAATATATTTTTTTTATTTTCAAGCAATTTTTTTATTTACAAAATTTATATTTTAATTTTAGTACCATTTATTTTTACAGCTGTTTATACTATCGAGTTCCAAAAGCGTGGTCTTCCTCACGCTCATATCTGTCTGTTTCTTAAAGATGAAAGCAAGCTTCCCACGATTGATCATGTTGATCGTTTCGTTTCTGCTGAAATCCCAGATAAGAATGTAGATCCTGAGTTGTTTAGTCTTGTGAGTGACTTTATGATTCATGGACCATGTGGACGTGAATATCCCAACTGCCCGTGCATGATTGATGGTAAGTGCTCCAAGAAATTTCCAAAGAAGTTTTCTCCGGCATCAATGATAGATCCAAAAGGATATCCAGTTTATAAAAGAAGAGACTCGGGAGTATTTGTTGAAAAAGGAGGTGCTCAGTTAGATAACAAAAATGTGGTTCCTTATAACCCGACACTTTTGAAGCGTTATCAAGCTCATATTAATGTTGAATGGTGCAACCAAGCTGCTTCAATTAAGTATCTATTCAAATACATTAACAAGGGACCGGACAGGGCTAAAATTGCTTTTGTAGAATACGATGGAGAAGGTCAAGAAGTAGAGCAAAGAGATGAAATCAAAAAACATTATGATTGCAGGTTCCTTTCAGCATGTGAAGCGTCATGGAGGATACTTAAACACGACGTGCATTACAGATACCCTCCAGTGATTAGGCTTCCTTTTCATCTACCTGGTGAGCAAACTGTTGTATACGGTCCACAAGAGCAACTTCAAAACGTACTCAACAAGCCATCAGTGTCTTCTACAATGTTTCTCCAATGGATGCAACTAAACCAGAATGAACCTGTGGCACGTGAACTGAGCTACATCGAAATCCCAAGTAAATTTGTTTGGAAAGCTGATGAAAAAAATGGGATTTTCGAAAAACAGGTAAGGCAATTGGTCGTGTTCATATGGTTAATCCATCAATGGGTGAGGCTTATTTCTTGAGAATTCTTCTTAATAAGGTCAAAGGTCCCAAATCTTTTGCTGAGATAAGAACGGTGAATGGAAAAGTTTTATCAACATATCGAGATGCATGTTACGCTCTTGGCCTGTTGGAAGATGACAAGGAATATATAGAAGCAATTGAGGAAGCTCATTATACCGGTTCAGGATACTCTCTTCGTAATTTGTTCGCGATGATGTTGTTGTCTAACAGCTTATCTAGGCCTGACCATGTTTGGGAGAACACATGGAAGTACTTGTCAGACGGTATTATGCGTAGACATGAAGACGTATTCCAAATTGAAGGTAAAAAAATTTATAATTCAACATTTTATTTATTTTACGTAATTATTTATTCTTTAATTAATAATTACAATCTTTATCGTTAACAGGTTTGTCTCTTCCTGATGATCAAATAAAAAACATTACGTTGCTTGAAATTGAGAACCAGTTAATTCGGAATAACTCCAGCCTACGTAGGTTTCCTTCTATGCCTTTTCCTAATAATGATTCGATTGCATCTGCAAATAACCGTTTGATACTTGATGAACTCAATTATCAAGTAACAACGCTGGCTGAGGAATTTCATACCAACGCACCTTCTTTAACAGATGAGCAGCGCTTAATTTTTGATGAGATAATTGATGCGGTTGATTTTAACAAAGGTGGGCTTTTTTTTGTTTATGGGTTTGGAGGCACTGGCAAAACCTTTTTATGGAAAACGTTGTCTGCTGCCATTAGATCTAAAGGCCAAATTGTTTTAAACGTTGAATCTAGCGGTATTGCTTCTTTGTTGTTATCTGGTGGAAGGACCGCTCATTCTAGGTTTCGTATACCTTTGAATGTTACGGAAGAATCCGTGTGTTCTATGAAGGCGAATAGCGATGAGGCAGATTTATTGAAGCAGACTAAGTTAATTATTTGGGATGAAGCTCCAATGATTCATAAACATGCTTTTGAAGCTCTTGATCGCACAATGAAAGACATCTTGAAATCAAAGGATTCGGTTAATTCTGAGCTGCCTTTCGGAGGTAAGGTTATGGTTTTGGGTGGTGATTTTAGACAGATCCTTCCTGTTGTTCCCAATGGTAGTAAAAGAGATATTATAAGTGCCTCAATAACTTCGTCTAAGATTTGGAATAGTTGCAAAGTCCGTACGTTAACTAAAAACATGAGGTTAACATTGGGTAACAACACATCTGAATCAGAAGAAATAAAGGAATTTGTAAGCTGGCTTCTGCAGTTAGGTGAGGGTAAAGTTGGTGCTTCAGTTGATGAAAATGAGTCAGATGTCGACATTCCAGATGATCTTCTTATAAAGCATTCATCAGATCCGATTTGTAGCTTAATTGACTTCGTCTACCCTTCACTTCTTCAGCTTTACAAAGATAAAGATTACTTTGGTGAACGAGCAATACTTGCACCAACAAACGAAGTGGTACATGAAATTAATGACAGGTTGCTTGCATTGTTTCCTGGAGATGAAGTCGAGTACTTGAGCTCTGATAGTATATGCCAGATTGAGAATGCTAATAACCGTTCACAGGAAGATTTATATTCTCCTGATGTCCTTAATGGTTTAAAAATTTCTGGATTGCCTAATCATCGATTAGCACTAAAGATCGGTGTTCCCGTTATGTTGTTGAGAAACATTGATCAACAAAATGGCCTCTGCAATGGCACCAGATTACGTATCACCAGACTTGCGAAGCGTGTTATTGAAGCCGAAATCATATCAGGTGGTAACATTGGTACCAAAACTCTTATTCCTAGAATAAATATGATACCATCTGATAACAAGATTCCAGTCAAGTTCCAAAGGCGCCAATTCCCAATAAGCGTATGTTTCGCAATGACCATCAATAAAAGCCAAGGACAGTCTCTATCGAAGGTTGGATTGTATTTAAGAGACCCTGTATTCTCACATGGCCAGCTTTATGTCGCATTGTCAAGAGTTAAAAGCAGGGCAGGAGTGAAGTTATTTATACTTGATGCTGATGGCCAAGTCAAGAATAAAACCAAAAATGTTGTGTATAAAGAAATATTTAGTGATATTTGAATAGAATGTGTATTTCTTTCTTTTAAATCTGAATAAAATATTTCTGCTACATTTTTTATATGTTTTACCACTCAAAATAATTTTACGTTGGTGAGCCGCGTGTACACGCGGGCAAAGATCTAGTTTATCATAAAATAGGACAAAATGTGTTGTTCTAAAACAATCTCATAAACTAGTCATTTCGCGCCTTAAAAATCACATTTTGATGACTTTTATCGTATAGTATTACACTGTAAGCATCCATTATAATGGAAAATATATTATGCATCCAAAATGATGATTTTCATACACATTTTAACACTAAATAACCTATTTTACATTAGACCTGAAAATAGTGCATTTTATTGCGTAAAACTCGTCGAAAAGGTATGTTTTCATGTATCCTTCACAAAAACATTTAAGTTTTTATATTTGGACTTTCATGAAGAACTTAACAAATATTATTTTTTTTTCAAAATAAATCATGAAAACCTATTCAAAAACCTGTTTTGAACCATCCTTTTAAATGTCCATTTTCTTGCGTTTTAAGCCGAAATCCGCATCTTAGTTGTACATGTAAGGTCTCCCAAGCATGTAAATCATTGACAAGTTTAATAATTCACATTTTAAAATTATCATAACCTTTAAAATCATCATCGCCATCATCATCATCATCATCATCAGATTTTCAAACCCATAATCAATCAAAAATCATCATCTAACAATGCACATATATGAACATATTTATCATCTAAGCAACATTTCAATCATCACAACCCTATACCATTTATCTAATAGTCCTAAACATCAAAATACATCATAAAATCAGATTATAACTTTCACAAAAACCCTCTTACATGTCACAAAAACTCAATGATCTAAGCACCATTAAACATCCTATAAGAAAAACCAACAATCCTACATACATACACGACACATATACATACACATATACACCATTTTTAAGAACTTTTCTCATCTCAATTTTTTGATTTAGAAAACCCTTTAAAAATTCCATCTTTGTTTGGTTAAAAGCTTTATCAAAACAGAAAATATACAAGATTCAAAGCAATTTTTTTTATAAAAGAATCATACCCTTGAAGAACACTTTAAAATGGTGGGTTTTGATGCTTTCTATCTCTAAAATCCCTTTGTTTCTTGAAGGATTTTGCTACCAAATCACCTAAAACACTAAATCTTTAAATTACCCATAGCCCTTTTGTACACAGATCAACAAAAAAATGAAGTGAAGGTGGGCATGGGGATTTACGGTCAAGAGGGAGAGGGGGAAGGGAGTTAGAGAGTCTTGTGTGTGTTTTGAGTGTGTAAAATGAGATATGGAGTGTGTGTGATGTATTTATAGTGGAGTAATAATGATAATATTAATCATTAATCTTAAATGTCAATAAGAATATCATGGGGAAGGATCCGTGGAATCCCTTGATTAACGTTTATGCAATAATCGAATCTAAAGCAATCAAGAAAAAACACAAAGGAATACTATAAAATCATCTTCTATTGATTATAAATGGATTACAATCAATACAAGACACCACAACTACTAGACACGAAACTTGGAGGCTTCTCACACTGGAATGACTAGCTAAATTATTAACCTAAACCCTACACAAACATGTTCTATATATAATGGAACATCTTCCTTGCGCTTTGGCCTTGGGCTTCAGGCGAAAATGCTTATCTTCGTCTCTAGCCCATCCTCTCTAATACATTATGTTTGTCCAATGAGCTTGTTCGCCTACTAAAAGTTTGCTGATTACAATAAAGACGATTACATGTTATACAAAGAAATGCACCAACAAACTCCGCATTTGACAATAGCTTCTAGTTGTCTTCGTCTTTATGCAACTTGATGACTCTAAATATTTTGATTGCTTCAGCTTCAATGTACTAACAGACCCCCCTAAGCTGATGAATCCAATTCTTTAATCTTTCATATACTTTAAGTCATCCCATCATCATGATCTTTATCAACTTCATCTGGTGAGCAAATCATTCCTCTTTTCAACTCTGATTTGTATGAGTGAGCATAAAATGTAGATGGGGGTTCTTCAACATTAAATCTTGATTTCTGCACTTCACTTTGACATCAACATCAATCTGTGCACTATCACAAATAACACCTCGAGAGACACATTAGTCTATCTCACATTTAAGACAAACGAATATTTTATCCCGATATGCAAAATGCATATGAAATAACAAAATTTATCAGTTCAAGATGGAAGATATTAAAAAAGAAAATATTTTTGGTATTTTGATTTTTTAAATATGATAACACAAACTAAAGCTATTTACAATGCATCTTTTTGTGAGAATCATGTGTAAGAAGATCATATCCACTTTATTAAATTGTTTCACACTTTCAGTTAATTTTCTTAATTTAATTTTGTGAATGACAGTCCATGACGATTACCGATATTGTTTGTCCACTTAAACAAGCTACACAAAACTTTTACCTTAAAATATGATTAAGTGTATTTTATACCGTTATACGAGTGTGTACCACAACATGACATGTCCCCGCGATCAAGGTATGCACAAAGCTTCTTCCTAACGGGTAAGTGTATTGTTGCCATCTGTATAAACTCCAAGGTACAAGTTGCATCGGTGTACAGGTCAGCATATATTTGGATGTAGCAAAGTGACCAATGTGAACTTAACCAGAGTTAGGACAAATACCATTTGGTACGCATATTAGCTTGAAGCATTTTTGAGTTTGCCATCAGCATATAAGGGTTTCGGCATTTTCCTTTTTCTTTTTGCTCTTTTAGGATATCCTGGCTGTGCCTAGGTCAACATGTTTCTGTATGAAGCAGGACAACCAAGTCATCCCCGGATGTTACAACAATTTAAAGACCCGAAACCTCAGATTTTGACAATCTGTCAACGCAAGATTTAAGATTATAAAATCATACACCGATGATATGTTACCCACTTGGTACACAGTCCATTATATTTATATCACTTAGTAAGTTGATTTATTCATGTCTCTTGCTTACCAGCACATCATATAATGGAGATGTTATCACACTTAGCACATTAAAGTTTAATTTTCAGTGTGACAATCCATCTGTTGATGTACTATCATTTCTTTTCTTTCACACCATGATTTCCCATTTTCTGAATTTTTCAGTGTTGTTGTATTTTCAAAATAAATTATGTTACTCCCCCTAAATGTACACACATGTCTAAACTCTTTTTGGCTTAGGGAAATTTCTCCCCCTAAATTTTTGTTTTTCTGAAAATGAAAACAGAAATTTAAAACAAACAATCTCCCTCTTAAACTGACAAAAGTTTTCAATGTGAAAATAAGAATAATATGTATACCTTTAAAGAGCAGAATTAATATCTTCACCGAATAAGCCATTTGTTACCATTGTTAACCTATAATTCACCTCAAATAATTTACAGGAACGTCCACTGTTGAACAAATCAATAGTCTTCCACAGTCATCAAGCACTCACTCAACAATTCAGGTAGTACGAGGAACCCAAACCTTAGTTGTCTTGGTTTGACCTCTTTCATTAACATAAGTAAACTCATTTAGATGTCCATTTCACCTTTCCGGTGACTTGGATCTGTTGCTCATTGATTTTTGAGACTGATAATTAGAAACATTTTGATAGTGATTACTTGAATAGTATTGATTCCGATAATCATACCCTGAATTTATGAAAATCCTTGGTTGATTATTTGAGTTATGGAAACTCCTATAATCATCTCTTCGAGAGGTTACATGTTGTTTTTGATAATGTCATCATTATGGTATCGATTATGATGTTGAAACCTATTTGATTGACCATTGTAATTATTGTATCTTGGTGTCTTATTTCTTGGTCCATCAAATTGTCCCAAACATGAAGTCTCAAGATGAAATTTTGATAGATTTTGTTTAGAATAGGTACTTCACTTTTACCCTTATCAACCCAATTCACATCCTTTGCAACTCCCTGTTGTTGCTTTTGAACAGACTTCTTATTTGACTTACTCTCACCAGATTTTTCTATTATCTTAAATGGGCAAGAACTAGCCACATGCCATCTAATGCGATAGTTAAAGCAAGATCTTTCCTAAGCTTTGTTTGAGGTGTAGATTGGAAGAAGAGGGTCTAGAGTCATAAGCTTCATTGGAAACTACTTCGGTAAAAACAATTTAAATTTGTCCCTGAGCAATAGACGACATTGGAAATTCACTATCAGCAAATTTCATGGAAGCTTATACAACTTCTTAACAATTGTTTTCTGATTTGATTTCCTAACATTATCCAGGTTTACACTCTTCCTAACTTCTACAACCTCACTCATCTTTTCTGGACTGCCATTAGATCCTATAGATTCTTTTTCAGCAGAACTAGGACTCTTAGGCAAGTCGATATCCTATGATTCGACTACATGTGGTTTACCATTTACCGCATCAATGAACTCTTCCTTTGATGGCAAGAATGAGTAGTTCTCATTAAAGGGAGGGGGACATCATTGTAGCCTAACCCTGCTGCCTCATTCTTATCCTTTTGGGAATCTATGTTGACATTATAAAGGTAGTTGGTACTACGAAACTGTTCAACCTGCCTATTAAGTTCTATTATCTTAACCTTTTGCTCATCTATCTCCTTGTTTTTCTCAGCAATGACCTTTTATTTGTCAGCTATGCTAGATGGGCTAGATCCTAATAAGAGATCTTTTACTTAACTACAAGGTTTATTGCCTTAAAGTCCTTTTCTGTAGCTTTAAGCTTAGTCTTAAGATTGTCCTCTCTAATCCTATTGCTCAACATAGTCAACAAATTTTTACATGCATTTTTAACAGAAGAAAGAGAAATGTGTACCTTGTTGTCGGTGGAGTCCAATTCAGACATGTATGCGATGAACTCCTTGGTAGACATCCCTTCTGCCTCCTTAAGATCAATGATGTCAGGCACAACCGCACTCACATCATTTACTTCCTTAGCATCAACAACTTCCATAGCTTCCCCTTTCTTATCCACAACAATTTCTGTCACTAAAGCTTGACCACTTGTTCCCTCACATGAATTATCTTGTTGATCTGGCACTAACACCTTTGGGCTCTCACTGCTTTCTGAAGAATGACAACTTAAGCTTTGTCCTGAAGAACTCTGATTAGAAGAACTCTGCTGAGTGTGACTATTCACTTTAAGACGTCTTTCCAAAGCTTCCTATAGATCTTGTGAATAGTTGTACCTCCTAAACTCATGTTGAAGCTTATCTGGTAAAGATTTGTAAAGAGTTGCAAAAGCTTTGCCCTCAGCATCATACATTCGTTTATTAGAATCCTACATTTCACTGTAACTTGGTACTCGACTGATGCGATATATTCCCACATAGGTAGGTTTAGCATACCCACAGGTGATACACTCCCACATTCTCTCATCCTCGGATAGTTAGATTTGAGATATGATTCGAATTTGGTTCGCCAGTCCTCAAAATCCTCAATTTTTTACCAGTTTGGGAGCAGTTTTAATTGTAAGTGTAAGATCCATTTTATCTCTATTAAGGCACGCAGCCGAAAGATTCAAATAGATTTTGGTATACCTGAGTCAAAATTTAAGTCCAACTTGTTTAAGGACCCTCGGTTCGTTCAATATTAACGATCCAGTTCATAAAATTTAACGGAAATTTTTGAAAAAATATTTTCAGCAAATTTTGCTCCGAGTATTATTTTTAAATTCTAAATCACCAGAAAATTTTTCACCAAAGAAATTTTTTACGAATTCCAGATAGTTCTCTATGATCCAAAACATTTTTATGGTCAGATATGCTATAAACGAAGATGCTCTTATTACCGAAGATACTGAATAACGAAGATGATCAAAATGAAGATGGACAAGAAACGAATATGCTTGAATAAACGAAGATGCTTAGCTAAGTTTGTTTTTTTTCCCTTAACTTCGTTTTTAACCCTAAGTTCTTTTTATCCTATGTTCGTTTTATCCTAAGTTCCTTTTACGAAGCTGCTGAAGACTCTATGTTCATTATTTGATACTGATCGAACCCTAGGTCGGGTTATTTAGCTGTAACACAAACTAAACACTATAAGCTTGCTGATTTTGATCAAATATGCTAATATTATGGCCAAAATTAAAGAAACTCATGAGAAACAAAATCAATTGACTCTAATATTGCAAAAACCAATCTTGAATCGTTCAGTCTTTTGAGCCGAAAGATCTGATACCAATTGTAGGTCCGCGGAATGGATTGATTACAACAATGAAAAGATTAACCTAGGTGTGGAATCCCGTGATTAACATTTATGCAATAACCGAATCTAAAGCAATAAAAAACAAACACACAGGAACACTATAAAATCGTCTTCTTTTGATTATAAACGGATTACAATCAATTTATGACACCACAACTAACGCACAAGAAACTTGGAGGCTACTCACACTGGACTGACTAACCTAACGATTTCCTTAAACCCTACACAAACATGTTCTATATATAATGGAATATCTTCGTTGGGCTAAGTAAGTAACCAAATTGTGGTAAAATACTGATAACTTGATAAAAGGTAAAGACAGAATTATATTTGATCATGGAAATAGTCTTAGAAAAATTGTGCACACCAACTGTATGATGAAATGTCAAGTTATGATTGGAATGTTGTTTGGCATGCCAATTGGGTGAATTATGTGTGAAATCATGTTATGAAATTCAATTTAAGCATGAAGGTGTTGTGGGAGGAACTTCAGGGAGCCAAGGTGCCATTAATCCTAAACAAAAAAGGCACGCGTAAAGGTAAGTCACATGATTACTTAAATCTTGCTAGATAATGGTTATCGATGCATGCCTATGTATATTCTTAAAGCTTCATGTTAATGATACCAAACTATACTTGAACAAGGATTAGATGTCAACCTTAATTGTAGGTTGAGTATTACACCAATATGGTCAAATAAGTCATTTGGTGAACTTGGTAAATAAAAACCTTACTTGAAGGTTGAGTATTACACCAATATGGTTAAATGGGTCATTTGATGATCTTTGTAAATTAACAACCTTAATCGAATGTTGAGTATTACCCCAATATGGTCAAATAGGTCATTTGGTGAACTTGGTAAATAACAACTTTAATTGAAGGTTGAGTATTACACCAATATGGTCAAATGGGTCATTTGGTGAACTTGGTAAATTAATAACTGAAGGGATATGGTACCAAAACATCAGTAATACCATATCATAAACCTACAAATAGCGCCTAGCTAAACATACTCTGCCCGTTTTAAGTCAGCGGAATAGCTAGCGTCCACCAGACAGTGGACGCAAGGCCCCCCGCTCGTTTTATGTCAGCGAAATAGCTAACGTCCATCATACAGTGGACGTATGGCCCATCGCCCGTTTTACGTCAGCGGGCTATACACACCACGAAGCTTCTTCAGCAAGATAGACAAAACTTCGTCAACACGACTAAAAGATACCTTCTGGGGTAGCCTCGAGACACACACTCCTGCCCCAGGCGACTTTTGCTGACGCAGTAAGTTGCCCGTCAGAGTTCTCCACCAATCAAAGGCTGCGCTCAGCCTGATACCCAGAAAGGATGATGACGTGGCGGCCTCTTTGCCAAGATATCTCTCTGACAGAAGACTTTCGCAACCCCCCACTTGTCTCAGGTTCTAGATAGAAGGATGATTACCCACCGCCCTGGAGTAGCCAATAGGCGGACACCACATGTCTGCCGCCCACCAGCGTCCACTCAACGGGCGCCACGTATATCTTCGTCAGGACGGTAACATCCCCCTTATTCCCTTTGTTTTACTAAACCCACTTACACCATTGGGCTTAGGGACTTGTGTCGGAAACCTAGAGACACCACTTCCTGGGCCGGGCCCCACTAAGGGTAGAGGATGGGTTGAGGAAGTTGCATGTCGAACTACTATAAAAGGAGGAGTCCCTTCTCCTTTTATTGGCATCCGATATTCACTAACACTTTTGTTGAAAAGACTACCAGCACATCGTACTTTTCCAACCTTTGTTTATTTGCTAACGTTTAGAGGCTTGCCTCTTCTAATCTGTTATCTCTTAAAGTCCTTGGTCTTGTTCTTACACCCACCACGTTTTATAAACACACCTTTTTATGAAGCTAACTAACTCTTCACGTTGGAGTCAAATCTACTTCTAAACATGAAGCAAATTAAACTCTTCATGTGGGACGCCAATTTTACTTCTAAACATGAAGAGTTCAAACATCAAAGGAAAGCTTTAAGACAGTTGTGATAATCTTCAAGACAACATGATCAAAGAAAAAGCTTCATTTCATATCTCAAAACAAGAATATTTACATACACAAAAAGAAAGAAGATTACAACTTACTAGGAAGGCTCATGGGCGTCCCCAAACTACCCAACCCAGCCGCTCAGCCGCTGCCTTATCTGCCACTTCCTTATCTGCGCACTCCCACCCAAGACGATCCAATTCTTGCATCCAACATTTGAACCTACCGAGCGGATCTGCGTCACCAAGACATTTTTGGACCGTCAAAAGTATGGGAAATTCCATTTTATCAAGCTTCTCCAATTGTTCCAAAATTTTCGTTTCAATTTCCACGTCATGGAACGGCTCGTGTTCTATAGAGGCCCCGTCCTTGGCCGCCAAAAAACCTTCTAACCAACCAGCACGAAGACCAGCAACTCGCGCAGCCTCCACAATGGCCATCACCTAGTCACCCATTTTTGGCTCATTCCTGATACGGTCAAAAATCTACAAAAACACAAACATAAGTAGATAAGGCAAAAGGCGATTGCAGATAAAAAGAAAGTAGAGACAAGTATTAAAGGAAACTTACACCAGCAATGCCATCACTTATCATCCAGACGACCTTCTCCTCAGCAGCCCTCTACGCAGACAAAAGAGCTTCTTTCTCCGTAGTCCAAGCCTCCCGCTCCTTCATTAGGGTCCCCACCTGCGATTTCAGTTCGGAAACATGAGTGGTCACCCGCACAACGTCCTAATCTTTCACTTTTAAGTCAAAAAGGGCCTTGGAATATTTGGTTGTCAGCTCCTCCAACTCCTTCACCCTGGCAGCTTCATTTTGCCATGAGGCAGCAAGGTCAGATTCAGACTTTTGCATCGCCAGACGACGACGCTCCAACTCCTTGTTCAATTTGGCAGAAGACTCTACCCAAGATTTCTGCCTTTCAGCAGCTTCAGCATCCTTCTGGCGAACGTCCGCCTCTAGCTTCCTCACCTGCTCAACCAGACGACCCTTTGCCGTCTCAAACACTTCTTTTTCACGAGCAAATCGCTCAGTCTCCTGCGCCAATGACGCCTGATCAACCAAAAGCTCATCCTCAGCCCGCCTGATCCCATAAACATTTCCAAACGCAAGAGTTAGATTCGAGCACAGTTCCGAGAGTAGAGTACCCCGTGCCTGGCTCATTTGATGATGACGCTCGGATGGCGGCAAAGCACAATCTACAAACTCCTCAGCCACAAAAGGGCTAAGGAACCGACAACTCTCGATGATAATCCACTTAGGGACGTACACCGGAGCATCAAATTTAAAAGCAGGGGTACTTGAAGGCGCCCCGCTACCTTCGGTATCTATGGACTGGGCCTTGATGCCGCCGCCAGTCCATTCAGTCACAAGTGTAGTTTCAACATTCTCCACGTCGATCATCACCACTTCCTTCTGAACACCACCCTGGCTCTGGGTAGCTAAGGCCTTAGCCTGCTCCTGCTTCACAGCAGCCATTTCGGCATGCTGCTTTAACAACAACTCCTGCACCCGAGCATCCTCGGCTTCCTTAGCAGCAACGGCCATTCGGCTCTCCGCTTCTTTCCTCTTCAGCTTGGCCTCAGCCCGATCCCAATCTTCTTTGGCTTTCTTTTTCAGCTCAGCCTCAGCACGAGCCTTCTCTTCTTCTTCAACTTTTTTCTTCCTCTCCCTCTCCTTCTTGTAGTGCTGAATCGCAGGCGGAGTGGACCCTGGAACAAAAATACAAAGCAAACATTATGAAGTGGAACTAAACAAGCAACTCAGAAAGCAAATATAACTTATCAGATAACTTCTTAACAATTTTCTTGCTCAAAGGCTGTCGTCTAGGCGGCGGCTCAAACTCAACTTCAACATGGCCACCACCAGGATAAACTACATCATCACTCTTCTCACCCTCAGACGGAGCAGTCTTCTTAGACGCAGGCTCATCAGACGGTCCTTGAGGCGTCAGCAAAAGGCGACGACGCTTAAGGGTCTCGTCTACCAAAAAATATATACAAATTCAAACAAACTATGACGGACATCATACTTCAACATAACAAAAGGAGACACTTACCTTTAACCTTGCCCTTGGCACCCTCTATTGTCCCTGACCCACTGCTAGTGGTGCCAACACCCTGTGACACGGACATGGTTCCACTAGAGCCACCACCTACAGAGCGACGCAAACGAGGTATTAAATTAGAAGACGACCCGCTAGACTCGTCGTCAGATAAAACAACCCAGTCAACCCCTGACGCAGTTTGCGCAAGCAAGGGTTCGGGATTAATAAGGAAACCAACTGCTAAAGGATTCTCAGGCGCACCTTCTATGCGCAGGGAATATGAAATTCACCCGCTTCTGCTCCACGCCAGCCACCTCTCCCGCAGGTACCGGCCTGAACATGGTGCGCGAAACTCTCTGCGCCCAGAAGTCGAACAAACATTCACCTGTATACAAACATACAAATATATAACCCAAGGGCTCAACAAGATATACAAAGATGAAGAATAATGAACAAACTAGCAATGGGGACATACCTGCCACCAGATCCATACCTCCATCGCCATAGGGGAGCACGTCCATACCCTCCCTCATCCCAGACGGCTAAGACCCACCAGCCTCAACATACCTTCATCACAGTGATCAAGATTATCCAACCTAGTTGGATGGGACATAAAAATCTTGAATCCATCTTCATCGTGAAAGTTGTTAACAACTTCAGATGATGGCGGCTTCTGCCCAGCGTGAAGACTTAACCACTCCATCTCCTCCGGGATCACCTCCTTTCTATCATAGAAAAAACATCTCTTCGAGTCACGAAGACTCTTGGGAGAGCTCTTTGTCACAACAATTGAAACAGACTTTGACCTCTCCACAAACGACACCTAGCTGCTGTCCTTTACCTCCAGTTTGTAAAAAACATTAAACTGTTCAAATACCGGCTCCATCCTCAACGCCCTGCAAGTACCTTCGAAGTGTATCACCCTCATCACTACGAATGGGCTCATCTGAGAAATATGAACACTATACTGCTTCAACACATTTATCAGGAAACGGCTGGTGGGAATCCTAAAGAAGGCCTTCTGAAAGTAAGCTTCATACAAACAAATCTTCCCCTCAGAAGCATCCATTGGGGTTTTACCCTTCGCCGGGAACTCGGGTTCCCACTCCCGGAGAATCTCGTACTTCTCAAGAATGGATCTATATTTATCCTTTGACCAGGCCACCTGAGCCTCCACCATTGCCAACTCAGGTTTTGAACTCTACACTTTAGACATTTTTTAAAGAATCAGAAGAAAAAACGAAGGAAAAATATTATGTTTTGGAAGACTCTTACCGGAAGTTGAGAGAAACTCGCCGGAGAAAAGAAAGCAAATGGAAAGTGATAAACGAAACCAAAGGAGGGAAGTCCTATTTATACCCATCGCATTAATTACGATGGGCAGAAATGTCATCATCACAAAAAAGACTTTTTTGACGAAAGTCCAATCAGGGGAAGCCACGTGAGACAACCCACGTGACAGACGGCTCAGGCGCCGCGTACAACCTTCCCACTACACCTGTCAGGCACGTCTCCCCATAAAACTGTACGAACCGTCAGACACATCTTTTCATATCCAAACATTCCCGCCATTCAGTTCACATAGGATTCAAAAAGACAAATTCAAGGCGCAATAACTGAACTTCAACAAGCACAGGACCAGACAAAAAACTATTTTTTCACCTCCCAGTTGCACTACAAGGCCCGACGCCTTCCTAGGCATCACGCCTGCGTTCGGAACAACAACTTACAATTTTTCTTATTTACATCTTCCAGTTGCGCTACAAGGCCCGACGCCTCCTCAGACATCACGCCTACGGACGGAAGAACAGCTTTCACTTTTCCTCATTTACATCTCCTAGATGCGCTAAAAGGCCCAATGCCTCCTCAGACATCGTAGACAGATGTAGGAAATGTTCTGAACATAAATGTTCCACTGATTGCTGAACATAAAACGCAGCACGGAAAAACCTCCAATGTTTCTTCTTATTATCAAGAGACATCATGCTTCAAGCTTTACACATGCAAGAATCGGTATTCTTCATTATCGTCATGCTTCAAGCTTTATACATGTAGATGGTATTCATAAAACCATCTATATATATCTAACTATACAACTTTTACATGGCGCAGACCTTTTTCTACGCTCCGTGACAATACATATTCCGTCATACGCCCGCAGATTGATCACTGCACGCGCACCAGTTGACGACGTCCTACAAATACATGTACACTTTCTCACATATAAACCTAGTGACGACTGGATGTAACTCAAAGTACACATGTAAACTCCACACCTTTCAGTCTAAAAATGAGTCCAGCACTCCTTTGTCAGAACAACATTAAAGAAGTGGACTGGGGGGACTTGAAGGGATATTGTACCAAAACATCAGTAATACCATATCATAAACATACAAATAGCGCCTAGCTAAACATACATTGCCCGTTTTACGACAACGAAATAGCTAGAGTCCACCAGACTATGGATGCAAGGCCCCCCGCCCATTTTAAGTCAGCGGAATAGCTAGTGTCCATCAGACAGTGGATGCACGACCCCCCTCTGGTTTTATGTCAGCGGAATAGCTTGCGTCAAGCAGACCACAAAGCTTCTTTAGCAAGATAGACTAAGCTTTGTCAACACGACTGAAAGATACCTTCTGGGGCAGCCTCGAGACACACATTCGTGCCACAGGCGACTATTCCTGACACCACAGGCTACCCGTCATAGTTCTCAACCAATCAAAGGCTGTGCTCAGCCTGACACCCAAAAAGGACGATGACGTGGAGGCCTCTAGCCAAGATATCTCTCTGATAAAAGACTTTTGCAACCCCCCACTTGTCCCAGGTTCTAGATAGAAGGATGATTACCCGCCGCCCTAAAGTAGCCAATAGGCAGACACCACATGTCCGCCGCCCACCAGCGTCCACTCAATGGACACCACGAATATCTTCTTAAGGACGGTAACAACCCCCTTATTCCCTTTTTTTTACTAAACCCACTTGCACCATTGGGCTTAGGGACTTGGGCCGGAAACCTAGAGACACCTCTTCTAATCTGTTGCATGTCGAGGTACTATAAAAGGAGGAGTCCCTTCTCCTTTTATTGGCATCCGATATTCACTAACACTTTCATTAAAAAGACTACAAGCACATCGTACTTTTCAAACCTCTGTTTATTTGCTAACGTTTAGAGGCTCAGCTCTTCTAGTCTGTTGTCTCTTAACGTCCTTGGTCTTGTCCTTAGACCCACCACGTTTTATAAACACACCTTTATATAAACACCCCGTAGAATCATTACCGATATCAACGCTAACCCGGATATCTAGGATTCGTGTTTCTTCAATAACCTTAATCGAATGTTGATTATTACACCTATGTGGTCAAATGGGTCATTTGGGGAACTTGATAAGCAACAACCTTAATTGAAGGTTGAGCATCACACTAATATGGTTAAATGGGACATTTGGTAGCCTTAGTAAATAACAACCTTAATTGAAGGTTGAGTGTTACACCATTATGGTCAGATGGGTCATTTGGTGAACTCGATAACTAATAACCTTGATTGAAGGTTAAGTACTACATCAGCATGGTTAATCGATTAATTGGTGAAATTTGTTAAAGGTAACCTTATTTAGATGTTAGGAGTTACACCAATTAGGCAAACGGGTTAATTTTCAAGTAAATCTAATGACGACCTTAATTGAAGGTTAATTATCGTGACAAGAAAGGATACATGACTTAAAAGTCCTTTTAGTAATAAACGTGTAAAAACTTCCTTGAATATCGATGCATGAGCGAACCTCGGGGTCGTAATTGCAAAAGAATGAGCAGAGGATATTTGCTCAAACCAGATAATAGTTTAGACTAGAGAAAGAACGGGTAGAGGATATTTACTTAGGCCAGAGAAAAAGAATGAGTGGAGGATGTTTGCTCGGACTAGAGGATATTCTAGAATAGAGGAAAAATGAGTAGAGGATGTTAGCTCAGACCAGAGGATAGATTAGACTAGACTAGAGTAAAAATGACCAGAGGAAAAATGAGTAGAGGATGTTTCGTTAGACTAGGGAGGCTTGTCAGAATTCAGTTTTTTTAACCAGCTCTCTTATTTAACTTGTTTAACCGTCCAACTGTTTGTTTAATACCATTTAACCCTAGGTATGAGCAATTATGAAGCCGTAGCGATGTTTAAAGCCATGTTTAAGAACAAAACGCAAGAATCCCATGTTCAAACGCTTCCGCATAATTCTTTTTATTATAACTCTAGTAAATGATCTTAGGATTTTAATATGTTGCATCTTTTGTATATACTAACATGAAATCCTAAACTTATGTTTTGTCTTGACAAGGTTTCGTAGTCAAGCTAAGTCTAGAAAAACTTAAATTATTTTGTATTTTCCAACTTAATTAATCAAATGAAGGTTAAATTCCCGTTTAATTGGAATGGGTCTTACAAGTGGTATTTAGAGCCCTAGGGTAAACGGGAAAAGCATTTGGTTTGGGCTTCATGTCAAATCCAGTAAAGCTGTATAACATGTAAACACTATGATTGTATATCGGGACATTCATGTGGAAATGCATGGGAAAGGTGTATTTGGCACTTAACCCCGGAAATGCATCAACCAAACGGTTAAGGTGGGCTTGAGACTTGACCAAACTAGGAAATTGAAAACAAGATTACATCATTTAGATGATGCGATTGAATAAAACCTGAATAATCAAGTGAAAACTGTAAATTGAAATGTTTTTAATACATTTGTGAACATTTTAGCTAATGATGACTGACGAAGCTAGATATGAACAAACACCCTTCACACTAGGGGAATGTAAACAAAGGATCTTCAAATAGGTCGCAAAAGCCCTTGAGGCTAGTCTTCCCCAATTCGTAGAGGGGATACAAACTACCCTCCTACTGCAATGCATGGGAAATGTTTAGAAATTAAAGAAAGCATCCTCCAAGAAATAAGGAAGGGTAAACCCAAGAAGTCTTGCCCCTACGATAAGTTTATGGCATGTAAGCCAAAGACTTACCAGGGTGAGGTGAATCCTATTAAGAGTCAGAAGTGGTTATCGAAAATGGAGGACATCTTCGAGAAAACTGATTATGGTGTTTGTGATCGTGTGCCCTTCGACATAGATCTGTTAAGAGGCTTGGCTAAGGATTGGTGGGACGTAAAGAAGAAAAGTATGTCTATTGAGGCCTTGAGAACATTGACGTGGGAGGAATTCAATATTCCTTTCATTAACATCACAGTCCGAAAGTAGCTGTGAATCAGATAAAGGAAGAATTTATGTAACTCAGGCATAAAAGAGAAACCATAGACAAGATCACAGGGATCCTCTTAGATAAGCTTAACTTTTTGCGGCGATTTAGCCCAAACTGAAGAACTTAAAATTCACCATTACCACAATATGCTGAGTGCAAAATACCGGGATTTCATTTCCCCCTTGTATATTCTATGATGGAGGAAAGAAAGCTTACGCAACACGGGTGCCAAGGCTTACTTGACCTATGTAATGGATATCCGAAAAGAAGCCACAAGCATTAAAGATGTATCTGTGGTGCAAAAATTGGAAGATGTATTTCCGAAAGACATGTCGGGTATACCGCCCAAAAGCGAAGTTGTATTTGGAATCGAACTCATTCCAGGGGATAAACCAGTTGCCAAAGCACCTTATCGCTTGGTACCCTTGGAACTTCAAGAATTGATTACTCAATTGCAAGATCTGCTTGACAAGGGGTTTATCCAATCGAGTGTGTCCCCATGGGGAGCACCGGTTCTATTCGTGAAAAAGAAGGACATGAGCTTACAGATGTGTATTGACTACTGCGAACTAAACAAGCTCACTGTGAAGAATAAACACTCGCTTCCTAGGATTGACGATCTGTTTGACCAACTACAAGGCGCGAGTTGGCTTTCAAAAATCGTTTGAGATCGGGATATCACCAACTAAGGGTAAAGGAAGGTGATATTCCCAAGACCTCATTCCATACAAGATATGGACACTAAGAGTTTCTTGTAATGTCCTTCGGATTAACAAACCCGCCCGCGACTTTCATGGATCTAATGAACCGGGTGTGTAAGCTGATGCTAGAAAAATTTGTTATTGTATTCATTTATAAGATCCTAATTGACTAGATAAGATAGGCAGATCACGCTCGTCACTTACAAGAGGTGATATCTACACTGAGGCGAGAGAAACTATATGCAAAATTCTCGAAGTGCGCATATTGGCTTCGGGAGGTTCAGTTCCTTGGGCATGTTATTAGAGCCAAGGAAGTCTTAGTGGGTCCTTCAAAAATAGTGTTTCTAGCCAACTAGAGTCCACCCAAAAACCATTCTGAAATTTAAAGGTTCTGGGGACTTGCGGGGTATTATCAGAGATTCATTCAGAATTCTCCAAACTTGCCACTCTGTGACTAAATTGACCCGCAAGGACGAGAAGTTTATCTGGAATCAAGAACAAGAAAGGGCGTTTAACACCCTTAAGGAAAGACTAACTCATGCTCTCGTGCTAACTTTACCCGAAGGCATGGAGAACATGGTATTATATTCTGATACATCCCACCTTGGATTGTGATGTGTACTTATGCAATGAGGAAAGGTTATAGCCTATGCCTCTAGACAACTGAAGGTGCACAAGACCAGGTACCCAACTCACGACCTCGAGTTGGCGGCAGTGATCTTTGCCTTAAAAATTTGGAGACATTATCTGTATGTTGTGAAAATTACAATTTTCACTGAGCATAAGAGTCTCCAGTGTTTCTTCGACCAAAAAGACTTGAATATGAGACAGAGGCGGTGGCTCGAAACTCCTAAGGATTACGATTGTGAAATCCACTATCACCAAGGGAAAACTAATGTTGCAGCGGATGCTCTTAGCCGAAAAGAGAATTATACTCCGATCCATGTGAGATCTATGCAACAAGTAGTGACTTCGGGCCTTTTTGAACAAATCTAGAGGGCTAAATCTGAATCCTTGAAAGAAGAAATCTGGAAGAGAGAGAATCAAGGGCCAAATTGAAGACCTTGATGAAAACACTAATAGGTTAAAAACCCGAGTCGGGTGAATCTGGATCCCAAATACATGTGAAGTCAAAACATCATTACTTAACGAAGCCCACAAATCTCGTTATTCAATTCACCCTGGGGCTACCAAAATGTATCAAGACTTGAAGAAATACTATTGGTGGCACGGGATGAAGCGTGACATTGCTAAATACGTAGAGAGGTGTGTGACTTGTTTACAAGTCAAGGTAGAACACCAAAAGCCATTTTGGAAACTCCAACCATAGGAAATACCCATGTGGAAATGGGAGCACATAACCATGGATCAAGTCACCAAATTACCCAAGACGGCTAGGAGTTTTGATACTATATGGGTAGTAGTGGACCGTTTGACAAAAAGTGCTCATTTCATTCCGATTCGTGAATTGTACACATCTGAAAAGATGGTAGATGTTTATACCAATAAAATAATCGCCAGGCACGGGGTGCCAGTATCGATTGTGT
Source organism: Ambrosia artemisiifolia (assembly GCA_032199755.1). Classification (NCBI taxonomy): domain Eukaryota; kingdom Viridiplantae; phylum Streptophyta; class Magnoliopsida; order Asterales; family Asteraceae; genus Ambrosia; species Ambrosia artemisiifolia. The sequence goes on from CM063526.1 coordinate 24,212,331, forward strand.
CCGATAGAGACACTCGATTCACTTCGCGGTTTTGGCGCGATTTCCATGATCAAATGGGTACAAATTTATTATTAAGCACCGCCTACCATCCACAAACTGATGGCCAAACTGAGAGAACTATCCAAAAACTCAAAGACATGCTCCGAACATGTATTATTGACTTTGGTGGTAGTTGAGACACCTACCTACTGTTAGTGGAGTTCTCATATAATAATAACTTTCATGCTAGTACCGATATGCCTTCATATGAGCTACTATACGGGAGGAAATGCCTGACTCCAGTGTGTTGGGGTGAAGTGGTTACTCAGGAACTCCCTCAGAAAGACGTGGTTCAAGCCACAAATGAAAAGATTTAAATAGTCTGCGCACATCTCCAGGCCGCACAGGATAGGCAAATGTCTTACGAGGATAAGAGACAAAGATCGAGTGAGTTCCAACCAATGGATATGGTCATCTTGAAGGTATCCCACTGGAAGGTAATTATCCAATTTAGAAAAAAGGGAAAATGGGGTCCGAGGTTTATCGGGCCATTTAAAATCCTTGAAAGGGTAGGCCAAGTTGCATACCATTTGGAATTGTCCAACGAGCTAAGCGTAATTCATAACACCTTCCATGTCTCCTATCTCCGCAAGTGTGTAGCTAATGAAGTATCCAATATACTTTTGGATGAGACTGAAATAGACACCAAATTAAACTACGTGGTGAGGACCATTGAAATCCTTGACCGAAAGGTGAAACACCTTAGGAACAAGGAAATTTGGCAAGTCACTGTCAAGTGGGAGAATAGGAATGGATCGGACACCACTTGGGAGTCCAAAGAAGAAATGGAGGATTCCACCCTTACTTAATCGATACGTTCTTGGTTTCACGGACGAATAGCTCTTTAAGGAGGGTGGAGTTGTAACACCCCTATTATTTAAATATGTGTTTAAGTTAATTAAATTTCAATCAAATGAATACTAACCGACTAAGAGAAATTAACGAGGACTAGTAAAGTTAAAGCATAACCCCGTTTAAATTGTTAAGTAAAAAAATAAATACATATAATAATAATAAGGTGGCTAATTGCACTAACTATGTTAGATTGGTTGAACTAATAAACCTAGGAATTGAAGTTGTGGGACTCAGTCTGGCATTTGCCCAAACATTTAAAGGGTTTAAAGTGTATAAAAAGAGAGAGGATCAACATTACAAATGTATATGTCGATCAACCCCCTCCCCCCCCCACACACACACATACATGAGCCCTAGTTAGGTGATTTGCCACAAATCTAATAGAAATCAAAGGCTAATCTCATGCATGTTATCAAATCTTGTCATCTAGGACCTCTTCTTCCATAAGGTAAGCTCATTATTATGTTTTTTGATGATTCAAATGTTTATATGAAAGATGCAATTTTGGGGAAGAGTATCTTTATTGGAATTGATGATTCCTTGGTGTTAATCTAAGAACTAGGAACCTAATATGTTAATGAATTGATGTTTATTGTAGTACAACTAGGGTTCTATGAATCTTAGTAAGATGAAGAAGGTGAGTTTCTTATACATAAGAGGAACACTAATCTTTTAATGACTAATATGCTACATATATATGCCATGGTTGTAGCTTTAGATAAGTATGTAACCAAATTGTGATAAAATACTAATAACTTGATAAATGGTAAGGAAAGAATGATATTTGATCATGGAATTAGTCTTAGAAAAATTATGCACACCAAATGTATGATGAAATGTCAAGTTATGATTGGAATTTTGTTTGACATGCCAATTCAGTGAATTATGTGTGAAATCATGCTAGGAAATTCATTTAAGTATTTAAATATGATAGTGTTGCGGGAGGAACTTCAGGGAGCCAAGGTGTCAATAATCAACAAAAAGGGTACGCGTACAAGTAAGTCACATGATGATTTAAATCATGCTAGACAATGGTTATTGATGTATGCCTAAGTATATTCTTAAAGCTTCATGTTAATGATACCAAACTAGACTCGAACAAAGATTAGATATCAATCTTAATTGAAGGTTGAATATTACACCAATATTATCCAAATGGGTCATTTAGTGAACTTTGTTGTAGTTGAAAGAATTTAGCTAAAACAGGATGTAATGATCATATAAGTTCCAAATCCAGGTGTGGAAACCCTAGATAAGAACAAAATGATAATATCCAAATCAAAACATGTAAAACGTCATTTTAAACATCTTTTCATAGATTAACTTCAATAAAACTTGTTTACAATCACTTTACACGTTAATCTAAGACTCACACACACAAACACAATCTAGACCTGAACCTGACCTCTCAACACACACTTTCTAAAACTCTCTCTAACTTGAAAAACAACAAAATCTATTTATAGATACTGCAGATTCGCCCAGTTCTATGGTGCGAATGTGGACATAGTCCACATTCGCCCACTAGCACAGTACGAACCTGGACTTCTAGCTTCTGTCTTCTATATTCGTCCACCTTGTATCTACCTTCGCCCAGTTTATCATACCTTCGCCCATATTATCTACATTCGGCCCTTCATAATCTCAATCTAACACATGTTAACTCCTAATCCAATCACTAGTCGCATAACGTGCATCTACATTTGTAAATAACAAACTTAATTGAAGGTTGAGTATTACACCAATATGGTTAAATGGGTCATTTGGTAATCTTGGTAAATTAACAACCTCAATCGAAGGTTGACTATTACACTAATATGGTTAAATGGGTCATTTAGTGAACTTGGTAAATAACAAACTTAATTAAAAGTTGAGTATTACACCAATATGGTCAAATGGGTCCTTTGGTGAACTTGGTAAATTAACAACCGTAATCGAAGGTTGACTATTATACCAATATGGTCAAATGGGTCATTTGGTAAACTTGGTAAAAAACATCCTTAATTGAAAGTTGAGCATTACACTAATATGGTCAAATGGGACATTTGGTGGACTAGTAAATAACAACCTCCATTGAAGGTTGAGTGTTACACCAATATGGTCAAATGGGTTATTTGGTGAACTTGATAACTAATAACCTTGATTGAAGGTTAACTACTACACCAGCATGGTCAATCGGTTAATTTGGTGAAATTTGTTAAAGGCAACCTTATTTAGAGGTTAAGAGTTACACCAATTAGGCAAACAAGTTAATTTGTATGTAAATCAAATGACGACCTTAATTGATGGTAAATTATTGTGATAAGCAAGGCTAAATATGTCAAAAGTCCTTTTAGTAAATAATGTGTAAAAACTTGATTAAATACAGCGCATGAGCGAACCTTGGGGTCGTAATTGCAAAAAAATGAGCAAAGGATGTTTGTTAAGACAAGAGGATAGTTTAGACTACAGAAAGAATGAACATAGGATATTTGCTCAGACCAAATGATACTCTAAACTAGAGAAAGAACGAGCAGAGGATATTTGCTCAAACCAGTAGATAGTTTAGATCAGAGAAAGAATGAACAGAAGGTGTTTGCTTAGACCAGTGGATATTTTAGACTAGAGGAAAAATGAGCCGAGGATGTTTGCTCAGACCAGAGGATAGATTAGACTAGAGGAAAAATGAACAGAGGATGTTTCCTCATACTAGCGAGGCTTGTTAGAGTTCCGTTTTTTTTTAAATCAGCTTTCTTATTTAACTTGTTTAATCGTTTAACATAGTGTTTAATATCGTTTAACCTGAGGTATGAGAAATTATGAAGCTGAAGCGATGTCTAAACCCATGTTCAAGAACCAAATGCAATAATCTCATGTTGAAATGCTTCCGCATAGTTTTTTATTATAACTCTAGTAAAGGATGTTAGGATTTTAATATGTTGCAACTTTTGAATATACTAACATGAAATCCTAAGCTTAAGTTTTGTCTTGACAACGTCTCGGAGTCATGCTAAGTCTAGAAAAACTTAGATTATTCTGTATTTTCAAACTTAATTAATCAAATCAAGGTTAAATGCCCATTTAATTTGAATGGGTCTTACAGTACGTACATTGAAATCGATTGACATGTGGTGATTATTGAAATAGATACTTAAATTATGTATTAGTAGAGAAAATAGTCGGGAGACATAAAAAGTTACCATCCTGCAATCTTTTTAGCCGATAACAGTTAGATCATTTTTATTTATCTTCGAAATGGATCTTCACTACTTACCTATTGATTCATTTATTCGGTGTCACCCAATATGATTGATTGTATATCCATAATAAAGATTGAACAAGTATGTCATTCTTTCATATATGCTCAATTTACGCATCAGAATCGCCTATCATCGTTATGATACATCATTTAATATCAATTTGGTTGTTATTTTCCTAGTTTCACATCGTGGCTTTAGAGGTGTACATGTAAAATTAGAAGTAGATTTTATGAATTCTCAAGTGTTGATCCTTTACAGATTTCTTTTTTTTTTCTTCTGAAAGAAATGCCCTGTTCCTTTTATAGTATATACATTTTCATCATCATCATCATCATACTCAGTTAATCCCACCTATAGCGAAGCTAAGGTAGGGTCTGAGGAGGGTAAGATGTAGACAGCCTTACCTCTACCCCTAAAAATAGTACATACATTTTGTCACTTCATATTAGATTTGTCTATCCCGGGAATTTCCGGAAGGATAAACTAGTTGATTTATTTTAGTATGCAATCTTTTCAAGAACACAATATTAAGAATATTTAATGAAGAAAATATGAGAATTTTTTTCAGTCCAAACTTTATGTATGCATGAATTCGGCCGATATAGCTCATAATACAAATAAAATCACTCTATTTTATGTAGAATTCCGATTTTTTTTTTAAAAAAAAAACAAGTGCTAGAATTTTGCGAGAGAAAAATTAAATAAAGTTGCGTCTCCACTATACAAAAAAGGTTGATGAACATAGCAATTACAAAACAATCTATTACCTGTGTATATTATTTATAGTATAAATATTAAAATTGAAATTTAAAAATATTGGATAAGCTATAGAAAGTATAGAATCCTTTTACGTGGTTCATATTCATCCATATAATCATGGTTTGATGTAACGAAAATGGTAGGATTAGCATTTCACTTGTCCATCTTACACAATCAATTGTAGTTTGTACTTTTCCATATCTATTGTCATCCTATCAAATTCACCAATCAATTATTAAACTATTCAAACCTTATTCGGCTTTTCCATAAGAAACGATTTTTATTCTTATTTTGTTTTCCAAAAAATAATAAAAAAAATACTCGTATCTTTGATAAATTGTATGGTTTCCCTCGATCAATCAATATCACTATTTTTTTTGTTTTCTTATTATTTTTAATCAATTTTTTTAAAAATATAATTAGTTAAATATTTTATTATTATTATTATTATTATTATTATTATTATTAGAATAGAACTATCAAAGCTACCTGTACTAATTACAATAAATATATTGAAAAAATATGTACACATTTTGTATGTAATAAAAATCATCCATGACAAGATAAATATATGTATTTACTTGTCATAATAGATTAGGTGAACGGAAATTACTATATATTAATTTGCAAACTATTTTGAATAGTAGTTTGCAAATGAATAGTAAAATATTATTATTTTATTTATATTATTATTTTATTTTAAAACTTTATTGTATTATATACTGTTAATATATTATATTATATACTATTAATATATTATACCGATCTCGACAATACTGATACTGAACGGTTCAATATCGGTATCGGTACGGTACCGGTATGGTAAAATACCGATATCATACCGATCTCGTACCGATACAGATAATACCGAAACCATGGTTCGGTATCGGTACGGTAACGGTATGGTATCGGTATTTTACCTTAACATACCGATACCATACCGATCCCGTGCCGATACCGATAATACCAAAACCGAAAATCCATAAATATGGGTACCGATCCCGATCCCGAAACCACTCGGTTCGGTATCGGTTCGGTACGGGATCGGTATTCGGCCTTGTATGCTCATCCCTAATTAATATTTTATATACTATTATTTTACTCATATTATTTTATTAAAAAAAATTAGCTCGGTTCGGTATCGGTTCGGTACGGGATCGGGACGGGACGGGATCGGTATTCGGCCTTGTATGCTCATCCCTAATTAATATATTATATACTATTATTTTATTCATATTATTTTATTAAAAAAATTTATTATATTATATACTATTAATATAAATAACATAATCTTATGTAATTTCGTTACAAATTTCATGTGTTACCTTATGTGTAGATTTCTTTATTTTTTTTAACGTTTACAATCAAAATGGAATCTCGATTGTATAATTCATTGATTGATTAACACCTATCTAAATCTCGATTGTAAAACGCGCAGCGCGCATGATTTAATACAACTAGTTGATATTTTAAAAAAATGGTAATTTTCTTGAAACTTATCAAAATAATTTATTCATTTTATAATTATTTTAATATTATCTATACTATATTAATAAGCATATAGGAAGGGCAAGAATGGTCATTTGCCACTTTTTTTAAATTGTACAAGTCTTAAAAGCATGTTGTACAATGATCTAATACACTAAAACTTTTAAGCTCTTAAATGGTTCAAGTGTAATGCATCATGTACAAGCCTACAATGCAATGAAAAAAAAAACGGGATACACATACTCATTAGGGTTTCATTCATCAAATATTATCCGCCGCCATCAGATACAGTTAGGGTTCTCTCTCTCTCTCTCTCTCCGGTCATTCAACAACATCCCCACGAGTTCACCATGATTTTCACCGGACCAATGAAGAATTCGACCTTCGTCAATGGTAAGTCACACTTTGTGTTGATTATGAACACCATTTCATCATTCAATACCCTAACGAACAATAACAAGTCGGTTGTGTTGATTTTGTACAAAAATCAGTTAAATATGTATGGGTTTTATCTGTATATGTTGTACCAATTGTATATTTTCAAATCTTGTTGATGAGGTTGATCTGTAATATGGATAACCTAGAAAAAGGTTTAGTGGGTAATGAATGGAGTATTAGATTCTGGCTGGAGTATTGGGCTGGGTCGGTACTCTTTGTTATGTGTTCCCTGCTCTTTTCAAGTTAGAGTTGGATAAGGGGGGGTCTCAGTTACAGATTACATGTGAATATTGATGGGAATCAGGTGGTGCTTGGAGTGAAGGTTTCTTTAACTGCCCAACCCCGAGGTTCAATTGGTGCTTGGATATGGATAACCAGATGGATTATTCAATGAGTGAAGGTCGCCAGAAGGTATGTTTTGGATCAAGTTTGTGTATTTTGTTTTGCTCAATAGTTTTTTGTAATCTTTGTGAATTAAGGATTTTTTTTGTTGTTGGTTGATTGACAGATTGTTGGTGGTATTGCGCTATCGGTTTGGTCAGATATACATGAATAGTTTTTAGTTTATATTACAAAGCTGGTTTATATACTTTGTTCATTCTTTAGTTATCAAGAGGTAATAGAGTAACAACCAGATTGGGTGCGGTAATGGCAAAGTTTATATGTAAAGAGGTACTTATTATCATATACATAAACATGGTTCTTTCTATCTTTTGGTTGTGAGAATGGAAAATGAGTTTCTTTTGATGTACACAGGTGGAGACAATTGATGATTATGATGAGTATTCTTGTTATGTTGCAAGACTAGCTTGTTGGATTAGGATTGTCAAAGCTCTTCCATTCCTCTTGCACAAAAATATTGTTTCCGGGTTCTTTGTCCAATTTAATGGGTTTATTTTTTTAGGTAAATATTTTTTTATCATCTTTTGAATTATGTGGATCGCGGATTCTCACAACGTTGTATGTCATAAAAATGCAGAAAACAAATATCATGCTCGATTGTCTAGAGTAATAGAAGTTATTTTGTGCGAGGATGGATTTAGTGGAATTTAGTGCATTGGTGTTTTTCAGGAAGAAGGAGTTGGTCAGTTATGAGGTCAAATTCCATGACTGATTTAAGCTGGAGTGTGCTCTACCTAAAAATGGTAAGGTTAGATGACTTCTTATTTAAGGCATAGTAGATTAATTTACATTGATGGTTGGTTTTCGGTTTTCATCATGTGAAACTAGACATTTTTTTTACAAATGAATCAGTTTTCATGTAGTTTCAATTTTTTTTAGATTTTTTCTTAGTCGAAGTTTCAGCATAATCGTTGTACTGAGCGTGTTTTTGGGCCTTTTCAGTGGCAAAATCTACGAGAAAAGCTGGCAGCATGGAGGGTAAATATGGTTTAGCTTTGTCACCTTTAGACGACACCCCTAAATAAACATTTATTTTAAATATATATTTATTGAAACTGTTCATCTTTCAGGGTAACATAGCAAATGTAATAACAACCATTCAAGCAAACCAGATCATTGAAGAAGGAACTCAATTCATCATCATCTTCGTCGTCATCAGGGGATGTGATACTGAAAACAGATGTGTGCACATACATTTATTATTATTGATTTTATTTGGAGTCTTAATCACACATTTTTATTCTTGTCTCCAGCATGTTTTTTAAGTTAGTAGTTTTTAATCTGTTTTTTTTTGTTTGAATTTGTACCATTGTGGTTGTCAAAAGACTCATGTGGGTGCAGCTTGTTGCCTTGATACTGAATATGCAAGGCGATTTTACAAACTTTGACGTCTTATCACTCTATGCTTTTGGTGTGGTCACGTTTAAGATTTTGTGGGTCAAACGTGTCGAAAATTGTAGGGTATATTGTGATGTGCACATGGTTTAAAAAAATAGGTGAGGCGTGCGCTCGAGGCGCGCCTCTTGGCTAAACGCAATACGCCTCTAAGGGCTGAGGCGCTAAGAAAATGTGCGCCTCAGGTGGTTTAGGCTATTTTTTATTTGATTTTTTGTAGTTTTAGACTTTTTGGGCCCATTATTTTATTTTTGATGTGTGTTTTTGATGTTTTAGACTTTTTTAGGTCAATTATTTTATTTTTTGTAAGATACATAAATTTGAAATTTATTTTTTGATTGCGCCTCGGGCTTACGCCTCTGTTCGCCTCGAGGCTTACGCCTCATGAGGCGTAGGGAAAACGCCTCGAGGCACTTCTCCGTTCTTTTAACAGTGTTTATGTATTAAATACAAAACAAAGTGATACATATGAGAACTTAAGAGAGGGCATAGTTGTCATTTGATGTTTGATCTTTAAGTATTTTTATTGGCTTGGTATTTAGTTTTCTGCTATTTCCGTGTGTCTAATGGACCCTTTTTTCTCAAATGTAAGTGTTTCAACATAATTTATGGTTTTCATGCGTATATTTATTTGGGATTTCGTTGTTTTTTCCATATATTTTTTTAGCCAAAACAGTCCCATTTCTAGAAAAAACTTTTGCTTATCAACTTGATTTGGTTATTGATGGGACGGGGCAAACAATTCCCAGTCCACTAAAAGTGATATACTTGACCCGTTAGGGAGATAATATGTTAGCTGAATCGACCCGTTTCCATGTAACTGTTCAAAATTGATAGATGGCTGATGTGTATAAAATAATATGACGGTGAGCATTAACTACAAAAATATTTATTGTCTTTAATTCATATGGTTCTTGCTAACCAACATTCATTTGCATAGTGGAGACAAAGCGAAAGAGAGACCTACAGAAGCAAGCAGCTGGCCATGGGTTGATTAAGCTTTTGATATGTTAAATACTAGGATCCAATAGATGCAGACCAAGCTAATGGTGTTCACTTGCTCGTAAATGATCAAAAAGTACAGATCCATGCTGATTCATGCTTGTTTTGGTATGGATCTAGCGACACGAAAAGAAGTCCGGACACTAAAAGCTCATAAAATAGAAGTCATACGCGTCACTGTGGATAGATCAGACATTGTATCATCTTTTATGGATTGGTTAGTTGACTATTATGACTATTTGCGATTTTAGTTATTTTTCATTAGATTATCATGCAATGTGTGTTTGATGGTCAGGTTTAATTGAGATTTAGAATATGTATTCACAAAAATTTTAGTTTTTTAAGCCTGCAAGTTTCAGTTTTCTGGCTTTAAACCCACCCTCAAAAGATAATAACAAGATTTTAATACATTTGAGAACAAACCTGAACATGGTTGGCTAATCAAAGAAACTGTACTGATTTTGGAAATTGCAACTCCGATTATGCAACTTGAAGTGTGTGAGAAACTGAAGATACACATGACGGATTGTTTACAGTTGTAAAAATTATTAAACAACTTATTAGGATCTATAATTGCGGCTCCAAATTGATTATTTTATCATATATATGAATATTTATCTATATTATCGTATTTTAAAAGTAGGAAGATTTAACTCCACGGGCTGCGAGGAACAAGAGTTATATTGCGTTGAAGCTGCTCCACCAAAACGAAAAAAGCACCGAATGGCTGATTATTCAGGTTACCAAACTCCAACAATTGAGGTTTGTAGTTTTGTTGAACTAATTGTGTTTTTTACCACTTCGCCCACTTCGCCATTCTTTACCACTTCGCCCTAGACTTGGAAATTTTTGTAGCTCGACTTTGGTTGTGTTTTTAAAGTAACTGTGGACCCGGTCAAATGGGTTAAAACTTAAAAGTCGCCTAAAATATATTATTGATGCCTACAGCCTCTTAAATCGTTTTAATTCAAAGATTTATATTATCATGGGAAAAATATTATTAGCGTATTAAATATTTGCAAACTATATGCTTACTTTTGAATTGTGCGTATTCCATGTCAAGCTGAGTGTCATGTGATTATTGGTCAGACTTGGTATGTCAAGAGGCTATTGCCCTTGGTTTTGAGATCGATAAAATCTGTCAAATTTCTTCAAATATTTTGGTACCTTGCTTTATTGAAAATCCTTTTGTCAATTCTTTGCAGGTCCAATTCTTCTTTTATGCGCTAATTCACTAAAAGATTTGGAAGAAAGATTAGACGTGATACCATGAACGTTGGCCATGAGGTTATTTTGGTCTTTTTACAAGAACTATTTTAGCTCCTTATTAAAATTTTGAGACTTGAAATCACAATATGAGTTTTAGCTGTCACAATTTTTTAATACCAATTGGTATGTGCAGATTGTTCGGAATACATTTGAGGTAGTGATTTCACTCCTGAATAATTATGGCATTCTCTTATTTGTTTCATTATTGATGCTTTTACATGTATCGCCTCAAGCCTAATGATAGCAAGAAAACATCAGAAATGCAAGCAGAGTTTCTTCTGATAAGATATTTAGCGATCATGATGAGCATTGCTATTTGGTAACCCGCAAGTTGTACCACAAAAGGCTAATGAAGCCCCTAAAGATGTGGCATCAAAGTTTACATGCCCGATGTTTGATAACCCGCAAGTTGTACAACAGGTGCTAGGAACATGGTATGATATCTTCCCTTATAATTAATCATTATTATTTTCTTATTTTTTGTCTTAAAACTGCTATTTTTTTTTTATCTATGCACTTTTCCTTTTCTTGATTTTGTGTATTACTTTAATCATCCCAGGCCATCGAAGTAATCGATTCCATTGCAAGTGGAAAAAAATGTCATTTGATATATTGTATTTTTTGAAATTTTCTATTTTAGTTGTAGTTTGATTTTGTCTTGTTTCAGGAAAAAATCACTATTTTAAATAGTGGCAAAATGACTGTCATTTATGTTTTAAATAAAGCAGCAACTTTAGTTGTCATTTGACTTTGAGTCCATTTCATTTCAGATGATAGAAATAGTGAAAGAGTGTCAAGATACGAAATGGTGAAAGACTGCCAATGTACAAAGCATGGAAGCTCCAAAAATGGTTCGTTCACATTGAATTCCTTAAGGGGTGAAAGTTGCAGACTGAGGAATGGTCTCTGCACATTGAATTCCTAAAGTGGTGAAAGTTGTATACTAAGGAATAGTCTATTCACACTACTCACTATGACAGTGCTTTAATAGGGTCTGTGTGTAGTGCTTATATGTTGTTTGTATTTGTGCAAGGTACTTTAAACAAAAATAGAGTGTGTGTATTGGTTGTACGTCTGTGTGTGTGATGTGTGAGCCAAGCAGTGTGTGTTAATTGGCTGTATTTTTTTAGATTATATATATTTATTAATTTTATTTCACGATTCATTTTTTAAATGTTTTGTTGGCTTCAATCAAATGACCTGTAGTATACATTTTTTTTATACTATAAAAATGCCCATAACTAGAGTAGTTTATTTGCACAGCTGTGCAGACGTGCATATGTTGTTGATTCACACATATTTTCTGTGGTTAAATGTTGCTACTATTTAAGCATGCCATTTATATGTTCATACCTATACAAAATAGTTTGAACTTATTTAGTAAAAATTATATTGAAAATTATGATTCTTAAACTTTGGTTATAATTGTAATTAACCGTTTATTGTGAGGTAAACTAAGGGGAGATGGGATGCTTCACTGAAACATTTTCAACTTAACTGATTTATACCAATTCTGCACTGTCACATCACTTCACTGATTCGCTTCACTGAAACACTTTTTTGGAGGCGGTATTTAAGAATGTCATTTATATGTTCATACCTATACAAAATAGTTTGAACTTATTTAGTAAAAATTATATTGAAAATTATGATTCTTAAACTTTGTTTATAATTGTAATTAACCGTTTATTGTGAGGTAAACTAAGGGGGGACGGGATGCTTTACTGAAACATTTTCATCTTAACTGATTTATACCAATTCTACACTGTCACTTCACTTCACTGATTCGCTTCACTGAAACACTTTTTTTGGAGGCAGTATTTAAGCATGCCATTTATATGTTCATACCTATAGAAAATAGTTTGAACTTATTTAGTAAAAATTATATTGAAAATTATGATTCTTAAATTTTGGTTATAATTGTAATTAACCGTTTATTGTGAGGTAAACTAAGGGGAGATGGGATGCTTCACTGAAACATTTTCAACTTAACTGATTTATACCAATTCTGCACTGTCACATCACTTCACTGATTCGCTTCACTGAAACACTTTTTTGGAGGCGGTATTTAAGAATGCCATTTATATGTTCATACCTATACAAAATAGTTTGAACTTATTTAGTAAAAATTATATTGAAAATTATGATTCTTAAACTTTGTTTATAATTGTAATTAACCGTTTATTGTGAGGTAAACTAAGGGGGGACGGGATGCTTTACTGAAACATTTTCATCTTAACTGATTTATACCAATTCTACACTGTCACTTCACTTCACTGATTCGCTTCACTGAAACACTTTTTTTGGAGGCAGTATTTAAGCATGCCATTTATATGTTCATACCTATAGAAAATAGTTTGAACTTATTTAGTAAAAATTATATTGAAAATTATGATTCTTAAACTTTGGTTATAATTGTAATTAACCGTTTATTGTGAGGTAAACTAAGGAGAGATGGGATGCTTCACTGAAACATTTTCAACTTAACTGATTTATACCAATTCTGCACTGTCACATCACTTCACTGATTCGCTTCACTGAAACACTTTTTTGGAGGCGGTATTTAAGAATGCCATTTATATGTTCATACCTATACAAAATAGTTTGAACTTATTTAGTAAAAATTATATTGAAAATTATGATTCTTAAACTTTGTTTATAATTGTAATTAACCGTTTATTGTGAGGTAAACTAAGGGAGGACGGGATGCTTCACTGAAACATTTTCATCTTAACTGATTTATACCAATTCTACACTGTCACTTCACTTCACTGATTCGCTTCACTGAAACACTTTTTTTGGAGGCAGTATTTAAGCATGCCATTTATATGTTCATACCTATACAAAATAGTTTGAACTTATTTAGTAAAAATTATATTGAAAATTATGATTCTTAAACTTTGGTTATAATTGTAATTAACCGATTATTGTGAGGTAAACTAAGGGGGGACGGGATGCTTCACTGAAACATTTTCAACTTAACTGATTTATACCAATTTTGCACTGTCATATCACTTCACTGATTCGCTTCACTGAAACACTTTTTGGAGGCAATACTACCCTGAACTACCCAACCCATAAAAAGAAAAAACCTCACACACAAAACCACTACCCGTGTTTGCTTACTGTGCGTTAAATAGAACCAGAATTTAGTCCACGGGACCCATACCAGCACCGGTGGCGGCGGTTTTACTGTGCTGGTAGTAGGGTACCCGTGACCAAATAAGTAAGCGCCCCATCTCCCCTAAAATTCAAAAGATAACCAAGACCATTACTTCAAGTTGGTATGTCAAAGAAAAGTATAATTTTTTATGGTACCTGCTATATTTGGTTCCCCTGAAATTCAAAATATAACCAAGACCATTACTTCAAGTTGGTATGACAAAGAAAAGTATAATTTTTTTATGGTACCTGCTATATTTGGTTTAAGATATCCAGTTACTTTTACTTCTTATAAACGTAATGTGAATAGATATGTTATGTCCAAAAACCAGAGCAGTATGCATATGTTCGCTAATGTGGGGATCCATAAATTAATTTAATTGAGTTGTAACATAATACACCAATAAGGTTACCTGGTGCGAGGATCGCGCCACCCTCCACCTAAATTTATTATATTTTAAATGTTTTGACCGTTTCAAACGGTCTAAACTTTTTTGAAAAAAAAGTTAACCCTCTATATATATCATTCATCACCCACTTCATTTTTTTAAAACAAACCCGAAATATACATTCATATTATACTTTCATTCTTTTATTTAATCTTTAAATGGAAAAGCAAAACCCATATCCAAACTCAATCCCGCCCCCACAAAACCCAAACCCAATCTGACGTTGGACCGTGGAGGAAGAAAACCGCCTTGGCTAACATTTAGATTACCACATTTGAGGAAACTGGACATGACAATTCGGCACAGTTTTGAAACACGGTTGTGACTAGATTCCGTCAACAAACGACACAGTTTTGGAACACGGCTGCACTATCTAGCTAAATAAAACTAGCTTAATTACTATCAAATATATCACGAAACGATTGATAAACTAACATAAAATGAGTATAGCATTGTAAATTATCATTTCCGCCGCAACGCGCGGGTTTCTTACTAGTGTAAATAAATGAGTTTCAAAATAATTTATTCATTTTATAATTATTTTAATATTATGTACACAAATGAGTAATTAAATAAAAAGGGTTTATGTTAAATAGAAGATTATTTGAAAAAAAAGTTTTGAGAAAATAAAATTTTATTCTAAAAGTTAAATAAAATAATCTTATAAGATTAGTAATTTATTTTCTGTTTTTATAAAATAAATATAATTTTAAAAAATTAAATCTATTTAGATGGAATAGATATAAGTAGTTAGAAAATAATTAAGTTAGGAAAAGAACTTTGAATAGACATTACAAAAATAAAGTTTTACAAAATGGAATAAATAGTAACTTTAGAAAAAAATAATATTGAATATAAATATTTTTAAATAAAATTTATGGATTTTTTGGTTAATAAATTGGAATTATTAATCTTGAATCTTATAATTTTTTTATAAAATTATTTTAGGATAAAATGTATTTGTAATAAATTAAATAATTAAAAAGATTAAATATTGAATTTATAAGATAATTAAAACCAAGGAAAGAGAATAAAAAAATTATGCAATAAGTAAGGTTCGAATCTGGGCCTGTGGGTCGGTTCAACACTTATCTCCAATGCCAATACCAACCGGGCTAGGCCCTTATTTGTTAAACAAATGAAAAAAATAATTCAAAAACTAATTCGAAATTTATCCCCAATTCCCAATTTACAACTTATGAACCCTAGTTTTTAATCCCAAAAAATTGACCGTGAAAAAGCTATTGTAATCCAAAATCGACCTAGGGGTTTTGATTAGAAACCTGAAATGAGGGTAAGGCACAGAACAATTACCGACACCGATGAGCAGATGTACGAGATTGGAACGAATTTAAGTCGATGGTCTGATGGTATACTAATTGCTTACTAAAGCTTGGTTAAGTTAAATTGTTTGGTGTATTGTATGGCGAAAGCCCCGAAAATTGGTTTTGAGTTGGGATTTATAATAAAATTAGCAGGAAAACATATAATTGAGTGATTTGAAAAGCATGGGTTACAAGTCATTATGAATTCGATTGATTAATTTCCAAATCCCTATGAATAACGCGTAATAAAAATGGAAAGTGTATAACTGTTAAACTGACACATAATCTGGGTTATGATTCGCGGATAAACACATTGTTGTTGGTTGATTTGGGTTGTCGGTGGTGGGTTTCAAAAACAGGTGAAGTTAATCGGGTTAGGTCTGAGAACCAGGTAGAAGTAATGTGAGGAAGTTAGGTTTGGGCAGATTTGCGCTCATGGACAAATGGGTTTAGGTCTAAATATGAGCCTTTGTTTTTTTTAAAGACTATTTAAAGTTTGCAAAACTATTTTTAAGTTTCAACAAAAGCTCTAATAGTGTAATAAAATTTATTTTTTATATATCTTAAGAAATTATTTATTTTTTAAAATATAAATATCTATGATAAAAGAATTTTAATTATATAATTTCTTATTTAATTATAAATACTAATTTTATTTATAATAATAACTTTTAAAAATAAACTTTTTTTTGTGAAAATGTGATTTTGAATATTATTTATTTTAACAAAATAATAGTTTCATTAATAAAGGGGTAAATTTTAAACTAGGATGGTACGTACACAGGCAACAAGTTGCACCGCCACCCTTTCTGAATTGCAAAACCTAATTTACTAAAAGCAAACCCTTACCCACGGGTGGTCGGAATGTTGTTGTGAATGATTCGCTGAACTCTTTCCAGGAACTTAATAGCTTTCGGGGCAACAATCCAAAAGTATCAAAAGCCAAAGGCATGAAAGCATCTTGGTTTTGTACACAGGCTTTAGCATGTTTCTAGATTTCTTCGACTCTCCCTTTAATATCGCCCAACCTGCCACAAAATCCCTATCACGAAGAACAACAAAGGGGATATTCCTGTGAGGTCCACGTAAGCGTGCCCCCCCCCCCCCCCCCACAAGACCCGACCAAATTAAAATAGACAAAACTGACTCAAACAAACTAAAATACTAGACCCAATTACATGACACATGTAATGCCCCAAAATCCATCATACGCGCTATAATTCTATTATTAAGGTTCTAGGCTTAATCAAGCCAAACAAATACTAAATGATACGAAATACTCAACCTTGTAGTTAACTTGCTTAAATACCATGAGACTAATAACACTAAGACCATAACTTGAAACTAACTTGGTTAGTGGTTTTAATTAAAACAAATGCTTGTGTGTAGTAGAGAGGCCGAAACTGTCATGAGGCCATAATGGCTAAACAAAATAAAAAAATGAAGAGGAAGCCATCTCCATATCCAAGAGATCGACATCAACAAACACAAACATCACAAAACACACACACTAACCCAAACCCCTGATTCTTACTCAAATCATGTCACACCCTCAAATTCCACGTGCGGGGTTTTATCGCGAGGCGCGTGACACGCCAGGATCCAAGTAAACGGTCACAATAAACAATAACTATATGAAAGATACGTAGACCCAAAACATAAATCTTTAATAACTCAAAAACAGTTGCGGAAGCTAAGTCAAGTTTACATTCCCAAAATGACAACGTAGTCTCAAATGGTTTATTCAAAACATGCACTAAAGGCCCTAGACGCCATGCAAGACCCGTGCGCCTAGTCCGTGTGATGCTACCTTAGCGACTTGAGAAAAACATGCCAAAAAGATGTCAACATATAATGCTGGTGAGTTCACAGGTTTTCATAAATGTTACCAAAACGTTACCAAAGTATACCAAGTTCAATCCTGTCAATACTATGCCAAGTGTACGCTAGCTAGGTGTAAGTTTTGCTACTACTACGATTGGAAAACCATTATTGGACACGTTTAGCAATTTTAGCATATCTTTAAGCCACCCGAAATGAATACAAGTTTAGTATAAGTCAAGATAAAATGCACCCGTCTGTAGATGCACGAAGTGCGACTAGTGATTGGATCTACAAAGTTAACATGTGTTAAAAGTTTTGCTGATGGGTTGAAGGTGGAAAAAGTGGGCGAACCTGGAACAGACTGGGCGAATGTAGAATCAAACTGGGCGAATGTGGAAAAAGTCCACATTCGACCATCTATACTAGGCGAATGTGGAAGAATTCCACATTCGACCATTCACAGTGGGCGAACGTGCAGAGTCTATAAATAGATTTTGTGAGTTTTTGAGATAAAGAGAGGTATCAGTTGTGTGTGTGTTTGAGTCAGGTTCCTGGTAAGTTTGAGAGAGTCTGTTAGTGATCTAGATTAACCGAATTGTGATTGTAATCAAGTTAATGAAAAAGTTAATCTATGAAAACCTTTGAAAATGATATTAATTGTGTTTTGATTTGAGTTTTTATCTGTTTGTTCAAAGCTAGGGTTTCCGCACCTGGTTTTGTAACTTGTATGATCAATTAATCCTGTTTTAGTCAAAATCCTTCGCTCACAAAGTGGTATCAGAGCTATACGGATCATACAATAGCAAATTTGATAAACTCAGAGCTGATTTGGACCTAATTTTGATCAAAATACATCTGTTTTTGAATGAAAATGGTTTTTTGAGTGTTTTTGATTGATTTGAAGTTGACTTTGTGGTTAAAATTCAAAATTCCAAGAATTAAAGTTGTTCCAAATCAATTCCGAATCAAAACCTGATTAAGATCATTCAAATCCATAAACTTTTGAAAATCAGAGATCAAAATAACCGTTTTTCAAAGTGTAACCGTTTTTCAAACCTGAAATGGGCGAACCTGGAACCTAAGTGGTCGAACCTGACTTACTTTGGGCGAACCTGAGTCATTTCTGGTCGAATCTGAGTGTTATCTGGGCGAACCTGGAAGTTCTGTGTTGAATTTTTCACTTTCGGGTCACATTTTCCACTTCAGAGTGATCGGGCGGCCGAACGTAGAAACTAAACGGTCGAACCTAGGATCATGCTGGGCGAAAGTGGAACTTGTGTTTGGATATTTTACATTCTGGTCAAAATTCTACCTTCGGGTAAACTATTTTGGGCGAAAGTAGACTTACCAGGGGCGAACGTAGAATTTAGGGCCTAAAAATTTCGAAAATTAAGCCTGATTTTAGAAAATTTTTGAAATATTTTTGTTGGAAAAATGATGGATTACTTATATAGAACGGAAGAGGATATCAGAGCTCTAGTAGTAGCTGAAAGAAAGCGACAACAATTACAAAGACAAAAATCTCAAGATGACAACATTTGGGGATTTCCAATGACACCGAAACCAACTGATGAAATGGTACATGTTAACAAGTGTGTTAACAGAGAAGGTGTTCATAGGAATGTTGTGTGTTCTGGTACGAATTCAGTACAGAGTAAATCAGAACAGAGTGATATTTCAAATGGTGATGCAAAATCTGATATTGGTAATAAATCAGAGGATGAGGTAAGTGCTAGTTGTTCTAAATGTGTCAAGTTGAAT
The DNA here is from genome assembly GCA_032199755.1 of Ambrosia artemisiifolia. Taxonomy (NCBI): domain Eukaryota; kingdom Viridiplantae; phylum Streptophyta; class Magnoliopsida; order Asterales; family Asteraceae; genus Ambrosia; species Ambrosia artemisiifolia. Next base: position 24,231,738 of record CM063526.1, read on the forward strand.
TGTGAATTGATGACACTTATTGAGGACAAACAGAAACTAGCAACTGAACTAGAAAATTGTAAAAACCAAATTAAAGTTTTTGAAAAGAATGAAAAAGATTTGTTAAATAAAATTGAATCTTTAAAGAAAGAAATGTTAGAAATGAATAAAAGTGTTTCAAAGAATACTTCCACATCAGAGTTGGAAATCAAAACACCTTGTGTTGCTAATTCTGATTGTGAAGTAAAACCAAAGTTTGAACAGAAAACTGAAAATGTTGAAACTGAATCTGAAGAAAAACCCATATTCAGTTTTCCTGAAGGAGTTGAAGGATCTTACATGGTGGAAGGACATGACAAATTGATTTTCAACAAAGATTTTCTAATTGAAAATATCGAACAATCTTTACTTAAATGTATTTTTGTTGATTATATCGATTTGTTAAATCAATTTAGAAATCAATTTGATCATCCTCATTTTGAACTTAGTCCTAACCAACATGAGAATAAAGAGGATCAAAAGAAAAATGGTGAAAATAAGAAAGGTTCTAAAGTAAAAGGACCAAAACCAAACAAATCGAAAGGAAATGATCAGATGAAAAATTCTTATCAAAAGAATTCAAGAAATTTTTCATCTAGATCATACGACTATTATGATTATTCATATAACTCTCGATTTGATGGTTATTGGGGAAACAACTCACCACAGTATTCTCATGGTTATGTTGAATGGAGAAACTGTTTTGAATGTGGTGAAGTTGGTCATATTGCTGCTCATTGTCCTTACTGGTATTGGGATGACGGGTATGCATATGATTTTGTTGAATATAGGTCTTGTTATAACTGCGGAGAGTGTGGGCATTTAGTTGCTGCCTGTCCGTATGTTAAACAGAAAAAGACCGAAGTGAAATTTGCTAGAAATTCCGGCAATGTTAGAAAGTCTGTATCCCCAAAACCAATCAAGAAGCAAAAGGGGAAACAGGTTGTGTATAACAATCGTAACAAAATTGCCTTGAATAAAAATGGAGATTGTGGACGGGTTGCTGAGGTAAGGAGGAGTTCTAAGGCTAAGCCTAAGAATAACTCTAAACCTGGGTCTTCATCAGTTAAGTCTGAGAAGATTCCAAACAACGTTCAGAAGCAGGTTTCAAATAAGAAATCTGAAAAGTCAAAAATTAAAACAATTTCAACAAAATCCAAAATAAACTCTGAACGTGTTTGGAAACCCAAAGCACTTTCTAAATCAATAGTAATTTCTACTTCAAATCAATCCATTGAAAAACCAATTGATTTTTCAAAAGGAGAATGGATTGATGTTCCAAGAATTGATGACCTTGGACGACCCATCATTGTGAAGGGATGGGTGCCTCTCTCATGCTAATTGTTTAATAAGTGTGCAGATTGTTCCAGACAGACCTATTAGCTATTCTTTGATAGTTGATAGTGGAGCATCTGTATACAAGCTATTTATTGGAAAGGTGAAGGTCAATGAAGGGATATTGAAGAAGGAAAATAAGATTTCAACAGAGAGGAGAGTGTTTGTCATCTGTTTCCAACCTGTGAAGCCGGAAAAAGTTGCAATCTTATGCAATTGCTCTCAGGTGTTGGATTTAAATAACGGATACGACAAAATGGTTTGCTAATTGAAAAATCTTAATGAGTCTAGTAATCTGAGTGGAAAATGGTTTTTAGAACTCAATGAGTAAACCACATCGGATATCATTTTATTTTGTTTTTCCTCAAAAAGTTTAAAAATCCAAAAATATGCTTATTTTGAGATTTTTAGGGGGGAGAAAATTTCAGAAAAATCAAAATAAAAAAATAGAAAATCAAAAATGAGTTTTCCTGGAGAAAAAGAGGAGATGATAGTACGTCAGTGGACTGTCAGACTACTCTAAAAACAAAAATGAATTGATAAACATTGTGTAGCCATTACAATTATATATTGGTAGGCTTGAAATCAAAGTTTAAAGTTCAGCATGGTGATATAAACTTAAAATCAATAACTGATAATCATGTGGATCAACGTATCGTTGGCATATGGTCTCAGTACCGAAATTTCGTTTGATAGATTGCCAAAATCAGAGGTTTCGGGTCGTTATATTGAAAGTTATCCGGGGATGGCCTAACTGATCTTTTGCTGTATTGATTTATAGACCTAGATTCAGTCAGGGTATCTTATTAAAAGAGCTAATAAAGCCAAAACCATAAGTTACCGAATGAGGAACTTAACATGTGTGATGATAATCAAAAATTATCTAATGCATCGTATCAATACTATGACGAAAATCATGTATGATATTAGTCCTCACCCTGGTAGAGTGCACAAGTTGCTTTGAAGCATTAATTTGCTGACCTGTCACCACTGTGCCTCATACCTTGTAACTAACGGATAACTTCAATATAATCACGCGTTACGATGAAGCTTTGTGCAATTCTTGATACGGGAATGTGTCGCGAATGCGGGGACCATAGATTACTCAGTATCTAATATTACCATAACGTATCTAAAGTGCTGAGCAATGAATGATGATTTTGAGTTTAAGTGGACAAACATACTGGTAATGGTTGTAGGATGCTCAATGAAAAAAAACAGAAAATTAATCAAAAAGAGTTATGACTGACTGTTTCAATACTGATATGATCCTCTTACCAGAAAATTCACAAAAATATGTTGAATTTACTTTTATGCAATTACATTTGAAAATTCAAAAAGATTTTTGGTGTGTTTTAGCATAAACTTTAAAAAAAAAATTCAAAAAGTTTTGTTTCAATTTTATTTTTGATAACCGATGTTGGGTTACTGAATGTGAATGCTCAGACACTTAAAAGCTGAAAAAGATTATAAATTTTCAAGTTTCTGGTATATATTGAAAATGTTTAATAGTTCAGGGGGAGCTATTGTGGGTCAAAAGGAATGTGAAGAGTACTTCCGAGATTTTTGTCGTGTCTAACGCCGGTTGTAGTTTGTGCAGTTTTTAGTAAATTTTTCTGCAGAATCAAATACAACAGGTGCACTACTCATGACTCATCGACAAAGAGTGTAATTGAACAAGACCCAACCTGAACATCAACATCACCAGAACAACAGAAGTTAGTAAGAGGTTAAAGAAATGATGAAGATTGAAGAAATCAAGATTATCGTCTATTTTCATCTCTGGATCAACAAATGACAAAGCCAAGATTTCTTGAGTCTGTCTGAGATTTCAAAGCTTATTGGAGAGATAGATAGGAACTTCGACACAAACGTGCATGAAGATGGAGAGTTTTCAAGTCGAATTGATAACTTTCTGATTTGGTGCATCACTAGCTAGGTCCAAGGGGGAGATTGTTAGTGCATTATTCATGTATGTCCCTAGCTAGTGATCCGGTACAGAATGTCGAAGGTTCAGATAATCAGAAAACGATCAAGACTTAAACATGAAGACAATCCAATCAATAGTCGAGGGGGAGTTTGTAGATGCACGAAGTGCGACTAGTGATTGGATCTACAAAGTTAACATGTGTTAAAAGTTTTGCTGATGGGTTGAAGGTGGAAAAAGTGGGCGAACCTGGAACAGACTGGGCGAATGTAGAATCAAACTGGGCGAATGTGGAAAAAGTCCACATTCGACCATCTATACTGGGCGAATGTGGAAGAATTCCACATTCGACCATTCACAGTGGGCGAACGTGCAGAGTCTATAAATAGATTTTGTGAGTTTTTGAGATAAAGAGAGGTATCAGTTGTGTGTGTGTTTGAGTCAGGTTCCTGGTAAGTTTGAGAGAGTCTGTTAGTGATCTAGATTAACCGAATTGTGATTGTAATCAAGTTAATGAAAAAGTTAATCTATGAAAACCTTTGAAAATGATATTAATTGTGTTTTGATTTGAGTTTTTATCTATTTGTTCAAAGCTAGGGTTTCCGCACCTGGTTTTGTAACTTGTATGATCAATTAATCCTGTTTTAGTCAAAATCCTTCGCTCACAGTCCAACCTCCAGTCGACGAGTGGGGCTGGTCACGCCCAAAAGACCTATCCACATTTCCCCCGTTGTGCAAGCCCGCACATTCATGGTTTTCCCCGAGACTTCCAAAGATCGTATAGTAACCTAAAAGTAACCCATAGTCTAACACAAATTCCAAAACATAAGTTCATAGCATGTTTTCTCCCCCAAATGTAAAACCAATAAAAGTGGGGCCGTGAAACTCACCTTAGGTTGCGTCTTCTAAAGAAAAGAGTTACCAACAAGTCCTGATAGTTCCTAATATCGGTAATCTATCATAAAAGATCGTATAAGTGTTTTGACTAATAACCCTAAGCTTATCTAGTCCCCGATTGTCCAGATTGTGACCAAGTATGTTTGAAAACGTGTTTGACTGTTAAACCGACACACCAGACTGACCCAACATCCCGTTGGTGACCCATTACATAAACTAATCAAGTACACATAGATTACACATAAGGTTCAAGCATAAAACACTTAGTTTGTATCAAGAATCGCACATATGAAGTTGTAAGGTCGAATAAGCATGTAAGAAAGTTGGTTCGACCCTCATAAGGTTCATTCAACCTATACACAAGTTCATAGAACCTAACACATGTTCATTCGACCCTAACACATGTTAATTCGACCTTAACACGTGTTAATTCGACCTGAATCATGTACGTTCGACCAAACTGAAGTTCGTTCACCCTGTTTCAGTGTTGGTTTGACGCTAGTGATGGACGCGGTCAATCATGGTGTTTAAGATGCTTAATCATGGGTTTTTAAAGTAGTTAGAGCGTTTATATGCTTTGAATGTGATCACTACGCAACTTTGTGTGATTGTAGGTTCAGTGGCATATTTGGATGGATTTGGAAGCTTAAATGTGGTTGAGGTTGACTTTGGATGGTGAACCGAAAATATGGAGGTGTTCATGGACGTTGGAGCGTTAAAGAGGAATTTGGATAAGCCAAGAACACCCGAGTCGGAGGCTGCTACTGCTGCTGCTGCTGCTACTACTACTACTACTACTTTTCTTAGTAGTAATCTTTTGGAGTATCTTGAAGCTACAATCATCATTCTTTATCATCATTCATCAATACTTTCGATTTCAATCATCATGTTCGGTATTATCATTCAAACTTTTGATTCGTTTCTTGTAACCCTGAGCGGCTAAACATCTTGTAATCACCTCCGGTTGTATGGTTTAATTGTGAAACTTGAACTCTTGTTTGATTTGGTTTATGGATTGTTTTTCATTTAGTTGAAGAATATTTGTGGTTTTTATCATTTAAATGAGTCACTTGTGTTCAATTGCTTATCACTTTATCATTCACATTCGGTTTCCTTGCATCGTGAGTAGTTTGATAATTGGGAGGGTAAGTGATACTTGTGGGTTGGTAATTGAATTGTACGGGTTATTATTAAAAACTTGTGTTTGGTTATCACTTGATGTGAACCGTCCAACAAAGCTATGTCGATGTAGTATCCAATCATTTAAACAAGAGTAGAGTGGATCATTAACCGGAAACCTGGAGGGGATTACTACTTTATTATTATTGTTTACAACTTTTTCCAATCCGTTTTCTTAAATTCAATTTAATACAAAACAATTAGGCATTAATTTTATTAGTTAAGTTACAAAACTATTCTTTCCACGAATTCCCTATGGAGATGACTTGACTTTCACTATACAACTTATTTTTATATTTTTGACCGACCCAACGACATCGATCAAAATGGCGCCATTGCCGGGGAATAGGTGCGCTTAGTGTAGTTTTTAGTTTTTATTGTTTATTTATAAAAATCCAAAAACCCAAAAAAAAATTTTATTTTTATAGTTTAGTTATTTGATTTAATTTCTTTTTATTTTTGTTCAATATTACACTTGGTGTGTTAGTTTGTGTAGGCACAGTGACATGCAAAGACACTATGATTAGCTGGGTAGAAGATGACCCATGTGATTGTTGCGGGAGCCCGTATCATTTGTTTCATGATTGTCCAGTGGCCCGTAGGAAGATTGAAGCGTATAAGGAACAACAAGATCGAATTATATTCGGTTTCAAAAATCATGGAGGCTCACCCATATCATCCTCATATCGTCACCCACATTCAGCAAACTCCTATGGCTATTATCAGCCAAATGATGAGTATCAAAGGAGTTCTTTCAATCAAAGGAAGCTACAATTTCAGAACCGTCAGCAGGGGAACCACAGAAATTATCAAAGAGAAATGCATAATCAAGGCTATCAACAAGGTCCACATTTTGATTATCAAGAATCAAGAAGATTGTAAAGATCAAGGAAAGCATGTGGAAGAATTGGTTGACTCGGTTGCTTCGTTTAAAGATACACTTATGGAATTCATGCAGGAAATACGGAAGGATTACGAGATCCAAGACAAGATTCGTATGGAATTGGTAAAGCAGGTTAACCAATTAGCGGAGGAAATCGCAGAGTTAAAGGCTATAGAAAACAAGACCACACAAAATCCTCCTATTCCTGAAGATTTCATAGTAAAACCGGGTATGGTTAATGATGAGGTGGTAGATGAGCTTATGGATTTTCCTAACCAAGAAGTTGAAGAAGAGGTCATGGAATCAATACCATGTCAATTCCCTCAGTCGTTGAAGAGCCACATGGGGATCAGGTTGTGATGAAGGAAGTCTTAGAAAAGGAAGTTACGAGCCTAAAAGAATACGTGACTTCTTGCGTACAACCACTTGCAGACACACCTCTTGAAGAACCAGTAAACCAGGTAACCATTGTGTATTATAACCATCCTCTTATGTTTACTAAGAAAGCCAAAAAAGTTGGGGATGATGGTTCGAGTGGAAAGAAGAGGAAGGTGAGTTGGAGGATCTTGGGCAAATTATCATGAGAGGGACTCGCAACACTTCAGTGGATATGTCGATCATGATCAAGAAGACGAAGACTCGACATGTCAACTACCGAACATATGTTGGGAATTCAGTAGGAAAATGTGGATTTCAATTGTTTCGTATTGATTCAACAGACATGTTGGTCATGAAAGAGCAGATATGGAATCAAAATGTAAACTACCGGGCATACATCGGGAACTCAGTGGGGAAATGTTCACTAAGACCACCATGAGAGATATAGTAAGTATGAAGTCCGGCTGAAGACTCATAAACTTAGCGCTCTCGGGAGGCAGCCCGAGGTACGTGTTTTATTTTATTTTCTTTTATTTGTTTTGTGTGTTTTCGTTGTTTCATAGCCATTGCAGCAGCCAAGTGTGGGAAAGTTGTGCGGACATGATAGGTGGAGTATTCAATCCGATATGCATCAGAGTCGATGCGAGTTTGATGGGGGAGTGAATTAGGTCCATGTGCTCCTTCCTTTTCTTTTGTTGTTGCTTGTTTATGAAAGTTGGTGGTGTGAAAAATCTGTTCGTTAAGGGAATGGTTTGTTTTGTTACTTTGGGGTGTTAGTCCACATGGGTTGGTAACATTGAAACTTGAATATGTTGAGTGAGAGAGGTTGTGAAAAGCATGAAACACCATACATTGGGGGACAATGTATCCCAAGTGTGGGGATGGGGACCCGAGGGAAGTAAGGTGGAGTGCTTACCTTTGCAAGAGAAATGTGGAATTTTGAAAATTTTTGAAAAAATTTAATGAAAAAAAAAAGAAAAAAAAAATCTTGCAAAATTTGCCTCTTTTCTACTTAATCAGACACAAAAGCCAAATTTTCAATCGCTAAAGAGTCTTTTACCAATTGAAAGTACGAGATCCCCAATCATAGCTGTTCCTTTAAGTTTCATGAGAGTGTTTCTGGTGAGCGTTTTTATAGGAAATGAAAAGAGATGCCTATCTAGGGGTAACATGCTTATAGGACTTGCATATGCTACATGTCGGCAGCCTATTTCCCTACATTGTGAGACTTTGAGCCTACTAGATATTTAGTGATATAAATGTTTCGTTTCATGAGAGTAGGCCAAATGCTTCTTAGTTGCAGAATTTGTATAATTCGATACATGCTAAAGCTTTAGGCATTACGCGTGCATAAATGAGAAAGGCAATGTAGGAAACCACTTGTTTGTTGTACCCTTGTGTTATTTGTGTTGACCCGGTTGTTAAACCTTACCATTAGTAAACCATGTTGAGCCTAAACCCTTCAATTGTTAAACCTACACCATTAACCAAATTGACCCGTTTACCTTGTTGAATAAAAATGTTGACATCCAATGTGTTCGTGATACTTATTGTTTAAGTTTTTCAATGTTGAAAAAAAAAAGAAAGAAAATATATATATATATAAAAAGAGAAAAAAAATGAAAAATCAGAAAAAAAAAATACAAAAATAGAAGTTATTGTTATGGGTCGATTTTGCCCAAGTTATGTTTTAGTGTGTTCGTGTGATTTGTGAATAAGGATGTTCAATATTTGTGTTTAACCCGTTGTTTCTGAGCCATTTGTGAACCAAATCTATCCTACCTTTACCCTAAGCCCAAAACCCGTAAGTCCTTTTGATATGTGCACGGTCTATAGCTTATGTGTGATTGTTATACAAACCTATGATAACGAAGTTGCATTCTTGGTTTTATGAGTGTTATATACTAGCACATTATACGCTAGTCCAGATATTAAACCGAGAGGAGCGAACATTGGGAGGGGTGTGCAGCATATGTAGATGATAATAAGCATGTTAGTTTTGGATAGGCAAGTCTTGTTTTGAAATTGCGCAACACTTACTCGCCAGATTGTCAATCTCGATTGTGTAAGTCTATGGGACGGGTATGATTGGGGACCTTGGAAAATCGATAGGTGACGGAATTGGAGGTGGTTTGCTAAGTAGGTGAGTCGTGTTTTGAGATGATTTGATTGGGGACAATCAAAGGTAAGTGTGGAAATGTGATGGACGGGGTCAATCATGGTGTTTAAGATGCTTAATCATGGGCTTTTAATGTCGTTTGAGCCTTTATATGCTTTGAATGTGATAACTACGCAACTTTGTGTGATTGTAGGTTCAATGGCATATTTGGATGGATTTGGAAGCTTAAATGTGGTTGAGGTTGACTTTGGATGGTGAACCGAAAATATGGAGGTGTTCATGGACGTTGGAGCGTTAAAGAGGAATTTGGATAAGCCAAGAACACCCGAGTCGGAGGCTGCTGCTACTACTACTACTAATAATAATAATAATAATAATAATAATAATAATAATAATAATAATAATAATAATAATAATAATAATAATAATATTATGAAAATTGAAAAGGGATCGTGAATGAGTTAGAAACAAAAGACAAAAAAGTATGAAACAAAAGTCAAAGCATTAATTAGAGCATTCTTTCATAAACGCCCGTAAGGCTTTGGAGTCAGCCGTAAGGGATGCTGGCTGCAGCAAACCAGACATATTATGAGCAGAGTCTAACCGCCGTAACCCCCTGTGTGTTAGCCGTAAGGTACGCCAGTTATAGAGCAAATTTTGGAAAGTTTGTTAGTTTGATATAAAGAGTTAAAACCTTCAACCCTAGAGAGGAGGCAACCACCAAGGGATGAAAATAAGCAATCTTTTGGAGTATCTTGAAGCTACAATCATCATTCTTTATCATCATTCATCAATACTTTCGATTTCAATCATCATGTTCGGTATTATCATTCAAACTTTTGATTCGTTTCTTGTAACCATGAGCGGCTAAACATCTTGTAATCACCTCCGGGTGTATGGTATAATTGTGAAACTTGAACTCTTGTTTGATTTGGTTTATGGATTGTTTTTCATTTAATTGAAGAATATTTGTGGTTTTTATCATTTAAATGAGTCACTTGTGTTCAATTGCTTATCACTTTATCATTCACATTCGGTTTCCTTGCATCGTGAGTAGTTTGATAATTGGGAGGGTAAGTGATACTTGTGGGTTGGTAATTGAATTGTACGGGTTATTATTAAAAACTTGTGTTTGGTTATCACTTGATGTGAACCGTCCAACAAAGCTATGTCTATGTAGTATCCAATCATTTAAACAAGAGTAGAGTGGATCATTAACCGGAAACCTGGAGGGGATTACTACTTTATTATTATTGTTTACAACTTTCTCCAATCCGTTTTCTGAAATTCAATTTAATACAAAACAATTAGGCGTTAATTTTATTAGTTAAGTTACAAAACTATTCTTTCCACGAATTCCCTATGGAGATGACTTGACTTTCACTATACAACTTATTTTTATATTTTTGACCGACCCAACGACATCGATCAAAATGGCGCCATTGCCGGGGAATAGGTGCGCTTAGTGTAGTTTTTAGTTTTTATTGTTTATTTATAAAAATCCAAAAACCCAAAAAAAAAATTGTATTTTTATAGTTTAGTTATTTGATTTAATTTCTTTTTATTTTTGTTCAATATTACACTTGGTGTGTTAGTTTGTGTAGGCACAGTGACATGCAAAGACACTATGATTAGCTGGGTAGAAGATGACCCATGTGATTGTTGCGGGAGCCCGTATCATTTGTTTCATGATTGTCCAGTGGCCCGTAGGAAGATTGAAGCGTATAAGGAACAACAAGATCGAATTATATTCGGTTTCAAAAATCATGGAGGCTCACCCATATCATCCTCATATCGTCACCCACATTCAGCAAACTCCTATGGCTATTATCAGCCAAAACTATTATTTCCACTAATTCCCTGTGGAGACGACTTGACTTTCACTATACTACTTATTTTTATATTTTTGACCGACCCAACGACATCGATCAGCCAGAGGTTCTTCATTCGACCCCACGATGGGTCAAATGGGGTTCTGGTTCGACCTTATCAGCTGCAACACTCTAAAACGCACCAAATCGCATCTAAACAGTCCGAAAACATCACGAAACGTCATGAATCATAGCAGTCCAACATGAATAACATATCCCTACAAAACCCTACCAATCATAATCCAAAATCAGTCCGTTTCACGAGTTACCCAAAATGGCAAAATTATGGAAATGACACATCAATGCATGTAAACTTTACCCATTTTGGAAACTTAATGAAATCATTCTACAATCAACTCAAAATGCTCAGTTTATTATGTGTATGAAAACCCCTAATCATTTCATTAACATTATATATACATATAAATAGTAGCTTAACGGTTCCTTTGATAACTTAATGGCAGTAAGAATACATCACCGGGAAACTTAACGGAAGTAATAATATATTCATGGCATCACGTTTGAAAGTGTATACGTTGGTGAAGAAAACCGTCCACTTTTGACATAACCGTACCAATCACAAATCATGAAAGCAAACCATTAACCGTCACGAAAACTACGATGCAACCGTCACTTTGTTTCTGAACAAGCAACCATCACATCGTTGAGCGTAGATCTGAGTGATAAGTGAGAGATCGGTTATGCCACGTGACGAGTTGCAAAAGGAAGCCGCCCGGAAAATGAGTTACCATAGATCCGAACTCTCCCGTGTGAGAGAGGAAATGATGGAGTGTTTAGATTTGTAATTACGGTGGTATTGATGGTTTTGTTACCTTTATATGTTCTATAAATTATAACACCCCCAAATTAAAATCAAGAATAATTGTAACAAATGATATAAGAAACAGAGAGATAAATAATGGGTTTTGTTTTGTGGGTTGTCAGAGGATAAAAGTGATGAAAATGCATCACCCTTGAATTGAATCGGATATAGAGAATCACATACATGATAGAATTATTACAAATAAAAAAGGAATATGCAACAATTATTTTTTTTAATTTACCATTTTTGCTTTTGTAACAACACGTATTTTCTATTTTATTTAAATAATACGAGAGTAGTGATTACGAACTAATATATAATATTTAAGTTTTGTTGGTAAATTATACGCAAAATATTCTTTGTATATAGTATAAAAACACTAAAACATTAATAATCAACATCCTGCCTCACATTTTTTCATAAAAATATTCTAACTTTATGTTTTTGGATCTAATATAGTGATATAAAAGCATTCATAATTAACATCCCGCCGCAACGCGAGGGTTGCGTCAACTCGTTAACATCAAGAATCAAATCATAGATCTAACAAAAATCCCCAAAATGGGCAAAACATCATCATCCAACAATTTGTAACCTAAGATAATCAAAAGCCATCATCAATAACAGACCTAGAACATTTCTATAACATCTAATCAAGATTCAATCAGCAAACAACACATAACACAACATAAAACACTATTAACATATGTCAACTTCTATGAAAACTCATGTTTAATGATGGGGTTTTGTTTAGAAAGGTGTTAGAAGGGTTTTTAATCATGACAACCATCTTAGAACAGATCTGGACCTTTAGGGTTTAATAAAAACGAATCAAAAATGCTTAAAAAGGATTTTAGATCATGAACACACCTTAGATATTCTCTTGTTTATGATATGGAAGATGTTTGTAGGTTAGATTATGAAAAACAAGGTCAAAAACTCATTCCTCAGTGTTTAAGGTTGAGAGAGAGTGTTTGGAGGCGACTAGGGTTGGTGAAATGATGAAAAATTGTAAAATATGGTATTTATATTTACTGCTGGTTCGACCCTTGCAAGGGTCGAATGGGTTGTTTCTGAGGTCAAATGAGGTTTTCCATTGATTCCTTATCTTGGTTCGACCCCCCTTATGGTCGAACCAATTCTAGTTTTTTCCAGATTTTCTAGTTTTGTCGTTTAGATGCGTTTTAACACATCCTAACACTTGAACATGCAATCCTAACATATGTTAAGCATATAGAATCATGTATAATCATGTTTACACCGTTGAAACAAATATTTGCACATTATATAACATATATGGATCAATCTATGTATAACACTTAATTCAATTCATGTAATTCACCAACAACAGGACTCAAGACTAGTGTGTACACAAAATAACCCCCCAATGATCTTCCAGATCATTGAACCCCGGACAATACGTAATGTAACCTGACTCAACTGACCCAGTTAAGTACGTTAATAAATGTTTTTCAGTAAGGTAGACTTATATGTTTATAAAATGTTAAGCTAAACTTGCCGGGTGTCACATCATCACCGTGTTGAAAGAATTTTCGTCCCGAAAATTGCTCGAAGCCAAAAAGAAAGAGACGAAAAGAAGGAAACAAAAAGAAAATTTACCGATCGTTATATCATCCCCCCGTTGAAAGAAATCTCGCCCCGAGATTCACTCAGCTTCAGTGGTAACATTTCTAGATTCAAACGCATGCTTAGGAAAAAGATGAGGATACTTAGATTTCATCTGATCCTCCCATTCCCACGTCAATTCCGGTCCACGATTTGAATTCCAACGAACCTTAACGATGCGGATATTACTCCGACGAAGGCTACGAATCTTATAATCATGAATTTCAACCGGTTCCTTTACAATACGAAGATGATCATCAACCTTGATCTCTTCAAGAGGAAAAATAAGAGATTCATCAGCCAACACACTTCTTCAAGTTAGACACATGGAAGACGTTGTGAACACTACCGAGCTCCGCCGGTAAGTCAAGTCTGGAACTCCAAAGGTTTGCGACGACGATCGGCGTAGCTCTTTTGACGGTCCCGAGCTGCTACCATACGATTACGAATCTGTACGATCTTCTCTGAAGTCTCGTACACATGTTCTGGACCAGTGAGCTGGCTCTCACCCACTTCGGCCCAACAAAGAGGAGACCGACATTTCCGTCTGTAAAGAGCCTCGAACGGAGCTGGCTTAATGCTAGAATGGTAGCTATTGTTGTATGATAACTCCACCAACGGCAAATGACTCTCCCAACTCTTACCAAAATCGATAACGTACGCCCGAAGCATATCTTCCAACGTTTGAATGGTTCGCTCACTCTGACCATTTGTTTACGGATGATAAGCCATACTCATATCCAACTGAGTACCCAAAGCATTATGCAAAGATTTCCAGAAACGGGAAGCGAAACGAGAATCATGGTCAGAGATGATAGAAACAGGCACCCCGTGCAGAGAAACCACTTCCTTTAGATAGATACGGGCCAACCGCTCCAGACTATCAGTTTCCTTAATAGCTAGGAAGTGTGCAGATTTCGTCAACCCGCCGACAATCACCCAAATCATGTCACAACCACTGGGTGATTTCGGAAGCTTGGTTACAAAATCCATTATGATCCATTCCCACTTCCATTCAGGAATTTCAGGCTGTTACAGAAGACCAGACGGTTTCTGATACTCAACCTTGACTTTCGCACAAGTCAAACATTTGCTAACGTAGGAGGCTATATCAGCCGTCATGTTTGGCCACCAACAGAGTATCTTCAAATCCTGATACATCTTGTCGGAGCCAGGGTGAACAGAATACCGGGATTTGTGAGCTTCATCCAAGACAAGCTCTCGCAATCCCCCGAATAACGGTACCCAAACACGTCCTGCAAAGTAATGTAGGCCATCAGACCCAAGTATAAGGTGCTTATCAGCACTATGCATAGTTTCAGCTTTAAGGTTCTCCTCCTTCAAGGCTTCTTGCTGTGCAGAATGAATTTGGTCAAGCAAAGAAGAATGGATGGTGAGCTGCAAAGCTCGAATGCGGCGAGGTTTAGCGGATTCCTTCCTGCTCAAGGCGTCTGCCACAACATTCGCCTTGCCAGGATGGTACTTAATAGCACAGTCATAATCATTAAGAAGTTCGAGCCAGCGACGCTAATGCATGTTCAACTCCTTCTGATCAAGGATGTGCTGGGGACTCTTGTGATCGGTATAAATGGTGCACTTGGTACCGTACAAGTAATGTCTCCAGATCTTTAAAGAAAAAAACTACCGCACCCAATTCCAAATCATGGGTGGTATAGTTCTTCTCGTGAACCTTAAGTTGACGAGAAGCGTAAGCAATAACCTTGTCGCATTACATCAACACGCAACCGAGACCATGGATAGAAGCATCACAGTAAACAACGAAACCATCCATACCCTCAGGCAAGGATAAGATAGGTGCAGAACAAAGCTTAAGTTTCAGCATCTGAAATGCTGATTCCTGCGAGTCACCCTAGTTAAACTTTCGGTATTTCTGGGTGAGAGAGGTGAGGGGTTAAGCCATCTTCGAAAATCCCTCGACGAAACGACAATAATAACCCGCAAGACCTAGGAATTGCTGCACCTCAGAAGGCGCCTTTGTCGCTTCCCAGTCCTTGATGGCTTATATCTTAGCTGGATCGACGTGAATTCCTTTTTCATTAACCATATGACCAAGGAATTGAACTTTGCGTAATAAAAACTCACACTTTGAGAACTTAGCATACAAATGCTCTCGCCTTAAGAGTTCTAAAACCAAACGCAGGTGTTCCCTATGGTCCACCGCGTTCTAGAATAAACCAGGATGTCATCAATAAACACAATGACGAACGTATCAAGATAAAGCTTACAAACACGGTTCATCAAATCCATGAAAACCGCGGGTGCATTGGTCAAACCAAAAGGCATGACCAAGAACTCAAAATGGCCATAGCGGTTACGAAAGGCAGTCTTCGGAATATCGGCTTCCTACACACGTAACTAATGGTATCCGGACCTCAAGTAAATTTTCGAGTAAAAGCTAGAACCCTGGAGTTGGTCAAAAAGATCATCGATATGAGGAAGAGGATAACGATTCTTGATAGTCACCTTTTCAGCTTACGGTAGTCGATACACATACGAAGGCTTCCGTATTTCTTCTTCACAAACAGGATAGGGGCTCCCCACGAGGAAGAACTAGGTCGGATGAAACCCTTTTCCAAGAGTTCCTGCAACTGGGTAGACGGTTCCTGCATCTCGGGAGGTGTAAGACGATAAGGGGCTCGAGCAATAGGGGCTGCACTAGGTGCAAGATCGATACCAAACTCGACTTGACGGTGGGGAGGAAGACCAGGCAAGTCTTCAGGGAATACATCAGGAAAATCACAAACCACGGGGATATCCTCAATCTTCTTCACATCATTAGATGCTACCTAAACAAGAGCCAGAATGGCAGAATGACCATTTTGAAGATACTTGTGGCCCTTTAAACAGGAAATGATACTCACAGGAGCATCACTATTCTCACCAATCACTGAAAGAATCTCTCCATCAGGGAGAGGGATCCGATTATCTTATCAAAACAAACGATCTCCACACAATACAAAGACAACCAATCCATGCCAACAACATCAAAACTACCCAAGGACACAGGCATGAGATCGATGGGAAAAGACAAATCCGAAAGTTCTAAGCGACATTCCTTAAGAATACGTGCTCAATTTTCTTACCGTCAGCCAATTCTATCAAGTACCTAGCCTCTAGAGGTGTGGGTACTGTATCTAGAAATTGACTAAACTCAAAAGATATAAAGCTCCTATCTGCACCTGAATCAAACAAAACTTAAGCATAGCGATTATTAAGAAGAAACGTATCGGTAACTGTGTCTGGATCTGTTTGGCTTCCCCCGAGCCAATGACGAAAGCACGTGTATTCCTTCCGTCGCCTCCGTTGTTCCAGTTACCGTTCCCATTCTCCCCCCGAGCCAATGACGAAATGCCCCGATTCAGCACAATTGTAACAAACCTGCTTTCCTGGAGTCCCCTGAGGAGCGGGATCAGGAACAGCAATACGAGCCTGAGACGACTGGAGAGTCACCCTACAGTCCTTCACATGATGCCCAAACTGCTAGCATCGATGAAAAGGAGCCCGCTCACAATTCCATGAATTATGAAATCCACACTTATTGCACTTAGGGTGCTTCCCAACGTACCCGCTCTGTTTCTAACCCGAAGTCGACCCTGACACTTCAAACTTCTTTACCAGTTGAGACTGGACCGGAGCTGAATACTTTCCCACACTTTCCCATTTCCTCTTGTTACTCTCTGAAGTCTTCACAGTAGTGCCTTGGGGAGGCAAAACGCCCTCTGCCAACTTCAAATTAGTCATCCTGTGAGTTGATCAAACGACCTCCGCAAAAGTAGCAAGATTCCCAGCAACCACCAACCCTGCAATCTCCGGCATCAACCCAGAAATGTAGTGCTCAATCCTCCTAAACTCCGGTGTGTGCAAGTCCGGACACAACACTGCCAACTCGTTACGCCTGACAGTATACTCCTCGATCTCCGATCCCACCATCTTAGAACCCCAAACCTCATGTTCCAGCTTCTGAACATCATCCCTCGGATAGTACTCATTCTTCAAACGATGCACAAAATCCACCCAAGGCATAGCATGGGCCTCTCCCAAGCCCAAAATCTGAGTAGTGGAGTTCCAACAAGTTAAAGCATGACCTTCGAACGTTGATGTAGCATACTTCACCCGATCTTCAGCTGGGCAGTTACACATCAAGAATACCGACTCAACTTTCTCTAACCATCTGAGCATTCCCACCGCTCCCTCAGTTCTAGCAAAGTTATGAGGCTAACAGTCCCGAAACATCTTGTAGGTGCACTGAGGTGGAGGTGGGTTGACAGCAGCACCTGATCCAAAGACATACAAATAACAACAAAAGAACACAACACCCAGAATTTAGGTAAAGATGATAAAAATCAGATTACCCCCAAGAGCATTGTATGCAGCCTGAAATGCAGCCAGTGCAACATTCACTTGCTACTGAAGCAGGTTATTCAGCTCTTCTTGGGTCATGTTGACATTACCACCACCGCCACGACCATCGCCGCCACGACCACCAGCATGACCACCCCTACGACCACCACGAACGCGAGACATCCTCTAACAAAACAAGAACGAGAAACTCATATTCGCCACTAGTGTAAACCACTAGATATCACAAGAATTTAGATATGGGTCCAATCCAGGACCTTCACCTCAACCACAGAGTCCACTAGGATTTCCATGCATTCCAGTTTATGATTTCGTGTGCACCTGAAATTATAAACCGCTCTACGTGGTCCTCCAAGTGTACTCCTAGTTTGAAGCTCGAGTCACCGAATATGGGCACCCCGAGGTGTACTACTACGAGGTACTGGTGCAAGATAATGTGTGTAGGAAAGTGTGTTTATTGGAGTATAGAGGGGAGATGTCCCAATCCTGGACATATCTCGAGAATGTGCCGAAGCCACTCCAATATACAACACTACCGTGCAAAGATAAGCCTTAAGCCTGTAAGGCATAGAGACGATGAAACAAAAGATAGAACAGTCCAAGATAAATAGATGATGCAGCATATAAGGATGATAACACGGACACCCCAACAAGGTAAGTATCTTCCCTCATGTTACGAATCATATGTATGCAACCTTCTAGTATGTGCGTGAGACTCGGCTATAGACTAGACTCTACATGCAGTCCTAGTTCACTATAACCATTGTCTGTCATACCAATCTGTCAGACCCTCAAATTCCACGTGCAGGGTTTTACCGCGAGGTGAGTGACACACCAGGATCCAAGTCAACGGTCACAATAAACAATAACTATATGAAAGATATGTAGACCCAAAACATAAATCTTTAATAACTCAAAAACAGTAGCGGAAGCTAAGTCAAGTTTACATTCCCAAAATGACAACGTAGTCTCAAATAATTTATTAAAAACATGCACTAAAAGCCCTAGACGCCATGCAAGACCCGTGCGCCTAGTCCGTGTGATGCTACCTTAGCGACCTAAGAAAAACATGCTAAAAAGATGTCTACATATAATGCTGGTGAGTTCACAGGTTTTTTTTATAAAATGTTACCAAAACGTTACCAAAGTGTACCAAGTTCAATCCTATCAATAGTATGCAAAATGTACGCTAGCTAGGCGTAAGTTTTGCTACTACTACGATTGGAAAACCATTACTGGACACGTTTTGCAAGTTTAGCATATGTTTAAGCCGCCCGAAATGAATACAAGTTTAGCATAAGTCGAGACAATATGCACCCGTCCAACCTCGAGTCGACGAGTGGGGCTGGTCACGCCCAATAGATCTTTCCACATTTCCACCGTCGTGCAACCCCGCACATTCATGATTTTCCCCGGGAATTCCAAAGATCATATAGTAACCCCAAATTAACCCATAGTATGACACAAGTTCCAAAACATAAGTTCATGGCATGTTTTCTCCCCCAAATGTAAACTAGTAAAAGTGGGGCCGTGAAACTCACCTTAGGTTTCGTCTTCTAAAGAAAAGAGTTACCAAAAAGTCCTGATAGTTCCTAACACTGGGAATCTATCATAAAAGTTCGTATAAGTGTTTTGACTAATAACCCTAAGGTTATCAGTCCCCGATTGTCAAGATCGTGACCAAGTATGTTTGAAAATGTGTTTGACTGTTAATCCGACACACAAGATTGACCCGACATCCCGTTGGTGACCCATTACATAAACTAATCAAGTACACATAGATTACACATAAGGTTCAAGCATAAAACACTTATTTTGCATCAAGTATCGCACATATGAAGTTGTAAGGTCGAATTAGCATGTAAGAAAGTTGGTTCGACCCCAAGAAGCCTTTGTTCGACCCTCATAAGGTTCGTTCAACCTATACACAAGTTCATACAACCTAACACATGTTCATTCGACCCTAACTTGTGTTAATTCGACCTAAATTATGTTCGTTCGACCAAACTGAAGTTCGTTCACCCTGTTTAATTGTTGGTTCGACCCTAGAGGTTCTTCATTCGACCCGATGATGGGTTGAATGGGGATCTGGTTTGACCTTATCAGCTGCAACACTCTAAAATGCACCAAATCGCATCTAAACAATCCAAAAACATTAGCCTGTTTCACGAGTTACCCAAAATGGCAAAATTATGAAATTGTCACATCAATGCATGTAAACTTTAACCTATTTGGAAATTTAATGAAATCATTCAACAATCAGCTCAAAATGCTCAGTTTATTATTTGTATGAAAACCCCTAACAATTTCATTAACATTAACATCAAGAATCAAACCCTAGATCTAACAAAAATCCCTAAAATGGGCAAAACATCATCATCCAACAATTTGTAAACTTAGATAATCAAAACCTATCATTAATAACAGTCCTAGAACATTTCTATAACATCTAAACAACATTCAATCAACAAACAACACATAACACAACATAAAACACTATTAACACCTGTTAACTTCTATGAAAACTCATGTTAATTGATGGGGTTTTGTTTAGAAAGGTGTTAGAATGGTTTTTAATCATGAAAACCATCTTACAACAGATCTGGACCTTTGGGGTTTAATAAAAATGAATAAAAAAAATTCTTAAAAAGGATTTTAGATCAAGAACACACCTTAGATCTTCTCTTGTTTATGATATGGAAGATGTTTGTGGGTTAGATTATGAAAAACAAGGTCAAAAACGCCTTCCTCAGTTTTTAAGGTTGACATAGAGTGTTTAGAGGCGACTAGGGTTTGTGAAATGATGAAAAATTGCAAAGTATGGTATTTATAGTTACTGCTGGTTCGACCCATGCAGGGGTCGAATGGGGTGTTACCGAGGTCGAATGAGGTTTTCCAGTGATTCCTTATCTTGGTTCGACCCCCCTTATGGTCGAACCAATTCCAGTCTTTTCCAGATTTTCTAGTTTTGTCATTTAAACGTGTTTTAACACATCCTAAGGCATGAACATGCAATTCTAACATATGTTAAGCATATAGAATCAAGTATAATCATGTTTACACCGTTAAAACACATATTTGCACATTATATAACATATATGGATCAATCTATGTATAACACTTAATTCAATTCATGTAATTCACCAACAACGGGACTCAAGCCTAGTGTATACACAAATAACCCCAGTGATCCTCCAGATCATTGAACCATGGAGAATACGTAATGTAACACGACTCAACGGACCTAGTTAAGTACGTTAATAAATTTTTTTCACTTAGGTAGACTTATATGTTTATAAAATGTTAAGCTGAACATGCCGGGTGTCACATCATCCCCTGTTGAAAGAATTTTCGTCCCGAAAATTGCAAGCCAAAAAGAAAGAGACGAAAAAAGGAAACGAAAAGAAAATTTACCGGTTGTTACAAATCAAGCCAAACTCAAAGGGGAAATCCGTGCATTAAGCAAAAAGTGATCATTTAAGGTCCAACACACCCAAAGGTATGTAGATGCATTTTGTGTCTATTGCAGGTCTCCATAAACCATGACCTCCAATGCTTAGAAGGTTTAAGCCTCACAGGCCTTCATAAGCCATAACCATCAATGCTTAGAAGGATATGTACTTCAAAGGTTATCAACCCGGAAGCCTGGAAGATTATAAGCTTCATAACGTACCCCCTCTTTTGACTACAAAAGCTCAACGACAAGTCAAACTCTTTACCAACACAAGTTTTATACATCAAGGATGACAAAGGTCAAAATAAATCACATGTTCATGATAACATTGGTTGACTTGACATGATTCTTACATAAACTCCTTCGAACATGTCATTAAAAGCTTCAAATACTTAGAAGTTTCAAAAATAGCTCAGAAGCTTCAAAACAAACAAAACAGGCTTTAAAGCTTAAAAGCTTCAAAGCTTAAACGCTTCAACTACGACTAGCTTAAAAGCTTATAAGCTTCAAATACAACAACTGAAGCTTACAAGCTTGAAAGCTATACAATAAGCATAGGAGGACAAAGAAGCTATACATATGAAGACTTATGCTCTAAAGCTGAAACGGATACAAGCATAAATACAACAACTTAGCAATCCTTGAACAAAAACCATGGCTAGAACAAGGCATATGAAGAAGATATCAAACTAGCTATAAGCAAAAGCGTCTCTGTAACAAACAAGTTCTATCATAAGAACTCCCAACTAGGTGAACCGCCTATGATAATACTTGTCTTCTACTAAGGCTTTAGCATGAACAAAACATACAACAATAAAGATTATCCAAAGCAACTTGCTCAATCGCCGAAGCTCTTGCTAAAACATCAATGCTTCTCACTCACGCTTAGTGCAAACGCCTGCCTAAAAAATCTCCACCGAAAGAATGCTACCTAAGCTAAACATGAATACGAATTCTGAAGCTTCTAAGCCTTCAACCATCTTTGGAGATTTAGCAACTACAAAGACTACAAAGTCAAGACAAGCTAACCTAAGCCAACCTGAGAAGCATGTCAACACTTAAGCAACTCACGGAATAGTGCAAAATGCAAAACAAGATGGGGATACGTAAGAACAAATTAGTAATCGGTAATCTAACTTGGTAACACCAAGAACCACAATCACTAATTTGAATACACTTAAGGCTACAAAATAGCCGTAGCAAAAAGAATCAAGCCCCATAGAAGCATAAAACCAGAAGCATTGAGGCATCATGCTATACAAAAGAAGATTAAGGACGAATCAAACCGCAATGCTAAGGCGTTGAAGCTGTTGGCAAGATAACAAAGCAAGCTACTTAGCAACCAAAGTAGATTTGTTAAAACACCAACACCTTGCCAAAGCACTTTGATACAACACATAAGAGTCTTCCTAAAAGACAACTTACATGTTACAAAAACAAAACCTTGGAAAGCTTGGCCCAAAATAGGGTGAACGACACATTGTGCTCAAAGCTCACAACGACAGATCCTACAAGCTTAATCGACCAGGAAGGAAAGAAAGTCCCAAAACATTGGGACGAGACCACCTTAAAAGGTTCAATGTAACCACAAATGGCCAAGAGATTTTTACCACTTCTTTGTGTAAACATTTAATTATCATATGAATGAATCATAGTATTCTCTATCAAGATTTGTCTTTCTATCCTATAATCAGGTTGAGGACCTAGCAAGAAACTCCATGGCAAGGGCCATGTAAGGGGATGAGCTCCCAGGCCATTTCGCTCAATAGGTTCAAGGGTTGAATGGACCTATATAAGGGGTGAGTTCCTAAATCAATCCAACTCCATGAGATAAACAAAAAACACTTTTATAAATCTCATCGACGGGTTTGAACAGCCTACACCAATCGTTCCTTAAGTTTAAAAAACAAACTTACGAAAACATATTGAAACACTTGTGTAAATGTACATAGGATAGGTGGCGACTTGTTTGCCTAGACTACCTTAAGGATAGGTGACTGCAGCACTTAACCTTTTAAGGTGCTACCGGTAAAACATTCCCCAACAAATACAAAGACAAAACATGCAAGCATCAAAACATGCAAGCATCCAAACATGCAAGCATCCATACATGCAAGCATCCAAACATGCAAGCATCCAAACATGCAAGCATCCAAACATCCAAACATGCAAGCATCCAAACATGCAAGCATCCAAACATCCAAACATGCAAGCATCCAAACATCCAAACATGCAAACATGCACAATCACAAAGATACACTAAGGTACAATTCAAAAGTGAAACAATCTCACTAGGCCATACACAAAACAACATACATGAAAGTTAGTACGAATGGCCATGATCGGTCACCATTCCTCACATCTCAAGCCCAAGCAGCTTGAAAGGTTCATCACATCTCAAGCCCAAGCAGCTTGAAAGGTTCATAATACCACAACCACATGTTAATATTCTAGTCATCTAAGGCTAACACCAAATGGAACCCTACAAGGTTTCTCAAACAACGCAACGAATGATACTTTACCAAAATGATGCTAAATGTTCTCGTGTCGAACATCATCCATTATCACAAAGAAATATTGTTGCAACTAATGCAAAAAGAAACTTAGTCATGACAACAAAAGAAGCTCAACTTCATACAAACGAAGCTTATAGACATGCTCTATATATATCAAGCTTTGAACGAAGGAAGCTCATATCAATCTTCGAACGAAAGAAGCTTACAAACACAAATCATACATCAAGTTTCGCATCAAAGAAGCTCGCTAGCAAGGTCATACACTCAACTTCTTATGAACAAGGCCCGTGAATAAGAATCAAAAGCAAAGGTTCGTAAGCAAAGAAATTCGCTATTTAACCTTGTTTGCTTCTGTCTACTTGATTCCATCGCTTGTATCATAAGAAAGAATTTATCACAAAACTTTGAAAGCACAACGAATTAGGCTAGTGATGGATTTCACCCATAAGCTTAAAGGTTGAAACCCACAAGCTTTTCAGCTATCAAGCCAAGCCACTTTGCTTAAAGGATGAAATCTATATGCTTTAGTCAACAAAAACAATAGCTTTGCTTAAAGCCTTCAAAGCTTAGAACACATACCAGCTTTTTATCAAGCCAAGTCACAGCAAGTCAACCTTCAAGGCAATGTACTTCACCTTCATGTGCAAGAGGCCTTCCTTCGTACACTTGCAACGTTCCTTCTGTCACATGAAGCTCATTTGCTACCTTAAAGGTCAACCATCTGGTCAATAATCCACTATATCTCGGGTTAACTTCCCGACATTTGTTCAAAAACGTGACTTGCTAAAAACCTCTGTAAGTGCACCTAGCTACAATCATTTAGTGATACTTATCTACCTTGTTGATGCTTACAAGCATTTAAACTGCCATAGTCATTTGATAAATGAACCATCTCCCAAAGGCTTGTGCCCAAAATAAAGATATTTCCAAAAAATATTTTACAAAATTATGGAAATATCGTCCAAAGGAGCATACATGTGGGATATAGATGGTTTTAATCACACAACTCGAGATAACTTCGCCAATACAACAAACAGGCTTAGAAAAGTAAGCTCAAAAGGCGAAAACTTAAAAGGTCAATAGCCGATATGTTGAAGCTAATACAAGCTAACAAGGAAAGAAGCAAGTAATGGAGAAATATCCAGCTCCATAGCTTCCATCCAAATAAGGGCTTAGCAAGCTACAAAGCTTATCAGCTTAAATCCTTATAAGCTTTCAAGCTCCATAACTTCCATCCAAATAGGGGCTTAGAAAGCTGCAAAGCTTATCAGCTTAAATCCTTATAAGCTTTCAAGCTCCATAACTTCCATCCAAATAGGGGCTTAGAAAGCTGCAAAGCTTATCAGCTTAAATCCTTATAAGCTTTCAAGATCATCAGTTGCTTCCACCAAACTAAGGGCTTATCAGCTTAAATGCCAATAAGCTTTCAAGCTCATCAGCTCAAACCCCCTAATAAGCTTTCAAGATCAT
This sequence comes from Ambrosia artemisiifolia, assembly GCA_032199755.1. Classification (NCBI taxonomy): domain Eukaryota; kingdom Viridiplantae; phylum Streptophyta; class Magnoliopsida; order Asterales; family Asteraceae; genus Ambrosia; species Ambrosia artemisiifolia. Next base: position 24,256,614 of record CM063526.1, read on the forward strand.
CAACTTAAACAAGTTTCAAATTTTATCGGTTTAAACCGATAACACATTCCAAAACTCATTATGCTAAGGTTTGTTTGTTGATATTTATCCTACCTACACGAAGGTCTCTACAAATAAACACTCACCAAAACAACAAAAGTTGGAAGAAAGCGCAAAGATAATGAATAGTTTGAGTCTAGTATAATGTACATACATATATACATTAAACTAGACTGGGGGGCTGATGTTGTAGGGTACTCAATTGGGTCAAGCCCAATAGCCCAAGAAACCAAAATTATTAAATAAAAGAGTGGGTCAAGCCCAACAAGGAAGCCCATTAGGGTTTTACCCATCCCCACTCTATAAATAAGAGGGCAAACCATGCCATTCAACTCAGATTGGTCTTACCACAAGACCTCTCTCACTCTCTCTCCCTCTCTCTAAACTCTCTCTCTAGAGTTATTCTCTAATAATACTTTCAGCAGCAGAAGGCCGAAGCCTTGAAACCTTCAAGCACGCAAGCTGCTGCTGTACATTCTTAAACCATGCTGATTCCACAACCAAGCTGGCCCCAACAGCCACTATATGTGGAATCACACTCTTTTACTCGCAAGTCTCAGCCTTCCTCAGGCTTACGTGGTTCGTCCCTAGTTGTAACTTGGGATCAAGCGTTTCTTTCTTCAACATCATACTCTTATTCTTTATCTTTTCTTAAGTTAATCAATAATAACAACATTCTGACTTTGGGTTGATCCCAAATCAGAATCATAACAACTAAAATATCAAAACACTTGAACCTCCCATCTACGTTTACAACGTAGAGGGACACCACGACTTGCGTTTGGTGAACAGAAACCCTTTAACCCTTTCTGACGAGTTCTTTCATGCTGCTGGTCTAACCCTTTAAGCAGCAGACGAGGTCAGAAGCCTGACGACCTTGGAACGTTCAGACCCTCTCCGGACCTATATTTGTTGTAGCAACATATGAAAAGTCTTGATAAAGTATACATATGTTTATTACATTACATACTTATTACATGCGTTAAGGTTATGATATTTACGATCCGTATATTGTTTGTGTAATTTGGTTCATGTTTTGGCCGACTAACAAACTGACTTTGCTACTATAGTTTTTTTGGTTGGTTTTATAAATTAATATATAGTTGTATTGTTATGGATATATGGTAAACATTAAAAAATATGAGATACCAACTATAATTCGTGTCGTTATTTTAATTTACTTGAAACTTATCCAAACTAAATTAAACATATCTAATTCAGTTTCAAAGTACATAAGAAGGACTACCAAAGAAACCATCCACTTAAAAAATGCAAACCATCAAAACTAGTGTCAAGATGCAGAAAATAATTTTGGTAATATTGATGCAGAGATGATTGTTTATGTCTCTTCTAATTTTCCCCTTTGGAAGGTTTAGTCTTTGTAGTGAATGATGGTAGATAGGTTGCAGGTTGCGTGTTAATAATAAGAATAATAATCAACCATGTCCTTTTAGATGCTTCAAAAAACTGCATATACAAGACTGAAGAGAAGCGAAAATACAAAAAAAAAAAAAAAAAAAACACAGAAGTCATATGAAGGGAAGAGCAATTGCAATTCATTTTCTATTAATGTTACTTTAGATAATGCAAGTCACTTTATATTAATTATATGGTTATCAGGTTTTGGGTGTTCCCTTACATATATGTTACTAGAGAGCAAAGATGCAACGAAAGGGAAAGAACAAAAGGAAGCACTGGGAAGTTTCCTTTAAGTATTAGTTGTTAAATTAGAATACCTAAGTTTGACTTTGACTTCTTTAGTAAAACAAAGTTTGGTTCTTTATTATTTTCTACACATGTTACATCAGCAATAGAGTGTCAGTGTTGTATCATTACAACGTCAAACTGAGTAGATGCAGACCAAACTTTACTAGGCTGGATAACAGTTTTAAAAATTCCGCATAATTATCTTCTTTCTAATCATAAATATGATGATTTGGTGTGTTTGCATTACTTTATATGTATATAGATAAAAGTTTTAAACCATGAAAGCAAATTATATGAAAAATAATATAACAACCATACCAAGTAGATCCCACAAATGACAAAGCTATTCATAGGGTCTGGGGAGGGTGGGAGGTAGGCAAACCTTACCTCTACCCGAATGGACAGAGTGGCTGCTGCCAGAGAGACCCTCGGCTCAAAACAAACAATAGGAAACAAACTAATAGGTGGTGACAGGATAACGCATTTTTGTTTTTCATGTGTTTTTTCAGGTTCTTCTTTGTCACCGGGTCATAACAACAGGAATAGGAAAGTTAACTAATTTACTAGATTGACTGAATGGCTCATCGTTAACTGTTTTGAACAATGAGTTCTATTAAATAATTCTCAATCTGGTAAGTGGCCAAACTAGCCAATATTCTTTAGTTTTATTGGTTTACTCGTGTGTGCCGAACCATGCATCCTTATGACTTAATTATTTACATCAAAATTTACATGTCCTACAATAACTGTTGCTGACAGCCTTTTAGTGACAGCCAAAGAACTTGTTTTTTACATCAGATGGACATATTAAAATTGCCGCTTTTGGAAGTCTTAACGCCCATGCTAGATGGCCAGATTACGGTTCTTCCAAACGCAACCTCATGTGCTCCCTCTCTCTCTCTCTCTCTCTCTCTCTCTATGTTTATGGGACCTCACAGGCTTGAATTTAAGCGCGGCATTTTTCTTCTTCTTATCTTCTTCTTCTTCTTCAGATGAGAAGGCATGCACGTTTGTGGGGACGACTGCATATGTCCCTCCAGAGGTATTCAATTCTTCACCTGCAACTATCGGGTGAGTATTATTCTCTTCATTAATTTCTTCACTTTGTAACTATTGCTTTAATTGTTATTCTATTGTGGAATGACTCTTTTATGCTATTTAAAAAAATATATTGGCAGCAATGATCTTTGAGCACTTGGCTGCACCTTGTAGCAGATGTTGTTAGAATTTCTCCATTTAAAGATGCAAGTGAGTGACTCTTATTTCAATGAATTATAACGCGAGATGCCAGATTCCCGGATTACTTATCTAAAGATGCCAGAGATTTGATTGATAACTTGTTGGTAAGCGAACGAATACACTTATTTTTTACTTATAGTTGTTTTCTTTGAATATGCGAGTTCCATTTCTTTTTCTTTTCTATTCTCCTTATCATGTGACATTGACACCAAATTGCATATTATTGTTTTAAGATGTGGAAAGGATTAATTTAGCTGAGTAAGTTTGGGTTGGGTTGGGTTGGGTTGGAACAAGTGTATATGTAGTACAAGTTGAAACTTGAAACAAGTTGGGCCAGATCTACCACTTAATCCTTTTGGGTTTGTATTTATCTTTTTTTATAAATAATTAGTGCGTTCATTTTGATTACAATAACAGTGTTATTACAAGTTTAATCTAAAGCTTTGGATAAACTGATTTAGAAGGTTGGAACATTAAGAATAGACTTAGGCAAGATCCAACCCGTTCGACCCATCTCCCCTTTTAGGTAAAATTTTCATGTGATCCACAATCTGTTTCGGATCCAGTATGTCCAGTTTCTTCACCTCCAGAGTATCGAAAGCTTGAAAAATCTATTAGCTTTGCAAGGAGCAGGCCTGACAGCATGAAGAGTTCAGAATGTGGCAAGCAAAACATTGAGGAGATGCAGATGATTATGGAAGCTTATTTTGTTATTGATAACAATCTAAATAAGCTGACCTCGGTACTATATTATTGTTACTAATTTATATAAAAGCATCAAATATCTTTTTATCTGGTTTTTCTGTATCACTCCTTGTTGATCCCTTTGTTTTCTATTACACAACTGAAGGAATATATCGATGACACATAAGACTTCATTAACATTCAACTGGTATGTGTCCTTAGTATTGCAAACACTTTTCTGCCCAAATTTTTATACACAAGTAGTACGTTAAATATGATAACAAAAGCTACATGTTTAGGACTCTTCTAAATTAAAAAAAAAGGTATCGTGTTTAATTTAAGTAAGCTATCGTACACCACATGTCTTTTAGTTAATCTTATCGGTTTGTACATACTTTTAATAGATATACAAAACGAGAATTTTGTACGGGCCCCCAAAAGTTTTGGACCCTATACGGGCACACCTCGTACATCCTTTGGGCCGGCCTTGTGTTTTTTTTATTCGGGATAGTGGTGAGAGGAAGCAAGTAAAATAAAATGATTTGTCTGTGTAAGTGATTGGTAGTTGATGGTTGAGAAGGGGACTGTGGTGACGAAGAAGGGGAGTGGTGCCTCCTTTCCTTTGCTTGTAGTGGATTTAGCGGGGCTTTGTTGAAGTGCAGTTTTTTAATGATTTATATACGCGTAATGTCATTTACCATCTAGTATGTTTTTGTTTTTAATATCAATTCTTTGGTTTGCAGTAATTGCTCTTTGAAAATTGATGTATTAGTTAAATTTTCAAATAAATTTTATAAATAAAATACGTTAAACTCGCAACAAAACATGCAGCAAAAAACATAAACACCCGCGGCAACGCGCGGGCATTCCTACTAGTATGAATAATGTCTAAGACCATGTTTTTAGTCACCTATGTGGATTACACATCTAGGTGTGACTACCAGAGACTTTGTTTGGTCAAGAATTCTCGGAATTAGGTAAAAAGTAAACACACATAAGGTTTGTCACTCGATAACTTTAACTCATTTAGATATCAAATAAGATATTTGCATATATACATACGTATACATGCTTGAAAATTTCCTAAAGGAGTTTCTCAAATGGAAGCTTAGACTAGAATGCAAACTTGCTAGAAAATGACCTTAGTCAAAGGGTGAAATCGTCCCAATTAGGCTAATGGGTCAATTGGGGAAGACACTAGTATGACAAGGACCTTATGTCACACCCCAACCGATGGCGGAATACATCGGGGCGAGACTTGGGATAGATTGTTCAAAGACTTCATGACGCTAGTTGTGACAATATAGATTAAAGATAAAATTTCGTTCATAACATTTCATTGTCTAAAAGTAAACATAATACAAATTGTCTCATAGAAGGGAAAATACAACATCAAAACATAGAAAAATTAAACTAGTTGCGAGTTTCTAGTCCAATCTTAAGTATTTTTCTTGATAATCCTGCATTAAACATTTCCAGCAACATGAATAAAATATCCGTCAACACATAAAGTATTGGTGAGCGTACTAGTTTGGAGTCTAAGTACATAGTATAAGAAAGGTCTACTCGAATCATCATGTTATAGGCATATGCACGTAGAACCATACAAATGGTAACAACACTCGATAACACAAAAGACTAATACTTAACATGACCCATAAAGGGGGCGGCGTGTCAACCTATAGCGCGATACATTTAAGGTGGGTTGTCGGCTAATCAAACATTTGTATGTTAGACTTAGAATTCTAGCATGGCATAGCATATACGCATTTAGATTGAGCATAATAGTTTTAAGAGTATGAAATCGTTTAAGTTTTGATAGTGATACATGTTGAGCCCCAAAGGATAAAGAATAAAAGGGGGACAAGTATGAACTCAGCTTTGGGTGCGTTTTGATAGAGTTCCAAAAAATAAGTCTTGGAAGATTAAGCTTTAGCTCCGATTAACTATAATTAAGAATATAGGGTCTTAGGTTCGGGTTTAGGTTATAGGTTCAAGAGAATCATGCAAGCCTTTTAGGCAAACGAAAACACAAATTGCCTTTAAGGTAATCCGGATGGTCATGAGAATAAGTTAGACCAAGCACAAAATCATCATAGATGATTCGTATAGTATAAGGTTAGGAATGTGAATTCGATTGATATGTTCATGTCATAACCACTTAGCTTATGGGATAAACCTGGGTTTTGGACACGGGATTTCCCCTTTCTAGTGTGGATTAATCCATAGCACAAGAAGGGTCAATAGAGTTAGTAAGGTAGGGTGTAACCACAAACCTTCCAAAAGATTATTAATAGGATAATAAGTTAGAAGATTGAAAGTAAGTTTATAATAATACATAGTATAACCAAGAAGTTTAAGTAAAGTTTGGTGACTCCTTTGGATCAGCCTTGGCTCTCCTTGGTCAACCAATACCATAGCACAAATCCCTCTAACATTAGATTGTTAGTAGACTTGGTTTGTTTCTTTACAACAAACATCTTAGGACATAAAAACAAATCAGAAGACAAACACCTTTGGGACATCTTTTAGGTGCTCTACCCTTATCACACTTCTGTGGATAAATATGGGTAAGTTCCTAGAGGCTTCTCCAAGGAGTTTTGGATAGAAAAGAGAAGGAAAAACAGAAGAGAAATGGAGGTTTGAGCTTAGGAACTTACTGATGTGTTTTCAGAAAGTTTGCTCAAAACTTTGGCGTTTAGAGAGATTAAGGATGAACAAGAGGTTAAAGGGTGGATATGAGTTGTATTTATAGGTGAGGTGGGTTGGTTGGGTGTTTAATGCATTAATTGGGTGGTTGGGAAGTGTTTAAGTGAGAAAAATGGGTGTAATTACGAGTTGGTTCAGGTTGCTACTAGAAAGGTCCCGTCGCGCTACGTGACGGGAATGTAGTATCTGATCACGCTACGCGACCAGGTGTTTAGGCCCAACAAATATTTTTTTGGTTGGGCTTGGGCCAACAGACTTGATTTTGGACGTGTTTTTGGGTTAAAACTTATCGTTTAAGCCCATTTTGTCATGTTTTTGGATTGGGCATGATTCCTAGCTTGTACGGGTTCGTTTATGCTTCGGTTTAGTGTTAGAACTAGATTTTTCTAGTGTAAATGAAACATGTTTATGTTAGATAGTTTTGTGAGATTGTTTACGAATATAAGTATTTGACTAAAAGTTTTCCATTGATCACAAGCTTGGAATTACAAGGGACCTAAATGAAAATTACAAGAGTTCAAGGACTAAAATTGAAAATGCCAAAAGTACGAATGTTATAGTCTCCCCTACTTTAGAAAATTTCGTCCCGAAATTTCCTTGAGAGTCTACCTTTTGAAAATAGATAAGTGGTTTGATATGGGTTTAAGGAGAACAAAATTTGTAAGTTTATTATGCTTAAATCAAATATTGTATCTAGTCACTATGCGATATTTATGCTCGTAAGAGAAGTACTTTTAAATTTTAACCCAAGGCTATACGTAGAAATTTGAAAGTTTGACTAACTAAAGCATTTTTGTAAGGTGGGTGGATGATAGATAAAATTTGCAAGTTTAACCAACTAAAGCGTTTTTGGTGATTAGTGAAAAGGAAAAAAAAAAGATACATATAGGTAGGTTTGAGTATGGGGTTAATGTAATAAATTTCGGGTAGATAAGTAACGGTATATATGAAGTAGCAAAAATTTGGGAAGATAAGTAAATATGCTGTATAACATATAAGAAGTAGTAGAAATTTTGGCTTGTAAAAAGAATGTCACTGGGTAATTGGGTGGGATAGTAAATATGTGAGCATACTAAGTGACTAGATGTGGGAATGAGTAGTTTTTAGTAAAAGGTATTTGGTTTGCACAAGGTCGAAAATTTTGTAAAAAAAAACCTTTTAAAAGGCGAATAAATAAACGAGAAATTGGACTATTTGAAAACAGCTTTTTGGTGAAATACATAGTATATATTTAGTTTTGAAATCCAGTATATAAGTAGTCAAGAAAATATATGAAAGCGAGGAATAAATCTTGTTTTAAATGCATGAATGCTTTTCAAGGGTTTAAGGAAGGAGTTTATGGGACTTAGAACGAGATTCTTGATAGTTAGGGGATTGCTGATTAAGCAAGGAAAGGTATGATGGATGAAACGAAGTTGATGGAGATTACAATTATAGATGATTCATAGCAAGGATGATGTTGCATAGTGGAAAGTGTGATTCAAAACAAGGTTATGATATGTGTAACACCCCGTTTTGTGATCAAATAAAATAGAAATATTTACGAAACTTATATTGTTTACTGATGGGTAGCATGATTTATATTCGAGATGTGTGATCAAGTCGAGCACTTAGTATTATCAGAGACCGCTTAGTGATAAGAATAGAATGTATTATATTTTGACCCTACTCCATTTTTAATGAAACTTAGGTCAAAACGCAAATAAAAATAAACTCGTCTCAATAGTATATTCGTATGTTTATAAAACGTTATGGTTTAAAAGTTATAAGACTAAAACGAGTGAAGCAGCTGAATTATTAATAATAATAATAATAATAATAGTAATAATAATAATAATAATAATAATAATAATAATAATAATAATAATAATAATAATAATCTAATTCAATGTGAACATAAGCTACGTGGAAGTGCCTTCACATTAAAAGTGTACGTGTATAAATATACGTGTGTGTATCGTAGGTTGAGTAATGTATTAGTAGAGTGTACGTGTATGTGGTGTTGTAAAGAAATATATATGTTATATTGAGTGTGTCTTATCTTCTATATGAAGATTTCCAGGAGGTTAAGATACAAGGGTGAAGTAACTTTTAGGAGTTCACTTGTAGTGAAATAGGCCACACCATTACTAAAGCAAGCTATCCTTACAGCTAGTTCCCGAGTCACAATCTTGTAGAAACCATCTCATAAATAGGTTAGTATGCATTTTTGTAAGCAATAAATATTCTAATGATTTTAGCTAAGGGATTTTATCATATTATTTAAGGTTTTGAGTAATATTAAGAGTTGAGCTAAGGTTATAGCTAGGGTAGGTGTTGGGTAACCTAATCCTGATTTAGGCATGGACTGATCACCCATGCTTAAACTAGATAGGTTATTCAAAGCCGACCACGGTGATGACTAGTTAGTACCCACTCCTTATTTAATTAGTACCTAAGATTGTCTTGGTCTTAATCAGGGAACCAAGTTCGGATAGAGTAGAGTAAACATCTACAAGGCAAAGGTGAGTTCTATGAATGTTTTCAAATGTGAGCATGCTTGTCCAAACTGGTAATTGTTAATATTGCACTCATGACTGTTGTACGCATGTTTATAATCTAATCACACATACACATGATATTTGTGGTCCCTTATACGTGCTGCTACGGCAGGATTTGTCGGTATTACACCTGTGTGTAATGGGCATTAACTGTATGATGTTGGAAGTCACAGGGGTGACATCGTCACGGGGGCCCATGCGTGGGTGCCAGCGTGGCGTAAAGGTTATAATGACATGGGCAGGTACAGGTCATGAATGATGAAATGATGTGTTTTACAACTTGTGTATATTCATGAACTCACCAGCATTGTCTGACGTCGTTTTTAAGCATGTGTCACAGGTAGTGGTGACTAGTTCTTGTGCACGCTGTTCATCATGAAGCTATGTAACCCGTGAAATAGGATATGCTAGTTCGTGTGGTTCGAGGGAAAAGATATATCTTCGGCTAAGAATAGTTGACCAAGCTTTGTACCTATTTAAGTTCCAACTTTTGTACCTTATACTTATAGTTACACTAATAAAATAAGTATTTTCCTTGTAAGTTGGTATCAATTGTGTATGGTGCATCCTTATCTGGGTGTGGTTGTCACAATATGCATAAAAGACAAATGATGCAAGCGTAATTAGACTAGTAAACTATAACATTCATGGTATCGCAAAAGATAAATAACGTAAGTGTTGGTCAAAATTTTAACTCGACACCCAACACTTTTCATAGCACGAATAACTCTACTTTTGGTAGTATGATAGGACATTTATGTATAGGATGTACCGGCGGCGTATCCACCACGCCGTTGTCATACCTCATCCGTGTTGTTATTCAAGTCATAATAGGTTACACACACTGGGACTCGTTATGTTTTTCATTCACCAAATTTTTGTAATTACGTGTGCACCCGTAATTAGTCCAATTGTCGTATGGTCCACATAATTTGTCTTAGTTATGTGTGGGTCGCTAGTGGACACAAAATACTTATACATAAAGGAAAAGACATTAAACAGTTTTGATGTTTTAAACATAGCAAGCAACGTGACATGCAAACACATAATGTGAAAAGGCATTAAGCAAGTTTTTGATGTTGTTTACCGTAGATATATGGTTTCATAACATAGCGGTGTAGACTTGTGCATATGCGGTTACGTTCAGATGATAAAATCAAACAAAAGGATGGACAATGGCATTCCTAATGAAAACGTGTAAAATGTTTTGACTGTGGGCAACATAGAATTCGGGTTTATTACAAATTGAGTTTTATGGGTGCGCGAGAAGTATTAGCTTTTCAAGACTAAGGGTCAAGTTTGATGGTAGAAGAATTTAGTCCGTTAGATGTTAAAGAAAAATGGATTTAATTGAAGTGGGGAAAATTTAGTGTCAAAGTTTTATCGAAGATGGTCGTTTGATTTTTGAAAAATCCATTTTATTAAGCGAGGAAAATAGTTTATTGTCAATTTTAGTTTGGCGTTGATGAACATTTTGACTCGTGATACGATTTCAAGATAAAAGGTTTTGGGATTATAAAGAAGTAAGTTATTTGATTTTTTGCTCACAAATCCTGTTTGCAAAAAAAAATTAATTTTAAACACTTTTACCATTTAGAATCTTGTTTGTCATATAGACTCGACGCACACATTTATTAGTGGTTTGAAAGTGAGGATTTTATAGAAAAATAGGCATCCTCTTAGAAATTGTAGGAAGGATTTTTGCTCAAAAATTTGGAAAAAAGATTGTGAGCGAGGAGAAAAGGGTTTTGCGATGTTTGAATTTTGCCGATAAATTATGATTTTAAACTAAGATAATGATCGTATTTCGTAATTCATAAAGAAAATTTCACATCCGAACTATTTCTTGAAAACATTACATAAAAATTCCCATATTTAGAAGAAAGAAAAATCATTCTTCTTCGGTGTGGTGAGTGGGTCTTCCAGCATCGTAGATCACCATGGCAAGTCTTAGGCATTGGTTGCGTTCATCGGTTGGGTCGTTGCACTCGGAGCATGTGACACCCCAGGAAAATCCCACATCGGCCGTGGCCAGGAGAGATCATTGGTTCATAAGTGATGTCTTGCCTCTTAAATCACCAACGCGTTTTGGGGCTTAATGTTAGTGGATGAGAGGAGAACTCCACAGTTAAGCGTGCTCAGGTGGGAGAAATTCCAGGATGGGTGACCTCCTGGGAAGTCTCCACTTGGGCACCCAAAAACAAATCCGTGAGCTCTGGATGGGCAAAGCGGACAATATTGGTGGTGAGAGGGGCCAGATGTTACAGATGGTATCAGAGCCACTCCTGTGCCGTTCGGGATGGTGGGTGCATACCTCATCAGGAACGATGAGACTCTAACGGGGGGTGAATGTGACACCCCAGGAAAATCCCACATCGGCCGTGGCCAGGAGAGATCCTTGGTTCATAAGTGATGTCTTGCCTTTTAAATCACCAACGCGTTTTGGGGCTTAATGTTAGTGGATGAGAGGAGAACTCCACAGTTAAGCGTGCTCAGGTGGGAGAAATTCCAGGATGGGTGACCTCCTGGGAAGTCTTCACTTGGGCACCCAAAAACAAATCCGTGAGCTCTGGATGGGCAAAGCGGTAAGGTTCGCTGGAACTCGAACCGGGGACCAGAGTACACTTGGGAACGGGAGGATCAGATGAAGTCTAAGTATCCTCATCTTTTTCCTAAGGAAGCGTTCGAATCGAGATATGTTACCACTGCAGCTGAATGAATCTCGGGGCGAGATTCCTTTTTAACGTGGGGATGATGTGACAACTCGGGTAAATCTCTCTTGGTTTCTATCTTTTGTCTGTTTCTTTTGTTATTCCTTTTGGTACTTGTGCAATTTTCGGGACGAAAATTCTTTTAACGTGGGGATGATGTGACACCCGGCAAATTCAGGTTAACAACGTTGTCTAGGTCAAAGTCTACCTTAGCGAGTCACGCGTATATCATACTTAACTGGGTTAGTTGAGTCGTGTTATGGTTCGGGAACTGTTAATTTAGTCTAGAGGATCGTTAGATGTCAGTCTAGAGAATCATTAGATGTCAGTCCTTAACCAAGTGTACAAGGGGTGATGATTCGTAGAATCGTCAAAGCATAGGGAACATACAAGTCTCGAGTCCCGGGAATTGGTGAACGAGTGTGAATGTGTTTGTTTGCAAGTATTATGTGTTTACAATCATTATGTGACTTGTCGGTATGTGAAAATGTGTTAACATATGTTAAAACGGGGTTTAACGTGCAAAATACACGGAACCAACCCCTATAGGCGATTAGGGAGGGCTAATCGCCTATAGGGAGGCGATTATCACTACATGGTAGGCGACTGGGCTTGGCTAAAGGCGATTAGGGGGCTAATCGCCTATAGGGAAGGCGATTAGCAGCCCTAATCGCCTGCAAAAGCTGCATAATCGCCTGCAACGTACCTGGCGACTAAAAATGACTATAAATACAACACTTGACCTCCTAAACTTCATTATAACAACCCTAGCCGTCCCACAACTCGTCCCAACACACACACAACCTCTGGAACACGATTTTGGATCAAACTACACTTTTTCAAGCCTATTACATCAATCTATCATAAACCTAAGGTGTGGTTTTCATTCATGCAACCTTTAATAATGTTTTTATTGAATCCCTAATGGTCCAGACCTGTTTATAAACGTATGTGTCTTCTGAAATTCGTTAATAATCGTTGTTAATTGGATTCTAGCTATTATGCATGTTGTATGTGTAATTATAATTAAAAGATAGGGTTTTTGTGATTCAAGAAGGATTGTTAACATAATATTAAGGTAGTTACAGATTGATGATGATAGCATGTTGATGAAATCTGAGTAATTGTTCATTAGGGGTACGGTTATGCATGTTAATGTGATGTTTCATGCTACGTGTATTGTTTTTGGGAAACATGGTTGCATTCGGGGCTGGTAGAACGAGGTTAAACGAAGGATTTTGATTGAAACATGTTTGATATGGTTGTTTGATTGATATTTGATGTTTCCACACGTTCTGGAGTTGATTTGGAGTGTTAAACGCGCGAAAAACCGGAACAGATGTGCTGAAGGCGATTATGAACCCTAATCGCCTATGCTATAGGCGATTAGGAGGCTAATCGCCTGCTAAGGCAGCCTAATCGCCTATGGCATAGGTGATTGGGAGCTAATTGCCTTCGTTGCATGTGATTGTGATCCTAATTGCTAGTTAAGTCCTGAATTGCATGTCTTATGACCCTAATCGCCTAATAACTCATGATTTGCATACCACATGACCCTAATCGCCTATAGTATAGGCGATTAGCCCTCATAATTGCCTGTTGACCCACGTAATCACTAGTTGACTTTTCCTAATCGCCTGTACTGCTGCTGTAGTATATTTTAGCATTCCGGGACCCGATTTGACACCTAGGAACATGCTAGGAACCCCGTAACATACCTAATAACTTAGTAACATGTGCTCGGACTTATTTATGTGATAATTGAACTATGTGCTAGAACTTGTTGAACTTTAACGTATGTTAAGTGTGATTGCATGATTGTGTGTTTGAGGGTGCAAGTATAACACGGGGAGTCTCGGGTCACCAATGGGATGTCGAGTCTTGTACATTGGATTAGTTTAACAGTCACAGTGTTTTCAAACGAACTTGGTTATGGTCTGGACATCTAGGGACTAACTAACCTACGGGTTATTAGTCTAAGTACTTGTAACTGTCATATGTTAGGTCGCCGCTTTACGGGGCTAGCATAGCTTGCTGATTTTATTCATATTACGAAGTAACGCAACCTAAGGTGAGTTCACGGCCCCACTTTTAACTGGTTTCACTTTTTGGGGGAGAAAACATGTGTTAAACTTATGTTTTGGTAACAATTGTCATACTATGGGTTTCTATGGTTTACTATACGATCTTTGGAAGTCCCGGGGGAAACCATGAATGTGCGGGTTAGCACAACGGGGAAATGTGAATAGATCTATTGGGAGTGACCAACCCCACTCGACGGCTTGGAGGGCCGGGCGAGTGCATATTGTCTCAAACAGGAACAGGTTTACTATTCGGGCACAACATCTGGTTTGCGAGTTAGTAATGGTTTTCCAATCGTAGTAGTGACAAAACATACGCCTAGCTAGCGTACTTTGGTTTACAGTTTTATATAGTATGGACAGGTTGAACTTGGTACTTTATTTTTACAAACCTGTGAACTCACCAGCATTTTTGTGCTGACGTAACTCTTACATGTTTTCTCAGGTCGCTAAGGTAGCACTACGGAACTAGGGCGCACGCGTCTGCACGACGTCTAGTTAGGGTTGCATGGTTTTCAAACATTGAATATTTTGGATTACTTTTGGTTATGTTTTGAGAATAAGCTTCCGCTGTATTTGGGGATTTTAAACTATGTTTTTGAAATTGCATATGTTCATTTAGACTTGTTTATTGTGATCGTTGACTTGGATCCTGGTTTGTCATGCGCCTCGCGGTAAAACTCCGCAAGTGGATTTTGAGGGTGTGACAGAGCATATCCATCATTTGGCTTTAGTGATTGAGGTAGTACAAGTTGGTTGTTCGGGCCGTGGTTTAGCGGTGTGGCGACATGTTTTAGTTAAATGATCATATGCATTACAGTTGGCGCATACGTGACATGGTGAGTGAGTGAGATGGTGGAATGTACAACTGTTGCATAGCGGATAGGTTCCACGGTACTGCTTTTTGTTTGGATTCGGAGTCTTAGGAGTTGTCGAAGTGTGGTTTCGTTTGGAGGTTTTTGCATTTTCGATTATCATTTTTCGTTTGTTTGGTAGGGGTATTGGCAGAAGGTTTAGTATCTACATGGTTTGTGCTGTCCTGGATGGTATCGTCGGGGTTTGGAGTTGGATTTGTTGGTGTCACTAGGTTAGGGAGAATCTTGACTAATTCTTGGGCAATAAGACTCGCCAGTTGGTTGAGATCGATGCTGTTGAGACAGGAAGACATCTACGAGAATCATACGTAAGAAGATTTGCATAAGCGTTTTTAAACAAAGTGACTTTTGAATTTAGGAAATAAGTTACTAGAATTTTGGTTAACAATGAAAAGCTTGTGGGTAAGATTAGATCGTTGAAATTGATGCAAATATAGATAAACAAAATACATAAGCTCAAGTTGTTCTCATAGATTTTTATGCAAGTTCTAGTTACACGTATATGACGCAAGTTTCACATTGTTCGAATAGCATAACACGTATGTATAAGCAAGTATAGTGCACTTAGTTAATATAAAGGAGTTTTGATTTATGTTGGTTTGCGATTATTAGTATTTTTTGGAGATTGCTAGAGTATTTGAGATGCAAGTCTTGAGAACATTTGCGAGTAAAATAAATCGAATATACATACTGAAAACATAGTATGAAAACAACATTGAAAGTAATATTAACATAAAAAGAGAGGCTTGTTTTAAAAAAAACAATTGGAGTGTTCCGGAACGGAACTAAGACTAACCAAAGTGAATCGAATTTACTTTTGATTTCGGAAACATGCTTTGGCCTAATAGGTGGAAATACTCTCGCCGAAACTTTCGGTTAATGGTATTCACCCTTCCAGTTACTACATATTCCTTGTCATTAGTAAATTTGAGACTTTGGCGAGATTGGAAAAAAAGCATCAAGGATTGAAACTAATCGCTAAGTTGCGGATTTCACTCCTATCTTAGCGAGGTCGTTTCTTGAGTGTGGTTTGTACACTTTGTCTAACGTGGTAAGAAAGTTAATTCTAACCTTCAATTGGTATGTGTCCACTAGAACGAGAATTATGAAATTTCCACCAAGGTGAGGATATCACTCCTATCTTGGTGTAGTTTCAAAAAACACAAAGAGTTTATGCGGATTGAAAGTTATCACCAAAGTGAGGGTTTCACGCCTATTTCGGTGATTTATATTCGTTTGTGGTATACGAGTTTCTTTGAGTGTGGAGTAATCCGCTAATAGGGAGGTAAATTTTTAAAGACCAAAAGAATAGAGTAGAAGCAAGATAGGGAGAACAAGTATATTAAGAATGACAAAAGGAATGGTCAAAAAGGTTCCTAACTATAGCCTAGGTCAAACATGGTAATTTTTCCTAATTCCCTATAGTCATGGCTCTGATACCAATCTGTCACACCCCAACTGATGACGAAATACATCGGGGCGAGACTTGGGATAGATTGTTCAAAGACTTCATGACGCTAGTTGTGACAATATAGATTAAAGATAAAATTTCGTTCATAGCATTTCATTGTCTAAAACTAAACAGAATACAAATTGTCTCATAGAAGGGAAAATACAACATCAAAACATTGAAAAATTAAAATAGTTGTGAGTTTCTAGTCCAATCCTAAGTAGTTTTCTTGATAATCCTGCATTAAACATTTCCTGCAACATGTATAAAATATCCTTCAACACATAAAGCATTGGTGAGCATACTAGTTTTGAGTCTAAGTACATAGTATAAGAAAGGTCTACTCGAATCATCATGTTATAGGCATATGCACGTAGAACCATACAAACGGCAACAACACTCGATAACACAAAAGACTAATACTTAACATGACCCATAAAGGGGGCGGCGTGCCAACCTATAGCGCTATACATGTAAGGTGGGTTGTCGGCTAATCGAACATTTGTATGTAAGACTTAGACTTCTAGCATGGCATAGCATATACGCATTTAGATTGAGCATAATAGTTTTAAGATTATGAAATCATTTAAGTTTTGATAGTGATACATGTTGAGCCCCAAAGGATAAAGAATAAAAGGAGGAAAAGTATGAACTCATCTTTGTGTGCGTTTTGATAGAGTTCCAAAAAGTAAGTCTTGGAAGATTAAGCTTTAGCTCTGATTAACTAGAATTAAGAATAGAGGGTCTTAGGTTCGGGTTTAGGTTATAGGATCAAGAGAATCATGCAAGCCTTTTAGGCAAACCTAAACACAAATTGCCTTTAAGGCAATCTGGATGGTCATGAGAATAAGTTAGACCAAGCACAAAATCATCATATAGATGATTCGGATAGTATAAGGTTAGGAATGTTAATCCGATTGATATGTTCATGTCATAACCACTTAGCTTATGGGATAAACATTGGTTTTGGACACGGGATTTCCCCTTTCTAGTGTGGATTAATCCATGGCACAGGAAGGGTCAAGAGAGTTGGTAAGGTAGGGTGTAACCACAAACCTTCCAAAAGATTATTAATAGGATAATAAGTAAGAAGATTGAAAGTAAGTTTATAATAATACATAGTATAACCAAAAAGTTTAGGTAAATTTTGGTGACTCCTTTGGATGAGCCTTGGCTCTCCTTGGTCAACCAATACCATAGCACAAATCCCTCTAACATTAGATTGTTAGTAGACTTGGTTGCTTTCTTTACAACAAACATCTTAGGACATAAAAACAAATCAGAAGACAAACACCTTTGGGACCTCTTTTAGGTGCTCTACCCTTATCACACTTCTGTGGATAAATATGGGGAAGATCCTAGAGGCTTCTCCAAGGAGTTTTGGATAGAAAAGAGAAGGAAAAACAGAAAAGAAATGGAGGTTTGAGCTTAGGAACTTACTGATGTGTTTTCAGAAAGTTTGCTCAAAACTTTGATGATTAGAGAGTGTTTTTAGAGAGATTAAGGATGAACAAGAGGTTAAAGGGTGGAGAGGAGTTGTATTTATAAGTGAGGTGGGTTGGTTGGGTGTTTAATGTAGTAATTAGGGTTGTTGGTAGGTGTTTAGGTGAGAAAAATGGGTGTAATTACGAGTTGGTTCAAGGTTATACCAGAAAGGTCCCGTCGCGCTACGTGACGTGAATCCAGTATCTGGTCACGCGACGCAACCAGGTGTTTAGGCCCAAAAAATATTTTTTTGGTTTGGCTTGGCCCAACAGACATGGTTTTGGACGTGTTTTTGGGTTAAAACGTATCGTTTAAGCCCATTTTGTCATGTTTTTTGATTGGGCTTGATTCCTAACTTGTACGGGTTCGTTTATGCTTCGGTTTAGTGTTAGAACTTGATTTTTCAAGTGTAAATGCAACATGTTTATATTAGATAGTTTATGCGAAATTGTTTACGAATATAAGTATTTGACTAAAAGTTTTCCATTGATCACAAGCTTGGAATTACAAGGGACCTAAATGAAAATTACAAGAGTTCAAGGACTAAAATTGAAAATGCAAAAAGTACGAATGTTACACCTTAATTCGAGGGTCAAACTTAATTCATATATAGGTATTTGTTGTTTGCTTGGGTATAATCGTAGGCCATTATGTTAACAATCTCAAGTGAGCCCGAAGTGAAAGAGGCATGAGTAAACATAAATCCTAACCATGACTTCATAAATATATGTATACTTCGTAATCATACTATTCGGAGTGCCACAGGAACTGAAATGCTATTGTGATTCCCAAGAGGCGTATCATTTATAAATAAAACCGTATCATAAGTCACATGGGCCGGGCGAGTAAGATCAAGAGTAGTGGCACATGTAGCCATGGACACGAGGCATCGCCAAAACGATAGAGTGGATTGGATGGATGCACACCATGTCAAGTCAAGGCTTGATTAGTCGTTCGTGAATTATAAATACAATTTTGGGAATCACAAGAAGTTATGTTTCAAAGGTGAGAAATTGTCATGATATGAATATGCAATAGTTTAGATAATCAAACTCACTCTTTGTTGATTCTAGCATGTTAGTATATATACGTTACATGAGAACTGGTTGAATAAACTAATTGATAAGTTCTTGAAATCTTAGGATTTCACCAAAATTCGTTCTTGGTTGTTCCTCATCAAGTCAAGGGTCAAAAGGAGCATAAAACTCATTAAGATCTGCATTAAAATTTAGTCAAAGATCATAATTTCTTAGTTCTATCTGATACTGGCGTCCAAGACTCTGGTCTGGGCATCCCAGATGCTGGCTGGGCGTCCAAAACGCTGCTTAGTTTCGGCCACCAGCGTCCCAGACGCTGGTCTGGGCGTGACGCTGGCTACTGGTTTTCAAGTTTCAATTATTTTGATTCTATTCTATTTTTTTATCGTTTAACATGTTCTTTGGGCTTGTTTAACCCCAGGTATGAAGGTCCTTGATGCCGGGAGATGATCAAGCTATTCGAAGAACCTAACACGCATATCTCATGAAACACTTCCGCAAAATTCTTACTTATAAACATTGTATGGTAATGAGGTTTGAAACTAACTTCTCAACGCATGGAACCATAGAAACTCATTTATAAATCTTATTTAATTAGTCAATTTTTGCGAATGAGGTATAAGTTTAAAAGCTTTAATTTAACCCCAATGTTTACAATCTAAATCATGTGATTAAGTCACTAAACCCGTTTACTCGGGTTGGGTCTTACAACACTTAATAAAATAAAAGAATGCGAGGAAAACATACATGGATTAGCACGGTGGTGGTCAGTGGTGGGTGATAATGATAATGGTGGAGGTTATGTGGTTTTTTTATTGTTTTTTTTTCTAGTTAAGCGAAAATAAAACCAACGTCAAACCCCGTATGGATGAAATATTTCTGCGCGAAAGACAAGCTTAAAATCCTGCAAAAATAAGACCAAACAAAAATGCAAAAACTCAAAAATTGTTCTATATATATGTATATATACAGACAAACTATACAAATTTGGGCTTTCACCCGTGTGATCCTATTCTTAATGAGTAATCTATTCGGGATCTACGAGCATATCTGCATCATCCTCATGTAGATCAATCACGCCACCTATGTCATCTCTCCTAAGGTACGATCTTTTCCACCTAATCTAGGCTCACAAGAATATATTCTTAAATGCTAGTGGTGGATCAGGATTATATCCCCACACTTAGGTGTGTTAACTATCCCAAGGCTAGATTTAAACAATGCCTATCTCTCCTCATCAATTTGGTGCTTACTCTCACACTCGGAGGATAGCAGAATCTAAACTGAGGGCTTCTGAACCACTTCCTCGGTAGTCTCAACAACCTAATCTACCTCTAAGCTATTGAGAGGCTCACCCACTGCATAGCTCAGATCATGCTCCACAGGAACTACAGTCTCTATCTCTATCTCTTGCCTCTCTTTTGTCTGGGGTCGTCTATCTAATAAGTCTCCTCCATGAATGTAGTCGATGTACCGGTCGACATGTGACATGAAAGTTCCAAGAAAGCACACAGATTCAACGTGCTACTTGTACTCTACCCAGACCTACTAACACCAAAGATAATGGAGTCATCCGCTACGAGCAGTGTAATTCGATGATGCATGCTCATCCTCTTGTATATCAAGTACGACAAAATCAATGCAAAACACTAAGCTCTCCACCATTACTAGCAAATTCTCTAGAATTCCCATGGGGTAGTTCACAGATTTATCAGCCAACTGTAAGCACCTCCTAGTCGGCTTCAACTCCCCAAGATCTAATCTCTCAAACATGGAATAGGGCATGAGATTAATACTAGGGTCTAAATATGCAAGGGAGTTCTTGACTGTCAAACTACCAACTGACAAGGGATAGTGAAACTCCTAGGATTAGTCATCTTCTCGGGTGGTTTATTCAGAACGACAGCTGAACACTCCTCTCTCAGAGTGACTTGGGAAAGCTCTTTCAATTTCTTAATGCAGGATAACATCTCCCTCAAGAACTTCCCATACTTAAGCATATCTCTAAGAACATTAATGAATGGGACACTAATCTTATGTTCTTTAAGCAAATCAATAAAGTGCCTATATTACTCTAAGTGCTCAACCTTATTCAATATACCAGGATAGGGTGGTACTGGTTCATGTGGGGCAGGTGGAATGTAAACCTTTCTCGGCTCCTCCTTAGACTGTTTCTCCTTCAACTTACTTTTGGGTTGTGCTATACTTGTTTGGCCTAGCCTAGTAGGGTGCATCTTACCTAGAGATTCTACCAAAATCTCTTTGTCTACACACTCCTCCTCAACTACCTCTCTCTCTCTCTCTTGTGACACAGGGTGATCAATTTCCGTGGTCTTCCCACTTCTGGTGAATACCGCGTTCACCTGAGCATCAATCGACTTCCTAGTCACCTTAATAATTAGCTCTCCTACGACGCTCTCTAAACTTTGAATAGTGGACCACTGATTCCTAAATAGCAATTCAAATTCCTGATTTTTCTTTTGCTACTCCTAAGAACGGGTCTCACGCTCCATCATTATGGTCTCTAGGAGTTTATCCGTCGTAGCTTGATTCTCCTCATATTTCTACATAAACTCACTAATCTCAGACTTACGATCTCCTACACTCTGCTACACAGAGTTGTAACTTTGGACTTGATCTAAATTCTGGACATAGTTCAACTCATCACTAGGACCTACGAGGCAATCTATGGACCCATGAACCCTTGTACAAATCTCACACTTAGCACTTATCTTAACTTGAATATTCTTCATGATCTTAGATAAAGATTCTACCTGGGGCGCTAGTGCAATGCTACTCTCAACAAATTGTATACCCTTAGGGGCAGCAGTAACGCCCCCAGAGCAAGGCTCAATGTTGGTGGTAGTGGCTAGGCCCTCAATCATCTCAAAGAACTCTGCAACAGTTTTGGTTTTCATCATATTACTTCCTACTGTGGTCAAGAAGTCTTTTGGTCTCTTCGGAAACTCAATTATAGAATTTCTTCACGACTCTCCAGTCCTCAAGACCATGATGTGGGCTCTTATTCAGAAGATCCTTTAATCTGTCTGATGTCTCGTAGAAGGACTCCCCCGACTACTCAGTACATGCATAGATAAGATTTCTAAGTCGAGCGGTTCCAGTAAGGGGAAATACTTCTGCAGGAATTTCGTCTGAAGATCAGTCCAGGAGGTGATGGTTCCCTATGGGAGGGAGTCTAACGAAGTAGCGGCCTGATCATTAAGTGAGAATGGGAACAAATGCAAACGAATGGCGCCATCAGTATCACCATTAATCTGGAAGGTTCTACAATCTCTACCAAATCTAGTCACGTGGGCATATGGGTCCTCATCACACAGACCGTGAAATTGGACTGAGTGAGATATGGTGTTCATAAGATTGGGTGGAATAGTCTAGTGGTTAGATTCAACTGTGGGTAGTGTAATACTGGACCGAATGTGAGTGGGTGTTATGCTGATGTGGTTAGCAATAGTCCCACGTGCAGCTGGTGTGTGCTGTTTTTCAATAAAAACTTAATTTCTTTTAAAAAAGAGCAAATCCCGAGTGAAATGCTAAGAAAAGGTGGGTAAGTTGAAAAACAGACAGACACTTACAAGTTTTAAATTTATAATTTAAAACGATAGTTGCTCAACGTTCTAGACCCAGCACAATAGGCAAGCGCACCTATCGTGTATAGTATAAAAATGTGCAAGTACCGAGTATCGAATCCGTGGACACGATTTTTACTACTCAGATTCCTAAAATTACTTAAAAGAGTTTTAAACAGCGTGGAGAAAAAAGTAAATTAAAAAGAGAGATATAAACGTTTAAGATAAATCAATAACAAAACAATGGTGTTGCTTCAGGATTAGATGGAACCTGGTATGAAAAATTGTTATCTTTATTTTAAGTGGTGTGTTTGAGCTGTGCACTTATCCTTAAATTAGAATTGCTACAACATTTTCTAGAGGTGACTGCTATCGCAAAAGCTGTATAAACGAATGTGTTCTTAAGGTTATTACGAGGGTCTCCCAAACTGGTAAGCTCACCTCTCAACACTGAAAAGAAAATGACCCGAGACTGTGTCGACTCAACCCCAAATTACCCGCCTCCCAATGTTGCGAGTGGCCGGAGCATGACCGAATAAATTACCACTTAAAATCATAGAAGAGTCGTGACCAACCGGCACACGTGCATCTTCTACTTGATTTAATTAATTTATCAAAAAGTGAGTGATCTATTATTAACTGTGTGGTAGTATAATAATGACAGAAAATAAGGACCGTTTTCTCTCAACACGGGTTCATCAAACCATATCCTGCGCCAAGGCTATCACATAGACAATGAAGCCAAGTCACAAGATTAAGTTTTGACTTATCACTAGGACCAAGTATAAAGACCGTACCGACCCTAAATGAGATCTTGATAGTAGAGGATTGAGCCACAAAGTGTGTCTATTTCTACCCACAACTGGGCTAATCACTACTCGCGGGATTAGGTTAGCTGACAAGTGCATGGGTTGTTACACACCATGGGTACACTCATGAGTCTTCCCACTTCCTATCAAAACACCCACAAGACCAAAGACTAAGTGATTTATTAATTAAATCATTCAACAAAGTTTATAATAGTTAGAATTATTAAGAACACAAAACATCACTTTAAATAAAAAGATAAACTGTATTAATTCATACCAAGTTTCCATCGTCACCCTAGCAACACCAACAGAAATCTAGCCCAGCATGGTTGATACAACAAGCTCACAAGGTTGGGTTTGTGTACAAGACATCATGAAGGTTGTATGAAGATTTCTAAAGGATTTGGGTGGTGTGGGTGATTTCTCCCTCTCTTAAGGTGTTTGGGGAGTGATCCCAGGCTCCGAAGGACACCAAAGATCCTCGAAGAAGGCAGAAACACTATGGAAAAGTGTGGGGTTTCGAGTGAGAAGGGATGCATCGAAATGTGGGGTGGAGGCCTTTATTTATAGACATTTGGGCTCTGGCACGCCCTTGACAACGTTCTGGCACGCCCCTGCTAGACAACGGGTATTGTTGCAGAGTCCTTGCATGCAGAATTGTCTGCACCAAGGGTAAGCACGCTCGTGCCAGTTGATGTGGCACGCCCGTGCATGTTCAGGAATGTAACCATCTTGTCAGTCTTGGTCGGTTTTTGCCTTGGAGAACACACTAGAATAAAGCACGACCATGTCATACACTAGAGCACGCCCATGCTCTTTCTGAAACACTGAAATTGTCCGCTTTTGACTTGGAAATGTTGACTTGTTGACCCGGGAGGGTTGCACGACCTTGGGCACGGCCGTGCCATGTCTGGCAGGTCTTCAAAGTCTTCAAATCTTCGTCTGTTTTGTGCCGTTTTGTGCGGTTTTTCACTTCTTTTCATCACCGGACCTCCAAACCTGCAATTATCAACAAAGAAAGATAAATCCTGACAAGACAGAGATAAAAGCATGATTTTAGGTATTAAATGGGTGATAATCATAAGTGAAAACATATCAATTTCTCGGCACATCAGCAGCCATCTCTAAGTGATCTATCTGGTGGACAAAATGTTCTCAGACTGCACCGTGATACTTCTTATGCATTAAGAAAAAAAATAAAAACTATAATAGAATAAGAAAAACAAATTGCAAAAGAAAAAAAATTGCAAAAAGAAGAATTATGAGTAATCGATCAGATAAAGAAAACTAACATTTAATCCTAAGCAAACAGATAGGAAATAAACATAAATAATTTTTTTTCTTTCTAAAATTTAAAGTCTACCAAACTACGAAAGCAGTAAAATGACTAGAAACCTGACTCGGTGCGTCCTCTAAAGTGCACTGTGTCCCCGGCAACGGCGCCAAAAACTAGATGTGTGAAATAAGTAGTAAATAAATCAGTCAACTACCTAGGTCTAGAATCCTACCCGTAAACTCACAACTCTTGGAATTAAATAATGGATTGGCTACTAGGTTTTCTAAAGATACGACCGAATCATACTACCCCTAAAGCATGCTAGATCACCTCCTGGTCTCAGTAACACCTCTTAGAAAATCCTAAGGGACGTTTAAATCACTGGTTACTAATTCAGATCACCTCCCGGTCTCAGCTGACTAGGGAATGCTAAGGTACTCAAAAGACTCATTCACAACCCAGTCTCGCTAATCATAACACACCCAAAAATGTGAAGGAGTAATATAATTGGCTTGGAAATAATTCGGAATTACAAGAATCTAAAGACACACTAGGCTAGGATCTCCTCCCGGTCTCACCTAAACCTGATACCTAAAGATCTAGACAACCCAACACCGTATCACCTCCAGGTCTCAAGGAATGGTAGAATGCTTAAGTCTTCTAAACTCTCAAATCAAGTTCCTATGGAATTAGACATCAAAAACCATAAGCAAGTCACAAGCACAAAGAAGGCAACCAAACATGCGTCTATAATTGAATGACATTCAACAAGACACGCGGAATTATCATGACATAGTCGATCAGCTTCGATCTATGAAGCTGAACTTGTTATCAAAAGAGTCCATTGCACCAACCGAACCAGAATCAAATGAAGCTACTGTTGAACATATCAGTAGTCAATCTATTGAATGTGAAGTTGTTGTTGGCAACACGGATGTGGCCCGCAACAAGAGGTGTGGATAAAATAGACGTATAAGCGGGCCAGGTGAGAAGGCAACACAGAAACCACCCAAAATGTTGAGGGCCCCCGTCTATGCGCTAGGTGTAAGCAGTACATTGCTGATCACAACTCAAGACACTGTGAGAAGGTAGCTGCGATGAAGAAGGCTAAGGAAGCCGCTACAACGTCCACTACCGCACCTTAGTTTGGTCCGCGCAACGTATGACGCCTAAGCGGGATATATATAAAATCTAGCACTTTTTGAACCGTGTTATGCTCTTTTCAATAGAACTTGGTTCCATGTTAATCAACTGTTATGTGTTTAGGCGGTGCACTAACTAAGGATGCCTTAAAATATGGGTTATGTGTATGCTAGTTTTTTCAAAAGACTTCTGGTACTTTTTGTATTTCTAAAACCTTGATATTATATGCCACATGTGAACTCTTTATGTATTTGTTCTTTGTTTGTTGTGTGCACATGTTACATTTTTTTACCATATCTACTTTTATGCATATATTAAAAAACACTTAGGAGTACTATATAAACAACACACCGTAATACATTAAAAGAGACTAAACTATTACATGGGCACACCCGGCAAAAGAAACACATTAACCAAAGTTTGATAAGAAACCGGACACACATATTCAACTACACCAACATACACCTCATCATGGCAAAAACTGATCATATTCAGCTTCAAAACTAAACTCGGGTCCCAGACTACTCTCACATTCCCACGTGTTATGGCTAGCCCACCTAGCAAGGGTGTTTAATGAGTTAGGACATAAAAGACACCCACAATACTCAGGCTAATATTCTACACCTAGGCACCGGTAATCCAACCGTCCTTCGCAAGGACACCCGGGGATTTTGGTGACTAAAGTCACGCTCTCAGGAGATCCTTAAACAGCAGCATCCAACATTTCCTAATTTGAAACTTTGGTGTTATCATTTGCCAAAACGAGGCCCATCGTGACTTTGCTATGATCATGTTTGCCTTGTCCAGCGAGTTCTTTATCATCGCCCTTCCCAACCTCCTTGGACGTCCCTTACTCTTCCTCTTCGACCTTCTGGTGCTTTGCAACAGGACTGCTGGATGGGGATGCCATTTTGAGAGTGTTTTTATGAACCCTACCTTTAAACTTACAAGACTAATGCGTATCGTATGAAAAGTTGATAGGAAAATGATTATAAATAGGGGGTTAGGTTGGAACATTAAAAGTACATTTATTTGGATTGTAGTGAGAAAATGGTGGGTGGTTAAGGGTCAAGTTAGCTTTATATCACATCACATGTAATAAAGGTGATAGATGTCAAAAATACACTATTTATTTTTTAATTAGATTTATTTTGTACTTGTGATAATACAACCACTTTAAAGTTGATATCCTTTTTTCTACTTTGAAAATATCCAGCCCACATCCCGCCATTTACTTTGCTAACCTGTAAGACTTCAAGCCCTACCTTACTAAGATAGTTCAACCACTTTTCTTGATAAACTACATTTTTACATACGTTAGTTAGGGTCAAAAGGTGTGGTAAGCCCAGATACACATATGTTAATAAAGACCGTGCTCCTAATATGGTTGACTACTAGAACTAATTAACATTACAAGTTTTGACATCGGATAACTAGACTAACCAAAGTTTGATAGCCAAATAAACACACGTTTTTTTTACGAATCAAAGTATATGTCTTACTATGCCAACAACCAAGTAGCAAAATAAACCTACTGCCTAAAGCCCCCACCAGCCAACATTTTACTTCCTCAACCCTTCACACATAACCTTCGCCTTCAAGGTATTGACATCATAACACAAGATATGGGCCGCATACTTTGTGCGCAACCACTTTAGCTCTACTTCCTTCTTTCGCCAATGTAAACTAAAGTTGCTTTCAAATGGCACATGGATGCTCATGAATCTCTCTGTATGTCTCATTAGAAAGACGCCACAGTTCTGTTCCCCTCTTCTGACCATTCAATGTCAAACTTCTGTATTGTTGTAGCTTCAACTGCCTTCGCCTTTGGGTGTTGAATCTCCTTTAGGAAGTATACAAACATGTGCTTCTGCATATGTTACGTATATTAGTGCCATCATAAGCTAAATAGTCATCGGAAACTGTGTGTTCATACGCAACCAATTAGTCATGGATTCCAAAGCTAAATAACCTAGAAACTAATTTCGACTAAGCCTAGCAACAGCTTTGGTTCCTATGAAGAGCCGAAGATATGCCTCATTTGACTTGAACATTTCTTCGAACTTGAGAACATCGACCTAAAAATCAACTATCCCATCTAAAACTCGCGCACCCAGCTTCAACGACTTGAACATCCCACGTGTATCTTCAACATTGCACACACTTCTAAACAATATCTTGTGAAGGATCGTTTTACTCAAAAATAGTCAATATGATCATACAAGTCTCTATTCCACGTGCGGAAACCCTAGAACAGATACAAAATGATAATCAATGAATCAAACACACGAATTAAGCTTTTCAAATCTCATTTTCATAGATAACTTGTCAAAATATGATGATAATAACGTTTACAAGTTAATTTGACCAATACTTCACTAACAAACACGCTAGAGAGCTCTACTCAGACCTAGACAACACGAAATGATCAAAGTTAACAATTAAAACAAACTTCACATATTTATACTTCTGCACTTTCGCCCTCTTCAGGAGTACGAATGTGGATGTTTTCCATATTCGACCTTCTATATAGCACGAACCAGGAACTCTCTTCAGTACATTTCCACATTCGACCATCCAACTCTACCTTCTGTTACACCCCAAAACCATTCGTTCGCCTAACTACGTCATTAGGCCTGATTAGCAAAATATTAACACGAGACTTAGAGATTAGAAGATGGGTTACATTCTAATATGGAAATAACCTAGTAATAATATTATGTTTATGTAACACCCCGAAAACCCGTTTCGTTTAATTACGCTGATAGGTGGGATCAATATATACACAATATTGAGCCCATTATCAAAAAGGAATATTTTGCGGATAATAAAACGAGACATTGACAAGTCCCATAAATTGCAAACACACGTGGGAATATTGTGAGAACTAACTTAATTAGTAAAGATTACATACTTGTACTAAACCGGAGGGGCCGAACTTGACAACCAGGCAAAGTTGGAATAAAATGGGTTTTAAGAATGAAAATTTGTGATAACACACACTAAAAATCGTTCTTCACACCATCAAAAACACACACACATGAACCTCCACCAATTCAGCCCCAATTCATGCCAAAATCGATGGCTTTTCTTAATGCATGATAGAATTCATGATCATCTAGTGTTCTAAACATCATAAGGTAACTCTAGATCCTTTTTAAATCATCCAAATCCATGGTATATTGAAGATGATGGCTCTAGGGTTTTATAAAATGTGAAATTGATGGTTAATATAGGTTGCCCTAGTCTTGGGGAGCCTTAAACATGTATAATTTGGTTACAAATCACATTTAATATGTGTGTTTGATTATGTCCATATGAATATGTTAACTTACGAAATTGGGGTTTTAACCTCTAGGTTGAAACCACACATGGTTAGTAGTTTTGGTGACTCTTAGGAGTTGTTATAATGATCAAATTTAGTTGAAATGCCTAAATATCTTGTTATGATAATAATTAGATACATGGCTATACTTTGGCTAAACTTAGAATGTTGAAAACTAAGTATACTGGTGGATGCACACCAATTGTTTGATGAAATGCCTAGGTGAGTTAATCTCAACTAGACATGTAAGAAAATGGCTATGGACTTAACTAGTAATGATAATGAATACATGATGTTATGGATAGTGAACAAAATTCCACATTATGTATTCTAATAGACAAGTTTGACACATCCCCAAGTTAGGTACAACAAAGAGGGAGCAAACGGGTCAAACGGATGCAAGGCGAATACTCATGGAAACAAGAATGGATGTGAGGTAAGTAATACTTACATTCACTAGATCACAAACGTAACTTTTGTATTGATGTAATGATCTAAACCTTGATAAGGGATAAAGGTAGGACCCGAGGGGGTGAAACCTATTAAACGGACGGTTTATGCGAATCCATGTCAAAACAAGATTTATGGTAATAAACGAATCAAGAGTGTTGATCATAAGATGGAAATCATCAATTAGGTTAATAAATAAAGCTATGTGGTAAGTCTAAACTCAAGTTTTGATAATAAATCATTTGAATAAGAAAGCTATGCAATTTGGGTAAATGGGTCAAGTGGGATTGCCACTTCCCCCTAATTAAAAGTCGAAATGTCAAAAGGTTATGAACCATGAGACTTAATGGGTCAAATGGTGATTTTCTCACCATTCGTACCCGACAATCAAAGCCAATCATCTAAGTCGTAAGAACCTTGGGGATAACGGGTCAATAGGAAATGCATCACAATTGAGTCTTGAGGGACTAATGTGGTTAATCTAGAAAGGGTGCGGAAAACACTTGGAAATTGGGCACATGATGCCCAAGTAAACAATGAGGGTGCAAGTATGGAGCAACGCCACCCGGTAAGTGGTAGTTAGATAAACGCCTTCGGACGAAGCAATAAGAGTATTAGAATTACCCACATGAAGTGTGGGTGCAAATCAAGTAAGTTATTTCCATAACTATGTCTAATGCGCGCTAATGCGCTTAGAATTGACTAAACAAGTGAAAACTTGAGAAAGGATGAAACTCTAAGTCCGAAAGGACTTAGAGGTTTTTAAACAAGTCATTGAGTCAAAAACATTGGATTTGAAACAAGAAGCTTTGCCACGAATGGCTAAATTGAAAGATTTGGTCATGAGGGTCATTTTGGGGATTTAAAGGATTAATAAAGGTTGATTCTAAGAATCTAAGTCGTAATGAAACGAATCGGACAAACGCTTTTGTTGATCAAGTGTCTAATGACTTTACAACTCAAACGGTATACAATTTAAGTGGTCAAAAGTACCTTGTTTGATTTAAGGCCTTAATGGGTCAAATTGGGTAAAAGTCGTCATAAACATTCAAAACTAAGAAACGGATCATGGCGACATGAACCGGACTATAATTTCAGTCAAACAACGGTTTATTTAGTTGGCAAGTCAATGCTTAGGCTTCGGGAATCATCAAATGCGGTTGGAACATGATTCCCATGCTTAAAAGTCACCAAACAAACATCAGAGGCTTCGCGCGGCCGCTCACAGCGCCCAGCGAATTGATAAAAATGATCAGAAGCTTCGCGCGGCCGCGCGCAGAGAACAGCTAGACAACGCGATCTTTAAAATTCAATATAAAATCGTTGAAAAATCGTTAGGAGGTGTTCTATATATGCCTGGAAAGCTCTCGGAGCGTAGAACAACACTTATTTGAAAGTCGAATTCAGATTTTGGGTTTTAAATAAGGTAAAATCTATCCAAACAGCTGCTGCGCAAAAGTTGCAGCAGTTTGTTCTCCTGATAAAGGGTCGTTTGGCCTGGTTCGTTCCGTTTCGATGTGTAACGACTATCATACTAGTTTAAATGAATCATTGATAACTCACTAACCATTCTTTGTGTAATGGTGCTAGGTAAACATTTAATGGACGACCCGGAGCAAGGATCAAGTCGCGAAAAGAGCCGAACACACCCGATCACTCATCAAGCTTCCGCAATAGAATTCAAAGAACTCCCGTTAAACCTCAAAATAGTAGTCTATGTTTTAGCTATAAAAGTGTAAAAATTTGTGGGAATCAAATGTGTGTTTGATCTTAATGGTTTGAGTTTATAATAAATATCAAAGTTTTAATCGAGAGTGGTTTAAGTAAGGCCAAAACCCGCATGATTAGGCGTTGATCGCGTGATTACGGGTTAGGGTCTTACAAGTGGTATCAGAGCCATGGGTTTGAGGGATCGGAGTGTCGGGAAGGACACTTGGACTCAAACCGTGCGCTCAAAGTGTTGAAGGGTGTTCGGTTCGAGACTTGATCTAGGAATTCGGGATGATAACATCTTATTTGATCGAGAGAGGATCAAATGATTCACCAAACGAGGTTGTAGAGGTTTCGGGAGCACGACTGATAGCATGCTCACTAAGGACCAAGTCAAGTAACGACTCGGGCTAATGGATCAGTAACGAAAGGGAACACGGGAGCAAGTATCAAACAGGTACATGCTCAAAATCATAGTAGGTGCATTAGTATGCAATTATCACGTGAAGAGTAGTAATTGCACATGCAAGTAATAAGCAAATGTGAAAGGTGCATAGTTCACGATAATGAACGATCAATGCACAAACGTAACTTGAACATTGAGACCGGGTTGGGGGTAATCATCCCAAACTAATGTTTAGAAATGCGTTGTGATCATTCCAATGAGTGTGATCACACAAAGCTTATTAAATTGAAAACACATCGCTTTCCTTGATGAATAAAGGTAAAAACCTAACATTGAATAATTTATCAAGGAAGGGTTTTACCAAGTAAAATAAGAGGCATAAGCATGAGCTGAAAATTTGCTTGCATAAGGTGTGATGCCTTAATTATAATAAGTCCGTGTGTACCATATGCGAATTACTTACCCTGGCCAGGTAAGTGTTAAACATATGATACCATGGGTTTCTTATGATTAATACATATACAACCTATGTAACAAAGGCTTAGTAAGTGTGAGGTGCCGGGGGATTTTAGACGTAGTCCACTGTCTAACACGGCAGGGATGCGAACCATGCAAGACCTGGAGCGAGGCACCAGCTAGAATACGCTGGGCTAGCAAAGAGGACAACAAACTGGATCGTTTGGACGTAGTCCACTGTCTAACACGGCAGGGATGCGAACCATGCAAGAGCTTGAGCGAGGCACCAGCTTATACGCTGGGCTAGCAAAACGGGCAATATACGATACGAGTTGTCCTGGGTTGATACAGAGATAGACTTGAACCTTAATCAAGGTTGGGTCATAATGTATATTCGGCTAATAAATAGACTCGAACCTTAATCAAGGTTGAGTCATAAGTAAATTTGGTTTGTATATATAGACTTGAATCTTAATCAAGGTTGAGTCATGAGAAAATTCGGTTTGGAAATAGACATGAACTTTAACCAAGGTTGAGTCATAAACAGATCTAATTCGTAAACATGCTTGGACCTTAATCAAGGTTAGCCATAATTAAACTCGAATGTTTATAGAAGGATAAATCCGTAAAGGGGGCTTGAACCAAAATCAAAGGTTGAGTCATAATCACATTCGGGTAAGTTGTAAATCTTTTTATTAATGACATAAACAGCGGATTTGTGCCGTGATAAATCAGTAAATCATTCAACCCTCGGGTTAAGGATGAAAAAGAGTAAACTGCAATAACATTAGATTGTATCGCTGGTACAATTTAATGCAAATTATTATAACAGTTGGATTGTGTAGTTATTACAATCTGATGCAAACCGTGATAATAAGATATTAGTCGATACACTACGTTGTAATGACGAATCAACACCAGGTTTATGAAAAGAAAACCGACCTCGATTTATATTGAGATCGGTAATCGGAAAGAGGACTTTTAGAAACTAAGCGTTCTAAATATATAAACGATTTGAAATCTAAAACTCAGAAGTCTTTAAACGGGTCGGTTGGGGCAATAACCACCAATCGAGTTAGCAAAACGGGAACTTGGGTAAACCAAATAAATGGCAAATTCTTAAAATAAGGATTAGCCAAAGAAAGGAAAATGTTAGTGTAAAGCAATGTTTGTTTATAACATTCAAGCAAACCAAAAAGAAACGAGGGATGGATTCGGGGATGAATCCAAGAAGCTAGAAAACGGCTAAGTTATAAGCCGGGTTAGTCTTGGAAACCAAGACAAATTACTTGATAGAAATAGACGCATAGACATGTATCCATACGCATGCTACAATCGAGTATTGCAGTAGACACCCTAAGGTGCATGATAGAATGGCCCCTTAAACCATTACATCATTCGGGATAATAGTAGACGGGGATAGTCTACGGGTCTAGGGAAGACCTATGAAGAACATAAGTAGCTAAAATGTCGGGTAGGGGGTAAGTATGTAGATATTGCCCATAGTTAACCGAAATAATAGGATGACTCAAGTCGTATTATGAAAGCTAAGGCTTCCATATAATAAAAGTTAGAAAGCCGAGTAAAGGGATACAAACAATAAGTATATAGTACTACTCGTTAGACTATAGAATGTCAAGGGATTGAGCGGTGCTCAGAATTGATAAGAGACACTAAGGTTCTTTGGTGTAACCAAAGCAACAACATAAGAAAGGTTTCGAGGACGAAACCTCCTTAAGGGGGGTAGACTTGTTACACCCCAAAACCATTCGTTCGCCTAACTACGTCATTAGGCGTGATTAGCAAAATATTAACACGAGACTTAGAGATTAGAAGATGGGTTACATTGTAATATGGAAATAACCTAGTTAATAATATTATGTTTATGTAACACCCCGAAAACCCGTTTCGTTTAATTACGCTAATAGGTGGGATCAATATATACACAATATTGAGCCCATTATCAAAAAGGAATATTTTGCGGATAATAAAAGAAGACATTGACAAGTCCCGTAAATTGCAAACACACGTGGGAATATTGTGAGAACTAACTTAATTAGTAAAGATTACATACTTGTACTAAACCGGAGGGGCCGAACTTGACAACTAGGCAAAGTTGGAATAAAATGGGTGTTAAGAATGAAAATTTGTGATAACACACACTAAAAATCGTTCTTCACACCATCAAAAACACACACACATGAACCTCCACCAATTCAGCCCCAATTCATGCCAAAATCGATGGCTTTTCTTAATGCATGATAGAATTCATGATCATCTAGTGTTCTAAACATCATAAGGTAACTCTAGATCCTTTTTAAATCATCCAAATCCATGGTATATTGAAGATGATGGCTCTAGGGTTTTATAAAATGTGAAATTGATGGTTAATATAGGTTGCCCTAGTCTTGGGGAGCCTTAAACATGTATAATTTGGTTACAAATCACATTTAATATGTGTGTTTGATTATGTCCATATGAATATGAACTTATGAAATTGGGGTTTTAACCTCTAGGTTGAAACCACACATGGTTAGTAGTTTTGGTGACTCTTAGGAGTTGTTATAATGATCAAATTTAGTTGAAATGCCTAAATATCTTGTTATGATAATAATTAGATACATGGCTATACTTTGGCTAAACTTAGAATGTTGAAAACTAAGTATATTGGTGGATGCACACCAATTGTTTGATGAAATACCTAGGTGAGTTAATCTCAACTAGACATGTAAGAAAATGGCTATGGACTTAACTAGTAATGATAATGAATACATGATGTTATGGATAGTGAACAAAATTCCACATTATGTATTCTAATAGACAAGTTTGACTCATCCCCAAGTTAGGTACAACAAAGAGGAAGCAAACGGGTCAAACGGATGCAAGGCGAATACTCATGGAAACAAGAATGGATGTGAGGTAAGTAATACTTACATTCACTAGATCACAAACGTAACTTTTGTATTGATGTAATGATCTAAACCTTGATAAGGGATAAAGGTAGGACCCGAGGGGGTGAAACCTATTAAACGGACGGTTTATGCGAATCCATGTCAAAACAAGATTTATGGTAATAAACGAATCAAGAGTGTTGATCATAAGATGGAAATCATCAATTAGGTTAATAAATAAAGCTATGTGGTAAGTCTAAACTCAAGTTTTAATAATAAATCACTTGAATAAGAAAGCTATGCAATTTGGGTAAATGGGTCAAGTGGGATTGCCACTTCCCCCTAATTAAAAGTCGAAATGTCAAAAGGTTATGAACCATGAGACTTAATGGGTCAAATGGTGATTTTCTCACCATTCGTACCCGACAATCAAAGCCAATCATCTAAGTCTTAAGAACCTTGGGGATAACGGGTCAATGGGAAATGCATCACAATTGAGTCTTGAGGGACTAATGTGGTTAATCTAGAAAGGGTGCAGGAAAACACTTGGAAATTGGGCACATGATGCCCAAGTAAACAATGAGGGTGCAAGTATGGAGCAACGCCACCCGGTAAGTGGTAGTTAGATAAACGCCTTCGGACGAAGCAATAAGGGTATTAGAATTACCCACATGAAGTGTGGGTGCAAATCAAGTAAGTTATTTCCATAACTATGTCTAATGCGCGCTAATGCGCTTAGAATTGACTAAACAAGTGAAAACTTGAGAAAGGATGAAACTCTAAGTCCGGAAGGACTTAGAGGTTTTTAAACAAGTCATTGAGTCAAAAACATTGGATTTGAAACAAGAAGTTTCGCCACGAATGGCTAAATTGAAAGATTTGGTCATGAGGGGCATTTTGGGGATTTAAAGGATTAACAAAGGTTGATTCTAAGAATCTAAGTCGTAATGAAACGAATCGGACAAACGCTTTTGTTGATCAAGTGTCTAATGACTTTACAACTCAAACGATATACAATTTAAGTGGTCAAAAGTGCCTTGTTTGATTTAAGGCCTTAATGGGTCAAATTGGGTAAAAGTCGCCATAAACATTCAAAACTAAGAACCGGATCATGGCGACATGAACCGGACTATAATTTCAGTCAAACAAAGGTTTATTTAGTTGGTAAGTCAATGCTTAGGCTTCGGGAATCATCAAATGCGGTTGAAACATGATTCCCATGCTTAAAAGTCACCAAACAAACATCAGAGGCTTCGCACGGCCGCTCACAGTGCCCAGCGAATTGATAAAAATGATCAGAAGCTTCGCGCGGCCGCGCGATAAAAGTGACCGGCCGCGCGCAGATAACAGCCAGACAACGCGATCTTTAAAATTCAATATAAAATCGTAGAAAAATCGTTAGGAGGTGTTCTTTATATGCCTGGAAAGCTCTCGGATCGTAGAACAACTCTTATTTGAAAGTCGAATTCAGAGTTTGGGTTTTAAAAAGGGTAAAATCTATCCAAACAGCTGCTGCGCAAAAGTTGCAGCAGTTTGTTCTCCTGATAAAGGGTCGTTTGGCCTGGTTCGTTCCGGTTCGATGTGTAACGACTATCATACTAGTTTAAATGAATCATTGATAACTCACTAACCATTCTTTGTGTAATGGTGCTAGGTAAACATTTAATGGACGACCCGGAGCAAGGATCAAGTCGCGAAAAGAGCCGAACACACCCGATCACTCATCAAGCTTCCGCAATAGAATTCAAAGAACTCCCGTTAAAACTCAAAATAGTAGTCTATGTTTTAGCTATAAAAGTGTAAAAATTTGTGGGAATCAAATGTGTGTTTGATCTTAATGGTTTGAGTTTATAATAAATATCAAAGTTTTAATCGGGAGTGGTTTAAGTAAGGCCAAAACCCGCATGATTAGGCGTTGATCGCGTGATTACGGGTTAGGGTCTTACACCTTCGCCCTATAATATGCCACCTTCGCCCTTACGTCTACCAAAACAAACTTTGTATTTACAATCCGAAGCATTAGTCGCAGAATGTGCATCAACATATCTCACTGCATTTATGGATCACATTACACTAAACTTAGTTGAATACGTCTATTTTTGTCTGTTAAAGAAATGTTTAAGCGTAAGAATGGCATCACTATCTTCATCTATACACCACTAGTATCAACCTACCTTTTCCTTTCCTGAGTCACAAAATGAGACTATGTTGTAAGCATGACACGATACTGAAAAAAAGGGTCGCTTACATATTAGTCTTTTTCAATGTGCAAACTTACAGATTTGATTGAACTCTTTTCCTAGCATATGCCCATGTAGATTATGCATCTTGTCTTCATATTTGCATTTGTAGACCCAGATAGCATTGTCATCTTTGGTTACACCTGCTGGTAAGTCTACACCACGTATAATGTAAGGCGACTTGTGAAAGTACAACACACTTCTGTCCCCAATGGATTTCTCTTTGCCATGACCAACTGTGCTATCATTCTTTGCCTCATTGCCAACGTTAGATTCTCACCATGATCCGCTCCTAGAGCTGCCCTATTTGCCTAAGCACCCACCCCATAATGATTGTATTCCTTAATTTTGGCATCAAACGAATTAACAGGCAAAACCATTAGGTAAATTAAGGGTGTTTGCATCCTTGTCCCATTCACCGTGCACCTTGTTATCAAATTGTTGCTTTGTCAATTGCATTACTAACATATGCAACAAAACACCTACTAACATATGAAACATATCACGTAAACAGCGTACGACGAAACCCAACATCCATGTTCAGACTTTCCTCTTTCTGTGGGTTTACTACCTCCTTTCCAACAGATGGTCCTTCAACTGAACATTGAA
Organism: Ambrosia artemisiifolia; assembly: GCA_032199755.1. Taxonomy (NCBI): domain Eukaryota; kingdom Viridiplantae; phylum Streptophyta; class Magnoliopsida; order Asterales; family Asteraceae; genus Ambrosia; species Ambrosia artemisiifolia. The sequence goes on from CM063526.1 coordinate 24,294,073, forward strand.
CAGTGATTTTTTTTCACTGTCATATCCAAATAAACAACCCATATTCGTTAAATTAAATAAAACATGATAAAAGGGTTAGGCACTAACTACCAGCTTGTACTCCACCACTAACGTTGAACATAGAAACGGCTGCATTCCCTCCTGAAAACATTAAAGTCGTTTAAGTACCAAATGTTAGGTATAACATGCAAAAGGGATAGTATCCGATGTGATAGCATCCACCGGCTTTGGACACATCTTGACATGGTCCGTCACATTATCAGCTTCTTCTTTTACACCTACCACGTTTTCACAACGTGGGTCTAAAAAGTTATAATAACATACCAATTGAGACATTTACCTGTATATTTTTGCCTGCCAACACAACAGAAATGGATCTGGGTAGTACCTGGTGTGTCACACTTAGCATATCCACATCTAGCTGGGTCAAGCCAACATTGAAACTTGGCATCTCGTAGTCGCCATGATCCACAATCAGTTTATGAGTAAAATGCTAAAAAGCCATCAAAAGAAACAGTTAATTAATGTAAATATTTGTACATCTATGTATAATACACAAGATGATGGTGGTTCTGATGTTCTTTTTGTTAATATATACATGTATACAATGTTTGAAAACCATCAAAGAAACAAGTAATTAGAGGTACAATATGAATGTACATATGTGTACCTTCCAAAATCAGACATGTATGTTTGAAGATGATGATCTAATGGAATAGTATTGATAATGTACACATATGTACATAGGTATATAAATGTATACTTATGTAAGTTGTTTAGTAAGTATTTGCTTGGTATACATATATGCATACATGTATAGTTCGTATAATAAAAACTTTTTACGTATATTGAGTCTTGTGGAAGATTTTTAGTTTGGTAATCTGGTATAGAAAATAGGAAAGAGAAAATTAGTAATTATTTAACTCATTGTTGCAAAAGTCGTACAAGTTGATCAATTACTCGCCGAGTACTCGCTACAGGGTGAGTCACCGAGTATAGCCGAGTTGGCCGAATATTCTGAGTAATCCCCGCATAGGCCAATTCGACTCCCGAGTACTCGCCCGACTAGGCCGAATACTCGTAACTAACCAGTCGCCCGAGTTGGTAACGCATAGCGAGTTCTACAACCATATTTTAATTAGAGAGAGAAATAGTTAATAATTTACATTTATGCTCTTTTATTTGTTTTTTTTAATTTTTAAAATAAAGAAAGAATAAGTGGTCCACAATGGTTCTTAAAGTTTTTAACTTTTACATGGTTCTCATTTTAACCTACATATATGTATGTATGTATGTATGTATGTATGCATGTATGTATGTATGTATGTATGTATGTATGTATGTATGTATGTATGTATGTATGTATGTATGTATGTATGTATGTATGTATGTATGTATGTATGTATGTATGTATGTATGTATGTATGTATGTATGTATGTATGTATGTATGTATGTATGTATGTATGTATGTATGTATATATGTATGTATGTATGTATGTATGTATGTATGTATGTATGTATGTATGTATGTATGTATGTATGTATGTATGTGTGTATGTGTGTATGTGTGTCTGTGTGTGTGTGTGTGTGTGTATGTGTGTATGTGTGTATGTGTGTATGTGTGTATGTGTGAATGTGTGTGTGTGTACGTACGTGTGTACGTAAGTACGTACGTACGTACGTACGTATGTACGTACGTACGTACGTATGTACGTATGTATGTATGTATGTATGTACGTACGTACGTACGTATGTACGTATGTATGTATGTATCTATGTATCTATGTATGTATGTATCTATGTATGTATGTATGTATGTTGTTGGGTCTGCTGACCTGGAAAAGAACAGATGATTGAAAGCCAAAACATTCTACACTTCTGATATCAATAAAACAGTACTTAATACAAGAATCCTCCCAAAAGACTGTTGAAGCTAACTGCTGTTCTCCTAACAACTGATTGATTACAAAGTGGTGATGAAGAAACCACTGATGATCAAAGTACCGATGAAGAAACAGACAAAGTGCTGATGAAGACACAAGGTCTGTTGGAGCCAACAACCCTTAGGCTCCAATAGATGTTTCGAGTCAACGGAGTTTATTCTTCAGTGTTGTTAGGATCTGAGTGTTGGACTGTTTTGATTAACTATGAAATATGAATGAAGTATAAATGGAAAGTGCAGCGAAATAACGAATAATCAAAACATAGAGAATAATTGTTTTCAATCGAATGCTTTCATTAAACTGAAAGATTACAATAGTACAATTAACTCCCCCTCAGCCTGATCACTCAGAGAATGTTTGTCTAAAGAGAATGACGAGTGACCAATAGAACAGTACAAGTACTGTTCTATTTATAGACAAGTACAAACCTCTGATGATCAGTAGCTGACGTCACCTAGAAAGCGACCCCTAATTGACTAACAAACTATAACATCTGTTAAACAATAAACTACTGTTACATTGAAACAACTGATAATAAAACTCTGTTAAACTAAAGCTCTGATGTCTTCTTATCATATGTTGAACCAAAGTGCTGTTGGTTCAACAGACCTTTGCTCTTCAGATCTTTGATCAGCACTTGTTCTTTATCAGACTTTTGCTCTTCAGACTTTATCCATTAGACTTTTCATCAGCAGCAGTTGTCTTGTATCAGTTGTTAAGCAGCAGCATTTTGGGAATCAGCAGTTCTTTGGAGGAAGCTTTATTGTAACAACTGTTCTTTATTCTTGATCAAACACTTAGTATATTTTGGCTTTTAATCATCTGTTCTTCTCCAGGTCAGCAGACCCAACAATCTCCCCCTAGAACAGATGATGCCAAAACTCTGCTTTATTCTTGATCTTTATTTCTCATCAGACTTTCTCTAATTTGCCCTTTCAATTGTAATTCAAAGCTTAGAGAGAAGAGGTCTTCAGCATCTCTATCCAGTGTCAGATTCAAAAGTGTCTGGAGATCTTCTGCACTTAGGCCAGGTGCATCATCCATACTCAGCTTCTGAATACTATCATCTGACCTGATCAGTGTCAATTCATGGGTCTCTTTATCAGACTTCCATTTTAGAATTTTAGAGTCAGAGGAGTGACTGAGATGCATCTTTATTTGAGATGAGTTGGGAGATGGAGGCCTGCCAATGAGTTCTCTGAACTTCTCTGTGACAGGGTCAGAGAAGAATCTAAGTTGGTTCAAGAGACCCTCTTTTACATAAGTTTCATTGAACTTCCTTGTATCCTCTTCAGACATTTCCTTCTGCTTTTTGTATTGTCTTTGAGCAGCAATGGAAAGATCAGAGGTTGCAAGTAAGCTATCTAATGTAAAGGCCTGTGAGGGTTTCTTGGGAGCATCATCATACACTGGTTTTCTTGGAAGATCAGGATTGGTCTTTCTTTCTTGTTCAAGTTTCTTGTATGTTTCAATTAACCTGACCTCTGACCATCTAGCAACAGATCTCATCTCTCCATACATGGCTGCTACAAGCTCTTGTCTCATTCTTTTGAATTTCAAGGCTCTAGCTTGATCTCTCCTTTACTGAAATCAGGGGCAAAGGCCTTAGCAGGAGGATTCTTGGCCATGTTCTCAATTCTGATCAGTTCTTCCCTGAGAGCATGTGTGGTCCAGCCTGTGAATTGGTTCTTTGTAGCTTTGTAAGGCTTGGATGCCAAGATCTGTTCTAGCAGTGAATCCCTCACTTCCATCTTGTGGAGGAGAGAATTCGACACGAAAACAGGATTATATGATCATACAAGTTGCTAAACCAGGTGCGGAAACCCTAGCTTAGAACAAACTGAAGTAAACTCAATCAAAACACAATCAAGATCATTTTAAATGCTTTTCATAGATTAACTTTGCAATAAACTTGATTACAGATTCAATATAGTTAATCTAGACCTCAAACAGATACTCTCTAACCTCTCAGGAACACACACACAAAACACACACTCTCTAAGACTCGTTGTACATTACAAAAACCCAATTCCTATTTATAACCTCTGCACATTCGCCCAGTTACACTGGTCGAAGGTGGCAGATTTCCACATTCGCCCAGTGAACTGGTCGAATGTGACTTCTTGTGTCTTCCTGATCTTCCTTCGTCCATGATAAACTTCCTTCGCCCCTTTCTATCTTCATTCGCCCACTTCTGAAACTCCTTCGCCCCTAACACATGTTAGTATCTAATCTATAGTCGCAAAACGGCATCTACAAACTCCCCCTCGACTATTGATTAGATCTTTTTCTATCTTCATCCATGGCTTTGTTTAACAGCTTGATCCTCAGAATACTCTTCTGCTCTTTCGTCATTTCCGGCTCTAACTTTCTCTTAACCGGCTTAGACACATTTGCCATCTTAACTTTCTTGCCAAGCTTCCCTTCCAGATTGCTTCCAGCATTAATGTCATAAGCAAAGCAAACACCCACAACTTGTGTGTATTTCCTTGCTTGATCTGCGTCGTTAGGCTCATGATGAATCGGATTATAGAATAACATGATGATGTCTTCGAAGGTGCAATTGATTAGCCACATAGGATCAAATACATGAACATGCTTGTATTTATCCTTTCCATCTCTCAGCACTATCACAGCTTCTGCCTTCCTCCAGTCATAATACCAAAATATGAAGTCAGCACTGAAGTGTTGAGGCATAGGCATCAAAGGAATCTTCCTCATAACTTCAGGTGCCTTATATATCAAGGTAACCCTCTTCAACTTGGTTCGAGGATCAGTATCCCTGTGAACTTTCCTCCGGGGATACTGTGGCTTGAATCTATTCCACTTCGTCCTACTCTCCCAAACCAATTTATCTGCACACCAACCGACGTGTGAATTATTCACTGAAGCACCCGACATAGGAAATCTGCATAAATCTCTAACCGCCCAGTACGGTAGAGTTAGCAAGTCAATGAATCTGTAGAAATACAAGATTCCTGATTCCCACTTAGCAGCTAAGCACTTCAGCCTGCTCAAGTATGTCCACCCAAGAGCTCTGCCTCTGAATTTTGCATTATGAAACCTATAGAAGTTTCCTTGAGCTTCGGGCTTTGGTCGGTTTTCATCCATCAATCTAAGTTTCTTCAAGTACTCTTTCAACTCATCAGTCTTGCTTGAAGATTCTGGCAAATCAGATCCAAGTACCTTTTCAACAAACTCAGCACTTCTTTTTCTTGCCTTTTGTCTAGCTGATGTATTATGCCTTTCAGTAAAATCAGGAAATACCACGTCTTCATCATTTTGTCTGAAGTACTGTGGATATTCCTCATGTGTAATATCCTCAATCTCAACTTCCTCAAACTCAGGGGTTTCTTTATCATCAGAATGAGTACCAACATCCTTTTCAGGAATAGATGGAATCGACTCATCAACAATGAACTCTTCAAAAGTTTTCCCTACTCTCTGTGCAAGACCATCCAATATCTCCTTTGCCACAGAAGCAGGTACTTCCCCCTCTTCAAGATCTGGATCATTATATTCCAACTCATATCTCATATCATCTGTTTGGAATATTTCAGCAAAACGTCCTGTGAACTCAATGGTCCACTCTCTCTTCTCTAACATATCTTTGTAAACTTGTTTTGCATCATCAGATAACGACCTCACCTTCTCGTTCCAGAACACAGTCTCATCATCTACATTCTCTCCCTTTTTCTTAGAACTAGACTCACCTGTGTCTTTCTTCTTCTTAGATGGTGGTCTCTTCTCAAAAGTAAACTTAGCAGTATCATCTCCTCCATCATTATCATCACTGCTACTACTATCATCATCTTTTTGACTCCCTGACCCTTCAGCATCATCATCATCATCATTGTTATCATCTTCATCATCATTCTTATCCGATTCTTCATTCTCATCATCATCCTCATCCTCCTCTTTATCAGATTCGGATGGTTCAAAATCTACTTTCTCAACTTCTCTCTCTTCATCTTCTTCACCCTCCTTCAGCTTGGGTGCAGTGTTGTATAAGTCATTAATCAGATCACTAAGGCGTTTGTTTTCAGCTTTCAACTCCTTATTGTCTTCTTTGATTGCCTTATATCTGTTTTTGTTTCTCAGAACTTTACCTTCAAGCTTCTGATTCTTTGCTTCAAGCTTCTTGACCTTCTCATCTATTTCATCTTGATTGGTTTTAGAAGCAACAACTATCTGAAGCATCTTCTCCTCATTCTGTTTAAACTTGGCAATCTCAGCTTGTTGAGCCACAAGCATCTTCATCATATCATCCATTCTTTTGTTCATCTGTTTCATCACTTCATTATCCACAGTGATCTTCTTAGACTTGGATTTAGACTTAGATGGCTCATCCTCAACTTCTTTTCCTTTCTGAGGCTTAGTAAACATGTTCAGAACATTATCCAGTGCAATATTGAACTGCTCCACTGGTAATGTTGTAGCCTCCTTAGTCTTTTGTTTCTTTTTAGCTGGTGAAGATTGTTTAGATGATGTTCCAGCATCCGGTAATCTTTTTCCTTTCAACAATAAGTTCAACTCCTTCTCTCTGAGTTGCTTAGTGCTTGTCTTCTTAGCCATAGACTTGTGTTTGGGCTTGGGCAAATTCACAACAACTGTTTCACCTTCATTCAACTCATCCAAATTAACAGTCAACACTTCATCTACAGCATCAATAGATTGCTTTCCCTTATTAGCTTCTTCTATTGATCTGTTCAAAGATTCAGACTCACCAACCAAAGTGGCCTTTTGTTTGGTAGTCCTGACATTCTCAGCATCCGAATCCCATTGTTCCTCAGTTTCTGTCTCCTCAGAATCAACAGACTCCTCATCTACCAAACCTGTCCCTTTCTTGGCCGTAGTCTTCTTCCTCACTGCTTTTTGTTTTGAAGTTCCCTGCTCTGTCTTTCCCTTGCCCTTCCCTTTGGCTCCGGGATTAACAACTTGCCTTTTCCGTTTTGTGCTTGCATCAGCATAGACTAACGGATCATCATTATCACTATCACTGTTAGGATGCCTTGCTAGATTCTTTCCCGGATCCTCATAATCCTCTCTAGCCAAAGCTCCGAATAACCTTCTGTAAGGTGGTCTTTCATCTTCAGGTATACCTTTGTAACCCTTCATTCTTGCTAAGGTTCTCACATTCATATGATCCATGTTAAGTATCTGTGTTGGATCTTTCTTCAAGTGTGGATATTTGTGATCGAAGATCATCATCAGAAATCTTGGATAAAGCATAAAGTACTTCTTCTTCAATCCCTTCAACATCTCCAACATGTGATCTAGTATCATTCCAGCAACGTTAAATGGCTTATTGAGAGTCAATGCAACCATTAACGAGCTTAAACTCTTTCTCATCACGTCATAACCCCCACTAACACATCCAAATACTATTAAAATGACATGAGCAAAATACTTGAACTGTACGCTCAGCTTGCTTTTATACATAGAACCATCAGTAATCGGTCCTTTGTATTTCATTCTTAGAAAACATGCCTTCTGTTCAGTCCAGGAAAGTTCTCTTGGATCCTCACTTGTCTCAAACTGGATCTGGAGTGCTTCTCTAATATCAGCTTCAGTGATGAACATCTCCATTCCCTGAATCTTACTCTTGATTATAGTCTGATTATCAAAGTAATCATATCTGGCATTGTTATAAAAATCCTCAACTATATCCTTGTAGATAATAGTTGGAGTTGCCAATGCATAAACCACTCTACATCTCTTCAAGAACTTGATAATCTCTGTGAATTCTACATTCTTTTCAACATCACCAAGATATGCACAAACGTTGTGAGTCTTCTCAAACGGCCATTTGTTACCGCTTGATGATCCTTCTTCTTGCACATTTTCTGGAACTGGATCAGTCACTGTAGTATCCACAGGAATCTCAGCAGTTGATTGTTCTTCAGCCATCTGAAATGGAAAATCAAAACAAAACGTCAAAACACAAAATCGTCAAAATTTCAAATTTTTAGGTTTTCAAATTTCACATTCGCCCCAAAATAATTGGTCGAATGTAAATTACTTTGGCCGAAGGTGCATAATTTTGGTCGAATGAAAAACTTATTTTGAATAAAATGTACATTCGCCCAATTCATGTCTCCTTCGTCCATTCAGTTGCACCTTCGTCCAAATTGACAAACCGAAGGTGGAAAAGGTTTAACCCAAAATTTAAAAATTTTCAAATCATGTTTTCAGGCCTTGATTTTGATTGAAATCTGTTCTAAATTGGCCGACTAAGCTTCGCCAATCATCAATTTCTTTAATCATTCATTTTACATCAGTTTTTAACAAGAAATTAGGGTTCTTCTCATTTTAATAATCAATCAGTGATTAAAACGTGTTAAAATCCTAATTCCTAATACATTCTCCCCCTAAAACTGATGTGGGATGAATGTATAACAAAATCAAGCATTAAAAACCAGTCAATCATCACAGAAACTAAAACCCTAGGTCCGGTTCTAAAACAGACGATTCCATGTTCAATCCGTCACCATTACCTGTAAAATTGGTATGAAAATGATCAGTGAACACTAGGGATTAAAACGCACAAGCAGAGAATTCAAAAACAACAAGGTTCGGTTATGATGAAAAATTTTGAAAAAATGCAACTGTTTGGTCGAACCTGTTATGGTATATATATAGGCATCACATTCGTCCGTTTCCTTTGGACGAAGGAACAGATATCCCACCTTCGCCCCTAACTAAAAGGCCGAAGGTAACATGGTTTTTACCCGAATGTAAAAATTGAATAGAAACCACATTCGTCCAAATTTGAAAGGGTCGAACGTGAACAAAAATCCCACATTCGTCCACAATTAAGGGCGAATGTAAAATGGGAATTTTGAAAAATTTTACCAAATTACAAATTCGAATCCCGTTCAACATTTTTCAATTCGTTAAGCATCCAAAACACAAATTTTCACTTTGAGAATGATACAAAGCCCAATTGGTAATGTCAAATCTCAGTCAAATCTCAAAAATTGACTATCAAGCATCCCCGGTTATCAAAAATAAAGCAGAAATGCAAAAATTTTGGATTTTCTGAAATTTATCAAAACACACCTAAAATCTTTTTGGATTTTGTATCTTTTTGACATTAAAAGTAAATTGCAACAAAATAAAATGCATCAAAGTAAATGAAAACAGTAAACATTTTGTGAAATCCGGTCAGAGGATCATATCAGTTTTCTGAGAAATCTGATCACAGCGTTGATCTTTTTGTTTAATATTATCATTAGAAACAGTATATGATACGGCAATTGCTGATATTGTGGTCCACGTAAGCTCACATGCAGACAATTACGCAATGCTTTAAAATGATACGAGTTAAGTGTATTAGACTAACACGATGTGGTGCCCACACACACGACATACTCCCGTATCAAGTAATTGCACAAAGCTTCGTCGTAACGCGTGATTATGCCAGAGTTATCCGTAAAAGTTACAAAGTATATAGCACAGAGGTGTACAGGTCAGCAAATGAATGCAGCAGAGTAACATGTGCGTATACACTAGGTTGAGGCTGATATTAATCACTGATTTGCATCAGATGATCAATACGATGTAATAATGATCTATGATCAATTAAAACATAAAGTTCCTCAATTCGGTAACTTCCGGTTTTGGCAGTTAAGCTCTTTTAGCAAATATTCTGATAAAACTAGGTCCGTAAATCAATACGACAAAAGTTTATCAGAATATCCCGGATAACCATAACATAACGACCCGAAACCTCAGATTTTGGCAATCCTATCAAACGAAATTACGGTACTAAGACCATATGCCCATGAGGTGTTCAGCCACGAACGCGTAGTTCGTTATGTTTGTATCACTAATGCACGCAATATTTAGTCTACGAAGCCTATCAGCATATCACACGTAATCAACACACGCCTCATAAACTATACAATTCTTTAGCCTGTGTCAGATTCCCACTGATGTACTATCATTTCCTCTGTTTTACCAGGAAATCATTTTTGATATTCTAATTTTTAGGTCTTTTTGAATTTTATAATGTTTTTGGCTTTTCTGATAAAATGGCTCCTCCTAAAATAAAGAACATATTTTTGGATTTTCAATTTTCTTAAAAACAAAAACAAAAGCAAAAGTTAAAAGAAACAATCCACTCGAAAGCATCAACTTCTTTGAGGATTTTACAATCCCCTCGAAAGCATCAACTTCTTTGAGGATTACGAAAGTAAAGAGAAATTCCCAATTAGCAAAGAGAAATTCCCAATTAGCAAAATATAAAAACTAAAAACTAAAAAGCGATAAACCGAGGTGCCGATTAGTCCTGTTTTTCCTTTATATTGTTTACTTTTAAAAGATATTCAAACCGTGAACGGTCAAAGGCTTTAGTAAACAGATCTGCACGTTGGTAGTCAGTGTGTATTTTGATCATATCGATCAATTCCTTAGCGTAACAATCACGGATAAAATGATATTTGATCCGGATGTGTTTCGCTTTAGAATGATTGTCCGAATTTTTAGTTAATGCTATTGCGGCTTCGTTGTCACAGTAAATAGGAGTTTTTAGAAACTGCAAACCGTAATCCACCATTTGTTGTTGAATCCAAAGTACTTGAGAACAGCAACTCGAGGCTGCAATGTACTCGGCTTCACAGGTAGATTGTGCTACGGAAGTCTGTTTCTTGCATTGCCAGGTGATTAACCTGCTCCCGAAAAACTGGCAACCAGCTGTAGTAGATTTGCTATCCTTGTCACAGCCGCCCCAATCTGCATCACTAAAAGATATGAAATCAAAATTATCATCATTAGGGTACCAAAGTCCTTTTGAAGGACAACCCTTCAGATATCTAAGGATACGCTTGACCGCCGTCAGATGACTTTGTTTCGGCTTCGATTGATAACGAGCACAGAGACACGTTGCGTACATAATATCTGGTCGAGACGCCGTCAAATACATCAGAGATCCGATGATTGCTCTGTATGTAAAAGGATCCGTCAGCTCCCCCTTAGCGTCCACTCCAATCCCGTGATTGGGTTGAATCGGGGTATCCATTGGCTTTGAGTCCTCCATCTGGAACCGGCTCAAGATGTCGGAGACATATTTCGTCTGGTGAATGAAGATCCCGTCGGGTCTTTGGTCCACCTGCAAGCCTAGGAAAAACTGCATCTCCCCCATTGCGCTCATTTCGAACTTTTCCTGCATGACAGATTCAAAATCCCTGCATAAAAGCTCGTTAGTTGAACCAAATATTATATCATCAACATATATCTGCACTAGAAGCAAGTCATCTCCCGTCTTTTTCGTAAAGAGGGTGCAATCGACGAGGCCGCGCTTAAATCCTTTGTTGATGAGGTATGTACTCAGCTCCTCGTACCACTGCCTCGGAGCCTGGTGCAAGCCATAAAGAGCTTTGTTCAGCACGTAGACCTTATCCCGGTGGATTGGGTCCTCAAAGCCTGGTGGCTGCCCGACATACACCTCTTCCTTGACTTTCCCGTACAGAAATGCGCTTTTCACGTCCATCTGATAAACTTTGAATTTCTTATAAGAAGCAAACGCAAGGAACATCCGAATAGCTTCGATTCGTGCTACCGGTGCATAGATCTCATTATAATCAATCCCTTCGATTTGATGGAAACCCTGCACGACCAATCTGGCTTTGTTCCGAACAATTACCCCACGATCATCCTTCTTACACTTAAACACCCATTTGGTGCCAATCTTCTTTCTATCCGGCGGCAAATCTGTGAGCGACCAAACTCCTAATTTCTGGAATTGTAATAACTCCTCCTGCATAGCTTCAACCCAGGCATCATCCTTCAAAGCGTCCTTGTATGTCCTTGGCTCTACCTGCGACACATAACACGCAAACGACCAATCATTTTGACTACCAGATTGTTGAATTTTGGCATATAAAGCTAAAGCACCAAAACTCTCTGGCGTATTAACGCTTTTAAGCTGCCCTCTGGTCATAACACTACTTCCAGGATCACCGATAACTTGCTCCAGCGGGTGAATACGATGAATCCGAGATTCCGGATAATCAGGTACTTGCACTCCCGTCTGAACAGTCAAGTTCTCCACAGCATCCAGATCATGACCCGTATTTGATGATGAAGCCACATCAGAATTTGGAGTTGGGTTCACTGGTGGTGCCTCCTGTTCTTCAGCTTGATCAAGAATAGCTTCTTCAAATTGTTCATCTTCAGATTCTGAAGTGTCTAATGAAGTTGAAGCCTCTTGAAATATCTCTTCTTCTTGTATAGGAGCGTTGGTATCATTAGAAGCTGGTAGGGGGTTCACGGTGATCGGACGCACCAACGGTGAAGTTGTTGCATTTTCACACTCGTAAAGTAATCGAATAACAGCTTCTTCAACCAAGCTATCTAGATTGAATGATTCAAAGAAATCTTTGTAATCAAACATCCAATCAGGACCCGTGCCTTGAAGATTTTGAGTATATCGTTGAACTTCCACGTTAGCCCAGTCTTCCACACGACGAGTTCGCTTGTTGTATACCCTTTTGAGTGGGGTTGCATATCCAACAAAGTAACCCTCCTCGGCTTTAGGACTAAACTTTTCGCTTGGATTCAACATAGTGCAAGGCGCCCCAAAAGGTTCTAGATACTCTAAGTTCGGCTTCCGTCGGTGTAACAGTTCATAAGATGTTTTGCCAAACTTCTTCACTGTTAGAACCCGATTTAATGTGTAATTTGCTGCATAAATCGCCTCGTTCCAGAACATTACCGGAAGATTTGAATCAGCAAGCATTGTTCTAGCCGCTTCAATTAGAGTCCTATTCTTTCGTTCAGCAACACCGTTCTGTTGAGGGGTGTACGGAGCCGAATACTCATGATGTATCCCTTTGTTTTCACAAAGTTCATCCATCTTTGCATTTTTGAACTCCGTCCCATTGTCACTCCGAATTCTCTTTATCTTCACATTGTAGAGATTCTCCAATCGAGTGAACAGAACTTTTAGATTGATAAAAGTGTCGCTTTTATTCTGCAAACACATCACCCATGAAAACCTTGAGTAATCGTCAGTGACGACTAAACAATAAAGCTCTCCAAGATGACTATGACGCTTGACTGGTCCGAAAAGATCCATGTGCAATCGCTCCAGTGGCATCTCAACAGAGTTAACCTTTTTCACTTTGTGGGACTGTTTGTGCTGCTTCCCCTTTTTACAACTTACACACTTGTCATTCAAATGGAAATGTTTCACATTAACTCCCTCGACAAGTCCATTCCTCACAAGTTGATTCATTTTCTTCAGATGAATGTGCCCCATTCTTCGGTGCCACATTATCGATTCTTTTTCAGTCGCCTTGGACAAAAAGCATGTTATTTGCCCCTGTGATGTCATCGCCTTGGACATATCAAGAATGTATAGATTGTTGACGCGAGGTGCCTTCAACATTATCCACTCTTTAGGAATTGTAAAGCCCGGTTTCAAGATATAGCAGGATTTGTCATCAAAATGCACAGTAAATTTCTTGTCACAAATTTGACTGACACTCAACAGATTGTAGTCTATCTGCTTCACATACGATATCCGCTCAAAACTTACTATCCCATTGCTCACACTTCCTTCCATCGTGATATATCCTCCTTTGTTTCCCGCAAACGCTACATACCCTCCATTGATGTTCTTCACATCGAACAGCAACGCAAGATCCCCTGTCATGTGGCCTGAAGCTCCACTATCAACAATCCAAAGACTGCTAATAGGGCCAGCTGAAGCTCCCTGCACACAAAAAGTAAATCATTTAGTGCTTTCGGGGGACCCAAGCCTGAGTCTTGGGTCTTTCAACATCAGGTTTCACAATGACATTTTCACAAACATTTTTAACAACATTTTGATCAATCTTTTTCTGATTGCTCAAAATCGGTTCCTTTTTCTCATTCACTTTTGAAGATGAGGCTCCTGGAGTACCATTGGATGACCAAGATTGTTCAGTCCTTTTGAGGATACGAATCTGAGACTTTGGGTTCTCAGTCGGTTTCTGAACATTGTTAGCAAATGTAACTTTCTTGGTAACCTTATCTGATTTAACAGACTTAGGTCCAACATTCGATTTGACAATTGGTTTTGGTGGAACCTTTTGCCTATCAACTGTTGAGTTCACCACAGGCTTCCTCCACGAGTTTTCCATCGCAATCCGATTCCTTCTATCATAATGCATTGGACGAGTGTTCCTCATTTGAAAATGGTTTTGATTATAAAACGGTTGTGGTTGTTGAGGAACAACTCTCCTATGAGGTGGCACATAATGATCAATCGGCTTTCGCATCGAATTCCTCACTTCAACTTCGTGCCTCTTGTGTCTTACATATGGGCATTGAGCAAGTAAATGCCCACGTTCCCCACACTTAAAGCACGCACGGTACTCTTCAAAAACATTTGGAGCGTTTGGTTGAGCAAATGATCTAACAGGATATTGATCATTATACTGTTGCTTCCTTAAACTCTCAGGGAGTGGCCCTTTTGAGTAAGTAGGCTCATTGAAACCATTAGCTCTGTTTTTGGGTTTAACAAACTCTGTGACATGGACCTTTGGTTCTTGAGGAACATCCAAGTACAACTTTTTCAACAAAGCTGGTGGAATTTCATTTGTTCTCTCATGTTTAGGGAACCAAATAGTACTTTCTTGCCAAATCTTTTCAATTTTAGCATAATTGGCATTTTTAATTGGAAAGTCCTCGTCAGAGATGATCTTATCGGATCCTTCCATCCGATAAAATACCTTGACAGGTTTGTCACATTGTTTGTTTTGATCATTCTTCTCAAGATCTTTCTTAATCACATTAAGATCTTTCCTCACAACATTCTTCTCAGACTTGTCCACATGATGAACATTTCTCATTGGAACAATTTGAGATGATGAAATTGGTTCATTTGTAATGATGTGATTTTCTTTTGGAATATCACATACATTAACAGTCTGGGTACAACCAGTATCATCACTCTCTGAATCTGAGTCAACACTTTCAGCAGTAACACCCTCATCATTGATTCCCAAAATCGGTCTAACATCAGAATTTGGATCACCAACACTTGAAGTGTTTGATTCATTTTCTGATGCTGAATCAGAATTTACCGAACTCTCCGGTGTCACTGAGTGACAATTATGGTTTTCAAAAAGAACCGGAGATGGTACAGCCCGATAATTGGTTGTTTTGTCATCAATGATGTGGTCTACCACATAAGCCACATTCTTGTAACTTTCTAACTTTTTGTTTACTTTTTCAGCAAAGCATTTGATGGCGGCCATTTCTAACTTGGTGTTTTCAATTTCATTAATGTAGTTGTTAATTGCCAATTGTTTTAAAGACAATGTGTTTTTCAAGTCAGAAATGTCCTTTTTGTAGCCATCTAATACTTTGTTAAAAGCATTCAACTCTTTGCGAGTAGATTGACTGTTCATGATAGCACTATCACGCTGAATACGGAGTTGTTTAACCTCCTCAGTCAATCTATCACAAGCACCACAATATTTGTCACTAGTATTATCAGTACTACAAGCAGAACTTACAGGTTTTGGTGGGTCAGTCATGGCCATCAATGCGAAATGAGCTTCCTTTCCTGCAAAGAATCTGGAGTAATCAATCTTTGTGAAAGCATCATCTGCAATGCACGACTTCCTAGTCATCAGAAAATCTGCCTCTGCAAGTAACTGATCAATATCTTCATCAAGAGAATTAACACTTGCTTCCGTATCTGAGTCACTGTCTGAATCAGAATAAACCGATTCACACTCCTCAGGAATGTCAGAAACAGTATCAATCACCACTCCTGAATTAGTCTCTTCATTTTCAACCTCAACATTTACGTCAGAATCAACCTTAACAGGTTCAAAATCACCGTCCATCTCAGCTTCAGAATCATCACTATCAACCTTAGTTTCAACCTTCTCCTCCACCGTCACAGAGTCTTCAAGATCAACCTGATAGGCAACACACGCCACATTTCCTCCAGTTGTGATTTCCTCAACACCTATCTGAATGCTCGACCAGTCAAACCTCTCATCTTGTTGAGTAACCAATGCTTGATTGGTATTCTGTTGTTCAGCTGGTGTAGTGATAGGTATGACTGTTCGGTTAGCATTGTTTGGTGTTTGGGTTTGTGTCTGGTTTGGTGTGGTTGGTTGTCTATTTTGGTTGTTGTGGAAGTTGTTTTGATGGTTTTGGTAGTTGTTGTTTTGGGAAGAAACTTGGTTTTGGTTTTGTTGACGGTTCTGATAGGTAGCATTAAATGGATTCCTGTTTCCTTGTTTCGGTGGCTGTGTGCATTCACGTTTAAAGTGACCTTTACCCCCACAATTAAAACAAGTCACTTTCTCCTTATTGAACCCATAGGTTGTATTAGGAGAAGTTCCCAAGTCGGTTCTACCTGTTTTCTCTATAAACTCTGTTGCTCTTCGCATAATGCTCGCAAACGCCCATTGGATGTCAATGAGTTCCATTTCCTCCTTATCAATCTGTGCGTAGTCTTCATTGGTCAAGTTGTTATTACCAATTTGACTAGCAACTAATCCATTATAGGAAGAAACCATTGCAGAGACTAATGCAATGTGTTGCTGAGCAACTTCAACTGTCACATTTCCAAGATTGGAAGTCTCCAAAACCACAGTTGGTTGATTGGGTTGGTTCATTGGTTGTGGTTGAGTTTGACCAGCAGTGTAAAAGGCTGCTTGTTGTTTTGGTGAGAATGGTGGAATGTATGAATATTGATATGGAATTTGTGGTTGTGGTTGTGATAAAGATGAAGTTTGTTGATGGTAGTTAATGATGGGTGATTCTACAGCATTTGATATACAAGCAACATGTGGTGTAACTAGTCCTCCAGAACTTGTACTTGCTGGAACTAAAGATCCTCCAAAGTATAGATTTGGATTCTGAGGAATCTGTGCTCTCCTAGCCTTCCTCTTCTCTTCCAACTCTTTGTTCTCCAACTTCTCAACGAACTCTTGAAGAGACCAGTACTGAAAAGCATCCTTTTCCTTCAAAACATCCACATGCTGATCCCAGTTAGGTGGTAATGCTTCAGCAAACTTGTCCACCTGTTTAGCCATAGGGATCTGTACACCATAACTAGACAATTCAGAAATTAGATGATTATATCTAGGAGTTAGTTCTTTCAAAGTTTCATTTCCAACATATGAAAAATTCTCAAACTCCTTAACAAGCTCTTCCATCCTCAAATTCCTAGTCTTCTCATTCCCATCATGCTTCCTTTTAAGCATATCCCACAAAGCCTTAGAAGTTGTACACGTCCCAAACTGATGCAAAAGATCATTAGTAATGGCTTGTGTCAGTTGTGAGAACGCCTTCTTTTCCACAGCAAACTTTTTCTTCTCATCCTCCGCCATGCTCTCCAATGGCACTGGTTCACCCGTGTTCTCCAGAACTGGTGGTGTGTATCCTTTAGCAATCATGTTCCATGCTTCAGCACCTTCTACTCCCATGCCTTCCAAGTGAATCTTGAACTTTTTCTGCCACTGATTGTATTCCTGAATCTCCATGAGCTTCGGTGGCCGAGTCCCGCTACCTGAAGACAAATCATTAATCAGTGTGGAAATAGCATTAGTAGTTTGAGTGTTTACCACCGCTGCTGCTACTCCCCAGTAGTCAGACTGTGGTACTGTAGGTGCACTCTGAGTCATGTAGTTAACCGGCTGCGAAGACTGTGTGCTCGTCTTCTGTGCTGCTACGGTCCATGGGTCCATCACCTGCTGTTGTGGTTGTGTAGTTGCTGGTGTAGGAGTAGTCTGATAACGCCACATAGTCACGTACTTCGAGAAAATCAACACTTAGAAAAATTTCACAAAAACTGTCTTAGGTTCGCCCAAGAAACTTCAGGTTCGTCCCTTTCAAATCAGGTTCGCCCAAAAACAGTGCCCCGAATGTGAGAAATTCACCAGAATGTAAAATTTCACCAACACCTTTCTACCTTCGTCCTAAAATTCCTAGGTTCGTCCGTATGTGAAATACCTTCGTCCGCCCGATCTCCCGGATGTAGAAAATATGACCCGAATGAACAATATTCAAACAGAAAATTCTAGGTTCGCCCTCAAACACCTTAGTTCGCCCAGAAAATCACTCACATTCGTCCTAAAACACACACATTCGCCCACAAACTGCAGATTCGCCCATATCTGTTCTTTAAAAAACGGTTACACTTTTGAAAAACGGTTATTTTGATCTCTGATTTTCAAAAGTTTGTGGATTTGATTGATCTTGATCAGGTTATGCTTCGGAGATGATTTGGAACAACTTTAAAACTTGGAATTTTGAATTTTAACCACAAAATCACCTCTAATTGTTTCAAAAACACACAAAAACCATTTTTAGTTGAAAACAGATGTGAATTGATGAAAATTATGTTCAAATCAGCTCTGAGTTTATCAATTTGTTGTTGTATGATCCTCTACGCTCTGATACCACTTTGTGGAGGAGAGAATTCGACACGAAAACAGGATTATATGATCATACAAGTTGCTAAACCAGGTGCGGAAACCCTAGCTTAGAACAAACTGAAGTAAACTCAATCAAAACACAATCAAGATCATTTTAAATGCTTTTCATAGATTAACTTTGCAATAAACTTGATTACAGATTCAATATAGTTAATCTAGACCTCAAACAGATACTCTCTAACCTCTCAGGAACACACACACAAAACACACACTCTCTAAGACTCGTTGTACATTACAAAAACCCAATTCCTATTTATAACCTCTGCACATTCGCCCAGTTACACTGGTCGAAGGTGGCAGATTTCCACATTCGCCCAGTGAACTGGTCGAATGTGACTTCTTGTGTCTTCCTGATCTTCCTTCGTCCATGATAAACTTCCTTCGCCCCTTTCTATCTTCATTCGCCCACTTCTGAAACTCCTTCGCCCCTAACACATGTTAGTATCTAATCTATAGTCGCAAAACGGCATCTACACATCTCCAAGTGTCTGCTGAGAGGCATGGTAGACATGGAATTGCTCAGGGTCTTAGCATAGTCTTCAATCCTTCTGAGTTTGCTAAGCTCTGCTGAATGGATGCCCTGAGCAGTCCTGTCATCCTTCCCTTTGCATTTCTCTTTGATGACAGCATCAGTCTGTTCACCCTTGTATTTAAGATATGTGTCCATGTTGAGTGGAACAGGGAAGCCTTTGAGAGATGGGAAGGATCTTTCTGATGGCTGATCAGTATTGTAGAAGGATTGAAGTTCCCCCTTGATTAGATCCAACTCAAGGGGATACTTCTCAGCCAATGGGGTGATGGTTGGTGGTGGTCTATGGGATCTGAATTGGGCAGTGTGTGGTGAGTAAGATGAAAGTGGAATGGCATTGACTGGTGTGGGTTATGAGATTGGGGTGTTAGGTGGTGTGTTGTGGATGTTTTCATCTTGTATAACAAAGGTGGATTTCCTTTTTCTGCTATACAAGATTTTGGGTGAAGGTGAGGATGAGGCAGTGGTTTGGGAAACATCTGTTGGTCCTTTTGTGGAACCAGCAGTTGTTTGGGTTTTAGGTTGTGTTGAGGTAGGTTTGGGAGTTGGTTGAATTGTGGCTGGTTTAGTGGTTGATGGTAGCAGGTGTTTGTACAGCAGAGGTTTCAGCAGTTAGTCTGGAAGGTGGTTTTCTGGTGTGTTTGGCTGGCATTTTCTTTCTTTTTGAAGTGTTCACATCTTCCACTTCCTGCTGCTGTTCCTTTTTCTTTTGCACCAACATCTCTGCCTTTACTTCCAATGTATCAGCCCTTTTTCTTTTGTCTTGAGCAGCCTTTTCAGCTTTTTCATTAGCTGAAGTATCAACTTCTTTAGCCTTTGATGCTTGAGCTGGTTCAGAGACAGGGATCTGAACATTTGGTTGTTGAGTTTGTGGAGCTGATGTGGGTGACCCTGGTTTGTCAGCAGTTGGCTTCTTCCCTTTTTGTGAGGGTGGTGCACCAAATGGATCAAGTTTTGGTAGCCTATCTCTGCCACTCTCCCCCTTTTTGGCATCATCAGCAGTGAATTCATCATCATCTTCATCTCTGAGAATTGTGGTAGGGGCAGAGCCAGTGGTCTTCAGCAAATGGTCTTTGATCACCTTGATGTCAGCCTTTGTGTCATTAAATCTGGCATCCACCATATTTCTGATCAAATTCATGTAGGTCTCTTGTGTCTGATCTGCTAATTTTCAGTGAGCTATGATGATGGGGGAAACAGATTTCCATAGCTCATTAGCAACATCAGCAGTGGATGGTTGACTCTTTGTAAAGTTGTTCAATGTTTCCAATATTGACTTGACATCAGATTTGATGTCAGCAACAGAGGATTCAAGGTTTTGGACTTTAACCGTCAATTCTTGAAGTTTTGACTCATCACCCAAGTTAATAGGATCATCTGAGTCCCTACCAGAGGTAGTTTTAGCTGGTTCAGTTCTAGGAGGTGAGTCCATAGAATGAGAACCTGCTGCCCCTCTGTCTTGGTACTGGGGACTTCCAACTGTTTTAGGAGACACAATTGTGTCCTCATCAGTTGTTGCCTTCAAGGAAGTCTTAGCAATGGAACCACTGTCCTGCTGTGAGACAATGGTCTCTACAGCAGTAGTAGCTGCTTCTCTTGAAACCTCACCAAAAGTGACATTGACTTCTGAGAGTATAACCTCCTCTTCTGTTTGTGGGATAGCTGATTGACTTTCCTCAGCCCCAGTCACTGGTGGTGGCATACTCTCAGTGATAGGTGAAAGAGAGGAACTGGGGTTGTCCTGAGTTTTGTCAATAGCTTCAAACAGGGGTTGCATTGTTTGTGGGACATGTGGTGGTGATGTAGGTGGAGTAAGAAGCTGATTAGCCCTGGGAGATGGACTTATGAACATATGGTCAAGTGACTCATATGCCTCAGTATGAGGTTCCCTTTGGCTTACAACAAGATCCTTTTGTGAGGATTCTTGAGGAGTTTGCTTTAGTTGAGATATCTCCAACTGTTGTGAGGAAGTAACAACAGTGGTTTCATGTTGCTTTGGTGATGCAACAGGGTTAGCTTCTGGTATCTCATCTTCCAGAAGTCCCTTTTTGGTTTTGGTGGTTGTTTTGGTGGATGGACGTTTTCTTTTGGTGGCTGGTGTGGGTTTCACAGCACTGGATGAAGTGCCATGATCACCAGGAGCAGTGGGCTCACCAACAGAGGTTTCAACAACAGTTGTTGTCTTTGTCCTCTTTGGTTGTGTTTTGGAAACTTTTTATACTTTTGTTGCTTTTTCTTGGGTTGAAGAACCCAGCATTCTTGTAAAAGTTTCATCAGTTAGACTTTTCATTTTGAAAGACTCACCCTTTTGAAAATCCTTTTCAGGTAAAATCTTTTGTAGAATTACACTTAGAATTCTAGGGTAGAGCAGAAAAGCATTGTTTGAGCCAGATTTTATGGCTTTCACATTTGATACCAAGTCTGAAAACAATCCCTGAGATAGATTGAAGTCAGAGTCTGACAACATAGCATATCCCAAGTATTGTATCCTCAATGGGATTTCATTGAAGGATGTAGTCTTGGCAGAGGCACAGAGGAGGAGGGTATGGAAGAAAAATTTCATGAGTGGTGGGAAAAACTTTTTGTATAATGTTGAACCAGTCATTTGAGCATCATACCCTCGCTCATGGAACTCAGTGTGAAGCTCTGTTTTTGGAAAAGTTTCCATACCTGACAAGTCGTTTAGTGAGAAGGTAGTGGATATGATTTCAGGGGTTATGGCGATACTGGTGTCTCCAATTTTTGAAATTATGGAAGTTGGCTTTTTGTCTTGGTATAAGACTTCAGCATTCGCCCAGAATTCTTGGAGTGTTTCCAGGTATATGGGGGCATCAGCAATAAGAACATTTTTATATTTCGAGTTATTGATGATGTCAATGGTGGAATGGAATGGTGTGTTGTCTTCGGTTTTAACCAAGTAAGGAAGGAAGTTATGAGTGGCTTTTGTTTGGAGTTCCATTTTAATGGATTAGGATTGTGAAAGTGATGAACTTTGATTGAGGGTTATGAGGAAGACGAGAGCGGTTTTTAGTATTTTGAATACAATGAGACAGTAAAACTGCTGTTGGGGAAAGAACAGGGTTTTATAGGCTCTGGTGAAACCGCTGATGTGGCAAAACTCTGCTTTTGAGAGCAGACGTGGCAAACATCTGATGGTTGAAACATCTGGTGGCATACAGCTGTTTTGTTAAACCTCTGTTGCCAACCTCTGTTGTTTAACCAAAAGACTGATGAAAACAGTTGTTTTATCTGATCAGATGTTTGAAACAGATTTTTCAACCAACAATGGTTGTTTTATCTGATCAGATGTTTGAAACAGATTTTTCAACTAACAGTGGTTTTAATGAAACAGTGGTTGTTTTATCTGAATCAGTGGTTTTAAAACAGATTTTTCAACCAAAGTGTCATTTTAGCAAAATTTGATTTTCTGAAAACATTTTAATGTTTTTATTGAAAACATTTTTGTTGTTTTTAATCCATGTTTAACATTCCAATTCGAGAAATCAGATTTGTGAAGGTAGATGTGTCTAAAGCTTTTGTCAGCACATCTGCCAACTGATCCTCTGTTGGAACATGGTGCAGAGAAATCAAACCTTTTTCATAGCTATCCCTGACAAAATGATGTCTGATATCTATGTGCTTGGTGGTTGAGTGGGAGACTGGATTTTTGATGATATTTTCAGCAGCTTGACTATCCAACATGAGTGGAGTCCTTAGTGCAGTTATCCCAAAATCCAGTAGTTGATTTTGAAGCCACATAAGTTGGGCTGTACAGCTTGCAGCAGCAATGTATTCAGCTTCAGCAGTGGATGTTGAAACAGCTGCTTGCTTTTTGCTTTGCCAAGAAACTATGGCATTCCCTACAAACTGGCACCCTCCTGAGGTGGACTTCCTTGTGGTATGACAGCCAGCAAAATCACTATCTGAATAACTTTAAAGCTCAATGTTTCCATTAGCAGGATACCAGATACCAAGTGTGGGAGCACCTTTTAGGTATCTGAAAATCCTTTTCACAGCAATAAGGTTAGACTTTCTAGGAGAAGCCTGAGATCTAGCACACACACAGGTTGCAAACATAATGTCTGGCCTGGATGCTGTTAAGTACAATAAAGACCCAATCATGCATCTATAGTGTGTCTGATCAACCAGTTCATCCTTTTCATCATCAGTGAGTGGCTTGACAGTACTCATTGGTGTACTACATGGCTTATAATCATTCATCTCAAATTTTGTTAACAAGTTTTTCACATACTTGTTTTGATGAATGAAAGTGCCATTTTGCAGTTGCTTTACTTGAAGACCAAGAAAGCACTGGAGTTCACCCATAGCACTCATTTCAAACTCTGCTGTCATGAGTTCCCTAAACTCCTCACACATTTTATTACATGTGGATCCAAAAATGATGTCATCCACATATATTTGAACAATCATTAAATCTTTTCCTTTCCATTTTAAAAACAAGGTTTTATCAATTTTACCTCTTGTGAAACCAATGGATAAGAGAAAAGTAGAGAGAGTTTCATACCAGGCTCTTGGTGCTTGTTTGAGTCCATACAATGCTTTGTTAAGCTTGTAGACATGATCAGGATGGAATGTGTCTTCAAAACCAGGTGGT
The DNA here is from genome assembly GCA_032199755.1 of Ambrosia artemisiifolia. Classification (NCBI taxonomy): domain Eukaryota; kingdom Viridiplantae; phylum Streptophyta; class Magnoliopsida; order Asterales; family Asteraceae; genus Ambrosia; species Ambrosia artemisiifolia. The sequence goes on from CM063526.1 coordinate 24,317,612, forward strand.
TGACATACATAGACCTCCTCCTGAATTTTGCCATATAGGAAGGCACACTTGATGTCCATCTGATACACCTTGATGTTGTGGTTGACAGCAAAGGCTAAGAAAAGTCTGATAGCTTCTAACCTTGCTACAGGGGCAAAGGTTTCATCATAGTCTATTCCCTCTTCTTGTCTGAAGCCTTGAACCACTAACCTGGCTTTGTTCTTGACAACTATACCCCTTTCATCAGTTTTGTTTTTGAAGACCCACTTTGTGCCAATTGGACAGACATCCTTAGGCAGTGGTACAAGTTCCCATACTTGTTGTCTTTTGAACTGAAGGAGTTCTTCTTGCATGGCTTCTACCCAACTGTTGTCTTTCAGTGCCTCTTGGTACTTGACAGGTTGTGTGAGAGATAGAAAGCCTGCAAAAAGACAGATATTTGAGGATTGGCTCCTTGTGAGCACACCTTCTCTGATGTTGCCAATGATTTGGTCTGATGGATGAGCTCTTAGGTAGATTAGATCTCCCTGATATGGTATGATGGCATTTTGTGGTGAAGGACAGAGGTTTGGAGACTCTGTTGACATAACATCTGTTGGCACTTTTGAGGAGTCAACAGATGTTTGGAATGGAGGTGGAGGAATGGGTCCAAGTGGTGTAAGATTGGACTGACTTTTGTCAACAGATGATTGACTCTTCTCAACAGATGATTGAACAGTGGATTGGCTGGGTGAATCAGTGGTTTGAAGGTAAGATTGGCCAACAGTGGCTGACTCAGCTGTGGCAGAGTTTTGACAGTTGTTTTGAACCACTGCTTCCTCTGATGCAGGATAGACTTTGTAGTGGTCTGGAACCACAACATCTATTCTGTAGTCTTGTTGTGAAGATTGTGGAGTACCTGCAGGGTTAGTCTTGACAACAATATCTTCAAATTTGAATTTATCTAAATCAAACAACTCAGCAGGATTTGCTGGGATTTTCAAAGATGAAAGTTCATTGAACTTTACATTCAGAGTTTCTTCTATTGTTTTAGTCCTTGTGTTAAACACTTTATAGGCCTTTGCAGTAGAAGAGTACCCCAGAAAATATCCACAATCCACTTTGGCTGCAAATTTTGAAATGGAATCTTTAAGATTTAAAATGAAACATGGGCAGCCAAAGACTTTGAAAAATGATATCAGTGGTTTGATTTTAAACAGAATTTCATAAGCAGTCTTTTGATGTCTAGGGTTGATTAAAACTCTGTCTTGAACATAGCAAGCAGTGTTTACAGCTTCTGCCCAAAAGGACAGAGGTAAACCAGAATCTGCTAGCATTGTTCTTGCAGCCTCAATGAGAGTCCTGTTCTTCCTTTCAACCACCCCATTTTGCTCTGGTGTTCTTGGGATACTGTACTGCCTTACAATCCCTTTTGACACACAGAAGTCATCCAACTCCTTATTCTTAAACTCTGTTCCATTGTCACTTCTAAAGACTTTTACTGGCAAGTCATATTGTTTTTCAACTTTGGTGACAAAGTCCTTCAAAATACCTGCAGTCTCATCCTTAGAGTGTAAAAAGTAAGTCCATGTAAACCTAGAAAAATCATCAACTATGACAAGACAAAATCTTTTTCTTCTTAGACTCATGATTTTTACAGGGCCAAACAAGTCCATGTGCAACATTTGTAAACACTGACTAGTTTTGGACTCATCAATGGATTTGTAAGAGCTTTTATGTTGTTTACCTTTTAAACAGGAAACACAATGCTCATCACATTTGAATTCTTTTGATGGTAAACCTCTGACAAGGTTTTGTTTGGAGAGCGAGTTGATAGTTTGAAGGTTGGTGTGACCAAGTCTCCTATGCCACAATTCTGTCTCTTTGGTAGAGGCAGCTGAGAACAGACAAACATTTGCAGTAGGATTATCCTTCAACATATCAACTACATACACATTGCCACTTCTGTGAGCAACAAGTTGTGCTTTGCTCTCAGCAATGATGGTGTTAATCTTTTCTACAGCCTCTGGGCCAACAATCTTACAAGTTTGCTTAGTGAAGAATGACCCAAAGCCTTTGTCACTCATTTGTGATACACTAAGTAGATTAAATTTTAGATTGTCTATTAGATTAACATTTTCAAACTTAAGCCTTCCTGCTTTGACAGTACCAGAACCCAACACTTTACCTTTAGAATCATTACCAAAGGATATATCACCCCCTCCATGAGCAAGAAAGTCCAGAAGAAGGGCTCTACATCCAGTCATGTGCTTGGAGCCTCCACTATCTACATACCATAAACTGTCTAAACAAGCAGAAGCTCCCTGCACATCAGTAAAGATTTTAGTTTTGGTGAGTGTCCAAAGCCACATTGGCTTTGGATGGGTCCTTAGCTGTCTCAGCCTTAAGTTGAGGAGAATGATCAGTGGTTTGGACTAGCTTTTGAACTAGGTTCAACAGCTGCAGTTGACCATTTGCCAGTGCTTGTATGTCAACACTTGGTCCAGCAGATGTTTGATCATTTCCTATCAGTTGTTGAAAACCATGAGGGTGTCTGTTCACTTTTGGTTTTGAAGGCCTCTTGGGCTCTTCATAAACATGTGGGAGACGATGACAAGTGGGTTGTCCATATCCTCTTGGTAATCTGTTTGAAGGTGGAGCATCTGTTACCTGAACTTCTCTGGGAGCAGAGTTTTTGTTCAGACTTTTGGTAACAGATGTTTGAACTGATTCAAAAGTCTGTTTGGGTTTTCCTTTTGAAGTACTTACCACTTGACTTTCCGGAGTTTTAGCCTTATACTCTTTTATCTTTTCATCAAAATTTTTGAGATATAGGCACTCTTTTGTTTTGTGATTCTTTTTCTTGCAGATTGAACATTCTTTAGATTTAGAATCATTTAAACTTGTTGTTTTGTTGATGTCATATGCTTTTAGAAGAAAACAGTTTTTGGTGACATGGTTCTTCTTTTCACAAAAATCACAAAACAAATTGTTCTTGGCTTTCCCTTTTTCTTTCTTCCTTTCAACAGATGTTTCATCATCTGTTGGAAGATTTACTAGAGGGATTACTTTGGCCTGTGGTGCCATTTTACCATCAGGGGTTTTAAAGGTCATTGGTTTGAAATTTTCAAGAACTTCACACTCATCTGACCATGTTGGTTTGAATTGATGTTTCTCAATTCCATCAAATGAGGGTGTACCTTCCAACTTTTCAAGAATGATTTTCTTGCCATTGGGTTCAGTAACCTTGATTTCTTGACCTTTTGAGTTTGTAGGAATGACCTCAACCAACTGTGGTTCCTTTTTGTCAGTGGTTTGTGAAACTTGGTCAGTGGTTTTAGAACCAAACCCAAATTTCACATGACTTTTGGATTGTTGGTTGACAATCATCTCAAAACCCTTTGATGATTCCACCCATTTCTTACATTCAACTTGGGTGGACTCAAGCTCCTTCTTACAACTATGATATTTTGTTATCATAGTCTGAAGCTGGTCTTTGGTTATGCTTGCTTCATGTTTTAACCTGCTGATTTCAGACTCTTTTTCAGATATTTTTGATTTTAACTCTTTTGTAAGTTTTTCAAACTGAATTTCAGAATCCAAAATTTTCTTTCTAAAGTTTTCATTCACCTCTTTTATCTTAGCAAATGCCACAATACATTTGTCTGAGCACAAGTCATTTAAGATTTGAGGAGATACCTTAGCAGCAGCCATCAAGGCACAGTTACACTGGCAGTCACAGTCATCACTACCCCAGGGGTCTGAGAGATTTACAGCCTCCACTTCAGATTCTTCAGCTAAAACAATCTCACCAACAACACCATCAGTCACATTTTCAGACATAGACACCACTTCCTCAGAATCAGTCTCTTCAACAATTGTTTCTAGTGCCATAAAACAAAAATCCTTTTCAGTGTTAGCAACTAGAGCAATGTTGTCATCTGTTATCTCATCTGGTAGACTGCTCCAATCAACAAAGCCCTGAGTAAAGAAAGTCTGTTGACCTGGTTGACTGGTCTCTGCAGGAGCAGAGGGTGGAGTAACAGTCATTGGCACAGGTGCCTGAGCAACAGGTGTTTGGACATAGTGATACTGAGGAACAGTGGTTTGGACATAATGCACAGGAACAGTGGTTTGGGTCTGTGCAAAGTGAGCAGTATTTTGCACATTAGGTACATTAGGGATGGTTTGATAAGTGTTGGCCTGTGGTCTTTGATTTGGATAGGTAATCATAGGAACTCCATTTTGACTCCTACACTCCCTAGCAAAATGACCCATTCTATGACACTTATAACACTTTATCTTTGATTTATCCAACCCAACCTTTGACCCACCATGTAAACCTGGGTACCTCCTGCCAGTTTTCTTATAGAAGTTATTGGTTCTAATACTGAGCAGGGCAACCTGATGTAAGATGTCCATTTCTTCTAGGTCCAAAGGGTCAATATATTGCAAGTCATTGTACACAAAAGATGAATTATCAGAAGCCTGGATATCACCATTAGCTGTGAAAGCACAGTTGTTTGGTGATGAGTAAGGATCATTATTGAAACCAGTTGTTATGTCAATGTAATGATCATAACTCTGATCCTTACTACTTCCAGAACCATCATCCTGACCCAACAGTGCAGTATTACCAAATACATAGTCATCTGACACTTTGCCAGAGTCCTGGAGCTTCTTTTTCTGGTTAAGCTCCCTTTCATAAGTCAGGAGCTTACCATGAAGCTGGGTCAGGGTTAGGTCTTTGAATCCGATAGAGTTTCTCATAACTATGGCTATAGTGTCCCATTTGTCCTGAAGTGATCTAAGAAACCTATGATTCAGTGTTGAATTAGAAAAGTTAGACCAACCAGTTTGAGTTCACTAATTAGACAGTTAAACCTTTCAAACTACAGTGTTAATGACTCCCCTTTTATGTGACTAAACGTTTCATATTGTTGGTTAAGTATTTCACGATTGTTTTCAATCACATCATCAGTTCCCCCGAATTGCTCTTTGAGAGCATCCCACAGTTCTTTAGCACTATTGCAGTGCAAGAGACCGGCATAGATATCATTCGGCAGTACCATGGCTACTATACTGAAAGCCTTGGCATCTAGCTCGATTTTTTGAAAATCTTGCTCTGAGTAGTTCTCAACACTCTTTGGTACTTGGATCTTTGGATCCTCGGCACTCGGTACCATTGGAACATGTGGTCCAAATACTAACGATTTCCAGCACCCTGTGTTCTGTTGTGCTAACACATGAGCCACCCGACGCTGCCAGATGTTGTATTCTGACCTGACAAGCATCGGAGGCTTGTTGTGTGTGCCAGTGTTGTGTGGATCTTGATTAAGTGAAGTCATTCTCTTGGTTTTTCAAAAACAAAGTCTGTTTACTAACTGTTAAAACGAAAATAAACTATTACTCTGTTTTAACCCGACAAACAAACGATATCAATGATTATGAGCTGATCTGTGTATTAAATTGATTGATTAGATCAGATTTAATTGACCAAGCTCTGATACCAATTGTTAGGATCTGAGTATTGGACTGTTTTGATTAACTATGAAATATGAATGAAGTATAAATGGAAAGTGCAGCGGAATAACGAATAATCAAAACATAGAGAATAATTGTTTTCAATCGAATGCTTTCATTAAACTGAAAGATTACAATAGTACAATTAACTCCCCCTCAGCCTGATCACTCAGAGAATGTTTGTCTAAAGAGAATGATGAGTGACCAATAGAACAGTACAAGTACTGTTCTATTTATAGACAAGTACAAACCTCTGATGATCAATAGCTGACGTCACCTAGAAAGCGACCCCTAACTGACTAACAAACTATAACATCTGTTAAACAATAAACTACTGTTGCATTGAAACAACTGATAATAAAACTCTGTTAAACTAAAGCTCTGATGTCTTCTTATCATCTGTTGAACCAAAGTGCTGTTGGTTCAACAGACCTTTGCTCTTCAGATCTTTGATCAGCACTTGTTCTTTATCAGACTTTTGCTCTTCAGACTTTATCCATCAGACTTTTCATCAGCAGCAGTTGTCTTGTATCAGTTGTTAAGCAGCAGCATTTTGGGAATCAGCAGTTCTTTGGAGGAAGCTTTATTGTAACAACTGTTCTTTATTCTTGATCAAACACTTAGTATATTTTGGCTTTTAATCATCTGTTCTTCTCCAGGTCAGCAGACCCAACAAGTGTTTTAGATATCAGAGGTTTAGGCAATGTAACAGTACTTGTATCAGCAGATGTTTTATGTTGTTACTTTAGTTAGTTGTCACTGTCCTAGGTGATGTCTGCCTTAGGTCATCAGAGCTTTCGTTTGTCTATAAATAGAACAGTGTCTGTACTGTTCTATTCATCACTTCAACATTCTCTTACACAGACAAAGTTAGTGAGTGATCAGGCTGAGGGGGAGAGTTGTATAACTTGTACTGAAAATCTGTGATGACTGATATATAGTACTTGTTTTAAAAACAATTGTTCTATTTGTTATGATCTATAGTTTGTTTCCGCTGCACTTTCCATCTTTATAATTCATTCATTACTGTTTCATCACTTAAACAATCATAACAAATTAAACTCAGATCCTAACAATTGGTATCAGAGCTTGGTCAATTAAATTCGATCTAACCAATTAATTTAATATAAATAGATCAGCTCAATATTATTGATATCACTTTGTTTATTGATTGAAAACTGAGTAAAAGTTTATTTACGTTCAAAGTTTCTTAAACACACTTTGTTTTATAAACAATCAAAGAATGGCTCCAATCAATCAAGATCCACATAACACTGGCACGAGCAACAAGCCACCGATGCTTGTCAGATCTGAATACAATATCTGGCAACTTCGGATGAGCCATGTTCTAGCTCAACAAAACACTGGGTGTTGGAAGTTGGTTGTCTTTGGACTACATGTTCCGATGGTGCCGAGTACCGAAGATCCCAAGGTTCAAGTACCTAAAAGTGTTGAAAACTACTACGAGCAAGATTTTCTGAAAATTGAGTTAGATGCCATGGCTTTCAGTATTGTGGCCATGGCTCTACCAAATGACATCTGTGCTGGGCTGTTACACTGCAAAGGAGTTGTGGGATGCTTTAAAAGAACAATTCAGTGGGACTAAGGATGTTATTGAAAACAACCGAGAAATATTGAATCAACAATGTGAAACATTCAGTCATGTGAAGGGAGAGTCATTAACTCAACAATTTGAGAGGTTTAATTGCTTAATTAGTGAACTAAAACTGATGGGTCTAACTTATCCAAAATCAACACTGAACCATAGGTTTCTTAGATCACTACCTGACAAATGGGACACTATAGCAATTGTAGTGAGAAACTCAATTGGATTTAAGGATTTGTCTCTGACTCCAGCTTCATGGTAAGCTCTTGACTTATGAGAGAGAACTTAACCAGAAAAAGAAGCTTCAGGATTTTGGAAAAGTGTCTGATGATTATGTGTTTGGTAATACAACACTTTTGGGTCATGATGAGGTGCCTGGTAGTAGTAAGGATCATGGTTATGATCATTACATTACATTACATTACATTACATTGACATAACTATTGGTTTTAACACTGATTCTTATTCACCCAACTATGCTTTTGCAGCAAGTGGTTATATCCAGGCATCTGACAACACATCCTTTGAGTATAATGACCTTGAGTATTTTGACCCTGTGGACTTATAAGAAATGGACATTTTGCATCATCTGGCTCTACTCAGTATTAGAACTAATAATTTCTATAAGAAAACTGGCAGAAGATATCTAGGATTACATGGTGGGTCAAAAGTGGGGTTGGATAAATCTAAGATTAAGTGTTACAAATGTCATAGAATGGATCATTTTGCTAGGGTTGTGAATCTCTCAGACCCATGGGGTGAAGATTAGGGTTGGATAAATCTCATGTAATACAATACAAAGACTCAACCCTAGTCTATTCGACAGTGACGTCCACATAATAGTGCATCAACATTAAGTCTGAAAATGTGACTAATGATGTTGTTGATACAGTTGTTTCAGTTCAAGAATCTGAAGCTGAGGTTGTGAATCTCTCAGACCCATGGGGTGAAGATGATTGTGAGTGCAAGTGTAATTGTGCCTTGATGGCTGCTGCTAAGGTATCACCTCAAATCTTAAATGATTTATGTTCAGAAAAATGTGTAATAGCTTTTGCTAACATTAAAAAAGTGAATGAAAACTTTAGAAAGAAAATTTTAGAGGATGAAATTCAGTTTGAAAAACTCACAAAAGATTTAAAATCAAAACTAACAGAATAAGAATCAGAAATCAGCAGTTTAAAACATGAAGCAAGTATAACCAAGGACCAACTTCAAACTATGATAACAAAATATCAGAGTTGTAAACAGGAGCTTGAATCCACCCAAGTTGAGTGTGAAAAATGGGTGGAATCATCCAATGGTTTTGAAATGATACTCAACCAACAGACTAAAAGTCATTTGAAATTTGGCTTTGGTTTTAATGAAACCACTGATCAAGTTTTTCAAAACACTGACAAAAGGGAACCACAGTTGGTTGAGGTCATTCCAACAAATTCAAAAGGTCAGGAAATTAAAGTCACTGAACCTAATGGTTAGAAAATTGTTCTTGAAAAACTTGAAGGTTCCTCATCATTTACTGAAATTGAAAAATATCAGTTTAAACCAACTTGGTCAGATGAGTGTGATGTTCTTGAAAATTTCCAACCAATGAATTTTAAAACTCCTGATGGTAAAAAGGCACCACAGGTTAAAATCATTCCCTTGAAAGATCTTCCAACAGATGTTCAAACATCTGTTGAAAAGAAGAAGAAAAAGGGAAACCAAAAGAGAACTTGTTTTTTGATTTTTTTGAAAAGAAGAACCATGTTACTAAAAACTTTTTTCTTCTAAAAGCATATGATATCAACAAAGGAACAAGTGTGTGTGATTCTAAACCAATTTGCTCAATATGTGGTAAAGAGAATCATAAAACCAAATAGTGTCTTTATCACAAAAATTTTGATGTCAAAATACAAGAGTATAAAGCTAAAACTCAAGTGAGTCAAGTGGTTAGTACTTCAAAAGGAAAACCCAAACAGACTTTTACACCAGTCCAAACATCTGTTGTCAAAAATCTGAATGAAAACTCTGCTCCCAAAGATGTTCAAGTAACAGATGTACCACCCTCAAACAAGTTTCCAAGAGGACATGGACAACCACCTTGTCATCGTCTGCCACATGTTTATGAAGAGCCCAAAAGGCCTTCAAAACCAAGAGTGAACAGGCATCTTCATGGTTACCAACATCTGACAGGAAATGGTCAAACATCTGTTGCACCAAGTGTTGACATACAAACACTAGCAAATGGTCAACAACAGTTGTTGAACTTGGTTCAAAAACTAGTTCAAACCACTGATCATTGTCCTAAACTTGAGGCTAAAATGTCTGAGAACCCGGCTTTGGACACTCACCAAAACTAATTATTTACTGATGTGCAGGGAGCTTCTGTTTGCTTAGATAGTTTATGCTATGTAGATAGTGGAGGCTCCAGGCACATGACTGGATGTAGAGCCCTTCTTCTGGACTTTCTTGCTCATGGAAGGGGTGATATATCCATTCGTAATGATTCAAAAGGTAAAGTGTTGGGTTCAGGGACTGTTCAGGCTGTGAGACTCAAGTTTGAAAATGTTAATCTGATAGATAATCTTAAGTTAATCTTCTTAGTGTTTCACAAATGAGTCACAAAGGTTATGGGTCATTCTTCTCTAAGAAGACATGTAAGATAATTGGACTAGAAGTGGTTGAAAAGATTAACACCATCATTGCTGAGAGCAAAGCACAACTTCTTGCTCATAGGAGTGGCAATGTGTATGTGGTTGATATGTTGAAGGATAACCCTATGGCAAATCCCTGTCTATTTTCTGCTGCCTCAACTAAAGAGACAGAATTGTGGCATAGAGATTGGGTCATACCAACTTTCAAACTATCAACTCACTCTAAAAAAAAACCTTGTAAGAGGTCTACCACCAAAAGAATTTAAATGTGATGAGGATTGTGTTTCCTGTTTAAAAGTTAAACAACATAAAAGCTCTTACAAATCCATTGATGAGTCCTAAACAAGTTAATGTCTTCAATTGTTGCACATGGACTTGTTTGGCCTAGTAAAAATCATGAGTTTAAGGAAAAAGATATTTTTTCTTGTTATTGTTGATGATTTTTCTAGGTTTACATGGACTTACTGTTTACACTCTAAGGATGAGACTGCATGTATCTTGAAGGACTTTGTCACTAAAGTTGAAAAACAACATGACTTGCCAGTAAAAGTCTTTAGAAGTGACAATGGAACAAAGTTCAAAAATAAGGAGTTGGATGATTTTTGTGTGTCATAGGGAATTGTAAGGCAATACAGCATTCCAAGAACACCAGAAAAAAATGGGGTGGTTGAAAGGAAAAATAGAACTCTCATTGAGGCTGCAAGAACTATGTTGGCAGATTCTGGTTTACCTATGTCCTTTTGGACAGAAGCTGTAAACACTGCTTGCTATGCTCAAAACAGAGTTTTAATCAACCCTAGACATCAAAAGACTGCTTATGAAATCATGTTCAAAATCAAACCTCTGATATCATTTTTCAAAATCTTTGGCTGCCCATGTTTCATTTTAAATCTCAAAGATTCCGTTTCAAAATTTGCAGCCAAAGTAGATTGTGGATATTTTCTGGGATATTCTTCTACTGCCAAGGCCTATAAAGTGTTTAACACAAGGACTAGGACAATAGAGGAAACTCTGAATGTAAAGTTCAATGAACTTTCATCTTTAAAAATCCCAGCAAATCCTGCGGAACTGTTTGATTTAGATAAATTCAAATTTGAAGATATCACTGTTAAAACTGATAATGCAGATACACCACAGTCTCCACAAAAAGATTACAGATATGACATTGTGATTTCACAGTCTCACTGTAAAGTCTATTCTGCATCAGGGCAAGCAGATGTTCAAAACTCTATCACAGCTGAGTCAACCACTGTTGACCAGTCTTACCCTCAAACCACTGCCTCATCAAGTTCAACCACTGTTCAATCATCTGTTAACAAAAGTCAACTTTCAGATAACAAGAGTCAATCCACCTTTACACCAATTAGGCCTATTCCCCCACTTCCGGTCCAAACATTTGTTGGCACTACAGAAGTACAAACAGATTTTACAACAACAAATGCCAAAAACCTTTGTCCCTCTCCTCAAACTGCCATAGTTCCATACAAAGGAGAATTAATCTTCCTTAGAGCTCATCCACCAGACCAAATCATTGGCAACATCAATGAAAGGGTGCTCACAAGAAGTCAATCCTCAAACATTTGTCTTTTTGTAGGCTTACTATCTCTTACACAACCTGTCAAGTACAAAGAGGCACAGAAAGTACAACAGACTGACTTGATCATCAAAGAGAAATGCAAAGGGAAAGATGACAGGACTACTCAGGGCATCCATTCAGCAGAACTTAGCAAGTTAAGAAGGATTGAAGACTTTGCTAAGGACCTGAGCAAGTCTATGTCTACCAAGCCCATCAGTGCTGAAATGGTAAAGTTGGTCAGAAAATCTCTTCTAGACCAAATTTTGGTAGCAAAACCATACAAAGACAACAGAAAACACTTCACTAGTTGGACTATTCAGGCTCTGAAAGAAGAATTACAAAGAATTGAAGAGCTAAAAAAACAAAACCAAAAGGCTTCTGTTCCTGATTTAAGAAAGGGAAAAACCTTGTCAGAGCTTTGAGGTTCAAAAGAATGAGAGCTGAATTGGTGGAAGCTAATTTTGGTGAAATGAAATCTGTGTCAAAGTGGTCTGAGTTAAGGTTGGTTGAAACCTATAAGAAGCTGGAAGAACAAAGAAAGAATGATCCAACTCTTCCCAGAAAGCCAGTTAACCCTGATGATGAAAATGTAGGAGATCTTATCGGACTCTTTCCTTTTAAAGCTTACTTCCTTCCTCTGCTGTCTCCATTGCTGCTAGAAGACAACACAAAAGACAGAAGGAGATGTCTGAAGAAGACCCAAAGAAGTTTGCTGACACATTTGTGAAAGAAGGGATCTTCAACCAAGTCCATTACTTTTCAGATCCCATCAGTGAAGAACTGAGAAAAATCATTGGGAGACGTCCATCACCAAACTCATCCAAAACAAAGTTGCAGACCTAAAACTCTTCTGATTCAAAAATTCTAAAATGGAAGGTCAATAAAGCCAACCATGAACTGACTCTACTCAAATCAGATGGAAAGATTCAAAAGCTCAGCATGGATGATGCATACAGTCTGAATGCAAATGATCTCTAAGACTTGCTGAATTTGGAACTTGGAAGGGATGCTGATGACTTATTCTCTTTTGACTTTGAATTACAATTGAAAGGTCAAATTAGAGAAAGTCTGATGAGGAATAACGATCAGCAATAAAGATGAGTTTGGTGATGGAAAAGAACAGATGATTGAAAGCCAAAATATTCTACACTTCTGATTATCAATAAAACAATACTTAATACAAGAATCCTCCCAAAAGACTGTTGAAGCTAGCTGTTGTTCTCCAAACAACTGATTGATTACAAAGTGCTGATGAAGAAGCCACTGATTATCAAAGTACTGATGAAGAAACAAGACAAAGTGCTGATGAAGACACAAGGTCTGTTGGAGCCAACAACACATAGGCTCCAACAGATGTTTCGAGTCAACAGAGTTTACTCTTCATTGTTTTAGATATCAGAGGTTTAGGCAATGTAACAGTACTCGAATCAGCAAGTGTTTTATGTTGTTATGTTAGTTAGCTGTCATGTCTTAGGTGATGTCAGCCTTAGGTCATCAGAGCTTTCATCTGTCTATAAATAGAATAGTGTCTGTACTGTTCTATTCATCCCTTGTACTGAAAATCTGTGATGACTGATATATAGTACTTGTTTTAAAAAAGAATTGTTCTATTTGTTATGATTTATAGTTTGTTTCCGCTGCACTTTCCATCTTTATAATTCATTCATTACTGTTTCATTACTTAAACAATCATAACAAATTAAACTCAGATCCTAACATATGTATGCATGTATGTATGTATGTATGTATGTATGTATGTATGTATGTATGTATGTATGTATGTATGTATGTATGTATGTATGTATGTATTTTTTAAATAAAAAACTCATTTCAAACTTAAAACTTGGGCCAACATCAAACCCATTTAAAACTAAAACCTTATTAGCTCATTTATAAGCTCAATAACTATTTTTTATTTAACTTGGGGCATACGTTTGAATGGCTCAGGCAGAGCACCGAAATCTTTAGAGACGCCACTGACTCTAAACAAGACATGTTCATTTTAGCAAAATGCTTTTAGATTCCGATTTCAATTGTGTCAAATTAGGGCTGTTCAAATCTCTTGCTACTCGTTCGGAAAATGATCAAAAAATGCTTGCTCGATCGTCTGCATTGTTGTAAATGATCCGATTGGCTTAGTTCGGGTTTTAAACAAGCTAAGCACGAGCAAAGGTCCGCTTGGCTTGGTTCGGCTTGAATAAATTTTTATTTATCTATTATATATATAATTATATATATACCCACAAATCATTGTAATATTTATAGTATTCTACATAACATTTGGCCGAATATATGCAAATAAAATATAACATGACTAGCATGCTTTATCAAATAAACATTTAACACTAAGTTTAATAGTAAAACCCTAAGTCGTAACGTGACAGCCTTGACTTATTTATGTTGTTAGTCGTCCATCGCTAATTGTGGATTTATATCACCATACGCCACAATGCGACAATTGGTCTCTGTAATATGTTGAATGTCTCACCAGCCTCAACCTAAGCCTCATTCTCGGACACTCAGACCTCAATATTAGTGTCCTCATCGGACAACTCGAACTTAGTTGTCACTCGACAACGAAAACGTTGAAGAAAACATCTCAATTTCATGGTTGTGCAAATTAATCTTCGCTTGTTTCTCAATTGAAAAAATTGCACTCGAAAATGCTCGCTTGCTTTTCGGATCGGTTCTAAACGAGTTAGTTAGCTCGTTTCGGTTTGTTTATGAGCCAAGCATGAGCAAAGATCCGTTCGACTTGACTCAACTCGTGAATATCCCTATATCAAATTGGTGATAAAAATGACTTTTACATAAAGGGTCCTCTTAATATGACACTCTAAATTAATATTAAGATACACATTTCTTTCTATCTCTCTATATTATATATACATGTGCATATATAGAGACATATGTATATAGAGAGAGAGGGGATATAATGTTTCAATATTAACTCCCTAAATTAAATAAAAGAAGTTAATTTATACATCAGAATTATTTTTAAATTAAAAAAAAATATATAAACTGTTATTGTGTATTATTGCTTTTGCTATTGATATTATTGTTTATGACTTTGTTATAATAATTTTATTTTTGTTTGGTGATGTGTGGGAGTCAAAATGTCATTTCTTAATAATTTGGCCAAATTGGGCAGAAGACAGAGACTGAACAGAGGTGCACGTGATGAAAGTGGGTCCTGTTATATATCCCTATCCCCAATCTCAATCTATTTAGAAATTGCTGTTTGTATTCATATTCGCCAGTCCTACCGCACGTGGCCCCATCACCAACGAGAACCTAAGAATAATATGGGAATAATTTTTTTCTAGACCGATGAAAATATTTGATAAGTTATGCTTGTTTTTGTCACATATAAATTTTTTTTTTTTTTTTTTGTTTACGATGTATTTCCACGAATATACCGAAACAAACATAGTTACATCATAATAGAAGGTAGACGGACAACAAGCTGCGCCGCCACTCCTTTCTGAATTGCAAATCCTAGTCTACTAAAGACAAATCCTTGCCCCCCTGGGGATGAACTATTGCTGTGGACGACCCGTTGGACCCTGGTCAAGAAACGAATAGCTTCTGGCGCCATGGAGCCAAAGGTGTCAAAGGCCAGAGGGATAAAGACATGTTGGTTATCTGCACAAGCTTTAGCATGCTTATCTACTTTCTTTGATTCCGCTTTTCTTGATGCTTGCCCAGCTAGAACCCTGTTTCCCTTAACCCAACCAACGGAGATACCCCGGTGAGGTCCACGCAGGCATGTTTCCCCCTCTCCCAACCAAAGACAAGCAAATCTGCGGGTCGCAGGGTGGATCTCCCTTCCGTGGGGTCTGTGAGGAAGTTTACGGGGGCCTCCTTTTTGGCAGAAATCCCAGCTCTTCTCAGGATATCCCACAAAACGTCTCTCACCCAGTCATGCCGATATTTGAAACCAGGGAGCTCCTTGCAATGAATTGCATGCTCCCCGTATTTATCCATGCAAGCTTTACGGCAGATGGGGCATGTTTCATCTTCCGGATACATAGGGATCATCAATCGGTACTCGAGTATAGCCCTGTACTCAACTGCAGACATGCATTGACCCAACCCCTCAATCGGGATAACGGTCAAAAAATCCTGAGCATGAGGGCCCTTTAGGCATTCAATCACCGCCTTCTGGCGAGAGGACAACTCAAAAACTTCTCCCAGGCTCTGAGCAGTTTTGCTAAAAAGAGCATTCGCCAAAGTTTTTTGTGGCTTTGAGGGGGCGGTGTCCTTATTAGAAAAACCGCCAATATCGAAGTCCGGGAGATAGACATTTAAGCGTTCGAGCGCCTGTTGATAGTCTGGGTCTAGTCCAACGACCCCACTGTTTCGGAGGATATGATCCTGAAGTTCACAAGACTGAGCTCTAGACGCCACAAAGGCATAGACCCCAACATCTCGAGCTGAAAGGAGGCCCAAACCACCTAAACGCATCGGCAAGGATGCCAAGCGCCACTGGAGGTCCCCGAAGAAGGGGCCACCACACACAACTATATCTTCGATAGCCTCGCGGAGACCATCATCGAAAAGGGATACCGCATCCACCATTAAGTGGGGTTGACAAGTTCGCAACCCAAAAAGTAACTTAGCGACCCCCATGCATGACCTGAGCAGCAGGAGTTCACTTTGGGGATCTCTAAGGCGGGGCAGTAGTTTCATAAGGGCAACCGCACTCGTAGCCCGCCGCCCTGCCAACTCCCCAATAAAGGTAGGATCTCGGCTAACAGCCCCACCAAGGAGCTTAACCCCCTTCTCTGGTCTACCAATCCCTCTCGGGAAAAGCCCGTCCTGACTTTTCAACCCGTCACACGTCGGCCAAAAGACCTCTGTTTTCTTAATATTGAGATGAAGCCCCAGAGATGGCCCATGCACATTGATAATGTCTAAAGCCTTAGCAACCTCCACTGCGTTGCCTATAATCGTCCCATCATCTAAATACCAGGCATGAAACGGTAGGTTACAGTGTTCCTGAATCCGCATGATAAGGGGATGTAAGGCAAGGGCAAAGAGAAGGGGCCCCAAAGGATCTCCTTGCTGCACTCCGGTGGTAGCCCCAATAGAATCATTGCCCACATACAGCCGAGCAGGCTGGGCATAAAGGAACTGGACCCACGGATATATAGACGGGCACCGCTGGTGAACCTCTTGGAGAAAAACTGTGCGGTCGACCATGTTGAAGGCATTAGAGAAGTCTACTGTAAGCAGAGCCAGAGACCCATCCACATGAAAAGAGTTGAGGAACCTGTTGGCACTGTGAAGCACCGCCTCTGCCCCATTTGGTACCCCTACTCCAAATTGAAAGTCCCCCAGGTACTGGGCAATGTCTTTCCCAACCTTCTTCATTGCCACCTTAGAAACCAACCTTCGCCAAATGCCCCCCACAGCAATAGGCCGAATTCCATTATCGGGCTTCAATAAGGGGGTGAGGGGGGCCGATGCAATGAACTCTGCAAGCGTCTTAGGGCAGGCCCCCCTAAGCCATAGGTTGACAACTTCAGTGATGGCCGCTAGCAAACCGGAGGAAGTCACTGAGCCTTCGCCCCCAATAGCATCCAACAGGTGTTGGGCACGTATACAAAGTTTTATGAATGAAGCTTTATATTTTTTTTATAAATATTTTTTTTTATAAATATGACAATTTATAAGTTAAAGAAAAACCATATACAAAGTTTTATGAATGAAGCTTTATATTTTTTTTTCGAATGACAAATTTTATTAAAAAAACGCGCTAGCAAGCAACTAACCTGGTTATAAGAACCAACTAAAAAATAAGAGTTTCAAGTTAAAGAAATACCATTACATAGTTAGTCCATGTGGTTTCTTTAAAGTTTCAAGTTTAGGTACTAATAGTTTCAAGTAACAGGTTAGGGTACTAAGGTTTGTTTTTGTAACAATGTTGGGTACTAAGACTAACGCTTGTTAATTTTTCTGTTAACTTTAGGTAAAGTGACAAAATTGAATTTTTACAAAGTAGAGGGGTCATTTATGTAAAACTCTTAGTACCTTAACTTGAAGCTTTAACGAACCACAGGGACTAACCACGTAATTAACTCATAAAAGTAATATTTTTACGTTTTATTTGTATTTAAATTTAAAAATTTAAAATTATTTTTTACTAATACAAAATTTAAAATTATTTTTCACTAATACAAAAAAAAAAACTAAAAATAATTATGATTTAAATTAAATAAATATATTAAAAATAATAAGTATTTATTTTTCGGAAAAATAAATTTATAAAAAAACTTTAGGGTCTTATGAAACTAGGATAATTTTTATAAAAATTTTCGACTAAGTTTACTATTTTTAATCATTAAAATAGATTTATAATAGTTATAAAATAAAAGGATGAATAACATAAAAAAGGGAAAGAAAAAAAAGAAACAGGTTCTGTCTCATAAGGGAGTCGAGCTTAGGACCTGTTTTGTATATGTGTTACGCCTGTTTGTTATTTTTAATGGATATGTTATTCTTTTATACAAAACCTAATTACAACAAAGCTTGGTCGCGTTTTGGAAGATGCAAGCGATAGCGTTTTGGAATTGATTACAATAAAGCTTGGTCGCGTTTTGGAAGATGCAAGCGATCTCAAACTAATATGTATCAAATATCTTAACCTATTCGAGTGATAATTCTATATTATGAAAGACATGGTCAAAAGGAGGTTGATACATGAAGCCATTATTTCCCTTTATTGTGTTGTTCACGTTCATTTTTTTTTAAATAATAATTTAGAAATTCTGTTATAAATGAAAATAATAAAGAAAATTTTTTTTAATTATTTTACACTAATACAAAATGTTAGCCCTTGTTTTTATATAAAATAATTTTAATTTTTTTTTGTATTAGTGAAAAATAATTTTAAATTTTGTATTAATGAAAAATAATTTTAAAATTTTAAATTTAAATACAAATAAAATGTAAAAATATTACTTTTATGAGTTAATTACGTGGTTAGTCCATGTGGTTTCTTTAAAGTAGGGATGACAACGGGCCGGGTTTGGGCTGGGTATGGCTAATCCCAATCCCGTACCCGGTTATAAAAACTTGTCCCATACCCGGCCCAAAACCCATCGGGTATGGGACGGATAAATACCCGTCGGGTATCGGGTATACCCACGGGTTTCGGGTATACTAGTGGGTTTCGGGCTTCGGGCATAACTATCGGGCGTCAACGAGTTAAGTTTGAATCAATACAAAAGGCGAAATGTGATAAAAAAAGGTAGGTTGCTTCCATAAGTAAAACCAATACATCTTCACTAAAAACAAAAGCAGATACGATGTGAAACAAATAAAAGTTGTATTTGTTTCCCTTAAAAAAATTAGGATAACAAGAGATTTTAAACGGTGTTTTCATAGGGTCATATTTTTGCGCATAAATCATAGTCTTCAATTATTAATATAATGAATGATATTAAGCTACCATGAAACTTCTCACAATAATCATTTAAGTTCAAAAAAATGCTATCTAGTTGAAAGTGTAGTTGATATCCATATGTATATATGCTTCGGATTTAGGACTTAATAAATAATATACAAATAAAAAAACATATTTATGTAGTGTATATAAACGGGTAAACGGACATATAAAATCGGTTAATCGGAACAGGTAGACGGGTATATATAATCAGGTAAACGGGCATATATAATCAGGTAATCGGGGCGGGTAAATGGATTTTCACCATATCAATCAATCCTTTAGCATAGCAATCATGAATAAAGTGATACCGTATTCGGATATGCTTAGCCTTAGAATGATGTACAATGTCTTTTGTGAGTGTAATGGCTGCTTCATTATCGCAATGAATAGGGGTTTTAAGAAATTGCAAACGATAGTCGCGCATTTGTTGTTGAATCCAAAGAACTTGTGAACAGCAACTCGAGGCCGCCACATATTTAGATTCACATGTTGAAAGTGCAACTGACGTTTGCTTCTTGCATTGCCAGGTATTAGTCTACTCCCCAGAAATTGATATCCAACCGTTGTGGATTTAGTGTCAATATCACAACCACCATAATCTGCATAACTAAAAGCAATGAGCTCAAAGTTATCATCATTAGGATACAATAACCTGCGTGATGGACAACCCTTCAGATAACGCAGGATTCGTTTAACTATACTAAGGTGAGACTGTTTCGGCTTTGACTGGTATCTTGCACAAAGACAGGTAGCAAACGTTATATCTGGGCGGGAAGCGGTCAAATACATCAACGACCCAACGATGGCTCTATAAGTGTAGGAGTCAACGAGCTACCCCTTAGCATCAACTCCAATCCCATGATTAGGTTGTATGGGAGTGGCGATTGGTGTTGAATCCTCCATCTGAAATCGACTCAAGACTTCGGATACATATTTCGTCTGGTGGATGAAGACCCCCGACGGTGTCTGATCTACCTGCAATCCCAAAGAGAATTGCATTTCTCCCATTGAGGCCGTCTCAAACTTTTCCTACATGACCTTTTCGAATTCCCTGCAAAGACTTTCGTTAGTCGACCCAAATATAATATCATCAACATATATTTGTACCAGAAGCAAATCACCCTCTGTTCTTTTCGTGAACAGGGTACAGTCAACTTGTCCTCTCTTGAAACCTCTAGAAAGTAAGTATGTGATGAGCTATTCGTACCACTTTTGAGGGGCTTGGTGTAAACAGCACAACACTTTGGTTAGTTTATAGACCTTATCCCGATGGATAGGATCCTCAAAACCTGGTGGTTGCCCAACATACACTTCTTCCTTTACCACACCGTAAAGAAAAGCACTTTTAACGTCAATCTGATACACCTTAAACTTCATGTAAGATGTGTATGCTAGAAACATTCGAATAGCTTCTACACGTGCAACCAGTGCATAGACTTTGTTGTAGTCAATTCTTTCAGTTTGACGAAAACCTTGTACGACCAATCGAGCTTTGTTCCTGACAATCACTCCATGATCATCCTTCTTGCACTTAAATTCCCACTTAGTGCCAATTTTCTTTCAATCTGGTGGTAAGTCAGTTAACGTCCACACTCCAAGATTCTGAAATTGTTAAAGTTCTTGTTGCATTGCATCCACCCATGATTCGTCATTCAACGCTTCCTTGTATGATCTTGGTTCAACCTGCGAAACATAACAAGCAAACGGCCAATCATTTTGTTCACCTAATTTCCAAATTTCCGAATAAAGGGATTGGGCTCCAATGTTATCATTTAAAGATGCACATCTCAATCGTCCATGTGTCATCACACTGCTACCGGGATCACCAATAAGTTGTTCCAATGGATGATAAGTGATGATCCGAGATTCTGGATTTGCTGGAATAGAAATCACCGTTTAAACATTAACATTTTATGTAGAATCCAGATCATTACGTACATTTGATGTAGAAGGTACATCGGTAAATAGATTTGGGTTCACTGGTAGTGATACGGTTTCATGGTTCAAGACTGCTTCACTTGTAACTTCTTCGTCATCTTCTGACTCTGAAGAATCGAACATATCTGAAACATCTTGGAACATTTCTTCTTCATTATATGTAGAGACAAGAGCATTGGTATCATTAGAAGTTGTGGTAGGAGGAGTCACGGTGATCGGACGCACCACTGGTGAAGTAGTTGCATTTTGTAACATCCGGCAAAAATTGATATGTTTCCGTACGTAATTAGTATATGTAATTAACGGTTTAAGTGCATATTTAAATTTATTGGATTAATTTAGCCCTAGAGAATAGCAAATTCCCATATAATGCATAGGAATGCATACGTTTAATGGTGAAACATGATAGGATCATGTGCGAATAAACTTATCCGGTATGGACGTTGGCGATTACCCGGTAAAAATTAAATTAACGAAAAGGATCCCGGACACCCCGGATATAAAATAAAGGGTATTTTCACAAAATATAATGAGTTTTGGAACTCCAAAACCATGAGTGAAAACTTTCCATACAAATCTCCCGGTAACGAATAAAGTGCGCGTACTGCACCCGGTACGCGTATAACTTATAATTTCACCCGGCAAAAGCCTAAATAATCAACCAGCACTTAAACTAGGCTATGTTTAAGGGTTATTAGAGGCATTTTTAAAGTCCGAATAACGCGCAATTAAAGTCCAAAAAATAACAGAACGGCACCCGAACGTAAAAGAATTAAAGTTAACAAAATAATTAACAAATATTTTGTCCAAATGGAGCCCACCCCATGACCCAAGGATCGGCCAAAAACCCCTCCCATGCTCAATCTTCTTTTGCACCTAATAAGTTACCTTTTGTACTAATAATCTCAAATGGGTATGGTGTAGATTGAGTGTGAGTTTATAATATTGTACTAGACTAATACAAACCATTCCAATTCCTTTCCAACTCTCGGCCAACCATCCCTAAACAAATCTACATGGATTTTTTTTAGTACAAGTGAACCATGTTTTAAGGGATCATGATCTAAGGTAGGTTATATGTAAGACCATTGTGTCCTTGGAAAATATATGCAAACCTTCCTTTTTTTCCTTTGAAACCTTCGGCCATTTCCACACAAAAGAGATCATCCAAGATCACCTGAATCTAGTTAGTACATACACCTCCATTTTATATATGATAAAAATCTAGTGAAAGATCCTATTAGATCTTGAAGGATATGATATGAGTTGTAATATAACACAAGGTTGAGCACTTGATCACACACTCATTTCTTTCTTTCCTCTTGGCCGTAAGTCTCTCCACACACACACACACACTTTTCTTCAAGTCTAAACTCTTACAAATCACTTCCAAACACCCATCCATCCAAACCCCCATTGTGTGTTTCAAGAGCTTGGAGCTTAACCATTAGGAAGAACACACTAAACTCCATCATAATCAAGTCTTGAAAGCTTCCATAGCCTTGTGCTAGTTGTAAGTATTCTTGATCATGTTTTGTCTTTAAAATGTTTATGTTATTAGCTTGAAACAAGTTGTACATGGGGATGAACTTGAATGAGCTTTTCCTTGATAAAACATAAGCTTTTAAAAACTAAAATGGTGTTTAGTAAGTTGTTAAAGGGGGCCGATTTTGGTGATGGAATTTTGTGGTGTTTTGTAGTTTTTATTTACTTCATAAAGACTTGAACAAAATAATGGTTTGAGTGTAACTTGTTAAAGGGACTTGAAAGTGATTAAAATCATCATACATGGAGAATATAAGACTTGTCTAAGTCTTATTTTGTTAGAAAAACTAGTAAAATAAAAGTTACATAATTAAAGTCTACTACTTGAATGATGGAATTTGGACTTGTTGGACATAATACACTAACCACACATATTAGTAGCCTTATTATTGGTGTATGAAACTATTAAAAGTGTTCAAATGTAAAAATGATCCAACGTTAAAAAGATGATCCTTTAAAGTCCACTAATTTGGGGAGAAAAATGCTAATCTTGGAAGTTAGTATGAAAACAATACAACTTTTGTAAGTTGAGGGACTAATGTTGTAACTTTAAAAGTTGAGGGACTAAAATGGATATTTTAGAAACTTAAGTCTAAAAATGCAACTATGGAAAGTTTGGTGTTAAAAGTGTAAATGATAGGTTTTCCAAGGTTGATTTGGTAAATACTAGTAAACGCACTTATGTATTTTGTATAAAAGTGTATTTTTATAAAAAGGAATTTTATAAAAATATGGACTTTTCTAAACATACGGATTATTATAAAAACAAGAGTTTTTATAAAAATATTAGACAAATTAAAACTTGGGAAAAACTTATATAAAAATGAACACTTTTATATGAATGGGAATATAAAAGTGTTGGAACATTTTTGTATATAAGTTGTCAAGTTTGTATTAAAAATACAAAAGTATTTAAAAACCTTCCAAGTAATAGGTGTTGAGAATTAGAAAATTGAGTAATATTTCTAGAAAACACATATTGGGAAAACTTGGAAAAGTTAACTATATATATATATATATATATATATATAAGTTAAGAAAAATCGGACTTGGACGTGTTAGCAAAACCATGACGTAAAAGCGGACAAACGAGAAAAATATGTCGTTACGGCAAGATAAGTAAACACACATATATATATATATATATTTTAGGGTGAAAAATATATAACTTGGGTGAAGAAAATTTCATAACACTTTCCTAAGTGTTGGAGAAATATTCGTGGGAGAAAACATAACGTAAGTAATCGAACGATTAAAAACGTTAAACGAACGTATGGACTTAACGAGGAAAATGCATATATATATATATATATATGTTCGGCTCGATGAAATTCTAGTATATTTACTTAATGGGAAAGTAAATATATGAGAAGGAAAACCGAGACGAGTAAATAATATATATACATGTATGCCGAACCGACGAGATCCTAGTATATTTATTTGAAGGGGAAAATAAATATATGGTGTGGTGAGTCGAGTCGGGCGTTCGAGATATACCATCGAACGACAAGACCTTAGTGTATTTATTCGATTGGGAAAAATAAATATGCGGTAAAGTGAGTCGTGTCGAGCGGTAAAGATGTTATATCAAACGACACGATCTTAAGTATAATTATTTAATGGGAAAATAATTATACGTTAAGTAAAGTCGAGTCGAGGATAATATAATACAAGTTAAAGAAATATTAATGAGAATATAAGTAACTTGTACGAAAGGGGTAATCCATCACCAACGACCTAGGATACACGTTTAATTAAACGGGGAATTGGATTAATTCGTGGTTTGGGAGTTGGGTGTACAACTTGCCGAAGCACATGCACTATAGGTTTAGTGGCTTATACGTCTAGGACGTTCGTAGGTGCTTGACCACGGACTTGCTATTCTCTGCTATTTGATTGCACGCTATACTTCAGGTGAGTTTCACGGCCCCATTTTACTGTTTTAATTGGGGGAAAGATATGTTTTGTCAAATGTTGTCACATGTTGAAATGGTTTTCAAAGATTAAAATGTGATAAGTGGTGTGATGAGTACTTGAGCAGTGATCGCCACTCGGGGTTGAGTCCTCTCTTCTGTAACCATTAATTCAGGTAAATGAAACCGAAGGAATATTTGGATAGTACTATTGGTGCCTGACGAGGCCCACCCTTAATCGATAGCGTCGATTATGCATCGGCGTATGCCAGGGGTGCATGTATTCTGAAATTAAGTCGTTGGGTTCCGAGAAACGACTTGGAGCGGGGCATTATTATTAGTCTTGGTTTGGTTATGGGGCTCAAGGGATTGCTCATCATTTGTAGGAGCTAGCTACTCCATACAAAGGCCGCAAGTTGTGCAGGTTTCGCACATGGTTGTAAAATGTAATGTCGATTCGGCAAGATCCTAGTATATTTATTTAATGGGAAAATAAATATATGGTAAAGTGAGCCGAGTCGAGGGTTGAAAATGAAATATCGATCGACAAGATCCTAGTATAATTAATTAGTGGGAAATTAATTATACGGTAAAGTGAGTCGAGTCGATGTTTTTTGAAAATGTTGACGTTACGAAACTAAAACCTGTGAACTCACCAATATTTTATATATTGACGTCTTTTTAAACATATCTTTCAGGTAACTAAGTGCTGAATAGATATGGGGCTAGTGCGGTGGAATTTGGGATGTCGGATACTGGTCGGGGTCTCATCTATCGTTACCAACGGGTTGGAACATAAATGGAAATACCCCCACATTGAAACTTAATCTTCATTGTTTATGTAAATGTTTTGTGCAAACATTGTAACAAGATACTCACTTTCGACATCCAAATAAATTGATCTTTTCTAATTAAATATGGTTTGTGTTAATCTTGACTTTGATAAGCTTTCGAGCGTTGCGCCACGTGTTTCCGCCATTGGCGTGGTGTGACAGAAGTGGTATCAGAGCCAAGGTTATAGCGAACTAGTATTTTGAAAAATCTAGACTATAACCGGTTTCGGCTCGCAAACAAAGTTTTCAAAACTAAAACACAACAAAATGTTTTTAGAAAAGAGAGAAATTTGTACATGGGATGTACAAGAGGAAATTCCGACCGACTAGCCATGTGTGTCAATATATGAAGTATTAGAAAATACGGATAGGAATGTTCAGGTTCTGTGGGAATCCGATTTTCTAAGATTAGTTAATACATATACGTAGTACGGATATTTTGCCAGTAAGGATGTTGTGTCACGCTTCACATTAGTCCGCACTCTTTTATCAATCACCGGTACCAGCGAGTGGAAAGGACACGGTAGTCTATGAGGAGCTCACTCGCTCACCGGTAGATGGGATGATCGGAAGGACTAATCTCTATCGCGATATTAGATGTCGTCGTGTTGTTTATGATTTGGAGGTGAAACTAGACCAAGTCTTTTGTTGTATAAAACCTTTGTTCGTTGGACCAGGAAACTCGGAACTAGCGGGCAACAAGAGTACCTGGCAACGCAAATTATCATTACGGGTGCACACGTAATAATAGTTTAGGGTGCACAGTAACCTTGGTGGGCGCTAGGGCCGGGGTTGGTGATCATTCCTTGTCTTGTTGTTCTTCTTCTTTAGATTCAGTCTTGGTTTTGATTGACTAATGGGTTAAATGGGAGGCCTCATCGACGCCCTTGACTTCGGTCCTAGCTAGCCTAATGAGCTTTCTTTGACATTACCTTTAAGGTGCGAGCACGGAAGAGCTCGAACGTCTATTCATATGAGTAATCTGACGCAAACCCTCGCTCCAGATAGGAACGGGAGATGAAAGCTTCCTTGTGTAGGAGTTGAATGCCTCTGCCACAAAGTTCTTCCAAAGGAGCGGACGTACAAGAATACACGGCCTACTGAAGCGAGAAATGTCGAGTACGGTGCGTGGAAAGTTATACTTGGAACCCAGTGAAGACCTAGGGTGCGTCCCTACAAGACCAGTGCGTTTTGGGAATGGGACCCTGTGAGGATCAGATATGAGAATCGTGGCCGTGTGCTGCTGGGTTGTTATTATAAATAAGTCATTCTCGATCCAACACATGTCCAAGTAGTCTTCCAGGGTCGGGTATTTTTCTTCTCCTTTTGGAGGACAGAATTGAAGTTGCTGAGTTAGGAAGCTTGATCATTGTTATCTAGAAGGCTCGATAGTCCTCGTCTGAATCGACAATATTGGGTGTTCCCATGCAGTCGTGGACTGATTTCGAAATCAGCATGCCACACTGCACATCCGCGAGTCATAGGGCTTTGCTAAACTTCGATGATGTCGAGAAATTTCGGCCACTAATCACGACCGCGGCATCGTTTACCAGTATTATGATGACGGCATGTAGTGGAACAGCAAGCCCCAGTCGGCGTTTGGCTATGGAACGACTCGGAAGTGCATACGATTAACCCATGGGAAACCACTGCTCGATGTATTAAGTGTTCAAGTATGGTTCAACACCCTTTGCAATAGCTTTGGATCGTGTTCCATAATTAGGCCGCAAGACGCTTCTTGCTGACATTGAAATCCCCCTCGAAAATTAAAATGACGGACTACTGGAAGTGGTCACGTTATTCTGATAAATTAAACTTACCTACGGGACGACAATTCCATTGCTCTTGTTGCAATAACATTCGTCACCCTCGTCACGACGACGAGACTGGTCATCTATTTGTTGCGGCAATTGACGCGAAGTGTTTTCCATCAATGCCCTTAGATATGGAGACGTTGCGTCCCCTCGTCACGGAAGTTTATAAACGAAGGTTGCGAGATCCATTCGTTATGGACAATGTGACCTGTCTAATCTTTTGTCGTATTTCGATACTCTTACTGCGTGGCCTATCAAGAAGAATGTTCACTGACCTCGCTTAGGTGGCGGAGAGGCATTTCAGAGGATGACTAACGGTGCTAGGACCAAAATAATATTCAAGAGGACTCTAATGAGAAGGATGACTCGGCTGGTTTGCCAGAGTCGGTATCATTTTCATTTCATCGTGGTGTATCGATAAATCATGTTCCTTCTACCTCTACTTGCTACTCTTGTGATGACCGCTATCTTTGATACTGAAAAGGATGTAGGTTGGTTTCTAGGTCCTATGGATACTAGTTACCACACATATAATAATTACGACAAGTCTAAGGCTCCGGCCGAGCCTGATGTCGCTGCGGCTGTTATTGATCTATGGCTCAAGTAGATCCCGATGTTTTTGCTAAGTGTGTAGCTTTTGCTGAGTCTGTTGTTGCCAGTGATTCCGTAGCACTTATCGGGCTTGACACCGTTGTTTCCATGTCTGTTGTTGAGTTTATTGTTTTCGTTGTCTCTATAGTCCATGTTGGTCTTGATGTTGTTTCTATAGCTCTTCTCGGGATGATGTTGTTGATGTATTTGAGGCTCCTGCAGAGGTGAAGGTCGTTAACAAGGACGTCTCGATGACCGTTGCCAAGCTGCTATTACCATGTCTGTATCTCTGTGGAGTTCGTTGTTGTTAATTCCATTTTCTTTGAGGCTTTCATTGACTCCCTCATTATCTTTCCTTTGGCTCCTGCCAAGACTAATATTGACGATAGTTCTTAGGCTTGGGTTGAGTCTGTCAATGTTGCAGTTGCCATTATTCGAATGACTTATATTGAGCCTACGATCGTTCTCCCTAAGAACAAAATTGGTCTGACAAGTCTGCTAAATTATGTGGAACCCATCGTTTCCATTCCTGTTACGGTTACGGATACCTTGGTTGACTCAATCGTTCCTACCATTGAGCCTATGGAGGATAGGTTTAAGGTCGAAGGCATGGATACAAATCCCGCCCCCACAAGTGATCTGAGACGCACGGGGATGCGTGCTCACCAGAACGGAGCTCTCTGTTGATGTGGACTGTGGATTTTCCATATTGAGCGTCATATTGTCGTGTGCATTCGTGCTGCTGTGTTACCCCCAGCCATTGTGCATGCTGGCAGTTGCATTATTTTTGCTGATTGTGTATCCATGTGGTTACGCTGCATTTTTGAGGATGCATTCATGTTGTTTGCTGCTCCTGCAGTAGTGCAGCTTTGCTGTTGTATTTCTTTGAGTAATGCGGTTCCGGTTGCGGTGTTGCCTTGTCTTCATGGTTCTCTATTGACGTGTCACTTCTGTGCGGTGTTCCCTAGTTCATGTGATTCATGGATATGTTGTTGCCATTTCCGTGTTATTTCTACTGTCGTGTTGCACAGAGGGTGTATTGCTATAGCTGTAGGATTTACTTGATGATGTGATTACTTGTCGTTTGCTTCGCTCTGGTCCCCTCGGGATGGAGACATCACCCAAACCCCTCGTTGTTGTCACTATTTGATTGTGTAGCGCCAACAATGATTCTGTAAGATTTTGGGTGCCTACCGGACTTCCTAGGAGTCATACTAAGACACTCTAGTCTTAGTGATTGCACATGTATCCCCCCCCCTAAGGTCCGAATCTCATGGTCGATTGAGTAATTGACCGAATCATGTGTCGACCTCTTTATATGCTCTCATGTTTCGTGAGTATTACCTCTTCAAAATCTAAGGCATCAGTGATGCCGTGTCCAGCCCCAACCTTTTGCGCGCATTCTGGTCGACTAACCACACTTAATAATGTCAGTAGTAAATCCCATGATCCACACACGATGGGGCGTGGCTCGTGTTTGTGATAAGGGATTTCGAATACGTCACGAACCTGAAGGTATCGAGTAATTGTGAGCAATATTATGACCCATACCTTTGAGATTAGCACGAGTTGAAAGACTCAATTCCTTTATTGCTCATCCCTGTGGATTCATTTAATGTCATACATGCCGACGTGTCATACTAATGATTAAGGAAATACCATTGTGGGCCCCCCATGGCGTGTGCATTGGTGGAGTCCCTGGTACGTGATTCGGAGGTCTTATGAATCCCCGAATCCAGAAGGACGTGTAGCATTGTTTACTCTATAAAGGGGCTACCCTACCTTGTTGAGGTGATTGATCGTCTCGGCCCTTCATTTAATATTGTATTTCCTCTGCTGGCAGGTTCGTCTTGTCCTGGCATTGTTGCTTATGTGCTTGGGATGGTGGAACCCTTTCGAACTTGGGTCGATGGTGGTGTTCCTAGTTATCCTTTAGTAGCATTGCTCGCGCTAGAGCAAAAATCCCTTGTCTTTGACAGACACTATTGGAGACACCATAGTAATGTGAGCAGGCAGGTCAGTGCGTATGGTACCTGACTAATCAAGATGAGCTTGAAAGCTTACATATTGCGCCATATGTGTGAATATCCGAGTCGTTGAATGGGATGCCTTATGGGAAGGCTCCAGATTGTCGCTTGTGGTGCGATCGCAGACGTTCGTTTGTTTGTAACGACTTTGGCGCATGAAGCTCTCAAGCCCAAACGTGAAATCTATGTCCAGTGCATGCATCTATGACTCGATCTCACCTTTTACCTCGAAAGACTCCAAAAGGATGGAACCTTCGGTGAATGAGGGTTCCGGTTTCAGGACTCATTTCACTCAAATCTCTGCATGAGATCTGATAATCAGTGCAAGGGCGTGAGGCATGTATTAATCAGAATTGACTCACTGGTTGCTAATGACGATAGGACATCAGTGCCCGTAAGGCACATCTAGCAGGACAAGTACTGGATAGCCTTGTTTTGGGTGGCTACCGATTCTCTGTATACTGTTTCGATGGAGACCAGCGTGTCAAGATGTTGTTGAAACCCTGTCCCCTGTTTGTTGCGGCAACCATGGCATAATGATTCATATGCATCATGCTTGTGTTGACTTATCTGAAGAGGTGAAGTGAGCCTCTAGTCATTTGTGATTAAGTCGGCTTTTAATTCACGCGGATTGTGGAATCGTACGGCCCGGGTGTCGTATATACACTGCTTACTGTCAGGGAACCAAGGGGTGAAAGTGAAGCAAAAACTTTTGACCTCCATCAGTCCCTACTAGACGCCCTAGTACCATTAACCACAATTGCTCGGGTGGGAGGTAGCAAAGCAGTACCTAGAGGATCCTACGGAAATAAAGTCCCATTTTGAATATAGTTGTTCGGTCGACAAGAACCTAGTATATTTATGTTAATGGGGAGATAAATTTACGGTAAAGTGAGTCGAGCCGAAGGATAAATAAAATGGAATACCCGGCGAGGTTTCCAAGGGGACTTTTATGACCATTATGGGGTGCAGGAAAATCACATGCCTAACCTTACCATGCCACCCGAGGTGTCCCGTGGTCGGAGGTGACCCAAGTAATGAGTAATTGTTGTTTGGAACCCTCCCATTCCTTACTCATCCGTAGCTCTGAGATGAGGCATATGGATAGCTACCTATACTCTTGGAGAGTCGTGGCTAAACGCTGGATTGCCGACTTCCATTATATCTGATTGTAGTAGTCACTCTACCTCAAGATTCGGCAAGCTTTGTACACAAGCTTGGGATACTCGATTAGAGATGAGTATGGCTTGTCATTCTCGGACAAATTGAATGTACTTGACGAAATTATTCCGTGATTGTCACAACTGATGTATGAAGCACATCGAATTCGTGTGCTTCATCGCCAGAATTTCCTATGTAATAGGAATTACCACCTAGTGTTCGGGGTTTACTACTCAAAGCCCTTGGCGGATACGGGTACATCTCCAGTACGTCGAATGACAGACGGAGATAGGCACATAATCTGGTTTGAGTTTTTCGAGAAATGGCCAATAAATCTTGCAGATTTGAGACTGCTTGGATGAGATGCGAACCTATTAAGAAGTCATATGGACAAGGCGTAGGCCTTAAGGACTTCGAACTAGTAATAGGTTTTCACTGAGAGTCATACTCTGAAGGGGTGACGATAAGCATGGAAATTGTAGTAGGCCGAACTCTTGATGAATCCCACAAGTCTGGCCTGAGGAAGCATTGTCAATTCCTCGGCCGTCAGAAGTCCGGTTGACGTTAAGCTCTACAATTTCTGGAAACCGATAGATGTGTCAGATTGGGAGGTCCAAGAGCTTAGTCATAGCTGGATCAGGATATTGTGTTCGTTAGAGCACTGAGCGTGAACCCGAGTTCACTTAGGAAAGAGGAGATCTCGTGAAGTGCAAACACTCCGCCCTGTTCAAGGATACTATTGTGATGGATAACTTGAATTGAATTCCGGGACGGAATTCTCTTAACGGGGGGAGAATGTAACATCCGGCAAAAATTGATATGTTTCCGTACGTAATTAGTATATGTAATTAACGGTTTAAGTGCATATTTAAATTTATTGGATTAATTTAGCCCTAGAGAATAGCAAATTCCCATATAATGCATAGGAATGCATACGTTTAATGGTGAAACATGATAGGATCATGTGCGAATAAACTTATCCGGTATGGACGTTGGCGATTACCCGGTAAAAATTAAATTAACGAAAAGGATCCCGGACACCCCGGATATAAAATAAAGGGTATTTTCACAAAATATAATGAGTTTTGGAACTCCAAAACCATGAGTGAAAACTTTCCATACAAATCTCCCGGTAACGAATAAAGTGCGCGTACTGCACCCGGTACGCGTATAACTTATAATTTCACCCGGCAAAAGCCTAAATAATCAACCAGCACTTAAACTAGGCTATGTTTAAGGGTTATTAGAGGCATTTTTAAAGTCCGAATAACGCGCAATTAAAGTCCGAAAAATAACCGAACGGCACCCGAACGTAAAAGAATTAAAGTTAACAAAATAATTAACAAATATTTTGTCCAAATGGAGCCCACCCCATGACCCAAGGACCGGCCAAAAACCCCTCCCATGCTCAATCTTCTTTTGCACCTAATAAGTTACCTTTTGTACTAATAATCTCAAATGGGTATGGTGTAGATTGAGTGTGAGTTTATAATATTGTATTAGACTAATACAAACCATTCCAATTCCGTTCCAACTCTCGGCCAACCATCCCTAAACAAATCTACATGGATTTTTTTTAGTACAAGTGAACCATGTTTTAAGGGATCATGATCTAAGGTAGGTTATATGTAAGACCATTGTGTCCTTGGAAAATATATGCAAACCTTCCTTTTTTTCCTTTGAAACCTTCGGCCATTTCCACACAAAAGAGATCATCCAAGATCACCTGAATCTAGTTAGTACATACACCTCCATTTTATATATGATAAAAATCTAGTGAAAGATCCTATTAGATCTTGAAGGATATGATATGAGTTGTAATATAACACAAGGTTGAGCACTTGATCACACACTCATTTCTTTCTTTCCTCTTGGCCGTAAGTCTCTCCACACACACACACACACTTTTCTTCAAGTCTAAACTCTTACAAATCACTTCCAAACACCCATCCATCCAAACCCCCATTGTGTGTTTCAAGAGCTTGGAGCTTAACCATTAGGAAGAACACACTAAACTCCATCATAATCAAGTCTTGAAAGCTTCCCTAGCCTTGTGCTAGTTGTAAGTATTCTTGATCATGTTTTGTCTTTAAAATGTTTATGTTATTAGCTTGAAACAAGTTGTACATGGGGATGAACTTGAATGAGCTTTTCCTTGATAAAACATAAGCTTTTAAAAACTAAAATGGTGTTTAGTAAGTTGTTAAAGGGGGCCGATTTTGGTGATGGAATTTTGTGGTGTTTTGTAGTTTTTATTTACTTCATAAAGACTTGAACAAAATAATGGTTTGAGTGTAACTTGTTAAAGGGACTTGAAAGTGATTAAAATCATCATACATGGAGAATATAAGACTTGTCTAAGTCTTATTTTGTTAGAAAAACTAGTAAAATAAAAGTTACATAATTAAAGTCTACTACTTGAATGATGGAATTTGGACTTGTTGGACATAATACACTAACCACACATATTAGTAGCCTTATTATTGGTGTATGAAACTATTAAAAGTGTTCAAATGTAAAAATGATCCAACGTTAAAAAGATGATCCTTTAAAGTCCACTAATTTGGGGAGAAAAATGCTAATCTTGGAAGTTAGTATGAAAACAATACAACTTTTGTAAGTTGAGGGACTAATGTTGTAACTTTAAAAGTTGAGGGACTAAAATGGATATTTTAGAAACTTAAGTCTAAAAATGCAACTATGGAAAGTTTGGTGTTAAAAGTGTAAATGATAGGTTTTCCAAGGTTGATTTGGTAAATACTAGTAAACGCACTTATGTATTTTGTATAAAAGTGTATTTTTATAAAAAGGAATTTTATAAAAATATGGATTTTCTAAACATAAGGATTATTATAAAAACAAGAGTTTTTATAAAAATATTAGACAAATTAAAACTTGGGAAAAACTTATATAAAAATGAACACTTTTATATGAATGGGAATATAAAAGTGTTGGAACATTTTTGTATATAAGTTGTCAAGTTTGTATTAAAAATACAAAAGTATTTAAAAACCTTCCAAGTAATAGGTGTTGAGAATTAGAAAATTGAGTAATATTTCTAGAAAACACATATTGGGAAAACTTGGAAAAGTTAACTATATATATATATATATATATATATATATATATATATATAAGTTAAGAAAAATCGGACTTGGACGTGTTAGCAAAACCATGACGTAAAAGCGGACAAACGAGAAAAATATGTCGTTACGGCAAGATAAGTAAACACACATATATATATATATATATATATATATATTTTAGGGTGAAAAATATATAACTTGGGTGAAGAAAATTTCATAACACTTTCCTAAGTGTTGGAGAAATATTCGTGGGAGAAAACATAACGTAAGTAATCGAACGATTAAAAACGTTAAACGAACGTATGGACTTAACGAGGAAAATGCATATATATATATATATATGTTCGGCTCGATGAAATTCTAGTATTTTTACTTAATGGGAAAGTAAATATATGAGAAGGAAAACCGAGACGAGTAAATAATATATATACATGTATGCCGAACCGACGAGATCCTAGTATATTTATTTGAATGGGAAAATAAATATATGGTGTGGTGAGTCGAGTCGGGCGTTAGAGATATACTATCGAACGACAAGACCTTAGTGTATTTATTCGATTGGGAAAAATAAATATGCGGTAAAGTGAGTCGTGTCGAGCGGTAAAGATGTTATATCAAACGACACGATCTTAAGTATAATTATTTAATGGGAAAATAATTATACGTTAAGTAAAGTCGAGTCGAGGATAATATAATACAAGTTAAAGAAATATTAATGAGAATATAAGTAACTAGTACGAAAGGGGTAATCCATCACCAACGACCTAGGATACACGTTTAATTAAACGGGGAATTGGATTAATTCGTGGTTTGGGAGTTGGGTGTACAACTTGCCGAAGCACATGCACTATAGGTTTAGTGGCTTATACGTCTAGGACGTTCGTAGGTGCTT